>CATIUR010000006.1:52483750-53191875 GCA_949592205.1 Helichrysum umbraculigerum
TCACGATCTTGAAAACTTATTGTAATTCATTAGTAGTGACAAAGGATGAGTGATTTTGGCGGGCTAGGGTTTTTGATTACTGTGAACAAGATAGATAAAGATCAGTATACATTATAAAGTTAAAGGGTATAACTGTCAGTTAGCATTTACAGCTAGCCTGTGGAGAAAATACAACTCCCTGTGGAAATATCACTCCCCTTAATATAACATTGTTAAGGGTTTATTGTTTGGTTATATATTAAACTTTACACTTTTACTATTGTATGAGACATACTTTCATTTGTTCTATTGTATGCATTGAACTTGTAAATATCGTTTATTGTATATAAATTTTCCTTTTTAGGTAAGGCCAAAAAAGGAAAGAAAATTTTCAAAGTTCAATTCATACAATAATAAAAAATATAAAGTTTAATGCATAACAAAACGATAAACCCTATTGTTAATATGCAGTATTTTAAAGATGCAACATCACTATGATGTAGTGAATTTTAGTTGTTACAAAAGTAAAAGAATGTATTACCAGAAAAATTCTAATACTCGTAATAGTCAACTTAAAAGTATATTTCAAGTTGCATTTAATTAACCAAAGAAATAATTTTATCATATAATTAACCGTCGTTAAAGCATACGGAGTGGCTTGATTTTGCTCGTTCTCATCGCCATTTTCCCTCCAGAACGCTGCTCAGCAGCGTTTATCCACTTCCCGACAGCGTTCGTGGCGGCATTCTCGGTAGTGTTCCCGAGCAGCGTCTAGCCACGGACGTTGTGTTCTTCGTTTATCTTTTTCCTTTTCCTTTTCCTTTCTTCATTTTTCTTTTGTATCAAAAATAAAGAGAGTGTATTGTTTTGTCTGTGTGTTTTCTTTTGTGTGTGTTGGTATGTGTTGCATGTATCCATTGCCAGGAAGAAGACGATGAGTACATAGGGTTTAATTTTGTAGGCTTTAAAATTATAATTGGGCCAGCTCAATAAAAATTTAGATGGGCTATTAAAATTGTAATAGGGTCGCCCATTAATTAATGTTTTTTTGTTAATTAAATATTTTTTAAATAAGTTTTATATTTATTTTAAATTAATTTATTGTTTTACTAGATCAAAACCCGCGAAAATCGCGGGCTACATCATTAAAATGTTACAACAAAATTTATTGTAATATGAAGTAGTAGACATGGAATATACGATCAAAGAAATGTATATTTTTGTGAAATTCACTTCTTCCTGGCAAGTACTATACTATAAATGACAGTATATGTTTATATTGACATACAATGATATTGATTTTGCCCAATGAATTGAGTATAATATCAACAAATTGATGAACTTACTAACATATATGAGACGTACGAAGATCGTCATGTCAAAAACGTCAAAACAATTTAATATCATATATCTGATTATCCTAATTATAGACATATTGGTAAATTCAAAAAATATTTATACAATAGACATTACGTAGTTCTTTAATATGGATGTATCATAAGTGTAGCATGTACACCAAGTTGAGCCTTAGTTAGACATTCGTATCTATTTGACTAATTCTCCATATTTTCATAGTGAGCCTGTGGGTGTAGTTTGAGAAAGTTAAGGATGTAAATTAAATTTGTTAATTAGAGGTCCAAAAGATATAATATATCACGTATAAAAAAACATATAGAAATATAAATATATATAAATACTAACGTAGTTAAGTTGTTTAATCCAATTACTTAAATTGTGTTAAATTAACCATAAATCTAGTACTATGTTCGTTGTTCTGTACTTCCTTTTCTAATACACATATTATAAAATAAAAAATATATTAAATATTATATATTCAAAATAGATATGGATATGATAAAGGAGTTTGTTACATATGCACAAAGAGGTTTACGGAAATTTCTTTTTTACGGAACAAAGTTTTTAATTATCTGAGATTTAATTATTTTAATTAAAATTAAAATACGGTATAGATAAAGTTTTTTTATGTTATATCCTTTCTATATCACAGAGTGTAGAACCACATATCAAAAGAATGGATGATCTTTCTAAGACTTCTGGTTCGGCTCAAAAGAGGAAGAAACGTAACACTAATAACAATGATAACTGAATAAGAAGAAGGCGTGGTTCTTCGCAGACTAATGTGGAATTCAGCATCAGATGGCTCGAAATTCAGCATCAGATGGCTCGTATGATGGTTTACTGATCGGAGTACCCAGAGTCAAACATTCCGTTTCTTAGTTGGGCCATTAACTGGTGGATCAGAAATTCGATTTGTGGGTGTAGTACTACCGGACCTGATATTGGGGTGATTATTTTCTTTGTCAACAACATGATTAGACTTCCTCTTTCTTAACGGACGAGATGACGGATTGTTGCCTGACATTTGTGCAGTAGATCTTATGATCTGGAAAAAAAAAAAAAAAAAACAAATGGGATGGGATGGGAAGGTTGATATCTCTAGATTGAAATACAGATTGATGATACAAATATATAATAATAACAGTGATTTGAATTTGAATTTTTGAATTTAGGAATCTCATAGAACCAGTAGGAGATGTGAGAAAATATTGCCTACAAAATAGGATATCTCCTATTTAGAAGAATTTGAATCGATCAATTCAATGGTTTTTATAATAAGACTATTATCATGTATGTCAGATGTCATTTAGCCATTGTACTTGTTTTAATGTATGACACAACATGACTAAACTAAAAACTACTTTTTACTTATAACAACCATCACAATTAATTCCTCATACTTGTTATATCGACTCCATTAATATGTAATACTCCCTCCGTCCTAATTTAATTGTCCACAGACAGAACTACACGCAGTTTAAGATAAACATAATAATTATTACTTACTTTTTACATAATGACATTCTTACCCCTAACCAATTAATTTGAACTTCCTTTCACTTTTGTAATTTAATTTTTAAAGTATGGACAATATAGTAAAAAGAATCATGTTACCTTTCTATATTTGGTAATGGACAATTAATTTGGGACATCCCAAAATGGAAATAATGGACTATTAAACCGGGACGGAGGGAGTAGATTAGAATAATTCAAATATATATGATTATATGTAATGTCTGATGAGCTGAAAGTATACTTACATCAGCAGCACATGCACCACAGGACTGTTGTCAACAACGCTTACGGAACCTCACCTGGTTTCCGAATTATACATATATTATACCGTTTCGATGACATTGTTACATACATGGACATACCATTGTCTTCTTTCGATAAAATACATCAGTCGTGTATTTGTACCCCTATAAAAAATGAAAAAAATCAGTATAAGTGGCTGGAAATGCAGACAACATTCCCAACACGCTGATTTGCAAACTTATTTACCACCACTTACACACATCCGTTATCAACAATGACCGTATCATTTTAACGACGTTCGAACATAGTTTCAATGTACACTTTCAGTTTCAGTTACTAAACAGAATACACACTACATACAACATCTCAAAGATAGGCAAAATTTGTTTTCAAATTTTGTACCCAAATGTTTAAATGACCCGTTTTTAGGCGTTTTCTTTTCGCTTCTGTAAAAAATGGTGCCGGAAGACTTAGGTAACTACGTTTTTGGACATACTTGAACGTACATATTTGAAATTGGTATATAAAGTAGCATCGGGCATTGGTAAGAGCCTAAGAAATGGCAAAAATCATTATATGCAACTTCAGAACACAGCCCCATATGGTTGAATAGTGACCCACTTTTAGACCAATTGGATATATCCTTTATCAGAGACGCTTATATCATTATCACGACTTCGAGAGACACTTTAAAGTAAGACATCCAGTTTTACTCTGTCTTAAGAATATAGCTTACAAACACCATCTTGACAAGCCACGAAAGTTATTTTCAATTATTTTACCCAAATGGATACCTGCCCTTTGTCATGACCTGTGGTAAACACACATTTACGTGGCGTACACACAGGTAGAAATGGATATTCTAAAAAAGTAGTTAAAGACAAATACACAGCTACTATTTTAACTCTAATCAAGTGGAGATGGTAATTTCTACCAGAAAATTTAGCTGAATAACCCTTCCAAGAACATTTTTAACCAACTCGAAAAGAAAATAAATCTAAATAAAGGGAAAGCAACTGAAATAAAGATCCAAGAAATCCAAAACGAACAATAACGAAAGTGAAAGTCGTGCACTAAAACAACTTAGTGCAGATTATTTATTTTTAAATAGAGCCATGGACTATGCAATGTCTATAACACCCCTCATTTACCACCATTTAAAAATAATATATCGGAAGCGTAAGTTCAAATAGACCTTAATAATTTACATCGTCTAGTTAACATGTAAAATTCAACATTTTTATATCATAATTTATCAGCATGGGTGTTATATGAAAACAAGATATAACAATGATTTATACAAATCAATATCAGAGTCACGCCTCATTGTCAAACATTCCTTCTAGTCCAACTTCTTGCCCACCCATATTATATCCATAACCTGCAATAAGTGTTAATGTGGGGGATTAGCATAACGCTAAGTGAATGAATAATAATCCACAGCACAACTTAGCATAACCACCTTGTGTACAACAACTAACCTTAAACACATGAGTACACAACACAACTTTTCAACAACATCACAATTCAATAATGAAGATAGGTGGTTCTTGAGAAACCCTACTGCCGCGGTGGCTCTCAAAGAACACTTATTCAACCATATCCGTATGGCCATAACGGACGAGACCGATAGCTAATGGTTATTATCCTCAAACACAGGTTCTACACACAACGAATGAAGCAAAACCCTATGTAATTCATACAATAACCAACTAGCCCAACCAACCAGATCAACCCGTTGACCTCATTAACAACTGATGCCCGAAGGCCAAATATACCAAGTGATCACATATCCACATATTGATTAGGTCACACATTAGACTAATCAGTATATCAACAGTATTATTACTAACAACCATAATAAGCATGGCAAACTAGAACAGTATTAATACGTTTTTTGTTGTAACCAAACCTGTTATAACTAAACCACACTGAGGATTAAAGATCCACTCACCGAATACCTCAGTCATCCACTCAGTAGTCTAATATCACCGAGTCTTCTCCATATCCGAGAATAAAATAGAATAACACAAGTTAGTCAATTGACACTTGTCTCAATATTGATATAACATCATAGAATTGTAATTACATCAAACAATTTATCACTAACTTGTATTAATTCAACATTCATTATTTCAAGATTATGAATAATCATTTTAACATCAAAATTTCATAATCATTAGGATCATATCATCATGTTAAGCTACTTTAATTATCACTAATCAACTTTATGATCATTATGATCACCTTCTCACCTTCATCCATCTTAATCATTGTTAACTAATATAATTAAACCATTAACAAGATTATTAGCATCTAACATCAACAATTCATCAAAACCCTCATGAATTTTATTAATGATCATATATCACTTTCTTCATTTCTAGATTAAGGCTTAGATTATAATCATCATTTAAGCATCAACTAACAATCATATCATCATTACAAGCTTCAATTTCATATCAATCCCCATAATTTCATCATATAACCCATCATGATCATAGTAATCATCATAAGCCTCAAGAACCCTAATCAATTTCACAAACCCTAGCTTAATTAATGTTACTCATCACCATAAGGAAACTTAAGTAACATCAATTTAACAATTTCAAACCTTAAATTCGGATTTTAACCCATCAATTTGTTAAAACCCCAAAACCCCAATTTTTAGGTTTATAGAAATCAAGAACACAGGATCATACCTTGTTTGTGATGATTAAGGAAGCTTGAATCCAAGTTAAGAAACTTCAATTTGATGTTTTCTCATGTTTTTATGGTTTGATTTTGGGTTTCATATGATAAGTATGTATGTAAGATGCGTATGTATGTATATGTAAATAATATTAGCTCACCAACCGACTCAATCTGTGAGTATATACTATATGTGTTTAAATTTCATTCCCCGTACTTATCACTGTCTGGAACTAAAAACCATTTACGGGGAAAACTATTTTATTTTACCGTCAACTGAATTAATTTAAAACAATCAATAATTTATTAGTCACAATAAATTATTCGACTCTTTTCTCCTTTTATTTTAAATTAACATAACACACTTATTTTCTGACACATTAAATAATAGTTCACTGTCAGAAAATATTAAAATACTACCAGACCCGAGGAATGGGTGTTACAATGTCTTCAAGCGTTTCCCCTTCTGACAGGTCTTCCATTCGAGCAATCTTAAGTGAGGCTAAGCCCCTGGTGGTATTGGAAGTGTATGAAAAAGAACCTTCACAATCAGGAGGAGATTCACTCTTCCTCTTTAGGGCAATTGGTGTAGGTGTAAAGTCTTGGAAGGAAATACTTGTTAATGCATCTCCATGTTTGCTGCCTAAATTCTGAAAGAAAGAAATATTAAGCAATGAAAAGATTATGTGTTGGTGCATTTTGTGTGTCAGTCAGTTGGTCAAACTATTGTAATTGTCAAAGTCAATTAGTCTGTATATTTATAGTGTTTAGTGAGTCAACTAAATGTAATTATATAGAATATACATGGCGACATGGGCTATGTCGCATTGGGTTGGGCTTGCGACGTTGGGCCTAACGTCGCAGGACCCAGTAGGTTTGATATAAATAGCGAGTTATACTTCAGATTTAGTGTTGGACAAATTAGAGAGAGTGAGGCGTTTTGTGGAGAGAGAGGCAGAGAGAAACGAATTTGTAATTTGTGTTTGTAAAGCTTCATACGTTCAATTGTGAATATATACAAAAGCTTATAGAAAACGTTTGTTATTGATTGTTTGATTTCCGCGCTTACAATTAGTTAAACGATCCGATCAGATCCCACTAGTACGGGACTAACAACTGGTATCAGAGCCGTAGAATCAAGGATTCGTCGGTTTCGGATCGTGCTTTAGAACATTTTCGGTTTGATTCGCGAAGGTTTTATTGATTAATCTTCGTTTCTGGGTTAGGTTGCTTGAAGATTTCGATTTCTGAAGGTGTTTTCTGGGTATATTCGTCGATTTTCGTTCGAAATTTGTTAGGGTTTCGAAAATTTTCGGTTTTTGGGTTTTTGGCTCCTGCAGTCGCGTTTTTGCGACGTTACCCTGCGACGTCGCTAAGTTCTGCGACGTTACTAGCGACGTTAATTGCGACGTTGTGTGCAACGTCTCACTTTTGACCTTAATTGGTCACTGCGACCTTAGCTGCGACGTCGCTTGCGACGTTATTGATTTTGTCCTTAAGTGGTCCTTGCGACATTGCGTGCGACGTCGCTAGCTTCTGCGACGTTGAGTGAGACATCACCTCCTGCTAGATTCTTAAAAAAAAAAAAAAAAAAAAAATTTGGCGGGAAACTCCGAAATTTTTTTGCGTTTTCAAATTTTTTCTATAGGCTTAAAAGTGTTCAATTTTAGCCTGGAAAAAGTTTCATTTTACCCGGCCAGTTTTTGACGTTTTCGGACGAAATTTTGGCGGTAAAAACGCGAAAAATTTTTGTAATTTCAAATTTTGTTTTTAAGCTTAAAGGAGCTTAATTTTAGTGTCGAATAAGTTTCGCTATACTCGGGTATTTTTCAAAATTATTCAAATTCAGTTTTGGAGGGAAAAGTCGCAAGAGGCCGTATCGACGTTCTGGTTGGAAGATGTCTTCTAAAGCTCTTATGCGTTACAATAGTGGAGCTGTTAGTGAGATAGAACCCCCCCCCCCCCCCCCCCCCCCCATGCTTAAATTTGATAATGATTATGCTGAATGGAGATTTGAGTTCGAAGCCTTCATATCTAAAAATGATCCAGATATGTGGAACTCATTGGTTGAAAGATATGAAAAACCACACAGAGGTATGACTCTTGATGAGAGAAAAGCTTGGGATATTGAAAAGAAAACCCATGCTACAATATTAAAATGTATGTCAAATGAAGTTAAACAATTGTTTAAACATTATGATATTGCATACGACCTCTGGCATGCAATTGAGAAACGATGTGGAGGATATGAAAAATATAGGAGAAATAGAGTGGAACGTGTCAAGAAACAGTTTGACACATTTGATTTACTATCAAATGAATCTTTAGAAGAACTCTTCAAAAGATATTCCCAACTCGTAGATGAAGTGGCTGATGGAGGAATGATACTTAATAATGGAGAAGTAAACAAGAAGTTATTGGGTGTATTACCTAAGGATTGGGATGCCAGGGTATCAACTATGGAAAAAGATCCAGAGATTGAAATCATGGATTTGGAAGAACTCATCGGAAAGTTACAGGCTGATGCTCTTGATATGAAGAAGAAAGAAAAGATGTCAGAGGCTTCCAGTGAAAATCCTAGTCTCAATGAAACTTCCAGATCTAATTCCAAGTCACCTACATCTCCTTCTGGTAGCACTTCATATGCTTCCTATATCTCTCATACAGCTCCTTCAAAGGCTACTGAGGATCATGCTACAATCTTTGCAGCTTTCCTCAACTCTTATGAGAATTTTCTTTCAAAGAAAGCTAGTACTCTACAGCTTACTGAAGAAGACTTTGAGCAGATCGATTCTGATGATCTAGAGCAGATGGATATCAAATGGAGCATGGCCATGATAACCCAAAGAACCAAGAAGTTTCTCCAGAGAACGGGTAGAAAAGACCTGGATGATGATGGTGATACAGGTCTTGGTTTTAATAAAAGCAAAGTGAAATGCAAGAACTGTCAGATTCATGGGCACTTTGCTAAGAAGTGTGAGAAAGAAAAATATCCTTCATCTGGATTCACTACTCTTACAGCTCCAACGACTCCATAGAAGAACACAACATCACAGGCTATGACGGTGTATTCTCAGGGAATGTTTGATTTTAGTGCACTTCAAGGAGAGGTTCAACACAGTACGCTTTTGGCAAAAATACATGAGGTACATGATGAACCTGAGGTACCCAAAAACTGTGTTTCCTGTTTTACATTGACTGAATCTCTTGAGAATTATCAATATGACAATTTAGAGTTGCGAAAAAAGGTTGTCAAACTTACTGAATCAAACAATTTTCTTAAAGCTAATGAGAAACTTTATGATAACAAAATTGAGGCATATAAGTTAGACACACAAACTTATAAAGCAAAAGTCTTTAGTCAACAAGATGCAATTAATAGTTATCTTGCTGAAATTGAATTGTTGAATAAAGAGCTTTTTGATTTAAAAGGTGAGTACGATAACCATAAGAGCAAAATTTTAGGTTCTTCATCCGCAACTTTTGTCTTTAATGAAATCGTTAATAAGCAAGGGACAGGCGGTAAAAAGAAGGCAGGACTTGGTTATAATCAAGTACCACCACCTTCCCACGCCGAATACTGTCCTACGCCTGTTAAGGAAGGTCTTGAAGAGATTCCAGTTGATTATATGAAGCTTTATGGTATTAAAGCTAAAGAAGCTAAGCAAAACAAACAGGCAAAGGAGAAAACCATAAGGCCAGAGTATCCTTTACCTAAGTTTGTTAAGTCTGATAGTGCACCTCCAGTTCGTGTTGAGGAGGTCGTTGAGGTAGAAGATATACCTGAAGAGTCTACCATTAAGGTTGAGAAAATAAATGTCAAACCTGAAAATTTCATCATTACAACTGAAAATGATGATTATTTTAAATGCAAAGGCAAAGCTAAGGTTGACAATGAATCTTCAAAAGTTGTAGTTGATAAATCTGAAAAGAATAAACCTTCAACATCAACTAACTCAACCTCAGGAACATCTACTTCAACATGTCCACCTAAGAGTGCATGTTCAACAAATGTTCCTGTTAATAGACCTTCTGTGTATTGTCCTCCATCGAAACGATTTGAGGGAACTCATTGGAATAAATCTTATGTTGAGAGACGTTCTTGTTTCCATTGTGGACAACAAGGACATATAATTAGGGATTGTCGGTTATTATCCCTAGATAGGTTTGGTAGAGGGATGCCAAGAACTTCCTCTTTCAGGAATTCTTTTTCAAAATCTTTTTCAAGGCGTCGTTCGTATTCGCCTGTATCTAGTTGTGCATCAAACTCTCCAAAACCTATGGCTAGAGTAAACAAAGTTGTGCCTAGTAAACCTCAAGTTCAACAACACAACATTGTTGAAAACAACTCATCTGAACCTACAAAGGTTTGGAAACCCAAATCCACAAACAACACATCAATGAAATCCTCTGAGTTTTTAAAATATCATAAACTCATTGATGTGATGATTATGGATGACCATGGACAACCCAAGTCAATTAAGGCTTGGGTGTCCCATAAGTACTAACGTTTAATTGTTTGTGGTGGTGCAGTCAGGTTATTGAAAGCTAACATTTTTAGTGACTGCATGGATGTGGATATTATTGGAAGAATGCGATGATGATTTTGATTGGATGGATGAGATTTTCGATGTTATGAGGTGGTAAAAGTGCTAAAAGGCATTTGACTTGACTTGATATGTGATTTTGATAATTATCTATTTTTATTTGTTACTCAATGCAACAGCCATTCTTTATACTTTTTAGTATTAAAGAAATGCAATGTTGCGAAATTTATTCAATAAAAAAATACAAAAATATGTTTAATGTTTAAGGGGAGTATTTTTGGATTTGATATAAGAATTTGCTGTTCAGGGGGAGTAATTCTGAATATTAAAAATTCTGATTATTTAATTCAGAAATGTGAACAACAATATTCTTAATTCTTGAAAAGATGTTGGATTGTGTGTCTGTAAAACAACTTGGGATATGATAGTACATCGGGGAACATGCAAAAATGGAAGTTTTAAGGTTTATCTTTGATGTGTCAGTAGGTTTATCTGGCATATTTAACACATCTTTTATAAACATTAGCTTCATCATATGATGTATCGGTAGACATGGTACACACCGGTTTGTGAGTGAGTAAGAAGTAATAATTAAAACTTGTCTATTACTTTGTGAAAAATGTTATATGATGTATGACATAAGTCTTAATTGATAAATGAAGGTACTACCATACGTTGTCATAATCATTATGTAAATGCAAAATTGGCATATAGTAATAATATGATTATTCGCCTAACTAATGGTGACTATTGTTGTACTCACGTACAGACCTGAATCCATTAGTTATGAAAATAGTCTCAAACTTGTTCTGTTCATACTAAGGGACCCTCTGTTTTACTAAGTACAGATCTGGGGACACTAGTATCTTCATAATAGGTTTGATGTATGCCTAAATTTAAAGGTCAAGTGTATGTTACGAGAAAGCCGAGATAAACTTGGTCTTGTAATCTCTACTTTGTTTGTAAAATATGCAGCGTTATGTGTTTTACTAAAGTTTATCAGTATATCATATAATAGGTTTCACTAAATTAATATTCATACTAACAATAAAGGTTAGCTCACGGATACGGATGTAATATGTTTAAGTGGATAAACAATACCGATAATCGTTTTGAACTAATATTTATAAAAGGTGCTTTAAATATGTTAAGTAAATTTAAAGTGGACAAATATACTGGTGATCGAAATAACACTTACTATTTCCTAATAATTGCATGTTGGCCTGATATGATCTCTAAACAGACCTAAAACAATCCTATCCCCAATTTATTTTATGTATTCTTTACTTTTCATTTATAAAGAAAAATACAAAAAGATTTTATTTCTATGTTATTTTCTTCAAATATCACATATCTTGTTAAAGTCAAATATTGAAGATGTAAAGGATGTCGGTTATTCTCCAAAGATTGTGAAGATAATTCTATCGGAGAAGCTGCTGATGATTGAGAGATGGTCACTGAGTTTGAAGATCTTATTGTATGATAAATTTGTGTCAGTCACATGAATTTGGACATCAAGATTTCTTGGAAGACCATGCTATCTCAAAGGGGGAGTTTCTGATTGTCAAAGACATGAAAGAGTTTGTTGATGAAGACTAATTGAAGACTTATTTGACCAAGCTGCTGACAAGGGGGAGTTTGTTGGTGCATTTTGTGTGTCAGTCAGTTGGTCAAACTATTGTAATTGTCAAAGTCAATTAGTCTGTATATGTATAGTGTTTAGTGAGTCAACTAAATGTAATTATATAGAATATACATGGCGACATGGGCTATGTCGCATTGGGTTGGGCTTGCGACGTTGGGCCTAACGTCGCAGGGCCCAGTAGGTTTGATATAAATAGCGAGTTATACTTCAGATTTAGTGTTGGACGAATTAGAGAGAGTGAGGCGTTTTGTGGAGAGAGAGGCAGAGAGAAACGAATTTGTGGTTTGTGTCTGTAAAGCTTCATACGTTCAATTGTGAATATATACAAAAGCTTATAGAAAATGTTTGTTATTGATTGTTTGATTTCCGCGCTTACAATTAGTTAAACGATCCGATCAGATCCCACGAGTACGGGACTAACATTATGAAATATATATGTTAGTGTACGTGTAACTGAAGTCAACATATCTGTTTCAACCAGGTGACATACATGATAAAGTCAACAGACATATATCAATGATACACAGTAGGACAACACCAACCCAACATCAGATTACACAATTTTTTGGCATAAAATTTTTGTATCATTAACCCATGTGGATAATATATAAAATACGTTAAATACAAATGTAATTAATTGTAATTTTTGAAATGTAATAACTTGTAATTATGATACTCTACAAATTTGTACTAGGCAAATAATGCGAGACAGACGTAAAGGCTGATATGATCTGTGTTATTGTGAGTTTCGTGGAAAGGTGTACCTTGCCAATAGGAGTCGTATCGATGTCAAGTTCATCATCAGGTTCATCATCAAGTTGTCCTTCTTGGTCATTCAGCTTCTTTGTTATTTTAGCGATCACATCAGGATCCTCGGTTCCACGGATGACAGTATAGGCCGCGTAACCATAGTCGACATTAATTTGACCAACACGCACTTTGAACACCATTTCTTTGTTCACCAGAGTATCAAATTTATGGGGAATTACTTGCGGGTCGTCAATCTGCGATACAGAAAGGATAGTCAGTACTGAAATCAATGTGTATAAAAAAGGGTTGTTACATGATATTATTAGTATCATACACTAAGAATTTTCTTATTAAGCCATGCCACACTCCTGTTGATCAACTTTGCAAGCTGATTATCAAATAGTATCAATGATGTAGAGCTTGTAATATCTTGCACCCTTCAACAACAGGCGAACCCTGGAATGATGGCATGACATTTGTTAAAGATAGTTAGGCTACAATTGAAATAAAAGAAGCAAAACACGTATTGCGCTTAAACCAGATTGTATTAGGATGAAGTGTGACAACGGATCAACTAACTTCCCATAAACTTGCTTCACTTTGCCACAGGTTTGACAAACAAACAATCTTTCGATTTCACCATTTTCCTTTTCGCGACTTGCTTTTGAATTACACTTGTTACATGAATATGTAAACCAACCTTCTTCACCTATAATTTTGGTCACGGTTGCCTTGATCACACAATCAAATAGCTGTCAACAACAAATTTATGTTAAGATAGAAATTATACGTAAAAAAACATTTATATTTGTGAGGAATAAATAGTGGATTTGCCTTCACAATTGCACGAAGTCGTTCAACGGTTCTTAACGGAGGATCGGTAAAAACACTTAGCAGCTGTCTGGATGACCGGGTCTTGGGTAACCTCAGCAAACTGTGATGGTGATACATCCCTTTCATCAACATCCTTATTATTCTGCAACCTATCAAACAATTGGCTAAATTAGAATACTTCCAAAAACTCGTAAACCATATTTAACCAGATTAATAAGGTAAAAATAAATATTGTACTCGGTTCTGAAAGAGACGATCGACTCTGAGTCAGTGTTAATGTGTATCCGACAACCATAATATTGATTTGTAACTTGAGGATTACCTACAAAAAAAGAAAAAAGATGTTTATATTAAAACACCACGGAAACAGCAATCGTCAAAGCAGTCCCAACAATCTACTTTTAATTTGATCAGGTTATAACATAGAATAACATCGAAGACAGTAACAATTACATACGTTTCCAGTCCTTCAACTTTGCATTTTGGATCAAGACAATAACATGATCTCTACTGTTTTTGTTATTGGAAATGAAATCATTTACTTGAACCGCATAACCACCCCACACATTGCAATTCACCTTCTTTCCGCTGCATAATTATATTGTACAGTACAAAATCATGGAGAACAACAAATACTAACAAAGAACATCAAACAGAGAAATGGACATACGTTGAATCTTGTAGATCAAATTATGTCCATTTTGTTGACTTGAGCTACATAGCAGACCATTTTGATTCATATGCAGAGCTAAATGAATCCTGATCTTTGACCCCACATAGATGCAAGTAACCCACTTTCATTGGGCCGGCCATATGAGAGAAGATTATTAGTATCACTGTCTGTATTGGAGTCTTACATTTATTGGTAGTAGCCCATCATTGATCAGTCTGTTGATCCAAACGGAAAGGTTCCTCATTCTCCATTTGGTTAGAGCAAATTTTCCATAAAAGTAACAAAAATTGATTCACATGTTAATACAAGAACACAATTTTCAAGTCCCTCATATCACCTTTCATATCAATCTGGTCTAGTGGCGGATGTATGCTTAGGTTAGGGTATGCACTTGCATACCCTAAGATGACTTTGTTTAGTGGAAAAAAAATTATTTTATATTTTGTAGTTCAGTGTTAACCTTATTGTGCATACCTAATAAAAAAGGAGTGCATACCCTTTTGATCTCTCAGATTACGACACCTATCAATTACAATAATAAAATAAAAACACGTGTAATCAAATACAAAAGCACTACTCGTCTAAGAACATAATATTGGGCCAGTGGTCTCCTAAATTATATATATAATTAAATAAATATAATAGTATTATTAACGTACGATGTGTAAAGATGAAGTATGTATTTGAGACCATCGGTAATTAATTTAGGGCCCTTTTTATGTAGAATTTATAGTATGTTGTACATATAATTTGGTGTTAATAACGCAATCTAAAGAATTGAAGTACTTCCTTCATTCCATTCAAAGTGTCATCTTTAACTATGCATGCAGTTTTATGATTCTCCACCAGCTCTGTTTTTCACCAATCAAATAACATATATACCCACTAAAATCACTTTTGATTGGTTATAAAACGAAAATGGATACTTAATTGGGACAACCCAAAATAGTAATGTGAACACTTAAAGTGGGACGGAGGGAATATATTATTTACCTTTCAATCCGTCTATTTTTGGTTAACTTAGTGGATTGTGTCTATGCAAGGAGGATTTTTTTGTAACTAGTTTATGAATTGAATGTAAAAAAAATCTTGGTACTAATTCAGTGAGGAAGAATCCTCAAGAATCAAGATAACAAAAGTTTAGGTATGTACATGAGGTAAGCAAATGACGAAAACCAAATCTAAAGATAACTTTATGCGAAAGTAATTCGTTTATGTAGTGGACTGATCATGAATTTTTATTTTTTTTAGAACGGTAATCCTTTAATCTAACCTACCTCACATAATATCACACGAATATATACATGCTTGTGACACCTGACTATTTAGGGTTACTCATTGACCTGCTAGAAACCCTAATTATGTGTGTTTAGTTTAGTATTCGGATATATACTTGTAATTACTTGTGACTAATTGTATATTTGTGTGAATATATGCTCCCGTAATTTTTTTATATATATTACGCTTACGTAATTAGTTGTAATTACGCGAAACAACCGGACGGAGTCCGACAAAACTATATGACATTGGTGAAAAACTTTCCATAAATAAATTAAATCTATTTTTAGAAGTTAATTATTATTTATTATTATTTTGTTAAAATAATATACGAAAAACCTAGACGTTTCGATTAAAACGTCTCAAACGCAACGATAACGCGCGAATTTATTTCGGAAACCAAACGAACATCAATAATTAATTTGACAACTTAAATTAAGTATTTTAAATAATACTTCAATGAAAATTTATCCAAATTATATCGTTAAGTATAACGACTCAAAATAACGCTACGCGATTTAACGATTAAACGAAATAACGAATTAAATAACACAGTACGCAAATACAGTGTAAGTTAAAAATTTAAAAACATTTCCAGCCCCTATAGGCCCCCCCCCCCCCCCCCCCAAAAAATCGTCCATGTGTCACCACCTCCCATTCCCCCACTCAAATGACATGCAAATGCTTTCCCTTCTACCCATACATGCATTCACAACCTCAATAATCATTTTCACCTACACTCTTTCTTTTCTCTCCATTTTCCTTTCACTCTCTCTCTCAAAAACTGAAAGAAATCAGTTCTTCAACCTCCAAAACTCAGTTTCATCATCATCTAAAATCACCATTATCATCAAGGATCAAAAGCAAGATGAAAGAAGCAAAGGAATCAAGAATCAAGCCTCTTTTCATCATCTTCATCTTCCCTACATTATTTCTTTGTGAGAATCACTAAAACCCTCACTTATTTCACTTGCATGTTACTGATTTGAATGTTATTATGTTCATATATCACTAGTATGTCCAAATCCATGGTTGAAAATCACTTTTATACAAGATCTAAAAAGATGCAGAATCTGTCTCATAAAACGCAGTTTACAAAAATATTCGTATAAAATCGTATACTGAGAGTTAGAGGTCTTATTTTTTTTTGAAATCTTCGTATCGAAAAGATCTACAACTTTCGTGTTTTACACTTTTTCCAGAAATGTACACGTTTTTCTCTACAGTTCGATTTATAGGACTGGTCTGACAGTTTTCGATAAAATGTGTTCGGAACTTTCGCGGAATAAATTAAATATGTTATTGGTCATTATAATTGCTGTAAAAAATATATATTAGACTAGACACTTAGGAGATCACTTGGTAAAAATTGTGAAGTTTGATTTGGGCCAGAAGTTATAGAAATCGTATGGCGTAACAACCCGACAAAACCGAAATCATGATATATGGACTGTTTTTGACATAAACGTAAAACCGACACTTCAGGCCTTCCATAAAACGTACCGACAACTTTCTAAGGCTTAGTTAAATATTTTAAGACTGGTGTAAAAGTTTCAGGTCAAACCGAGTAGGTTTGACCAAGTCAACAAAAACGGTTCGGTTTCTAAAAATGACAAAACTTACTATTCTTGGAAAATGATAACAAAAATGGGTTTGGGTGACTTGTTAAGTAATTTTGACCAACTTTGACCATTTTGACCAACTTTGACCAGGTTGACCAACTTTGACCAGTTTGACCAACTTTGACCTACGGTTTAAGGTTTTTCTACGAACTAACTAATTTGTCTGCAACACGCGATATGTACCAATAGATTGTATACAACAAACCAAACTTGATAATAATGTCTAAATGAATTATTATTACAAACTTTTACCAACGGGTCGTACGCGTTTTTGATAAACAAACTCGAACAACTTATTTGGACATAACTAGCTTAGTGGACAGCTAGCATGGATAGTCATTAAGATATCCATTTATTTACTTACTTATTTACTTACAACCTTACGCGTTTACGACGCTAAAAGGTTACAGAGTTCGGAGAACCAACGCACGGAGTTACATCCACTACACTCGATTACTTACACATTGTTTGCTTATTTCACTATTTGCTTGCTATTTGCTAGAACTCAGGTGAGTTTCATAGCCCCTATTTTTACTGTTTTATAACTATTTTTGGGGGAGAATACATACTACAACTGCTTTATAAAATTGCTTATACACAACTGTTTTTATGATCACAAGTAACGGAAAACACAAAAGGATTGCATGAGTTGTTTCACTATCTAATCCACAGAACAAAAGTCCTCTTACATCATAGTTTCGTTAGTATGGATTTAGCGCAAATATTCATGAATAGATCTATTTGGGATTAACCATCCCCGTCCGGGTTGGACGCATCAGTATTTGAACTTAACGAGTGTACTGGATTAGGCACTCGCGGAGGCACGAGTTGGTATTTGATTATACACTACTCACTCACGGTTAAGCTTCGACTATGTGCTCATGACATTAGTATACTTTTACTTAACATTGTTTAACAAACATACAAATCTTGTGATTTATACCACTACTTCTGAAACTGTTAAATCCTATGAACTCACCAACTTTATGTTGACCCTTTTTAGTATGTATTTCTCAGGTAACCCACAGCAGTAGGACGCTTATGGATAGCATAGCTCGAGTCGCATTGCTTTCAAAATCAAAGGACTTAGATTGCATTTTACTATAGTTAGTAGTTATGTAATCTACACATTATATGCGAACTCCAGTGTTTTGTATAACGGCTGTAAACAATTTAAATTTATGGAATGTAATGTTTTCAAACGTCTCATATAGAGGTCGTTTGCTTTAATCTTTGTGTAATGATATTTGATTTAGTCGGCGCTCCCATGACAACTCATGTTTCCGATGCCACGTGTATTGGGGGTGCGACAGATTGGTATCAGAGCCAAAGGTTATAGCGAACTAGGATTGCATTAGTGACCTAAACTATAACCATTAGGTTAGTATTCCTCATTTGGTATGACTAGTTCAGCAATTGCATCATTCAAATTTAATTTAACATAGCCTGATCAACTATGTACAATTAAAGGAGAATCGATGCAAGACCTGAAATGGTTATAGTGAATGGGAATGCACTAGAAGACTTGGACTAGGATAGAACGGGACCAACCTTTATACGTGCTTATGTGCTAGGTAATTGTATTTATATATATAACCTTAACTTTACGTATACAAAAATTATTTGCCACTATTCATGGCAACCACACCCACAACTATGTCACATGACATCGAACACGAAACACAAACCTCACTTACTACTATAGAGATATTCATGATACCCGCTCGCCCAAACCGCATCGGGCAACGATATAATCAAATAGGACTCACTTTAGGAGAATCCACCAAAGGATTCGCCACCCAATTAAGTGACACCTACTTCCACCTCTTCTTTCTGCTCGCAACCAAATCACTCGGGAACACGTATAGAACTGAAACCGCACGATACTTCGTCACCTAGAAGAACTACACCTACTCCCGTCACTTCACACTATTCATTCCCACTTATATCCTAGACCCATGGAGCGCGCGTGCTACACACGACTAGAAGGACAAACACAACACTTCGAACTAGATCTTGCCTATTCATACCGCTACTACTAATACACCAACCAGTAGGACCCATTGTCATACAGGGGTCCGCTGATGAACTTTTCTAACCATAACATCTATTTATCGGAAAGGATTTTTCTAAAACCCGTTACCTGATCACGATTGGTCACCTTTTGGCTGGTATGTCAGCAATTCGTTCAAAACCCGAGGCTTACTACTTGATCATGCTTGGCCACTATTCTGACACGTTCGTCAAACGATTTACCCATAACTTGATTTGCGACTTTAACTTCTCCGAACACCTTTATAAAACTTTCATCCATTTCGAACAAATAACATAGTCATGGCTGACTACCTTGAGGACATTTCTCGGTCGTTATTATGTCTACTTCTAATTCTTGTTGCTAAATTCAATGTTTCAAAAGAACTCCCCCTCGATAAAGATGGCGAAATTGTGTTTACCTCACGTTATAACATAAACTTCTATCCCGATGGGTGTATGAAAACCCCATCACATTTTGTATAAGATCTATGTAATCGTCCGGATGTAGCTATGCCCAACATATCTTACAAACACCAATCATGTAATCTATTAAATTTTTCCTTGATTGACTTTAAACCATTTCATATTATTGTTGTACTGCGATTTACTTCCAAAAACGCCTACGATAATCTTAATTCTCATGCAGAGACCCAATTCATACTTATAACCCCTTCTCATTCAAGGATACGCCACTACGAGAAACAACATAATTTCTCGACACTTTACAATAACAAGAAGTTTTCAATGGATTTCTACCAACCTAAATTTTCAAAGAAATTTCACCGAACATCTACCCAGAAATTTATTTACAACTTCTATATTTCAACTGATAATATTAGACAGAAGTATTTCCAACATAGTCAATCAACTAGAAGTTTTCAACGGACATTAAACTTTCACACAATTTTCATCATAGAAATTTTTTGCAAATTTTTCATCAGCTCTTCCACAAAATACTTCATAGAAATTTTCCAAAAAGCTTGTAAGCTACTTATCTAAGCATTTGTACAAAGTCCAAATCTTGAAATTCTTAGCAAGGATTTTTACTGACATTTTATCAGGCGAAAATTTTACGTAAGAACAAACACTTGCTTTTCACTCAGTATTTTTAAAAAAGACAGATCGCAGTGTTAATTTAACCAGAAATGGTATCGGCAGGTTTGGGTTAATACGTGAGATAGTTACGACTCTTTTCATATACTGTAGCTTTAGAGGCTAAACTCTCTATTACAAATACACTATTTTGATAAAACACTTTTCTCGTAGGAAATGACAAGTCCCTCTATAGATCAACACGTGTCTAATTACAACCAACTCTGTGATGAACCCTAACTTTGATATGGGTACATTCCTTTCAATGACTTAACGTTTTCAACCTCATACGGTACCAATTAAATTAGTCCTTTTACACGATAGCACCCAACCAGCATGGACACTGAGTGTAACTCAGAACTGACCAAACTGATTTGAGGCAACAGAAAACCTTGGAATTGCGTTTTAGCAAAACAAACTTCCCCTACACAAGCTTTTAGACTTCAATCTAGATTTCCAAATGTACGATAACAACTCATGCTCTTGAACACATGCGGATTTCTAACGATCCACTCATCGGAAGCGCGTTTCAACGACCTATATTAGGTGCAACCCAACGACTTACTCACGTCTACACGAACTTATGGCTGGAATGTTTTTCCACCATACCTTTATGAAACTAATTTCTTGACCTCGATTAACTACTACTTTGACTTGTGCGTTAACGATACATTCAAAACACTAGACTTGATACCCATTGAAATTGAAATCTTTCTCCCTTATTTCTCTTCTTGATAACATCATTGCCATTATTTAGCACCTTTAAAAATTTGAACCTACAACGTCTACGATGAGGAGATCGTTCGTACACCTCTCTATACTCACACAAACCCACTTACCATACCGTTTTTGTACTAGCTGTTAGGCTACGCCGTCACGAAAATAGAATAGACACTATGGAGTTAGAACAGCACGCAATCCGTTTAGGTTGGATACACCTGGCACAGGGCCGAGTTGCACAGATCCTTGAGGATCGACAGAATCTTAGCTAAACCATAGAAACTATCCACCTCCAGGTGATGGAGACTAGAGATGAAGTCGCTGCCTTGCGATTAAGACTATTGTGCAAAATAGAACTCGTTTAGGACTAGTAGAAATTCCACTAAACATGTATTGTTTGTAGGAAACAAATTTTCAAATAAATCTTCCGTCAGACATTTTCACGAATTATTCACAAACATGAATCTTCCAATAGATTTTTGACTAACAGAATTTTCAACACTTTTCAATGACTAGAGTTTTCAACGTATTTTCATCTATTTGAGCCTTTAACGAATTTTCATCAAACGGTCACTCGAAATTTCCCACAACTTCGATTTTTCAATGGATTTTTGTTAAACAAAATTTTTCTCCGTTTTGTTAATGACAAGAATTTTCAACAGGTTCACATCAGCAGTGATTTTTAAACAAATTTTGCCACAAAATGTTTTTACAAAATTTTCAAAATTCATAAACTATTAACAAAGTTACCAAAAATTACAATGATGTTTTTGGAAAAAGAAAATCATATATATCAACAAACACTTGATTTTCACTCAATCTTTCTCTATGATCTAACCTTTAATCCCATTTTAAAACTAGAATACCGATTACCCCTGAAACATTACTAGGGAAATTCTAAGATAAGAAGTTATATAGAGGTTTTCAAATAAAGGTATAGATACGATAGACTAGTATGAAGTAAGATTCTCTTATTAGTCGGTTTGATAGTAACAATACTCGATCTTGCAATATCGGTTGAAGTTAATTCTTATAGAGACAAACTGTGACGTTAATGGTGAAGGTGACAACGACCAATACAAAACTATTGGAGGATAAAACTAAAGGAAACAATGATGTAATTATTTCAGCCTTATACAATACCGGATTAGTTTGGTCCACTTCACGATTATCATTCCCACCGACTTAGAAGCTAAGCTTAATTCAGAATCTCACTTCGACATAAGCAGATGAAACATTTCTACCAAGACTTAATAAAACATCGAGATCGAAACTTTCTTTCTCTTCTCCTTTCTCGATGCCATCTAAGAATCCCATCCGAATCGTTGCTTTAAGAAACCAACAGAAACCTTAAAACAGAAAACCGAGAACTTAGACCATGATGGCTTACACATCATCCAGGCCCGGTGAATCTCAGGACAAAGTCTAGATTCACTCGTGGATAAGAAACTCAGATACGTTAGAAACACACACCAACTCTCTCACAGAACCCACACAGACCATGACTGAAAGTAAATTTCGGGACGAAATTCTCCTAACGGGGGGAGAATGTGACACCTGACTATTTAGGGTTACTCATTGACCTGCTAGAAACCCTAATTATGTGTGTTTAGTTTAGTATTCGGATATATACTTGTAATTACTTGTGACTAATTGTATATTTGTGTGAATATATGCTCCCGTAATTTTTTTATATATATTACGCTTACGTAATTAGTTGTAATTACGCGAAACAACCGGACGGAGTCCGACAAAACTATATGACATTGGTGAAAAACTTTCCATAAATAAATTAAATCTATTTTTAGAAGTTAATTATTATTTATTATTATTTTGTTAAAATAATATACGAAAAACCTAGACGTTTCGATTAAAACGTCTCAAACGCAACGATAACGCGCGAATTTATTTCGGAAACCAAACGAACATCAATAATTAATTTGACAACTTAAATTAAGTATTTTAAATAATACTTCAATGAAAATTTATCCAAATTATATCGTTAAGTATAACGACTCAAAATAACGCTACGCGATTTAACGATTAAACGAAATAACGAATTAAATAACACAGTACGCAAATACAGTGTAAGTTAAAAATTTAAAAACATTTCCAGCCCCTATAGGCCCCCCCCCCCCCCCAAAAATCGTCCATGTGTCACCACCTCCCATTCCCCCACTCAAATGACATGCAAATGCTTTCCCTTCTACCCATACATGCATTCACAACCTCAATAATCATTTTCACCTACACTCTTTCTTTTCTCTCCATTTTCCTTTCACTCTCTCTCTCAAAAACTGAAAGAAATCAGTTCTTCAACCTCCAAAACTCAGTTTCATCATCATCTAAAATCACCATTATCATCAAGGATCAAAAGCAAGATGAAAGAAGCAAAGGAATCAAGAATCAAGCCTCTTTTCATCATCTTCATCTTCCCTACATTATTTCTTTGTGAGAATCACTAAAACCCTCACTTATTTCACTTGCATGTTACTGATTTGAATGTTATTATGTTCATATATCACTAGTATGTCCAAATCCATGGTTGAAAATCACTTTTATACAAGATCTAAAAAGATGCAGAATCTGTCTCATAAAACGCAGTTTACAAAAATATTCGTATAAAATCGTATACTGAGAGTTAGAGGTCTTATTTTTTTTTTGAAATCTTCGTATCGAAAAGATCTACAACTTTCGTGTTTTACACTTTTTCCAGAAATGTACACGTTTTTCTCTACAGTTCGATTTATAGGACTGGTCTGACAGTTTTCGATAAAATGTGTTCGGAACTTTCGCGGAATAAATTAAATATGTTATTGGTCATTATAATTGCTGTAAAAAATATATATTAGACTAGACACTTAGGAGATCACTTGGTAAAAATTGTGAAGTTTGATTTGGGCCAGAAGTTATAGAAATCGTATGGCGTAACAACCCGACAAAACCGAAATCATGATATATGGACTGTTTTTGACATAAACGTAAAACCGACACTTCAGGCCTTCCATAAAACGTACCGACAACTTTCTAAGGCTTAGTTAAATATTTTAAGACTGGTGTAAAAGTTTCAGGTCAAACCGAGTAGGTTTGACCAAGTCAACAAAAACGGTTCGGTTTCTAAAAATGACAAAACTTACTATTCTTGGAAAATGATAACAAAAATGGGTTTGGGTGACTTGTTAAGTAATTTTGACCAACTTTGACCATTTTGACCAACTTTGACCAGGTTGACCAACTTTGACCAGTTTGACCAACTTTGACCTACGGTTTAAGGTTTTTCTACGAACTAACTAATTTGTCTGCAACACGCGATATGTACCAATAGATTGTATACAACAAACCAAACTTGATAATAATGTCTAAATGAATTATTATTACAAACTTTTACCAACGGGTCGTACGCGTTTTTGATAAACAAACTCGAACAACTTATTTGGACATAACTAGCTTAGTGGACAGCTAGCATGGATAGTCATTAAGATATCCATTTATTTACTTACTTATTTACTTACAACCTTACGCGTTTACGACGCTAAAAGGTTACAGAGTTCGGAGAACCAACGCACGGAGTTACATCCACTACACTCGATTACTTACACATTGTTTGCTTATTTCACTATTTGCTTGCTATTTGCTAGAACTCAGGTGAGTTTCATAGCCCCTATTTTTACTGTTTTATAACTATTTTTGGGGGAGAATACATACTACAACTGCTTTATAAAATTGCTTATACACAACTGTTTTTATGATCACAAGTAACGGAAAACACAAAAGGATTGCATGAGTTGTTTCACTATCTAATCCACAGAACAAAAGTCCTCTTACATCATAGTTTCGTTAGTATGGATTTAGCGCAAATATTCATGAATAGATCTATTTGGGATTAACCATCCCCGTCCGGGTTGGACGCATCAGTATTTGAACTTAACGAGTGTACTGGATTAGGCACTCGCGGAGGCACGAGTTGGTATTTGATTATACACTACTCACTCACGGTTAAGCTTCGACTATGTGCTCATGACATTAGTATACTTTTACTTAACATTGTTTAACAAACATACAAATCTTGTGATTTATACCACTACTTCTGAAACTGTTAAATCCTATGAACTCACCAACTTTATGTTGACCCTTTTTAGTATGTATTTCTCAGGTAACCCACAGCAGTAGGACGCTTATGGATAGCATAGCTCGAGTCGCATTGCTTTCAAAATCAAAGGACTTAGATTGCATTTTACTATAGTTAGTAGTTATGTAATCTACACATTATATGCGAACTCCAGTGTTTTGTATAACGGCTGTAAACAATTTAAATTTATGGAATGTAATGTTTTCAAACGTCTCATATAGAGGTCGTTTGCTTTAATCTTTGTGTAATGATATTTGATTTAGTCGGCGCTCCCATGACAACTCATGTTTCCGATGCCACGTGTATTGGGGGTGCGACAATGCTTGCCACGAGACTTGAACTCAAAACCTCTTTGTTGAAAGGTTATTCGCATACCTCTAGGCAAAAGCCCCGTCTACTTATTTGAAAATCATATGCATGTTCCGTACTAGCAAGAATATAATTTGCTTTGTATACATTATCATGCAACTAAAACAAAGCCATCCAATAAAAAACCGACCCGAAAGCACAAACGGAAGACCCAATATACCCGACTAATGTTAGGTTCCTTAGGTACTAATGTTAGGTTCCTTAGGTTGTGCATACCCAATATGCAATTCCTAAATCCGCCACTGATCTGGTCGTTATTACCGGGAAGATACTTGGAGCATTGGGTGGGGGATTTATTTCAGCATGGTAGCTCCGGTGCTCTACTAACCAATGTGGTCTACTTCACGGTCACCATTATTGGTGCTTTCCTTTTCTAAGCTTAATAGTATAAATGATAATTAATATGGGTCCTAAAATGCAGTGTGATGGTAACGGGTAAAAGTGGGTTCAATATGGTTTTTAGCGTGGTGCAAGTGATGATACCCGATTCTATCATGGACTAATAAACGCCCATAATATTGAATTTAACATTCACACACACACACACACACACACACACACACACACACACACATATATATATATATATATATATATAGTTGGGGGATCAAAAAAGAATAAATTTTTGGTGGAGAAGAAGGAGAAGGATTTTGAGCCACTTATTTAAAACTAGGTTTAAAGGGTAGTATAGTAAATTGTAATTAATTCAATAAAATAAACAATAATTCTTTGAAATCAATTATATATGTCAGTTTTTTGTTTTCTTAATTTGTGGAGAGTGAGTAACTACACCACGTAATTCACACAAAACAATGTTCACTCTTCCACTTGAGAATTGGTTTTATTCCACTATTGTTCTTTGTTCAACAATTGAGATAATATATTATGATTGTTTAGAACTTGAAGGAAAAAGAATAAGGTGGTGTTCCATTACTTAGAGCCTCGATCAATTGATCTATCAGTCTATGGCTACGTTCAATTTTTCTTTTATGATTTATTTTTCAAAAAAAAAAATATTTTTTTCACTGATTAATAAGTTGATTCACAATTTTATATAACGATTCTTTAATTTTTTGTATATTATAATATGGATTTATGAAATAATAGCTATGATTCACATGTTCATAGTAATGATTCAATAATGATTCACAAGTTCATAGTAATGATTCGTTGGTTTACTGAAGCTTTTAACTATGTGCGCGCTTTCACTTTCAATAATCGACTTTATCAAAATGATTCATAATAATTTATGCTGATTCAGTAACTTATATTGATTCATGACGTACTTTCATTTCTTTTTAGAATATTATAAACATGGTTTAATAACTTTTAGTTTATTCAAGATTTCATTACTATGATTCACAAATTTATACTTTGATTCGTTGTATATATACATACTATAATTCACTAATTTGATATAGGTAATGGCATTGAATTGATTCAATTTTTTTAACAAGCACTTACTATGATTCAATTATGTGTAAATCTAAACACGATTGATAAATATCTAATGTTGGGTGACTGCATATAAAGAAAAAGGAAAAAAAGTCAACATTAAATCAAAACGTAAAGGGCATAGTCCGTAATAAATTTGATTCAAGTATTCTACACATAATTTTTTTTTTTGATATCCGAGATAGAAAGAAGATTGGTACTCAATTATTTATATATATACATGCAATACTTACAAAAACAACATGGAACTGAAGTAAATATACATTTGAATGGAACGTACCAAAAGCAAATAGGGTGTCACACCCCGTCTAAAGCGGAAACAACGGGGTATAACGGTGATAGGATCATAACACATCATTATAAAGAATTCTATATGAAATACAATATCCAATGTATCATGATGCCAATAACATGAATAACGGTTCATGTCGTGCATACATTTCAACAATGAATTCAAAAGCTTACAAACAAACGTTGTACAATGTTAAGGCAAAACAAGCCTTCATAAACAACCTTAATGATGTACCACAAGTCTTGAATAACTCTTAATGCAACCCTAAAGGTCCACTAAGTTATCTCGTCCACTGCTTTAAGTCCACTAGTATAACCTGAAAAGATATGCTCAAAAACGTCAACACGAATGTTGGTGAGTTTCGTAGGTTTGAAACCAGACACCATAAAAATAAACATTTTGCTGTGATAATGATAAGTTAGGACAATGCAATAGAAATGTATACAAATGTGAAATAATGCAGCCAATATATCTCAATGTACGTCAATTACCTCACAAGGAAGTAAAGCACTAATGTAAGCAACAATCCCAATGTACGGCAAATACCCCACAAGGAGGTAAAGCACGAATGTAAACAACAGATCTCAATGTACGGCAAATACTCCACAAGGAAGTACAACACGGATGTAAGCAACAAGTCTCAATGCATATAAGTCACATAGTGTCACACATTTCAAGCATATGTCCAAAAATAGAAATGAATTTGTTCACAGCATAAAACAGTTGGTAAAACATGTTAGCATACTTTTCCCCCAATGTAAAAATATGTAAAGAAAATGAGGCCACGAAAACTCACCTTGATTAGCAGTTTAAAGCAAAGCACGTATCATCCCAAAAGTCGCATTGAACTATGAACGTCCTATAGTATATAATGTTTATTAGTTATGCGTTAACATGTTTGTATTCACAAGTCGAAACAAAGTTCCTATATATTAACCGAATACAATTTAGTTACTAGTATTTGATAGACTAAGAATATTTGGTAATTTCCTTGAACCCATTATAAGAACTAACCAAGAATTTTCCTTGAGATATTTTAACAGCTCAAAATCTAGTTTCTGTAACCAATCTTTTCGAAATTTGTAAAGCTAAACCTCCCAATTAACATGAACTTTACTCATGGATTAATAACCAATTGAATCTTACTTTCGAATCATGTGTTCCATCTATTAGCAAAATCAGATTAATTATATGACTTTTGAAAACAAAACACACATTTTGTAGCCCATAAGATTTAGTTGCTATATTAATGTATTAACGATTATGGTATTCCTCAATGTTAATTTGTGAACTACACAATTAAACATGACTTCAATATCTTTATTTTCATAAATTTACATAGAATCCACAATAGTCCATTCGATCCCCAAAAACATTATTCGATATAACCCGAGATTGAACCCATTACATAACACACCTCATTAATTAAAATAAATAAGTTAAATCTTACTATTTCATAACTATCTTTTGTTAACAGAAATCCAACATTAAACAAATTTTAACCACCCCAAAATAAATAGAAAATGTTTCGATCACACCGATTTAAGTTTATACAAGTTTTCTGAAAATTCATCACTCGTAACAGCAGTTTAAAAAATAATTTTTATAAAATAATCTAAATCGTTTTAGAGGCCGAAACCTCTTAAATTTATGTAAAACATCGAGATCTACAACTTTTTAGTTTTGGCCGAAACCTGATAACGAACGTAAATGGGTCAAATCAGCCTATGAAATCAACTGCGAAAATCTGAACAGTTTTAGAGATTTCGATTATATAACTTTCGGTTTGTAAAACATATTATATTCGACATAACCTTTCCCCAAAAACATAAATCGCCTCAAATATATGTCCAACTCATCTCAGAAAATTAATAAGAAAAATATTGGTTAGGGTTTATGAAAAATACCTATACGAAACACAAGAACACGTCAGAAACAAAGTAAAAGCTCGATCTTGATTCTTCTTGGTCTTGGTCGACAAAAACAGTAAACCACAGGGATGATGCGTTTGCTTTGATGACTATAAGGGTTTAGGGTTTGTTTTAATATGATATTTAAAGGCTTAAGTTGTCTTGAGGCTAAGTTATAAGATTTGGGGTTTGGGCCATTTATTTATTTTTTTCTTTGGCCTCACTTAATCGACCAACACACAAAAAAAAAAAAAAAACGTAGAAGTACTCCATGATCATCATTAGTATTATTTATTATTTATTACAAGATCTTGATTATTATTATTATATTATTACATGATGATATGATACTAACAACTATCATTATTATTAATATTGTTATTATTATTATTAATATTAATATTATTATAATTTACGAACCGCATCAAAGTCTAATATTTCGTTTCTTAAAAGACTACGTTTCTATCTCGATTGAATACTAGTTCTTAAGCACTCAACTCGTATGATCCTTAACGAAATAAAATCATACCTTGACTATTTCAAGTTTTCAAAAATAGAAAATTTCTATTAATAGTAGGTTTCACATAAATCAATTATAAAACACGTAAGTTACCAAACATGACGTAACGATTTGGTCAAGAATTAAATAGGTCACGAAATGAATAAGCCTACTAACCTAGTTCGAGTGACGGCTGTCACAGTATCCCCCAGTTGAGAGAATTTCGTCCCGAAATTCAGTCGAAGCTATACTGTCAACACGATCACTGAATAAGTACGTATATTTAAGCTTTGTTTGATCTTTTCGCTCACAAGTAAACTCAGGTCCTCGCTCAGCGTTCTATCGAACCTTGACAATTTAAATCTTAGTACGCTTTAACTTCTTGACTTCTCAATCCATGATTTTCTATCTAATTTCTCCACACAACTCTATTTGTGATTCCACTTAACTCTTATCTAGAGATACATGTAAGATTTTATCAACCAAACACTTTCTTAGATATGTCACGTGAAATGCGTCGGGAACAACACTCAACAATTTAGAACGATCCAACAATATGTTACTGAACCTACACGTTCAACAATTTAGAACGGTCCAACAACCCTATGCTAATTTTTCCGGCTTCCCAAAATGTACGACACCTCCCCAAGGTAATATTTAAAGCAATATATGATCCCAAACACAAAATTCTAACTGCTGTCGACGTTCGTTTGCGTAACTCATTTGCCTATCACGTACTGTTTCCAACCTCTCCTTGATTTGAACGATTTTGTCAATAGCTTCATGGACTATCTTAGTCCAATCAACTGACTTTAATCCAACTTTAGCCCATACTACAAATGAATGACTCTTTCACCCTTAAAGTGCTTCAAATTGCTCACATTGAATTCTAAAATGATAACTATTGTTGTATGTGAACTCCACTTATGGTAAGTGAGTATCCCAACCTTTACTAAAATCGATAACACGCTCTAAGCATACATTTCAAAGTTTAAATGGTTCGCTCACTCCATCCATCAGTTCGAGAATGATACGTCCTCATATCAAAACGCGTTCCCAAAGCTTTCCGTAACATTTGCCAAAATTGTAAAGTAAAATAACCATCAAAATCAGATATAATTGATACAAACACTCCATGCCTTGCTGTAATAGACCTGAGAGTCTTGGATATTCAGCCTTGAACTTCAAACAAATCATGCATTGACAAATTAAATAATGTACTTAATGATGTCCTTCTTCATTCCCTACAAGTTGTGTCTTCAACACATATGTACGAACACCACCGCTCCAAGTTCTAATTCGTGGGTATTATAGAAATTCTCAGGTATCTTGAGTTGTCGAGGGACGATTGCGATTACCTTTCCCATTTAATTAACACACCACCTAGACCTTGGTTTGATGCACCACAATACACAACGAAATCCCCCGATCCGTCATCCTACAATGCTTGAAAAGCTTCTTCTTGTTTCTCACCCCAAACAAACTTCTTATCCTTTTGCGTGAGTGGTTGAGCGATCTTAGAAAAACTCTCGATAAAACGCCGATGATAGCCTGTAAGTCCTAAATGCTTTACGAACCTCCGATGATGACTGTGGGACCTTCCATCCCTTTAATGTCCCTATCTGGCTAGGGTTCACGTGGATACCTTCTTTATTCACAACGTGTCCAAGAAAGCAAACCTTTTGTAGCCAAAATTTACAATTCAAAAAAATTTTCAAGTAGAGTTTTCCCTTCAAAAGTAATTCTAGCATTAGTCTTAAATGAACCTCGTGCTCCGCCTGAAATTTAGAATGAATTAGATCGTCGCCAATGCAGAGTATGATAAATTTGTCAAGATACGATTTACATACGTGTTTTGTTAAATATATGAATACTATAGTCGCATTAGTAAGACCAAAACACATAACGAGAAATTCAAAATGCCCATAACGAGTCCTAAACGCAGTCTTTGGTATATCTGATTCATATACCCTCAATTGATGGTAACCAGAACGAAGATTGATTTTGAAAACCACATAACACCTTGAAGTTGATCAAACAAATCATCTATCCCTGGAAGAGGATGACGATTCTTGACCGTAAGTTTATCAAGTTCACGATAATCAATGCACATGCAAAAAGAAACATCTTTCTTTTAGAAAAATAAGTTAGGTGCTCCCCAAGGAGAGTGACTAGGGTGAATAAAACCCTTGTCTTGGAGCATCTTAAAGTGGATTAAATAATTGTTGGATTCCAATAGTGTTATGTGATAAGGAGCATTTGCAACTGGGGTTGCTCCAAGAATAAGATCGATACGAAGTTTTACGAGTCAAGAGGGATATAGTCCCTCTAAGTCTTCTGGGAAGACCTCGAGGAAATCGTTGATAATAGAATGTTTTTGAGTTTTTAACTTATTAGCCTTTACGCTCATGAGTTGTTTCTTTTCGTCTTTGAAGTGTTCTATGAAAATATCAGGTATTACACCACCATTTAAGTGGTATACGAAATACTTTCTCAAACATACAATTTCTTCCTAAATTTGTTCAACTAATCCATTCCCTCAACCACACCAAAACTTCTGAGTCCGAAGGGCAACAAATCAATGCTAAAAGAGTAATCTTCCAGCACTAAAGTATACCCTTATATAATGTCTTTTAGTCCCTATGTGCTCCCATTAATAAAATTGTTTCAAAGTCCCTCACTCAAAACTAGCCATCGAGTATCCTACTGCATTGATTGGTGCCACTTGACGAGCTGTCATCCGGCATTCAATTGTAAGGTGACCTCTTCGGTTGTAGTTTGAATAAATACAACATGATGCAGATGTGTGATGATAGTAGTTACACCTTACACACAGAAGACGTAAACCAATGTAACCCTCTCTTCATGTGTTAGTATCTACCAATCTCTTGAATACCTTTTCATTCTTGGTATTGTTTCTACATTTCCAGCCTTAGTGGTTTCATTAATTAACAATCCACCCATCAGTATTGCGCATCGGATGGTAAGAGGCTCATTCACTTCTATCGTCCTGCTAGTTTCCAGAACAAAGTTGTTGATATACTTCTCAATTCTTCTTAGCTTTGTGTGCCACAGGATGAGGTACAAATTTTGCCAACTCATGAAATTGTCTGATATATGTTGCATGGTTAACTCCCATTGTAGAGAAATTCCAAAACTTGTTCACTAACTTTTTTTTTTTCTTTCGTTATTGAAAGAATATTCCTCCTTTAACAGTGCCTTTCTTTTTCTTTTTATTTTTTATTTATTTTATTTATTCATTTATGTATTTATTATTACTATTATTATTTTGATTTATTTTTTTTCACGCCATCACCACTTCTATCATTTGAATTCTCGACTATTAGTTCCATTTTCTCCTTCAGTGCTGTTGGCTCTACCATGATTCAATATGCTGTTACAAATCTCGCATGATAATTTTTGAATATTAAGACCCACCACTGTTGGGCAATGGTCGCAACAACATTGGAGTTCTTGCCTTCAATACCACAAATTCCTTCAGTTCAATCATCAGTTCAATCACCACTATCACTTGTATGACCACCACCGAGTGTATCTCCTCCACGAGTAAAAATTATGAATAATACGTCTTATTAGTATGCTCACTATAATTTCGAATTCTTATGAGTTTAGAATAGAATGAAGATTTCTGAGTTTGTCTAGGCATAAATGCACCAGACTCACAAACATAAGCATGATTCGGTAAGGAATATAATTGGGATTTTATTCCCAAACGACAAGAAGATAGCACATGAGACACGCAAACATGGTCGGATAGCACACATACGTCGGAACACCTTTGTCAATTACGTCTGCAGCCGTAATTGTGAAAGTATTCTTTCATACACATACTTATCTTCCAAGTCCTTGTATCACAATAAGCTTTGTATTCACGGAAAGAGATCAGATAGTTATAGAATCCTAAGTAACATGTAAACGAACCACATAAAGAGTCGTAAGATGATGAAGAAGCGTTTACAACGTCCTTCTTATTTGAAATGACTAAGCTTGATGATCGACATTAGCTACAACTAGCTTCACAGAATTGTATGCACACATAACTTCCTAACTCATGTTCTATATGTAGGTTCCTTATTTATAGCCTAGGCCAATCCACCTAGATCTCTATAAACAATGGCTCTGATACCAATCTGTCACACTCCGTCTAAAGCGGAAACAACGGGGTATAACGGTGATAGGATCATAACACATCATTATAAAGAATTCTATATGAAATACAATATCCAATGTGTCATAATGCCAATAACATGAATAACGGTTCATGTCGTGCATACATTTCAACAATGAATTTAAAAGCATACAAACAAATGTTGTACAATGTTAAGGCAAAACAAGCATTCACAAACAACCTTAATGATGTACCACAAGTCTTGAATAACTCTTAATGCAACCCTAATGGTCCACTAAGTTCTCTTGTCCACTGCTTTAAGTCCATTAGTATAACCTGAAAAGATATGCTCAAAAACGTCAACACGAATGTTGGTGAGTTTCGTAGGTTTGAAACCAGACACCATAAAAATAAACATTTTGCTGTGATAATGATAAGTTAGGACAATGCAATAGAAATGTACACAAATGTGAAATAATGCAGCCAATATATCTCAATGTACGGCAATTACCTCACAAGGAAGTAAAGCACTAATGTAAGCAACAATCCCAATGTACGGCAAATACCCCACAAGGAGGTAAAGCACGAATGTAAACAACATATCTCAATGTACGGCAAATACTCCACAAGGAAGTACAGCACGGATGTAAGCAACAAGTCTCAATGTATATAAGTCACATAGTGTCACACATTTCACGCATATGTCCAAAAATAGAAATGAATACGTTCACAGCATAAAATAGTTGGTAAAACATGTGAGCATACTTTTCCCCCAATGTAAAAATATGTAAAGAAAATGGGGCCACGAAAACTCACCTTGATTAGCAGTTTAAAGCAAAGCACGTATCATCCCAAAAGTCGCATGGAACTATGAACGTCCTATAGTATATAATGTTTATTAGTTATGCGTTAACATGTTTGTATTCACAAGTCGAAACAAAGTTCCTATATATTAACCGAATACAATTTAGTTACTAGTATTTGATAGACTAAGAATATTTGGTAATTGCCTTGAACCCATTATAAGAACTAACTAAGAATTTTCCTTGAGATATTTTAACAGCTCAAAATCTAGTTTCTGTAACCAATCTTTTCGAAATTTGTAAAGCTAAACCTCCCAATTAACATGAACTTTACTCATGGATTAATAACCAATTGAATCTTACTTTCGAATCATGTGTTCCATCTATTAGCAAAATCAGATTAATTATATGACTTTTGAAAACAAAACACACATTTTGTAGCCCATAAGATTTAGTTGCTATACTAATGTATTAACGATTATGGTATTCCTCAATGTTAATTTGTGAAATACACAATTAAACATGACTTCAATATCTTTATTTTCATAAATTTACATAGAATCCACAATAGTCCATTCGATCCCCAAAAACATTATTCGATATAACCCGAGATTGAACCCGTTACATAACACACCTCATTAATTAAAATAAATAAGTTAAATCTTACTATTTCATAACTATCTTTTGTTAACAGAAATCCAACCTTAAACATATTTTAACCACCCCAAAATAAATAGAAAATGTTTCGATCACACCGATTTAAGTTTATACAAGTTTTCTGAAAATTCATCACTCGTAACAGCAGTTTACAAAATAATTTTTATAAAATAATCTAAATCGTTTTAGAGGCCGAAACCTAGCGAAAATATATGTAAAACATCGAAATCTACAACTTTTTAGTTTTGGCCGAAACCTGAAAACGAACGTAAATGGGTCAAATCAGCCTATGAAATCAACTGCGAAAATCTGAACAGTTTTAGAGATTTCGATTATATAACTTTCGGTTTGTAAAACATATTATATTCGACATAACCTTTCCCCAAAAACATAAATCGCCTCAAATATATGTCCAACTCATCTCAGAAAATTAATAAGAAAAATATTGGTTAGGGTTTATGAAAAATACCTATACGAAACACAAGAAAACGTCAGAAACAAAGTACAAGCTCGATCTTGATTCTTCTTGGTCTTGGTCGACAAAAACAGTAAACCACAGGGATGATGCGTTTGCTTTGATGACTATAAGGGTTTAGGGTTTGTTTTAATATGATATTTAAAGGCTTAAGTTGTCTTGAGGCTAAGTTATAAGATTTGGGGTTTGGGCCATTTATTTATTTTTTTCTTTGGCCTCACTTAATCGACCAACACAAAAAAAAAAAAAAAAAAAAAAAACGTAGAAGTACTCCATGATCATCATTAGTATTATTTATTATTATTATATTATTACATGATGATATGATACTAACAACTATCATTATTATTATTATTGTTATTATTATTATTAATATTAATATTATTATAATTTACGAACCGCATCAAAGTCTAATATTTCGTTTCTTAAAAGACTACGTTTCTATCTCGATTGAATACTAGTTCTTAAGCACTCAACTCGTATGATCCTTAACGAAATAAAATCATCCCTTGACTATTTCAAGTTTTCAAAAATAGAAAATTTCTATTAATAGTAGGTTTCACATAAATCAATTATAAAACACGTAAGTTATAACACCCCTCGTTTCATTTCAAACAATTTATATAATAATGGAGACTCGGAAGCGTATATTTAAAACATACTATCAATGTACTCAAAATGTCAATAAACTTTTTCAAACTTATTACATGACATTTCAACAAACTCGGTGTTATATAATTCAAAACCTCTCTTTAGTTATCCAAATAACATCAGAGTAACAGCCTGTCAAACATTCCATCAATTCCAAACACTTCCTGCCCTGCCCAATATGTCCCCTCTATTTTAACCTGCAGGAAGAACTGTGGTGGGGTTAGCATAAAGCTAAGTGAATGAAACTATAAGCAACAGTACAACCTAGCATAACAATCTGTTTACATCAAATAACAATAAACAGAAAATCAATCATTCACTCGACATCCAATCAATGTCAAGCTACACCAATCAAACATTATAAATCATCATGAGGACCGGTGGCTCCTGAGATACCCTAATACCGGTTTGGTACTCAGGGAACCCTTATCAATCATCTGTATTGGCCTATACAGAATTACCGGTAACCAGTTGTTAATCACACACGACCTAGATCTCCAAACCAACATTTCAAGTTTCAAGATCTCCTGTCGTTTACAATAACAACCAAGTCCAACTGTCAAGTCAAGTTGACCTCAGAATCTTACATACTAGCTCAAATAGCCAAGTAAGCAACTAGTCAAACTATCATGGCAAGATATCTCAACAATTACATTCTATCAAAGTAATACTATAATTACTTGTTGTAAATCAAATCATTACAACTAAATCACACTGAGGTTACAGATCCACTCACCGACTACCTCAGGCCTCCACTCAGTAGTCTAATATCACTGAGTCTTCTCCATATCTGTGAATCAATCAATCAAATATAAGTTAGTAATCAATATCAATATACTGAACTTATATCAACCATTTACATTAAGAACTTAACATAATCTACATCAAGATTACTAGTTCCTAATTATACACTAATGATTTACAACATAATCATTATCATATATTAATATATATCAATTAGCAATCACATTACTTATTAACAAACAAACAAGAAATGTTGCACCAGCCCTTCAAGCCGCCGGCTTCCTCTTAGAAGCCGCCGGCTTCTGGACTCCACCCGCCGGCTTCACCACTCTAACCACCGGGTAAATTACTAAATGTGGTAACATAATTAAAACCACATTTTAAAGCCTATACCAACCGCCGGGTCTATGTATAAACCCGCCGGTTTCATGCTACACCACACAAGCCGCCGGCTACCCCTATGAAGCCGCCGGCTTCGGCTAACAAGAACAAGCCGCCGGCTTGGCCAAAGAAGCCGCCGGCTTCTGGCCTCGTCCCAGCCCAGCACGAACAGCAGAAACCCTAACTCGCGGGTTTAATCCCCAAAACACCAAAAACTCGTTTTTAAACGGTTATAAACCTCAAATATCATCACATAATCAATATGTAACACTTATAACCTGTTTCTAACATCCAAATCTCTCAAATCATCAATTTACCCAAATTCAATCAAAAATCAAATTCTTAAATACTCAAGAATACTTATTGATTGAAGAATCTAACGATGGTAATCTGATGATTATGAAGATTCACGAGAATCACAACTTCCTGATTTGATTTCTGGATTGATTTGGAAGTTTTCAGAGAGTTTCTATGAGTTTCTAAAGTTTCTAAATGAACTTTCCTAAAATGGAAAGTTAAATATATAGTCGGTTCACAAACCGCCTTCAATATACGGGTATAATTTAATACCCCATCTCAATCTATTGTCTGGAACCCGAAAACCATTTGCGAGTCCAAACATTTTATTGTACCGTTAACTATATTAATTTACAACAATTAATAATTCACTTATCACATTGGAATATTTAACTCCTATTCCAATTATTTCAACTATTTCAAACAATATTATTTCCAAACACATTTAAATACTTATTTAAATCAAGAAATAATATAAAACAACTAGGTCCAATTCGAGGATGTTACAACTCTCCCCTCCTTAAAGAGATTTCGTCCCCGAAATCTAACCTCAATCAATCTAACTAATGTGATATAATCACATATATCTTAATATACATTTGTCCTCAATAGCAACTTACAACTATACTTAGACTGTTTGAATTCTTTCCACATGCACATATCCAAATGTACATGCTTCTATCCTTTCCTATGCACACATACAGTGCATCCATCCAACATCTCATAGGAACCAATCATCTATCTAATTCCTTTATCACCAATCAGATAAAAGTTTAAAGCACCCTATCACTTTAACCAACAACAATAAGTGAAACCTAACATCACTTACTAGGTCTACACAACCAGAAATTAGCAACATGCTAAAATCTTTAACCTACTCTCACGGTTCATCACTGGTAACAATAAAACAGCAGTAACAATATCACAACAACAGTGTTTATTAAACCACAATGTACCTAGCAACACTGAAATATAATTCAGCTCACGACCAACAATCAGTCTAATATACAGATCACAATCTTAAATCTCTACCATCAAAGATTTGAAATTCAAATCTAGGTTAACTTTTCATCCAAAAGTTTCATACCTACTCTTGTGAATAATCTACCATATTCACATATCACTTTAATCATATGAAATCCTTTACTTAAAGTAATCCAGATTCATATCACCTTAATAAGCACAGCAGAGGTCACACTCAGTAGGTAAAACTACAATCAACAAGTACTTTGCTCAATCAACAATAGTACCATAATCAAATATTACCTACATTCAACCAACCTCTACATTGACTTATTTCTGCTTGTAACTCCTTTCATTACAATCTATCAATTGTCAACAACAACAATTTACACAACCAATAATCACAACACTAATGATTATACACTACAGTATACCCATCAATACTTACTATGTATCTCCAAAGTCTAACTAACCATCAAGTTAAAACTTATTTATTACTTAAACTGGTAAGACATCAATAATATTCTCTTAGCAACCAGTTATTTCAATTCAACTTTACAATCTTAAACTACTAATCACAAGCAATTAGAATTTATACAGCTTTAACCACCCAATCATTCAACACTAGATCCCGTCAATCTAGCAACTAAGTCAGTCTTAATCCACATATTATGATACTACAGGTCAAGCATCACAATAACAAATTATCAAAATGTGCTACTTTCCAACACATTTCCAACAAAATCTACATCAAGTTAATCACAATTAACTAACCTCCACATATCTTATGGCATATTTTAATTCATTCTATTAAAATTTATCATGCCATTTATTATCATGTATACCACACATACATACCTACACTATTTTAGATATTCTCTAAAATGGACACATACACAACAATTCCATTTCATTCTATATACTAGGCCATTCAGACTGTTAAAGTCTTTATCAAGCCTTCTCAATACTACTATTCATCACATATCCATACCACAGGACATGGAACAATCAATAACTCTATGTTTCACTTATATACTTATCAACTAGTATATAACTTAAACATTTCATTCTAAACTTTCAAGAAAAGTTTGGTGAATACAATCATCACCTATCAATCTCAAGGTTTCTCTTACTTTCTAACACTTACAATTATACACATCAGGTTTTCAGCCCCAAATGTCAAGCAATCATTATTCTTAAACTATCAAAATAATGATCATTACACTTAATTTCATACCTGATTTCTTAAAATATGACCAACTATTCAATTCATAATTCCTCAATTATTAATCAAGGTTAAGCTAAACCTTTAGCACAATTCACTTTCAGATATCCTTTCATATCCTTTCTTATTTGGATCTAATCCCATTTTATCACTTCATCACTTACTTCATTTGTATAAAATCAACAAATAACTAAAGAATCCATTCAATTCTTTCAATATCTAAGTAACTCACCATGAGGTACCCAATCAACTTATGCCACTATTAATAATAACTTTCAATTATTTCTTATCTTACATTCTTACCTAATCAAAGCTATCATCACAAGCCTCATACACTGGTAAGATTCAATGTGAATTAATTATTCTAACATATCTTAGCAAATTATAACTGTCATATCAAACAATGACTTCATATCTGTATAATTTTTTCAACACATATTCAGTTCAAATATTAAATATTACCCAACTGAATACTCAATTATACTTAACACTATTTCAATTACTTAATACTAGCTTTAAGTAATAACTCAAGTCTCACAAACTTAGATCATTCATCTATCCCCTTTGGATTTTCAATGACCCGTTTCAACATAATGTGACCAATCTAGGAATTCAATCACATTCCACACAATCATAACATTTCAATCTATGTTAGACTATTTCAACACACACAGTTGATTACATGTCAACTTTGATTTCAATCAACCAATCAATAAAATCCTCTAATTGCTTTTCTCAAGTTTGACCTATCCTCAAACCAATCACAAGCAATTAATTTTATACACAATTCTCTATTCATGGTTTGACTTTCAAAGTTAACATACTATCAAGTTAACTCCCAACAAACCATTTCATCTTATATGTTCACTTTCAAACATATATTTCAAATTATTACTTTCAATAATTTCATCAATCCTTTACTAGGACAAGGTCAACCTACATCAATCTTGGCTCCATACAAGCCATTTCATATAATATGTTTACTATCGAACATAAACTTCAAATAATTACATTCAATAATTACTAGTAGTTTCTCAAGCAAAACAATATCAACCTATCTCAACTTTGGCTTCATACAAGCCAAATACAAAATAGTGACTCACTCAAACACTATCAAATTCACCTATGGTCAATTTAACACAATCAGTTACAATTACATTTTCAACAAAATCATATTAGTCATCTATGTTTATCATTAAAACATCTATCAATGACAATTATCATTTACACTGGCATCTTTACAGTCCAAATATCATAGCTCTATCAACTGATTATTTTCTTATCAAAACAATTATTAAACAACTTAACATACTATCATGCTCCATTTATTCAAAATCACATTACATTTATTTTATACCAAGTAGCCTCAACAAATTCATGTGACACAACATAATATAACAACGGTGATCAGGCGTTGCAAGATTATGTTCTTCACAATCCATTCTCAGGCTACTCTACATTATAATTATCAATATGACCTACTCTTATCTCATGTATGTATTAAATACTTCAGGATTTCAAATCAATCAACATCTATTTAATAGTTTCTAACAGCTGATACATACTCAAAATCAGCTTACTACTTTACATATTCAACCTTACATATGCAAGTCATCTCACATACACACAATGTTCTAATTTTCAACAACTGAATTACTCAGTATATCACTTATCTGAAACCTCAAACACATGATAACTCGTCATCATAGTTTCAATACTTAACACTAATCAATGTCCTTATTTACTCCAAAATTCAAGACACATCTTAATTAATTATCATCACTTTGACATATGCTATACTATCAAGCATCACTGTCACAACAAGCCTACTCAATCATGTTACTATTAAAACATTTCATCTATTAATTTACAATTAACCAGAAAGACCTATCACTTTCTCAATCAATTTAGCTTTATCATAAGCTATATTTCTCATAAACCTATCATTTTGTTGGTTTATATCAAGTGTTTAGCTATAATCCTAACACATCATATAGCCACATAAACACATATTTTCTCAAATAGCAGTCATTCTCAAATCAAATGACACCACTATCCTTAAACAGGATTCAAATCACACCTTGTGATCAATCTACTAATATAATACTATCAATTATTTTGTCTCACCAATAAGGACACTCCTTAGGTTCCAACATCAATCATGTTAAACCTTAATCAACTCTTTATCTACTCATTTACTCACATTTCTGCATTTTTCAATTCAATCAGAAATAATCACCACAATGAGTATCCCATTCAATACCTCTATCCTCATGTCAACCTATAACAATCATTAGTTGACTCAAAACTGGGGAATCATATCAGTCTGACTCAATTAACTTCACAACAATGCTTACTTAACATAACAAAGTAAACAGTTCAAGTTAATTTAAATTTAACACATGCTTATCGAAGATTACCTGGCAATCTTAAGCCCACTAGTGTTGAGGAAACATGAAATATACCAATCAGATACTCATGTCCCTCCGTCTCTGCAATCAAATAACAACTTCACAACTTGTTAAGGGTTAGTACATATTCAACTAATCACCTTTTTTTTTCACATGCGTTCACTACTCAACTAAACCCACACCCACTGGAATGTTTGACTCAACTCAATCAAGTTTAGGATTGAACATTCTATCAAGTCCAATTCACCCAAACTATTGCTCTGATACCAGCTTATAACACCCCTCGTTTCATTTCAAACAATTTATATAATAATGGCGACTCGGAAGCGTATATTTAAAACATACTATCAATGTACTCAAAATGTCAATAAACTTTTTCAAACTTATTACATGACATTTCAACAAACTCGGTGTTATATAATTCAAAACCTCTCTTTAGTTATCCAAATAACATCAGAGTAACAGCCTGTCAAACATTCCATCAATTCCAAACACTTCCTGCCCTGCCCAATATGTCCCCTCTATTTTAACCTGCAGGAAGAACTGTGGTGGGGTTAGCATAAAGCTAAGTGAATGAAACTATAAGCAACAGTACAACCTAGCATAACAATCTGTTTACATCAAATAACAATAAACAGAAAATCAATCATTCACTCGACATCCAATCAATGTCAAGCTACACCAATCAAACATTATAAATCATCATGAGGACCGGTGGCTCCTGAGATACCCTAATACCGGTTTGGTACTCAGGGAACCCTTATCAATCATCTGTATTGGCCTATACAGAATTACCGGTAACCAGTTGTTAATCACACACGACCTAGATCTCCAAACCAACATTTCAAGTTTCAAGATCTCTTGTCGTTTACAATAACAACCAAGTCCAACTGTCAAGTCAAGTTGACCTCAGAATCTTACATACTAGCTCAAACAGCCAAGTAAGCAACTAGTCAAACTATCATGGCAAGATATCTCAACAATTACATTCTATCAAAGTAATACTATAATTACTTGTTGTAAATCAAATCATTACAACTAAATCACACTGAGGTTACAGATCCACTCACCGACTACCTCAGGCCTCCACTCAGTAGTCTAATATCACTGAGTCTTCTCCATATCTGTGAATCAATCAATCAAATATAAGTTAGTAATCAATATCAATATACTGAACTTATATCAACCATTTACATTAAGAACTTAACATAATCTACATCAAGATTACTAGTTCCTAATTATACACTAATGATTTACAACATAATCATTATCATATATTAATATATATCAATTAGCAATCACATTACTTATTAACAAACAAACAAGAAATGTTGCACCAGCCCTTCAAGCCGCCGGCTTCCTCTTAGAAGCCGCCGGCTTCTGGACTCCACCCGCCGGCTTCACCACTCTAACCACCGGGTAAATTACTAAATGTGGTAACATAATTAAAACCACATTTTAAAGCCTATACCAACCGCCGGGTCTATGTATAAACCCGCCGGTTTCATGCTACACCACACAAGCCGCCGGCTACCCCTATGAAGCCGCCGGCTACCCCTATGAAGCCGCCGGCTTCGGCTAACAAGAACAAGCCGCCGGCTTGGCCAAAGAAGCCGCCGGCTTCTGGCCTCGTCCCAGCCCAGCACGAACAGCAGAAACCCTAACTCGCGGGTTTAATCCCCAAAACACCAAAAACTCGTTTTTAAACGGTTATAAACCTCAAATATCATCACATAATCAATATGTAACACTTATAACCTGTTTCTAACATCCAAATCTCTCAAATCATCAATTTACCCAAATTCAATCAAAAATCAAATTCTTAAATACTCAAGAATACTTACTGATTGAAGAATCTAACGATGGTAATATGATGATTATGAAGATTCACGAGAATCACAACTTCCTGATTTGATTTCTGGATTGATTTGGAAGTTTTCAGAGAGTTTCTATGAGTTTCTAAAGTTTCTAAATGAACTTTCCTAAAATGGAAAGTTAAATATATAGTCGGTTCACAAACCGCCTTCAATATACGGGTATAATTTAATACCCCATCTCAATCTATTGTCTGGAACCCGAAAACCATTTGCGAGTCCAAACATTTTATTGTACCGTTAACTATATTAATTTACAACAATTAATAATTCACTTATCACATTGGAATATTTAACTCCTATTCCAATTATTTCAACTATTTCAAACAATATTATTTCCAAACACATTTAAATACTTATTTAAATCAAGAAATAATATAAAACAACTAGGTCCAATTCGAGGATGTTACATAAGTTACCAAACATGACGTAACGATTTGGTCAAGAATTAAATAGATCACGAAATGAATAAGCCTACTAACCTAGCTCGAGTGACGGCTGTCACAGAGGGTAGATAAACTCATATGGTTGACATCGTCATAAGCAACCAGGTTGAAACCATTTGAAACTCCCTCAAAGGCAACACATCTCCTCACTTTGGATGACCGAAACAAATTGATCTTCCAAGCCTCGTCAATAAGTCTGTAATCTCCCTCATATGTCTCAACACCAAACTGTGAGAAATCCAGATAGTTGCATTCCCTGATTGTGTCCTCAAAATCAGGGATGAGCCGCCGCCTAACTGAAGCAATGATCTTGTTCCCCTGTGTATCAAGTATATTCAGAATCATTAGTTGTATCAAAATAGCAGTGTATTAGTAGACCAACAAATATATAACGAATTTTTTTTGCTGAAAAGACTATAAAGGCGTTATGGAGAACAACAATCAAATATAATCAGTGTACGTATAGCTCAAGTCACATAATGTCTCTTTCAAGCAGCTGAGATACATAATAAAGTAAACCATCATATAATTATTCAATCATTCATACATAAGAGATCAACGCCACACAGTAAAACACCACCACCACATCATCAGAAATAACATAAGTTTAGGCAAATAACCAACATAATTCACGATGAAAAAAGTGAAACAACCAAGAGAAACAGCCACAATGCAACATACAACATATTAATTAGTTTTATATAAAATATGTACAGCCACTTTCATTACAGTCAATAGCATAAATAATCTTATTGTTTCAATATATGTACATGAATTTTCAAATTACATACAACGGAACTTTATATCTTACTGTTTATCTGTTATACATATACACGATTATTTAACAATTATATACATGATAAGATGTTTATCTGTTATACATATACACTTTATATTTAACAATATATGTACAATACGATTCAGATAACTATTTAAATTAGAACCCATAAAATCTGTACAGTACAATAGCATACATAGAGGTAACACGGAATACGATTCAGATAATTATTTAACCAAACAACCGTTAATTCAGATATTCTATTGCACACATATCAAAATTTATGAATAGCAAAGCATGTTGAAATCGAGTAAAATTATGGTGTATACCTCGTGATCCATAAGGATCATCTCCATTGATGTAGCTTGAGTAGGATTGTTGGTGTAGAACTGCTTCCACAACATCAAGACTTTAACACGGATCTTCCAATCTTGCATTTCACCATGAATGAGATTCAATGGCGTAAATCCTTCCGCTTCCATCTTTCAACTTAGGGTTTTCGTTTTTTTTTGTATATCTGACAGATAATTGATTAGAAAATTAGGGCACAATAGAGGTGCCTATATAAGGTGAAGGAATGAGGCGGGAATTTTTTGGATCTTGAATACGGGTTGTGGAATTGGGTTGGCGATTAAATCTGGAGTTTGTTACTGACCTTATGTTTGAAAAATAAAATACGGATGTTGTGGAACGCCTAATGCAGTAGTTGTTATATTGTTATTGTTATTGAGTAGTATTATCTTTATCTTGTTTTGTATTTGTATTTTAAATTTAAATTTTAATTAAAAATCTCTAACTTTTATTTTTAAAAGGAGATTTGAATTTTGAATTATTGTTATTGAGTAGGATTATCTTTATCTTGATTTGTATTTTAATTCAAATTTTAATTGCTAATCGTTTTTTTATTTACAAAAAGGAGATTTGAGTTTTGTTTCTAGAAATTAGTAATTCAAATTCAAATTAAAATTTAAAATTTGAAAGTTAAATTTATTTACATATTTTAATAGTTGATACTTCAAATTTTCCTTCCTGAAAATTCTCAACCGATTAGCCTAGAAGGGGTAATATAGTAAAATTACAGAACAACAACTGACATATTACGTAAACAATCCAATTAATCTTAATCAACGGTTTAGATTTATTTAACTAACTCACTTATCAGACAGGATTAACTCAAACTAACCTAAATTCAAAATGTTTACGCAAATACCCTCCTCCAATAATAATAAGAGGGGATTTATTTATTTCAGTTTATTTAATTTATTAAATTTCTAAAAGAAACAAAAATAAAATCAGTGTCACGCTGTTACGTTACATATATAATCATATATCATCTTCCCATTGCTTCCAAGATCTTTTTTCCCAAGCCCAAAAATATCTCCTCCACCAATAAATAAAAATTAAATATCATCCTCGGATATTTTCGCTGCCGGTTTATCAACAAATTTCTAATTCACACGCTCCTCTAGTACACACGTGTAAGTTCTCTAGAGCGCGTAAGATTCACTACATCTCCGATAGCGCGTGAAACTTTAATTGCGTAACGTGGAAAAGAGAATATATATATATAATAATAATGGAAAAAGGGAGAGCTGGCTGTTTATAAAAGCTGGATGTGTTGTATGAACACAAAACAAACGGAAAAAATTGGTTTATCGGAAAATATACATAATACCTTTCGATCGCCAGAATTTTGGATTTAAATCTTAACATGGATGGTAATGGTAATAGGGATCGAAATGAATATGGATGGACAAACGAGCGACATCTTTGTTACTTGAAATCGGTAGAGGCTTCGTTTGTTCGAACAATGCTAGATAACGGTGACGGTCGGGTTCTTCCGATGGATCGATACGTGCCGGATACTTGTGAATCCACAATGGATTTGAAGTCGGCGGTTGGTACTAACAGACGGAAAAGATATCCTTCATCAGGTATATATATATATATATATATATATATATATATATGGAGATTACGTTATCTATGTTAGCCATAAAAATATAAGAGATTGTAAACCTTGCTTAAAGTTTAATCATTTAGCTAGTCTTATTAGTATATAAGCATGTAGTCATGGTAAGCGTTCTAACAATTTCTAGATGCTTAATTGTTCGAATTTTGTGAAATTGATCACCAAATTAACTTCAATCCATGTTTTAGATGGCTCTAATACCAATTGTAATCCTAGGATCACTAGAATGATTGATGAATTTGATGATTAAAGTAAGTTTTACAAATGGGGTTTTAGAGAGAGAAAGTAGAGAGAGATGTTGAGAGAGTTTAAATGAAGATTAGGGCAAAAGGCTATTATTCAATTAAACTTCTAAAAATTGTTGCAACACTTAGCATGATTACATGCTTCTATACTAATAAGACTAGCTAAATGATTAAACTTTAAGCAAGGTTTACAATCTCTTATATTTTTATGGCTAAACGATCTATAACTGCTTATAAAACATATTGCTATTTTATTTTTGGAAAATTTTAAGAAATAAGACTCAACAATTCCTTTTATAATTTGTGTAATTTTCATTTTACAATATAAACTATATAAATTTCACATTTTTTTCACTTTTTAGTTATCGTATTTCGAATCTTGAACTCTACATATAAGCAAACTACTACTATTAACCAATCATCACGGGTAATCATGTAACTATTTTAAATCACTATTTACAATAAATAGTATATTCCGCTGCATAGCACGGGTATTATGCTAGTTTATTTATTAAATGCAAAGTGAATATCTAAATATGACGGAATATGAAATAAAAGTGAATGTAATACATTATTAGTCGTATTATTTTTATTATACTTTAATTTAATTTTCGTGTATTCAAATATCTAGAGCTGTAAACAAATTCTTTTATTCTCATTTTGTTACGGAAATAAAACTCCTGAGAGGAAAGGTATTTGAATGCTTTTAATTTGCATGATTTAAATTTAGTATTGACAACCCTCAATTATCGATAATAATAATAATAATACGAATGGTTACCAGATTCCAGGGGAGTAACCGCTTGTGGAGATGATCGGGTGGGCCAAAAAGGTCCGTCGGTGATTTCACAACTGTCTTTCAAAAAAGGTAATAATAATCAATAATAATAATAATAATAATAATAATAATAATAATAATAATAATAATAATAATAATAATAATAATAATAATAATAATAATAATAATTATAATAATAATATCTATCAAGCATTTTGATAGTTAATTTTTAAAAATTTTAAGATTTTAAGATTAAAACTCAGCATGTCTATATTTAATTAACTTAATTATGTAATTTCATTTTACAACATATTTTTATCTTTGTCGCATTTTTTTTCACCATCATTACTTAACTCTTCATACAAGCTATCATTATCAACTCAACATGTCTCATAGATTTTATGTGCTTTTTTTAACCAACTTTGTAAGCAAATGTGAAAAGGAATAGAAGGTACTCCGTATTAAATACGGAGTAGTTATTAGTGACACCAAAAAATTGTAGGAAATTTAACAAACATATATTGTACTCCGTATATATATACACAAAATAAATTCATTATACTCCGAGAAAAGTAAATGATAACGTGAATATAAATTGATTACATCCAATCAACTTGATTGGTTTAATCCACGGCCAGCGTAAATTAGAGTTCACAAGAGTAGAATTTACATTTTATACATGCATCCATACATGATAAGGTATGCATATATTTGATTTGATTTGATTTATTCCAGTCAATCAAGCAAGTTTAATTAACTGGCTATGAGTAGTGACTACATATCAGAATAGATGAACCCAACAAAATGATCAAATGGGCTTGTGACCACAGAGCCCATTGTTTAACAATTGAGCTTAAAAGGGTAGCCAACAATAGAGTATAGACACACACCCAAGCCTAATACCCACATTATGTCTAGAAATAACTAATCCTAAATGAACATAAACGCAATTGACCACTCGTCGACTTCATCTAAAACTATGTTAAGTATAAACTCAAATAAACTGACATCAATGGCGTCCAACGTTGACCTATAGGAATCCTTTATGATATAAAATAGACTACTTGTTTTTCTTTAAATGGAGCCTGGAACCTGACTTCAATGATCATGTATTAAGAGCTTAATTGGCTAAATGTCGCTTAAAGTTGACCTATGCACAGCCCATGACTGATTATGTTGATAATGTATTTCTTATACTGTTTTATGTGTACCCATGACTGATTATGCTGATAATGTATTTCTTATGATGTTTTATCTGTATTATTTTCTAAGTTGATATGTAGTTTTTAAGAATTGTATCATACTACTAAAAATATAAATTTAAAAGTGAAATGCTTCATAACAAAAAGAGCGTAATAGTATGTGGGGTGCTATTTTGATTTTTGTTCGGTGTTCGAAAATTTAGCTTTTAATTATCGAATAGTAATAAAAATCATGTGTATGAATATATAAAGCGGGCATTTTTTTGGTTTTCTCAGGAGTAAAAAGATTAAGGTGTTTTTTAAGAAGTGCGTACGTCGCTTTTTACAAAGCTATTGTCTTCAAACCAAGTAATTCGATTGTGCATCTAAAAGATTCTTAATTTTTGACAACTTAAACACAAACATGGATTGAAGTTTACTAAAACAATAGTACAATATAAATGTAGACGTGTCAAAAGAGTTTAAAAATTCAAAGGGACATACACGAGAACACGACATCCTTATTAGACATTAAAAATATATAGGTTTACAATCTTAAAGGTCCTACAATTTTATGTTTCTATAATAGTTGAGAAATAGATTATATTGACGAAATTAGTGAGTTTTTTTTTTTTTTTTTTTTTTTTTTTTTTTTTTTTTTTTTTTTTTTGTCTTCTTATAAGTACATTCAAATTTTTGAAAGTATATGTGCTTGATCAAAGAAGATGAATTGATATAGTTTTTAAGATAATTATCACAAGATTTGTTTTGTAAATGTAATTATTATTATTACTATTATTATTATTATTATTATTATTATTATTATTATTATTATTATTATTATTATTATTATTATCATTATCATTATCATTATCATTATGTTTTCTTTATATAATACTCCGTAGTTATTAAAGATAAAGAAATAATTTTATTATAATTTATCTTTCTTTCTTGTACTATTGAACATTTTATGGTATTTCTTTAGATATCGTTATCGTCAAAGAAAAAAAATTAATATAACAAGTAGGGTTCAAGTAAGAACACTTATTATGGTGGGAACGGTAGGAACGCACATTTTTACTTTTAACTTTAAGATTAAATTATGTTTTTGATGAAAATTTTATATCAAAATTCTTAGAATTGTGTGCTCTTTACTATGAAAATTTTTTTTTTTTAAAAATGTGATGCACATCATAATTTTTTTGTGTGTATCACAGTATCACACATAAAAGGTTGTGATACACAACTTTAATTTGTATATCATATATATTTTTTATTTTTTTTACTTAATCTAATATTAAAGAGGATAAAATTTTAATAATTTTGGCATAACTTTTTTTTGCAAAACGTGTATATATGTTGAATTTAAAAGTGAAAAAACCTCGTTCCTACGATAATAAGTGATCCTACGATAACCTTCCCCAACAAAAATAATATAATACTAGCTAGATTCAATCGATTAGGAGAAATAATTTTGATGTCTCCATATTTTATTTGTTATTTGTATGTATTTCATAAAAAAAAACGTTTTTAATTGACTTAATGTTGTTCTAATATTTAACTTTATTATCAGATAATTTGGAAATCAGAAACAAAAGAGTTACTCGTAGAAGATTAGGCATCCAGCAATCTTCTTCTTCATCTCAAGATGATCAGGTATTGCATGTGATATTATTAATTAACGTCAATTATATATACATCATTGTTATTATTGTTATAGTCATTATTATTAGAAACTGATAATTGTATTGTTTTTGTAGATAGTTCCACAAATCAAAGTATGAAACACCTGAAAGACGACGACGAATATGATATAAGTTGGACGAATTCGTGATGAACGACTGCATATATCATCATCCTTCCTAAAATACATTCATCATGACCTTAGTCATAGACTCATAGGAGAATGATGTTTTTATTCATGGTTGGATATGGTGTTGTTTTATGTTAGGAAGATTAGTATTGAGTGACATTTAATAGTATTAATTATTTTAAATATAGTTGATTAGATATTTTATTTGGGTGTGATTTTTAAGAGAAGGGGTAAAAGTGAGGGAAGTGAGAGAAGCCAATGAGGAGGTGACAAGTGTCTCCTCATTTCTTCACCTTTTTATGCAATTCCCCTCCCCTTTCTCGTTTCTCCACATTTTTTATCCAATTCTCCACCTTTCTTTATTTCTCCATTTTTTTTCTATTTCCATTTTCCCTTAATTTTTATTTTAAAAAATATTACTATAAAAAATAATTTTAAACTTAAAAAAAGGTTAATTTTTTTTTAACTTGTAAAAACTTCCATAACACTTTTATTAAAAAGATAATAATAAATAACTAAATAAAATTTGTTAACATTTTTGTAGAAAAAATTATCACTTTTAAAATCTAAAAATTAGTTTTTAACATTTTTTCCTGTTCAAATTTTTCTTTTTCTTTTTATATCATTTTCAAATTTGTGATGTACCGAATATTATATATAATGATGCAGATGAATATCAAAAACAAGATGCAATAAAAGTAAATTATTATTGTGTTCACCAACATTATAACTATGATACTCTGATTTTCCCTGAATATGATGCATCGAGTGTTAAATATCATGCATCGACTTTTAAAATATACTATAAAACATCGTTATTGAATTAAAAAGTTGTGCATCATAGTTATAAAACATGGTGCATCAGAGTTATAAAATATGGTACATCATAGTTATAAAATATGACGCTCCGACTTTACGATAAACATTATTAGTGTATAAATTTTGGTGCATCATAGTTATAAAATATGGTGCATCACAATTTTAATTTTACCGTGCATTGAAGTTATAATATTTTTATACCAAATTCAATTTATTCAAGGTATAAATATGGTGCATCAAATAAATATTTTTTTTGTAATACTTCGTATAAATTTGTAATTAAATATAACAACGTGGGGTAAAACATCATAAAAAGGTTGAAAACGCAAAAAAAAAAAAAAAAAAACAAAAACAAAAAAAAACAAATGATAAACAAGTCATGAAAAAGGTTAAATGAAAATGTTGAAAAATGAAGAAAAAAATTCGATAATAAGAACTTTAAAAAAACGCAAACAGAAAAATATAAAATAAAAAAAAATAAAAAAATTATAACAATAATAATAACAAAAAATAAAATAGGGAAAAAAAGGTAGAGAACTAAAAAATGTGGAGAAATGAAGAGGGTGGAGAAATGAGAAAGGTGGAGAAATGGTGAGGACATTTGTCACCTCCTCATTTGTTTCTTTCCCTTCTCTCATAAAACCTCTACCTCACATGAACCACTACCATTTTATTTACTGTAACTACATCAACCCCAATTAATTTGGTTGGTTTGCATTTCCTGATCTATATTAAATATCTAATTTATGCCATCTTCAACTTGTTTATCTTCTTGTAACACCCCGAAAATTTGAAGTATTATTTTAATTGGTATAAAATATTTATTACGAATTATTATTATAAGTTGTATGTGACACTAATAATTGTGAAATATTTTAAGTTTCTAAACAATAATAATTGAGGGACAAGAAAGTTACCAACCAAATTAATAAAGCTAGTAAAACAAAATAATTATATCATATACATATACATATCAATACACATACATACCTATCCATTCTTCGTTCCAGAAAGTTGGAGAAAATAAGAAAGAACGAGGGAGAAGAGAGGAAACGGAAATCAGCCCCCAAAATCACTAAATTAAACCTATAGAAGCTAAGTTCATTACTTATTGATCATCTCCAATCCAAGGTAAGTTCATATTCTTATTTTCCTTTGACCTAGAATTGATGAAAGTAGTGAATTGGGAGGGAATGGTGAAATTAATTGAATTAAGGAGTGGGTTATGTTAAATTGATGCTAGTTGAGTATAGAAATCATTGTATTTGATCAAAAGTTGAATTAGGAATGAAATTGGTCAATTGTTAATCCATAACCAGATGGGGTTTTGATGAATTCTTGCAAATCAAGGGTAACTTACCCTATAGTTAGTTTTGTTATCAATGACGTTTAAAGTAGCGGCAAGAGTAATTAAACAATAGATTAAGTTATGGTTAATTGGTGAAATTGTGTTCGATTTAGAGGTCAAACTGATCCTACAAGGTTAAGGGTGGTAAATGAAATAAGAAAAGTCTTAAATGATGTTATTTGATCCTTAGTATGTTGGTTTTAATATATGTGGTGGCTATATTGCAATTTCGGGTCATTGGGTAATTTGGGCGAAAGGTTAAAATAAGCTGTTTTGGTGAACTTTGAGCGGCTGTAACTTTGTGTGTATGATGTTTTGGACAAATCTGAAAATAGAGAATGAAAGTATGGTCGAATGTATTTAATTTGATATAAAGTTTGCTAAAAACGGATATGTCTAGGTAGTTCAAAAGTGGGTTGCAAATCAACCACTTGGTGCTGTTTGTTGAGATTCCAGCAACACAAAATGCCTTTTTTATGTTTTTAGAAGGCTATACCTTAACATGTATTGTATTTTATAAAAAAGTTGAAAGTCGAAAGTTGTACATTGAAGTATGATGTAATACCTTCGTATTGGTATAATATATGTTTGTTTTGGAGAGGTTTAGAAGGTCCAAAAGTGGTGTTTAAAAAAGCTAGTTAGGGCTGTAAAAAAATGAATAAATTTGGAGTTTACAATTGTAATCAATATAAAATTAATCGAAAGCATGAGCAGTCTTATATATGTGAATGTTTATGTGATATGTTATAATTGTTTAGGTGCAAAAGGAAGTGGCGCTTACGTATCTCATGCTTTCGGGTAATCGAGGCAAAGGTAGTGATATGTGGGTTATTTGGGTAATGGTTGTGTGATTCCGGATTGCATACGTGCAAGAGGTTCAGAATACCAAGTGGAGTTAATTGTTGTATATTACATTTGATGTTTATTGTTGATTGTTGTTAATTCTTGTTGATTGTTGTTGAATGATGTTTAATAAGCATCGTAGAGATTAGCTAACTCATGTTAGCAGCAACTGTTGCACTTGTGCTTGATATTTTACTTTGTGCTAGTAGTTGCAGTTGTTGCACTTTATGCTTGATATTGCACTTTGTACTAGTAGTTGCCGTTGTTGCACCTGTGCTTGATATTGCACTTTGTGCAAGTATTGCAGTTGTTTCACTTTGTGCTTGATATTGCACTTTGTGCAAGTGGACAGTCGATAGCAGATAGGGATGGCAATGGGCGAGAAAAAATCCGCGATCCGTGGGTACCCGCCCATCGTGGGTGGGTAAACCCGTGAAATTTTTACCCATGGGTGGATTACGGGTATGAACTTCTACCCGTTGGCAGGTCACGGGCGGGTGATGGGTATGGATTTATACCCGCGGGTAACTCGACCCGTAAACTTACAAAACACATTATAGATACCTACAAGTGAATTTGTATAATTTATTGCATATATATGTATATATAATGGTTAATTTGAACAATATATAATAAAACTATTCATATATAGACTAAAAAATATAGTTTTCATGCTTCGAATAGCAAACTTATCAAATGATTATGAAAAAATCATCAAATAAATTGATAGTTATCGAACTATTAGTCCGCATGTCTTAAATTTCAACAATTTAATTCGTTTAATATTACGATCCATTGATTTGAACATGTTTTAAAACATTTTTATACATTAAAATTATATAAAATCTTTTGATATCTTGATAAAATGTTTATATTGTTTAAAACCCGCGGGTTACCCGCGACCCACAGGTATCCGCGGGACGCGGGTACGGGTGTAAAAATAAATGCGTTAGCGGGTATTCGCGGGTTTGCGGGTCAAAAAAACCCGTCACGGGCGGGTGATGGGTTTGACATATCCGTACTCACGACCCGCGGGTACTATCCCTAATAGCAGATCCGCCCAGTGGATATAATCTCTACAATTGCTTAGTTGTTAGTTGCTCAGTTGTTATTGTTAGTTGTTTGTTGTATATTACTCATTTGATTGCCTATATGCTCACTAAGCGAATAGCTTACCCCTTTTAGTTGTTTAATGTTGTAGGTGCGGATGGTTCGGTTGAACCAAGTGGGCATAGGGAGGGTAAAGAGATCGCGAGAATGTAGCGCGGATTGAATCTTGCTATGTACGGTCTGGCAAGTTTACTTCTTTTGAATTATCGTTGTGAATACCTTGTTGTGTAAATCGCGCACGCCGGTGTCTTTTAATAAGAACACATAATTTTGGTCATGGTGTCAAAATTGTTGTGTTTATGAAGTCATGAAGTTGAGCCTTTAATAGTTTGGGCATATGAATAGTAGTGGAAAGTCTAAAGTCGTTTTGAGGTTCAAAATGTCAAATCTCTAGTGATCATATAAACTCGCGGTTTTGAAGCGTCTAATAATATTGTTAATGGTGATGAATTGGAAGCGTAGTTGTAATTTTGTTGTTGTTTCCAAATGGGTCAAAATGAGTTTCTCAAACAGGTCGTTTGGTGAAAATTAGTCAAATGGTAGTTTGGACGATTTCGTTAGTATTCTTTATAATTCGTTATTATTTTTTGGAAGTAGTTATTATTCATGATGTTATTATTCTTAGAATTTGTTAGATGTGACCTTTTGACTCAATTCAAGGTTTTCAGGTTCAGTATCGAGTCCATATACATATTATTGAGTCGTGAAACATTATTGGGACAAGTTGAAGATGATTTTTCAAAAAAAAAATAAAAAAAATGGGTGTTTCCGAACCTAATTCAATTATAAATGTTTTAAAATAAAATGTATATATAACTTACATATAAAAATATCCTGTTTTAATAGGTCAATGTGTTAAAAAAAAAATAAATCAACCAACAAAAATGTAATGGAGCTTGGCATGCGATGTAAGCATTGAGCTAATAAATCTCTTGTTATTAGTATGTTTTTTGTTGATTTTTTTTTATGTCCGTTGCTCCTTCTGTCTTTTATTTTTCTTCTTGGTTTATGCGGTCCTCCTTCTTGGAGGCTGTTGTGTTGTATTAACTTCCCCTTTGAGGTATGCTTGTATTGATAAAACTACCTCTTTGCATTGCAAAAAAATTGCACGGGTTATTTCTAACAAGCAGGGGCGGATTATAACACCCCATATTTTCCAGACATTTTTTTTTTTTTTTAACTAGAAGCGTTATCCCATTCAACAACATTTACATATAAGATAATATCAAAAGTTAGTTATTACACTTACTATCATTAAGTTATTTCATTACAAACCCAAAATCTAGTGGTGTTACGTTTACGCCAAAACAAAAGTAATCAAGAGTGCCCAGCTTGTCAAACATTTCACCCAAAACCTCTCAACCGAGCATAAGCAAACTTAACCTGCAAAAGTGAGGTGGGGGATTAGCACGAAGCTAAGTGAATAACGATTCTAACAATCTAACTTAGCATAAACAATCAATTCACAACAATCAACTAATAGTAACAATCAAATTAGAGGATCGGTGGTTCTTGAGGTACCCTCAGCCCGCGGATGGCCCACCAAGAACACTTATAATCCACTGCAGGCCAATACAGAGATTTTACCGATAGTTCATTGCTATCTTTAATCAGTATGGACGAATTCACAACGAATGTTCATCAATACCATAAAGATTAACCTATAGCAACTAAACCCAACCGAAATTGACATCTATCATTCCAACCTATCATGGAATGAGCCACTAGCAATCAATCATTTAACCGCAATCAACTTATCAAAACTCACAATATCAATCTACTTAAAATTGATGTAACTAAATTGTTAACACCAATTTAAACTGTGAGAACCAGTCACTCACCTGTCTCGTTTCAAGCTTCACTCAAAGATCTAATTTTATTGAGTCGTGGTCGGATCTGAAATACAAAAGAATTCCAAGTCAATCCTCACATTACACATTATATATAACTTAATATTAACAATCAAACAAGTATTAAGTTATATAAACATATTATGCAAGCAAATATCACATTATAAAGCTTAATATAAAACATTCAGTCCAGCCCAAGGAATCCGTCCGGATTCAAGAGAATCCGCCCGGATTCAGACAGAATCCGCCGGATTCAACATGAATCCGCCGGATTCCCGACCTCATTTCAGCTCCATTTTGACCAGAATTCATTCTTGGGAATCCGTTCTGGAATACGATCCGGAATACGCCGGATTCACTTAATCCCGTTTACCCATTTTACCCGGAATCCGCCGGATTCAAAGGAATCCGACCGGATTCCCTGGTTTTTCAGTACCTGCACAGATCATTTCCTGCACAATTGCAACTACGAACCAAAAACCCAAATTCGACCAAACTGAGTTCCAAACACGAATTTTTACCATTCTTTGGTCACAATAACATGTACTAACATCATCTAACAAAGACTCCAACATCAATTCATCACAAATCATCATAATCAACTATAAACTAGCTATTTCATAATCAAACCAAAAACCCAAGAATCTAACAATTTTATTCATGTAATCAGCATGAAATCAACTTAATAAAACTAAGAAATCATCATACAACAATTATTTGAACTTTACAAACTCTAATTTACATCATTCAAGCAATTCATCTACTTTCATCTTTTAGGTTAAACAAGAACTTAAACTTACAAGTAAAGAACAAGGAGATAATGATGAGGATGATGATGATGAGCTTATGATTCAATCTCCAATCTTGATTAAGTCTTGTATACTAATCACTAGCAATTTGTGTAGGTTTGAGTTTGAGGTTTTAAGAAGTAAAATGAAGAACACAAAAGAAAGTTGGGGAAAACATAAGTCGGCCTCATCCCTTTTTAAAACCGACTCCCTTTATTTAACAGTACAATATTATACTACCTTTTGACCTATTGTCTGGAACCTCAATTTCAAATACGATAAATTTATTTTATTTTACCGTCACCTAAGTTTATTTAAAACAAACTATATTTCACTAGTCACAATATTTCCTGAGGCTTATTTACCTACAAATTTCACAATCAAACACAAAATACAAGTAAATATCACAATTAAATATAAAGAAATACCTGTTTCTCCTAGGCCCGATTTGGGGATGTTACAAATCTTCCCTCCTTAAGAAGATTTCGTCCCCGAAATCTCACTAGACATAAACAAACTAGGATATCTAGTTTTCATACTCTCCTCGGTTTCCCATGTTAAATCGGCACCCAAGCTATGCTTCCATTTAACTAACACCATCGGGATTTCCTTTCTACGAAGCTTGGTCACTTTTCTATCTAAAAGTTCAACAGGTTCTTCCACCAATTTCTTACTTGGGTCAACTCTAAGATCTTGCAAAGGAAGGATTTGAGATTGATCCTCCACATTGCACTTTCTTAAATAACAGACATTAAACGTATCATGAATACCAGCTAATTCAGGAGGAAGTTCCAAAGAAACTGATTGGTCATTAATTACTTGCCGAACTTTAAATGGACCAATATAACGAGGAGCTAACTTTCCACGCTTACCAAATCTAATAACACCCTTCCACGGAGAAACTTTCAAATATACAAATTCACCTTCAACAAACACAACGGGTCGTCTACGTGGATCAGCATACTGTTTTTGCCTATCTCTAGCTGCTTTCAATTTCTCACGTGCAACCTTAACTTTATCAGCTGTAATTTGTACTATATCGGGGCCAGCAAACTGTTTTTCTCCTGCTTCTAACCAACATGTTGGAGTTCGACAACGACGGCCATACAACATTTCGTACGGTGGCATACCAATACTAGAATGATAAGAGTTGTTATACGCAAACTCTATCAAAGGTAAGTGTGAATCCCAAGAACCGCCATACTCAAGTACACAAGCTCTTAACATATCCTCTAAAGTCTGAATAGTACGTTCTGACTGCCCATCCGTCTGAGGATGATAAGCTGTACTGAGATTAATTCTGGTACCTAACTCACGCTGCAAACTCTGCCAAAAACCAGAAACAAACCGAGAATCTCGATCGGACACAATAGATAAAGGAATACCATGTCTCACAACAATCTCGTTAATATACAAAAGGGATAACCGCGTCAAAGAAGCAGTCTCGTTGGTGGCAAGAAAATGAGCACTTTTAGTTAAACGATCGACAATGACCCAAATCATATCATTCCCTTTCTGTTTACGAGGCAACTTAGTAACAAAATCCATAGTAATATGTTCCCACTTCCACTCAGGGATATCCAACTGTTTTAATGTACCATAAGGTTTCTGATGTTCTGCTTTTACTTGGGAACATATGTGGCAAGTTTCAACCATTCTAGCAACATCAGTTTTCATCGTTGGCCACCAATATAACGGTTTCAAATCATTATACATTTTCGTACTCCCTGGATGTACTGACAACCTCGATTTGTGTGCCTCAGAAAATATCAAATTCCGAAGTCCCCCAATCAATGGAACCCAAACTCGAGACTGAAAAGTTTTCAACCCCCGAGAATCATCAACCAATAAATCTTTTCTTTTCAACAAAATCTCAGATTTCAAATTTTGATTTAACAATGCTTCTAACTGTGCAGCTTTCAACTGAGAAATCAAATCAGAAGATATTTCCAAGCGCATAAAGTAGACTCGATTAGAAGATACCTTTCGGCTTAAAGCATCGGCTACTACATTAGCTTTACCTGGATGATATCGGATTTCACAATCATAATCCTTAATCAATTCTAACCAACGGCGCTGTCTCATATTAAGCTCTTTATGAGAAAACATGTACTGGAGGCTTTTATGATCTGTACATACAATGCATTTGGTACCGTATAAATAATGTCTCCAGATCTTTAAAGCAAATACCATAGCTGCAAGTTCCAAATCGTGCGTAGGATAATTTCTTTCATGAGTTTTGAGCTGACGAGAAGCATATGCAATAACACGATCACGTTGCATTAAAACTGCACCCAACCCAGCATGTGAAGCATCACAATAAACCACAAAACCATCGGAACCATCAGGAAGTGCTAACACTGGAGCCTGACACAACAACTGTTTAAGAGTCTGAAAAGAAGATTCTTGGTGATCACCCCACTGAAACTTAACATCTTTCCTAGTCAATCGAGTCAACGGACCAGTAATCTTAGAAAAATCTTGGATAAATTTCCGATAGTACCCAGCTAAACCAAGGAAACTTTTAATCTCAGAAGGGGATTTGGGAGCATTCCAATTCATAACAGCTTCTACTTTAGAAGGATCTACTTTAACCCCATCATTACAAATGATATGACCAAGAAATTGTACCTCTCTAAGCCAGAATTCGCATTTAGAAAATTTAGCATAAAGGTGTTCTCTTTTCAGAATTTCCAGAATCAACCTCAAATGATGTTCATGTTCGGACTCAGACTTAGAATAAATCAATATATCGTCGATAAACACAATTACAAACTTGTCTAGAAAAGGTCGACATATTCGATTCATTAAGTCCATGAAAATAGCAGGGGCATTAGTCAATCCAAAAGGCATGACTAAAAACTCATAATGTCCGTACCTGGTGCGAAAAGCAGTTTTAGGAACATCTTCCTCACGTACTCGCACCTGGTGATAACCGGATCTCAAATCAATCTTAGAAAAATAAGATGATCCTTGCAACTGGTCAAAGAGTTCATCAATTCTGGGCAAAGGATATTTATTCTTCACTGTTCTCTTATTAAGTTCCCTATAATCGATACACATACGTAAAGTACCATCTTTCTTTTTCACAAACAATACCGGAGCACCCCACGGGGAAGAACTCGGCCTTATAAACCCTTTATCTAACAATTCCTGAATCTGACCCATCATTTCCCGAATTTCAGCTGGAGCTAATCTATAAGGAGACTTAGCTACTGGAGTCGAACCAGGAATCAAATCAATCTGATATTCTACTTCTCTTACAGGGGGCAAACCAGGCAATTCATCAGGGAACACCTCCGGGTATTCAGAAACCACCCGGATATCGGAAATGGATTTCTTTTCTAATTTAGTATCAACCACATAACACAAATAAGAATCACAGCCCTTAACTAGAGATTTTCTAGCCTTCATCACAGAAATCAACGGAATGTTACCCCTTTCCCGTTCCCCTCGAGCCACGACGTGAGACTCATCAGAGACGGGAATTTTTATAATCTTTCTATGACAATCAATATTAGCTTTATTTAAGCTCAACCAATCCATACCGATAACCGCATCGAAACTTGGAATTGGCATTAACAGAAATGAAACCAGAAAATTATGACCCTCTATTAGTATACTAGCTTCAGTTACCGATGTGGTAACAGGAACTACCTTACCATCAGCAATTTCAACTTCTAACGGTTTCACAATCAAAGAGGGAATCAATTTCAGTTTATCACAAAATTTCACAGATATAAACGAGCAATTGGCACCAGAATCAAATAATACGCGAGCTGGTACAGAATTTATGAGAAATGTACCCGTTATAACGTCTTCAGTAGTGACAGCTTCATCCACTGTCATTTGAAAAGCTCGACTAGCAGCTACTGGTGGTACTTTCCTCTTTTGGCCGGAGGATGAGGAACCCTTAGCCATACCCATACTCTGTCTCTTAGCCTCTGTACAATCTCCAGCTCGATGCCCCTCTTTTTGACAATTCCAACACACGCTATTAGGAAACGTACAATCCTTGGCAGCGTGTCCAAAAGTTCCACATTTAACACATCTTGAGGTTTGGGGAGTACAAGGACCATTATGTCTAGCCCGACATTTGTTACAGTAATTACTATCCATTGGATTAAATCTTCTGTTCTGCTGACCACCTTGCCCCTTTTGTTTACTATATGAATCTCCCCTTTGTTTCTGTGAATACATTTCCTTATTCATTAACCTTTTAGCTTGAATATCACCATCCACCGAACGAGCATAATCATATGCTTGTGAAAGAGAACCAGCTAATCTCACTGAAGTACGATAATCTGGAGGCAAAGTCTTCACAAAATGCTCAATCTGAGTTCTATCTGTCGGAACCCACTGTCTCACAAATAGTAATTTGTCTGAAAATTGCTTAATAAGCTCTTCAATCGACATTTGATCCGTCTTTTGTAAATCAAGAAACTCTTGTCTGATACGTGATAAGTTGTACTCTGAACAGAATTGCTTACAAACTTCGGCATGAAAGTCTGACCATCTAATCATTTTGATTTGTTCCGATGTCAATGGAGCAGTTACAGCATCCCACCATGACATTACTTGACCCTTTAACAGCTGAACCGCATATGGTACTTTATCTTTTTCTTCACAATGGCAAACTTCCAATTTTCGCTCCACATCACGTAACCAATCCAAAGTGTCAGTAGGATTAGTACTTCCAGAGAATGAAGAAGGATTGGTGGACATAAAAGTCTTAAGTGAACAACCCACTTTTAATTGCTGAAATGGAGGAATCGCATGTATCTGATAACTAGGAAATCCAGAAGAATGAAAAGGTACAGTAGCTTGATAACTATAACCTTGTTGCTGCTGCTGAGAAACAAAAGGTATAGATACTGGAATCCACTCAGAAGATACAACAGGAGGAGCAGTAGTTATAACAGGCGGCTGAGTATGAATAGGCTGTCGAGAAGACCCAGCCCGTTCATTCTGTAATTCCAACACCCGATTCTCTAATCTCATAATGTACTCTTGATCAGTTTCTGTTTCCACGCCTCTTAGATTAGATATTCCATTATGCTCCTGATTTTCTGGTGTTGGTGCAGAAATTTGAGAGGCATTGTTAAGAGTATGGACATGTTGCTCATTATCCGCCATATCTGAAATCACATCATATCTCAAAATTCGTTAATCATTAGTACTAGCAAACTAATCAAATTTCCCTTCCTAACTAATCCCCACAACATGAAATGTTTGACCAACGGAAATAAGTTTAGGTATGAACACCTAGAATGTTCATTCCCATAAACTTACGCTCTGATACCAACTTATAACACCTCATATTTTCCAGACATTTTTTTTTTTTAAACTGGAAGCGTTATCCCATTCAACAACATTTACATATAAGATAATATCAAAAGTTAGTTATTACACTTACTATCATTAAGTTATTTCATTACAAACCCAAAATCTAGTGGTGTTACGTTTACGCCAAAACAAAAGTAATCAAGAGTGCCCAGCTTGTCAAACATTTCACCCAAAACCTCTCAACCGAGCATAAGCAAACTTAACCTGCAAAAGTGAGGTGGGGGATTAGCACGAAGCTAAGTGAATAACAATTCTAACAATCTAACTTAGCATAAACAATCAATTCACAACAATCAACTAATAGTAACAATCAAATTAGAGGATCGGTGGTTCTTGAGGTACCCTCAGCCCGCGGATGGCCCACCAAGAACACTTATAATCCACTGCAGGCCAATACAGAGATTTTACCGATAGTTCATTGCTATCTTTAATCAGTATGGACGAATTCACAACGAATGTTCATCAATACCATAAAGATTAACCTATAGCAACTAAACCCAACCGAAATTGACCTCTATCATTCCAACCTATCATGGAATGAGCCACTAGCAATCAATCATTTAACCGCAATCAACTTATCAAAACTCACAATATCAATCTACTTAAAATTGATGTAACTAAATTGTTAACACCAATTTAAACTGTGAGAACCAGTCACTCACCTGTCTCGTTTCAAGCTTCACTCAAAGATCTAATTTTATTGAGTCGTGGTCGGATCTGAAATACAAAAGAATTCCAAGTCAATCCTCACATTACACATTATATATAACTTAATATTAACAATCAAACAAGTATTAAGTTATATAAACATATTATGCAAGCAAATATCACATTATAAAGCTTAATATAAAACATTCAGTCCAGCCCAAGGAATCCGTCCGGATTCAAGAGAATCCGCCCGGATTCAGACAGAATCCGCCGGATTCAACATGAATCCGCCGGATCCCCGACCTCATTTCAGCTCCATTTTGACCAGAATTCATTCTTGGGAATCCGTTCTGGAATACGATCCGGAATACGCCGGATTCACTTAATCCCGTTTACCCATTTTACCCGGAATCCGCCGGATTCAAAGGAATCCGACCGGATTCCCTGGTTTTTCAGTACCTGCACAGATCATTTCTTGCACAATTGCAACTACAAACCAAAAACCCAAATTCGACCAAACTGAGTTCCAAACACGAATTTTTACCATTCTTTGGTCACAATAACATGTACTAACATCATCTAACAAAGACTCCAACATCAATTCATCACAAATCATCATAATCAACTATAAACTAGCTATTTCATAATCAAACCAAAAACCCAAGAATCTAACAATTTTATTCATGTAATCAGCATGAAATCAACTTAACAAAACTAAGAAATCATCATACAACAATTATTTGAACTTTACAAACTCTAATTTACATCATTCAAGCAATTCATCTACTTTCATCTTTTAGGTTAAACAAGAACTTAAACTTACAAGTAAAGAACAAGGAGATGATGATGAGGATGATGATGATGAGCTTATGATTCAATCTCCAATCTTGATTAAGTCTTGTATACTAATCACTAGCAATTTGTGTAGGTTTGAGTTTGAGGTTTTAAGAAGTAAAATGAAGAACACAAAAGAAAGTTGGGGAAAACATAAGTCGGCCTCATCCCTTTTTAAAACCGACTCCCTTTATTTAACAGTACAATATTATACTACCTTTTGACCTATTGTCTGGAACCTCAATTTCAAATACGATAAATTTATTTTATTTTACCGTCACCTAAGTTTATTTAAAACAAACTATATTTCACTAGTCACAATATTTCCTGAGGCTTATTTACCTACAAATTTCACAATCAAACACAAAATACAAGTAAATATCACAATTAAATATAAAGAAATACCTATTTCTCCTAGGCCCGATTTGGGGATGTTACACGGATTGTCCCTCAAAAATCTAAAATTACTGGAAAAAACTAATTTTTTAAAAGTTATTAGGTACATTTTAGTATTTGCCCTTATAAGTCCAGTGATTGTAGAGCTTAGGTGTAGAGAAACCTAAAGTCTCTAGGAGAATGTACCTGTACGAGTCTAGGTAGTACAATTTTCCTAATAATTGTTAAATAAGAGACTTTATTATAATGGATACTTGTATATGTATCCATGATTGATAGTAATATATATATATATATATATATATATATATATATATATATATATATAACTTTTTTTTAAAATGTATTTTTTTATTTATTTTTTATTTTTTTGCAAAATGTGATTGAATATATTGAGTTTGACAGGTTAGGGTTAATAATTGATAATGATCATTGATGAACAAAATTATGTACGATATTTGCAATGGACGTAGTAGCTACCAGCCTACCCGTGATTCATGGTGTTGAGCAGCAGCCCCAGAGGGTTCCTAGATTCGCTCACTTGGAGTGGATGACTCCCACATTAGGGCGATGGAGGTCACTGGAGGGTTTTCCCTTACTTAACACTGTTTTAGTTATAATTGGGGATCTGGTCAAAATTAGGGTTTACCACTGATTTAATTTCAGTATTTAACTCTAAAGTTTTTCATTTCGGTTCGTGGTCCTTGATTTTTCATTCATTGGTTCGTGGTTCGGTTCGGTTTTGATCCGATTTGGTGCGATTCTTGAACCATGTACACCCCTAGGCCCTAACGCAGAAGCTAAAAAGCATACCTGGGGGTGATCACACCCGACAAGGCAGAGCCGTAGAGAAAATTAATGATGAATAGCTCAACATTTTATTCATTAAAACAAATAAACAACTTAAATTGATGTAAATAATAACAAAACCAATTTAATAGAATAAATACATTCATTAAATTTTGCATTTATGGGCCAAAAAATTTCACAACAGACATTGTCTGAATGCAGAACTTAGCTTCGTAAGGAATGGATGAGCTTTAATTAGAGTCTGGTCCACAAATCCAGCAGATCACTAGCACCACTCCTTCGCGAATCTGGTCCTAAATCCAGGTCAGCTAAAGCTGGTGAGCTCACAGGTTTGAAATCAAATATAGCCATAATTTTTTAAAAGTTATTAGGTACATTTTAGTATTTGCCCTTAAAAAGATAAAAAAGGAGAAAATAAAAAATTTGTACCCCGTATAAAAAAAATCTTAGCTCCATCCCTACTAACAAGAACAAAATCAATAAATCTTGGAGTGCAAAAACAATTTAAATTCAATACAAGAAAGCAAAATATTATGGGTTGAAGCATCACTTTTTTCCATTCTCATATAAAATTGCTCAAGTTCCACACCTTAAGAATGCCTTATTTACAAGAGAGATCACACCTTATAACACAAGCAAAATACCGTCACGACTTAAAAAAAAAACAAAAAATAAAAGTTTACAAATATATCCAGCCATGAATGATAGTCAATTGTAAAAGAGTACTAATATCATATCAAGAGCTCCTATGCATGAGGTGGTACATCTATAATGTCTCTGTCTTTCAAACCAGTTTTCAACGACGATGATGAAGAAGTGGAACCACACTTCCCATTCGTTTTTTTCCCATTTTCTACGTCCTCGTCAGATGATTCTTCATCCAAGGAGCCCATCCGTCGCTTTTGCAGTTCTTTTACTTTACGGAATTCATCATAGTGTGCCCGTCTGTGCTCTCTAAAGCATGCACTCTTTCCTGTTTCAGAATCTGTTCATAATTCCACACCAAAATGTTAACAAAGTCAATTTTAGTTCTGAGCAAGTCAAAACGCAAATTTTTGGTACCGGTCAGATTGAGTTGACCCGGAAACAGGCTTATCTAAAAAGTTATTCTAATAATAATTGGTGTCATATATGATTACACATTATATTTATTACCATTTCAAATATAATGATGGGCAAAATAGCACGAAAAGTAAGTTACTTTAGATCTGTAGCAAATTTTGCTATTGCCTATAGACACGTCAACAACTCGGCATTTGACCGGGTAACCAAGTCAGATTAACAAGAAGCAAAATTATGAAAAGGATGTTACCTTGTATTGGAAACTTCAGATAACCTTTTTTTAATTCAAATCCGCACACATTTCATAAAATACATTGTTTTTCTATGCAATTTGTCTTAGAATGTTATGCATTACAGATTTACAGGTACAATTTCACGTGCCTTCCCCTTTAGATATTCTTTGTTTTACCTGACTGCCCAACTAGAGATAAGACATGACCCAAATTATCCCCATTTATAAGTAAAATGGGTTGAAATTGCCACCTTTAAAATTCACTAAAAACAACAATATAGAAAATATTGAACGAACCTTCATCGTCTTGATCCATATAATCTGCTTCATCCTCGGACGATGTCCAGCCAGAACGTTGTATATTATTACTACTACTAGAAGATGCCACATCATTCAACGCTGAACGAATTGCTTCAGCATGCACAGCGGTATCACTCCCTTCCAGGAGACCAGAACCCCGTATCGGAGACAAAGATCCTGCAAAAAAGAGGGTCTAGCTTAGTATCCTACTTTGTCATGATAAAAAGAAGCAAGATGCACAATTACAGAAGCACATAGATTTTGGTATACAATTCTCAGCATATTATTTCTTTCTAAGAATATAGGTGGATGTATACAAATGGAAGAATTCATTTCATACAATAATCAGGCCTCTCACACCTATAACAAAATCCATGAATCCCACTGTTGTACAATAGAAGATTGAAGATTCAATATAATAAAAAGATAACCTAATTATTTGGTATGTCTGTTAAAATGAACGTCGATAAACATTAGGACCGAAAAAGTAAAAGTTTTGCAAATCAATGCTAGTTACATCTTCGGTAGGCCCAAATATATGGACCCATTAGATTATAATGGTTTCAATTTAAACCCTTATTACTCCGTATATATTTATGGCTCTATTTGGACTGTGTGTGTGCTTCTGCAGGTTGTAGTGGGCTGAATACAAGATAGATATAGATGAGAACCGATCGAACAGGTCATACGGGTCAAGTTAAAATTGCTTTACCCAACTCCCCAAAATAGAAATCTTTTTCGTTCAACATTATCGTCTCTCCCTACTTGAATCCTATAGTCAATCACCGCTTCAACAAATTCACTCAGATCTCTCCCCTGATCAACTTAATCCGTGCTCGAATACTCTCATTTGATAATCAGGTATATAAATAATCTTCTGGTTTTTAACTGCTCGTCATCTTCCTATGAAAGAATGTGATAATGGATTCTTTTAGAGCTTGTAGTTATTGCTTTTAATTAGGTTACAAATACCTCAAGCAATTTAGGCATTATCTTTTTTGAAAGAAAAACCCCTTTGAATTACAAGGACCAAATGCTAAGATTCTCTCAGACATACTAACAAATTGGGGTTATAGATTTTTAGATGTGATCAAAAATTCAAGATTGGTTAGAAATTGATTTGTTAATTATTAAAAGGCTTAATGAGTAATGACCACTTACTAATAACTCACGTATGTGATCATATGGTGATGCATCACGGATTTCTGCAAAAGTATCCAAGGGTTGAAGTTTAATGTAGTGATTTATGCATGATTTGTGGATCCTAAATTGTTACAATCACTTGCAATTAGCCACAGATTTTCGTCAAACTAAATTCTTAAAGATCATCTTAGAGTGTATAGATGTATGATTGCATATGCCGGGTAATAGTGTTTTACTTGAACACATCTGTGGTCTATGCAGGTTTTTAAACATAAACAGATGGGCTGCTATTAGCGTCCATATCTTTTGATAGCCCTACCAATGCAGCTGATGAAACGACTTCCAGATGTTCACAGTCGAATGGTGCTCTTAATCTGTGTTAAAAAGACTAAGGTGAGGTTGGTAATTCTATATTTTGGATTAGCTTTATTGTTGCAATTTATCATTTCAAGTATCAAATAGTAATAGCTTTTATAATGGCATTTAATAACCTGACCCACGAACTTTTATTTTCGTTCTAAAACGGACTGTTTAGACATGTTACCTAACGCACCCACTTTTCCACCTCTAAATATCTATAAAAAAGAGTCAGACAATCACTCTAAAAGCAAATCTTAAACAATCAAGCATTTTGGCCATCTACTACAGCATCAAAAGTACATAAGGATGCACAATCTACGTGATATAAAAAAGGCATAACTAGCCTTAACCTAAATAAAGCACAAAAAGATAACTGCAATAGACATTATATTTAGAACTATAGAGAAAAGACATTAACTCACCATCAACATCAACCATCGGATGATATGGAGTCTTTGGCTCGGTAATTTTCTGCCTTACAGGTTTATTTGCTTCAATTTCCCCAAGGTTTGCCTCATCCCATTTCACACCTTTTTTACTGCTTCAGAGAAATGTTCATACAAAGACAGATCCACAACATATCAAAAAATAAAACGAGAACTTCACATGTATAGACAAAAAGAATAACTATCAATCACATAAAGCAGATGTACCTCATGTCTCCTCTTGTTCAATGAAACAAAAGAGTTGCAAGTAGCTGCGTAGCCTACTTGCTACAACATAAAAAACGAATAAATACATTTTCATAAACAAAAAGAAGACAATGACAACAGTGTTTATTCGGTTCAAGCTACCGCATTTGGAATTACTAAAACTAATGCACAAAGTTAACTTTAACAACCAACACAATCTTAAATCTTAATCTTAAAGCATGCATATAGCTATATATGTAACTGTTTCTTGCAGTGGTTGCAAACTTGTAATCCAGTCACTGAGTAAACATTAGTCACAAAGTCGATATACATATACCGAATACGTGAAAACAAGAATTACATAACAAAATCATTCCATTCATCAAAGCACAATGTTACTGAAACCTAATTTACATAATAAAACTAACCAATAACAATTTGCTAACAACTAAACCAGGTTATTTGTAATTTTTGTAAGTCATGAATAGATTACATATATACCAATTGTTTAGTTATTATACACATATAACCAAGCACCTTAAGATAAAAAGAGTACTTTAATTTGTAGATAGATTATTAACCTAAACAGGATACGATATTATACGGATAGAAATATAGGCAAGGGTCGATTAGGTTAAACAAAAATGAATGAGTATATATAGAAAGTGATGTATATACATATATTGGTTTGAAGATTGCTTACCGGAGATTACGTGGTTCAGCCGGCGGTGACACACTCGCCGGTGGCGGTTGGCGTTTGTTACTCGAAGAATATATATTTTTCCTTGAGAAATACAATTCGCCTTCTTTTGTTTCTTAAATTTGCTTTTCCGATTTTACCCTCATCTTTAGTACTCTGGCTACCTTCCCCAAATGTATTTATTTATTTGGGAAATGATTATGAAAGTTATTGTTTCATTTATTATTCAAATTCATAATTAATAGAGCACATCACATATAAAAGAAAATGTTTTAATTGCAAACATTTAATGTATTAATTAAAGTTTTACGGAGTATTAAATAAGAAAAATTTAGCTTCAATAAAACCTGTCATTATCATTCCCCTATTTATTTAGTAGTATTTTTTTTTACGAGTAAATGAATACCTTCCCCTTATCTATTCAATCTTTGTATTAAAATAAAGATTCATTTATTCTGTCTTTCAAGCTATATAGAAAATAGTTTAGTACCCAAATCTTGACCCTCCTCTGAGTTTTTTTTTGGGAAGAATAGTTGAGAAATAGAAAGGAATACAAATCACATTGTGTTTCAGAATTTTGTTTAAGGAGAGAAGAGTAGAGAAGTGGAAAGACGATTTGGGCTTCTTTTCTCTCCAAACTTTTTCTCCAAAAGTGGGAAAAAAAATGGAAGGATGACATATTAAACAAGTTATAAAGTGGGACATTCTTCCATTTCTTTAGAAATTGGAAACAAATCCATATAAATTTTATTTATCTTCTTTTCAACTCGATAATGCATAGATATTCTCTCTTCTTATCTTTTTACATTTTATATCCTTTTTCTACCCTTTTTTCACTCAAGAACTCAGAAGCAAATTACGGTATGTTTGATTTGGGGTTTTAGTACCTGGGAACGTTGATAGGAAAAGCTCAGAAGTAGGTTAGGGTATGTTTGATACGGTATGTTTGATTTGGGGTTTTAGTACCTGGGAACGTTGATAGGAAAAGCTCAGAAGTAGGTTAGGGTATGTTTGATTTGGGGTTCTAGTACCTGGGAACGTTAATAGGAAAAGCTCAGAAGTAGGTTAGGGTATGTTTGATTTGGGGTTCTAGTACATGGGAACGATATAGGAATGGAGAGCGCTAATAGGAATGGAGAGGAATGGTATTTTATGTTTGATTTAAAGGTATGAGTGTAATAATTTGGTAATGAAACTTCCATTTTAAGGGTTTTTGTCAAACCCTTATTGATGGGTGTAACATTGATTTCCATTCTCATATCACCCAGCTACAAAGATATACGGATATACCCATTAATTAATTAATGGGAGCATAGGAGTACCAAAAATAAAGAAATGTTTGTGCCTGGATCTATTATCAGAAAAAACAGTGTACAACATCATTTAATCCATGAGTACAAAGGCCATAGAAGAACAATAAAAACACCTGAAGAAAACTAACATTCTAAATGGTCTACAAACTGCACATTGTATCTTAAACTTACAACCACAAATCCCTACTGAAAGAACCTTGATCTTGAACATTGCCCATTACTACCATTTACTTGTTGACCCACAAATTTATTACCCGGCTTCTGCAAACCACCATTTCCAAGGGTCGGAACCACCGATTCCTGCTGCTTATTATTATGCCTTGTTTCAAAATGCTGTGATAAAACTTCTGTTTGACAGAAGTTCGTACCCACATCAGGCAACGTATAATCATGTACGGCCCCAGGATTCGAACTGCTGGCAGGTTGGTGCGATAAATAATCATCTTTCCCAATAGGAATTGCACCTGTGAGAGTTTTTACAGCGAATTCTATACACGGGTCTGTCCACAGCTCTTCCATAGGCACTTCTACTGGCGATGCAGCAAAGTTATTAACTTTATTCAAATCTCCAAATGGGATGGCACCCGTGAGCGTTTTTACAGCAAATTCTATACATGGGTCTGTCCATAAGTCGTTTAAAGAAAAGTTTATTGACGATTCAGTCTTCACATCACCTCCAAAGCTGTACTGTGGCATTGGATTGCTAGTGGGAGCGCTAACCACGGGGGATATTTGTTCCTCGTAGTGTTTATTATCAATTTGAATCCCGAAATTCGGTTGAGGAACAACAGCAGGTGGTGACGGTGGTTGTTCCAAGGTAACGTGACTCACTGATGGCAGAGGGGCGGGTCCCACTACAGTCTCCCTATGAGCAGGTGGTGACGGTTGTTGTTCCAAGGTAACGTGACTCACTGATGGCAGAGGGGCGGGTCCCACTACAGTCTCCCTATGTTGTTCTTTAGGAGTTGAACGTGCCACTGAAGGCAATAAATCGTCTTTGTTAACCTTCTCTTGACTTACTGTTGGCAAAATACCCGAATTTTCTTGCTTGTCATCTATGTTAGCATTTTCTACTTTAGCTTTCTTGTCCATCTTTTTCGGGGTAGCTAACGTAACGGTTTCTTGCTTGTCATCTACGTTAGCATTTTCTACTTTAGCTTTCTTGTCTATCTTTTCCGGAGTAGCTAACGTAACGGTTTCTGCTACTCTCGCTCGTCTGGTAGTTTTTCGGCTATTTCTGGTATCTGGTGGTGATGATGGCGGTGATTCGATTTTGATTCCCGATTGCCTCGTAGCTCGACGCGTTTTGGGTTCAGATGGCAACGACGGTATCGAATCATCCGCGATTCCAGATAATCGAGTAGCTCTACGAGCTTTAGGCTCTGGCAGTGAAGATGGTGATGCATCAATTTCCATACCCACTACTCGTGCAGCTTTTTGGGTTTTAGGTTCTGGTGGGGATGGCACTGATGCATTTACTTTGAGTCCAGATTCTCGTGTAGCTTGACAGGTTTTGGAACCTGGCAGCGACGGTGGTATTGGATCATCTCTGGATCCAGACTGTTGAGTTGCTTTACGAGCTTTAGGCTCTGGCAGTGACAAATATGATGCATCAATGTCTATCCCCGCTGATTGTTTAGCTTGTCGGGTTTTAGGCTCTGGTGGTGATGCAGACAATTCAGTTCCCACTAATCGTGCATCTTTACCAGTTTTAGGCTCCGGTGATGATGGTACTGATGCATCAAATTTCATGCCAGAATGTCGTGTAGTTTGACTAGTTCTAGAATCTGGCGGTGATGGTGGTGGTGAATCAATTGTTATTCCAGCTTGTCGTGTAGCTTGACGGGTTTTAGGCTCTGGTGGTGATGGTGCTGATGAATTAATACTGACTCCTGATAGTGGTGTAGCTTGGCGGCTAGTTCTGGTATCTGGCGGTGATGATGGTGGCGTTTCAATTCTAATTCCAGCTTGTCGTGTAGCTTGACGAGTTTTAGGCTCTGGTTGTGAGGGTGCTGATGCATCAATAGTGACTCCTGCTAATCGGCGGCTAGTTCTGGTGTCTGGTGGTGATGATGGTGGTGTATCAATTTGAATTCCAGCTTGTCGTGTAGCTTGACGAGTTTTAGGCTCTGATGGCGATGATGGTGGTGCATCAATTTTGACAGCTGTTAACCGTGCAGCTTGACGGGTTTTGGGCTCTGGCGATGGTAGTGGCGCATTGTCAAAACCTGCCAGTCGTTTTGAAGCACGGTGAGGCGAGTCAGATTTAACAGTTTCGGTCAATTTGCTTCTCGTTTTGTGCCCTCCTGACCCATCTTCCAGTGGTCGCTTATGCCTCCAAGTTCCACTCATTTCCTCCGCTTCAATGCTTTTATTAGCTGTTGCTAGAATACAATTTAAAACAATTAATAAGTGTGAATCAAGAATGACATCCTAAAAAGTTTTACTCTTACTACAAATTTCCAAAACGTACATGGCTCGATATCGTTATCCATATCGACAGCGTCATTGCCCTTGGGTTTGGATGCTAGTTTTCCAACTTCTCCGGTTCTAAGATATCGTTGTACATCTTTCAACGAGTGAAATATGTATCCAGTTACAGGGTCCGTGTAGTGCTGGGATCATCGACGATATAAGTAGTTAAGTACTCTAATTAGCTATAAATATCAAATCATATCATGTTACTTAGTATCTCAAGTACCTTATCTACTTTTGTTGCAGAACCTGATTTTCTTATTTTTGATTCCTTTTTCCAACCTGGAGGTAGCTCTTCTTCTTCAGCTTTCTCAACTACAGTCTAAATTCTTGCAAAGATTACAACTTTATCTCAAAAATATCAAATATATATAAACTATGCATATATATATACATATATGTATAATATATATACATATGTGATAAGATTAACTATCATATTCAAGAGTTCAGTCAAGGTGAGTGCTATTGATTTATATATGGAATTACTAATTAACAACTAACATTCACTGATAGAGTAGAAATGATTATAATGAACGATAGTACAGGAAAGGATATAGTGTTGCATTTAGCTTGATTTCATCTTAATCAGTGGTTAGTTATCGTAGCAACACAGAATTAATAGTAAAATCATATCAAAGCAGCATCTTGGATAGAACCCTAATTTTTATTATCAAGAAACAACAATAGACAAACTACTAAATCTAAACCCTAACTATTAACAGCAAGATTAGGGATTTCATAATATGGACTTAAAATATCCTAAAACTGATGATTGGGGGGCTTGGAGCATATCAAGTTGAAAAACCCTAAAAAGAAAAGGACTGACCTTATCCTTTTTCAGGGGGGACATTTCACAAACACTTGGCGTGCACCGGCGATCTGTGACCGGTACCTCCAAATCGCAGCAGTGATCGGCTAGTTTAGATGTGTTTGATTGAAAGAAAGCAGTGGGTTTAATTGAGAATTAGGTTACGGAATATTGAGGTCAACAAAAGGTGAGAAACAAAGACCAAAAAATGAAATGAAATTGAAAACACGTGTACACCGGTTCTTGTGGGGTGTAACCAAATTTGGGTAAAAAGTGAAACCCACACACACACCCACACATTTCAAAAGGCTAACGTGTAGGAGATGACACAGTCATTGTCTCTCACAATTTAGTGTTATCGTGTTATGTGATGGCCATCGCCTATTTTATTTGACCAAACAAAACATTACGTAGTATTATATTAATACCGTACTATACTAGTATAGTATATAATCTATGCTTTATGCTTTATATCTTTTATATGTTTGGTCTTGGATGGATAAAACAATTATGTTTCGATGTATCCAAAGAAAGGTTCTCATGCTCATGGTTGTGTATTTTTGTTTACAACATGTTAATAACAATCAGTTGATTACCGTGGAAATTCGTAGATTACCCCGTATTGTCGCAGTGATACTCTAGTGGTTACGAACATGCAACATTAAGCTGAGACCGAGGGTATAAACCCGGACCCATATTTTTTGGCTGCTGATTTTGCCATAGGCTTTTTTACAATGTACACAGGCATCTAAAATTGTTTGACAAATATGCCCTCAAACCAGGCTATACCCTTTTCTCTCTTTAACAAACACTTATCAGTTTCATCCCCAAAACATTTATTACGTCTCATCCCGACAATCTCTAGTCTATTGCATATCGAACCATCCCTCCCACATGGCCACACCAACCAACTACCATTTCGGGTAGTATCACCACACCTGGACTTCAAACCATCCCTCCGTATCGCTTTTCAGTTAGCCTAATAAAAATCATACGATGAGTACAAAACCCACCAAAATCTAGGGCTTTTCCTCCAATTCATACAGATGATACACACTGATTTCATGTCTCATCTTCTCAAAAAAAAGTTTCAATTGTAACTTAGAAGCTTAAGACTTGATTTGTATGTGATAAAGCTTACTTTTTGTTATGAAATTTGGTTTATTTGATGAAATTGCTGTTTGACTTCTTATCAAAACAAATAATTACATAGTAAAAAGTACACTGAAGTTCAGTAACTGGTTTGAATGTTTAGTTTTACTAAAATCGTAATCGCAAGAAAAGAGATAGTGTGTGTGTACTTTGTACTAATATCGAAGGATAAAATAAATACTGGGCATCGAATCGCGTATGTCAAGTTTCAAAGGGTGCTAGCAGGAATTAATAGACTTAAAGGGTAAATATGTCAATCTGAATTAACTCCCTGTGTGTGAAATAATTATGCCTGTTGCAAAATCATCAGCCATATTTTTTTTGTTCATGTGAGGAACACTAGAAAGATACTACGTATTATAGTACTACGCCAGCTAAGTATGAAACATGTTGCAAGATACTCCCTCCGTCCCAATTTTATTGTCCCCCGACATAAAACACGTAGTTTAAGAAAACATAATTATCTCTCTTACTTTTTTGGTAAGATGACAGTTTTACCCTCTACTTTTTACCTACTTTTTTGTCTTACATATACACACTAGGGGTAAAAAAGAACTTTATCTCATTATTTTTATCTATTTATGGAAGTGGACAATTAATTTGGTACAGCCTGAAAAGGAATACTGGACAATAGATTAGGGACGGAGGGAGTACAAGGTATCTTTCCATGTCATTTTTCAAGTTGACTTAAATGAATTCTTATGTAGTTGTTGTTAGGATTTAACAGCGGAACCAAACAACCAACAACTATTTAGTTGATCACTCTAATACCTGTCGTTGATAATTAACCAATCCCAAAACAACACTTGTGTAATCGAGGTTACATCCACAAAAAATAAATGGATAACCAATAATAAGCAAACAAGATAAATGAGACAATAAAGACACAAGGATTTAATGTGGTTATGTTCAATCTCCAACTTGAAGATTGGTTTAGTCCACGCGACCAAACCAGAAAGTTTTTAGTATAATTTCGGAGTTTGAGGGTTACAATCACTTGGGGTTAACTTATATAGTGAATACATAGCTTTGGGAATAAGAAAACTTGACTTTTATGCCGACCTTGATTTCGCGCCACAATCGAGTTGCGATCTTCACCTTTAGTGGCACGACCTCTGTATTTCGTGGCGTGATCTTACTTTCGTGTCACGATCTTTAGACTTCGTGGCACGATCTCTATCCTGTCCCAAATTCCATCTTTTCTTGATTACATCTTCATTCCCAATAATTGTGTTAATTGTGATTTGAGTATTATGAGAAGACATTTTGTACAAGTTTGACAATACCTGATTAATGATTAATGAAATAATTGCATATATGTCACTATTAAGTGACCTGATATCAAATATGTCCAATCTAATTTTAAAATATCAAATATACCACTCATAAACTTAAACAATATCATATATGCCCAAATATTAATTTTCATCACTAAACACTCTTTTAACTTAACAATAAAATCAAGGATTGACTATTATAGTCTTATTTCATTTCCTTAATATCATATATGGCTTTATTAAATGTATCTTAAATCATAGATATGCTCTTTACTTTTACCAGCTATCTTAAACAAAATCTAACGAAACTTAATCATGAATTGCACATACATTTTTTTTTTCTTTCCAAAAAATCAATATAATGTACTGCACAAGAACTGTGTCTATTTCAAGAACTCTTGAACATCATTCAAAGCATAATAAATTTACAGTAACATCATACTAAACGCTTTCCATTCCTTTTTAACAATAGGCATCAAATTATAATAATAATAATAATAATAATAATAATAATAATAATAATAATAATAATATTATTATTATTATTATTATTATTATTATTATTATTATTATTATTATTATTATTATTATTATTATTGCCGGCAAATGAAATTGGGAGGCCCTGTGCGATTTTAAAAAAAATGGGCCCCTATATATAGACACAAATTCTCCGGCTCTTTTCGTTTTACACTTTCAGTATCCATATTTGCATTCTCTTCTTATGAGTCATAGTTTAAAAGGTAATCAAACTAATCTCTTGTAAATGTTTTGAAAGGTTCTACTTAAATTATGTAAACATAAAACATACGAACTACAAAAAGGCTTATGTATCAATAAGATCAAACTAAAACATTTATGTAAATAGTTCATTAACGAGCACCTTGAATCATTAGATTAGATTAATTAATAAAATCAAGGGCTTTTCATATTTTTACTAACATATAAGCAGTCGAGCATATGATTTTGATAGAAAAAGACATTTCTTGTATGTTTACTTTTATGATCGTCAGGTCACGGTTGTAAGTTTAAATTGTGATTTTTTTTATCATGTATAAAAGAAACAATGTGAGGTTGTAAATTTCTAGTAGGGATTGGTCCATATATTATTTGGACCATAGAATTAGAAGATTATATATATAACAATAAATTCAAAGGTCCATTTTTAATTTTCGATCTACAAGTATAATAACATGATTTTTTTCCCTTCGCGTCAAATCTATATCAATTATAACTAGAGCTCGTGAAATTTGAAGGCCCTCAAAATTTGGTGGCCCTGTGCGCTGGCACATAAAGCACATGCCAATATCCTCCACTTAGGCCTGTAAATGAACCGAACGAACACGAACGGAGTCTGTTTGTGTTCGTTCATTAAGGTTTTGACGAACAAACGAACGAACACGAACGGATAAGCGAACAGATTTTGTTGTTCATGTTCGTTCATTAAGAAAATTTGTTTGTTCACGAACACAAACGAACGTACACAAACAAACACATAATTTAATGCATTTCTTCATTAATACCTTAAACGTACCTCAACAAACATAAACGAACATATATATATATACACATCTACACATATATATTATATACCTTGAAACTTTTGTTGGAATAGTGTCCAATATAATAACTAATTGGTGAGACTATCATTAATGGTAAAGTCCTTTTTGGGTTGCCCTCAATAAACAGTCAAGAAAAAGATAAAGGATAATATTAAATGTATTAATATTATAATTGCTTTGTTAATTAATAAATAGTTTATTAATTAGAAAATCAAAAGTAATTAAATTTGGCGGAAGATTTGATGTGTTAAATCCAGTCTTAAAATTTATCGTTGATAAGTAAACAAGAAAGTACCGTGCTAGACCAAAGCACAACCGGGCAGTGGACCCTATCGTGTGGTAGTATAGTTTGGTAAGTTCGGGTTCGAACACAGGAAATGTGAGTTTAAGAATTATATTCAAGTGCAAGCAATTTATACAGAAAAGTAAATGTGGGGGGTTTTGTGACCGAGTTGTCACGTTGCTTAAAACTACAATCTTTAAACTAAACTAGGAAAGTGGACTCTTAAGCGTCAAAGTGGTCGTTTGGAAACTTTCGTATAATAAAAACAATACTTGCTTGGACTATTTCGCTAATGATTTCGGGGTGTTGAGTTATAACCAGTTTATACAATGCATTTGTAAATCTTAATTAAGCATAGGATTAACGTTCGCTATCAACTACAAACCTTAACTTTAATCTACTAACCATACAATTTAATCTAGTAACGGACATTCGCCATGGTTACCGTCTTGCACATTTGAGCTCTAATTATCCCAACCCATTCCAAAACTACGTTCGCAATGTTTGTTCAATTACTTATAGATAAATAATCGATGATAACTTACCGAGTAGAAAACGTTCGCTATATCCACTAGTAAATCACCAAATAAGTTAAAACAATCAAACTAAGCTCAAATGCACAAGGTTCGCGAATAAACATAAAGTCAATTATCACAAGTTTATAATTCATCCAAAATGAAAGACGTTCGCCATATTCATCAACTCATACGTTTTAGCTCATTTGTGTAACTCATACCAAATTTCACAACCGCAAACAATGGCTCATTCATACATCGACATACAAATGACAAGTATTATAACTAATAACAAACGTTCGCTATAATTACAAGTTAAAAACACCAAATAGTTCCACAAATTGATTGAGCTAAAATATTCAAGTTTCATGGAGGAATTGTAAACTCAAGCATAAAAACCCAAATTAATACACCCCTAATCCCTAGCTATTTCATCAAAGCAAGTAAATAAAACTAGCCACTAACAATCATACTCAAACTATCACAAATAATAAGTGAAATCAAAGGAAACATAATTATATTGAATGAAAATGCAAACCGAGTGATTACAATGTTTGGATGATGATTCTTCGTGTCCGAATGATATAATATGATGAGATATCTTCAAGGTGATGAAAATGGCTTGAAAACCCTAAAAAATCGCCACGGAGGCTGATATTTTCGGAGATGATGAGTTGGGTAGAAAAGTTGGTGAGATTCAATAGTGAAAAGTACTTTTCTAGCCAAAAAGTGGTCTGCCGCCCAAACTACCCGGCGGGTTTGCATAAGTACCCGGCGGGTTCTTTCGAAATAGAGGAATCGGTTGCTTGTTTAGCCAACACGGCGGGTTGGGCATTTAAACATACCCGGCGGCTCAAACATCTAACCCGCCGGCTACTGAAGGCTTCATGAGGACGAATTTTTCTGTTACCAAAAAGTGATGGAAAAGTTAAATCACCCGGTGGCTAGCCTCAATCACCCGGTGGGTTACCATACAGACCCGGCGGCTTGGTTTATTGACCCGCCGGCTTCTCCAGAAACCTAGGACCCGGCGGCTACTCTCCCCAAGCCGGCGGCTTCAAGCCAGATTCCAGCAGACCAGCATTCTAGCTCAACACTTCAACATATTTCACACCTGCTCGAATCTTTACCAAAATGCAATCCAAACTACGATTCTCCAATATTGACACCTAGAAATCAATTCAAGCTAATTAAGTACCGAAAGTTCACAAAATTTACTAGAAACCAATGCAAAATAGATGATATCGCGAGATATTTATATATGCAAAATGAGCGATATCAAATATCCCCACACTTGAACTTTGCTTGTCCTCAAGCAAAACCATCTTTTACAATTTCGCAACCCCTTCTTGCATTTCAGAAGTAGAGATTAGGTTTATCAAAATAATACCAACACAAATCACCGAAGTAATAATGCTAGTAACATTTATATAATTATCAGAAACCTGAGATGATATAATTGCCAAGCCCGAATGCACGACCTAGCACCTCACAATAGGATAAGTGTTTAATCACTCACTCTCAACCTATAGAACTACAGGGTAAGGATGTAAATGATGTAACACTCAATCAAGCCAAGTCGTGATGCAATGTTACCATAGGCTTGCAAAAGGATCAAATCTCCACCGACTTGGCGTGAGCGCCAAGTGAGATCTCAAAGGAGGTATTCTAAACATGTGTTGCATAAGTGTATGCTAATATGGACAGGGTATGATAGACACAAAAATTAGTGAAAAAAGGTAGTCAAGACCCGAGAAAAGTGGTGGAAATGCTACCTAGTGGTTTCAACATGTGACATTAATAAAACTTAGGATTCTCATGCCAAATCAATTCAAGTTTATTTATACAGTTGATTGGAATAATTGCATTCTATGACTTTCTATGAATCCTATGTAACGAACTTTCGGACCAACCATCCTAGACCGGATAAAGGCCTTCAGTGGCTAGGTGTAGAACACCCCTCGGGAACTACTTGTTCAGGAATTCAAAGGCCATTTAGTTGACTACAATTACCTAATCCTAACACATTAAGCTTCAATTGTTAACTTTCAATTATTTCATTTGCTTTCAATTTCAACCATTCGACTTGATCATTCAAACAATTTCCATTTCATGCAATTGCAATTATAGAATTTAACACTAGAATCTCTTTTTAAAACAAATTTAAGTCACAATTAGAATAAAATCCTTTAAAAATTCCAAATAAGGCAACATTCTTGGAAATAAGTGATTTGGGAATTGACTACTCAAAAATAAGGCTAACAGTTTTAGTAGAATGAATGTGGAAGTTTTCTAAGGGTTTCTTAGCACTAAAAATGAGTGCTAACGACCTGGGTGGATTGGATATAAATGGTTTTAAATGAAAATAGGATCCAAAATAGTTAAGGTTCCTTGACCGATTAGTAAATTCGTACAATCCATAAAAGATCAAGCACAAACTCAATAATTGGTTAGAAAGTCAAAACTATAAGGATTAAGCTCCAATTCCTAAGAATACCTCATCGTCTTCGACCCCACCTATATCACATTTCTGTGATCCCACAGCGGTCTCGAAATGCATCACTAGGGCAAGTTCTAGAATAAACTACAATCACCGGCACACTCATAGCAACAAATTATGTAAACACTAAAGGTAAGTGTTTTCCTCAATAAGGCTCAAATTTCTCACAATTTATAGTGGAGGCTACAAATGTGCTAGTCATGCAATTCACCCATTGAGGTTGCTTAATGACACATCTCATGCAAGAGGTAAGATCTAATTACTTTAAACAAATATTATTAAATATATTACCAAGCAATTAATCTTATGAGAATAAACTAGTTCAAGTGAATAACCTCCCCACACTTAAGGTTTGCATTCCCCTAAATGCAATAAAAAATAAAAACATGAAATGAGCATAAGTGTGAAAGGTAAAAGGGAGTGAGTACTTCCCCGGGGGTTTTTGCTTGTTCAGATTCTGGATAACCTTCGATCATGATTTCAAAATATCCATTTCTTTCAGATTCATTCTCGTTATCGCACAAAGTTGCTTTCATCAAACACCCATCACTTCAACACCAGCAAGTTGCTTGGTTTATTACAGAGTCCCGAGCTAGACTCGACCCTTGCTTTCTCATAACCAATCCTCAATCACGCTACCACCTCCTTTCTCGTCATACTCACATAGGAGGATGTCTTCTTTTGTTTTGACATTTCGGTAGAACATCCTCCAACTATAACTTGTAATGTGAAAATAACATTTCCATTTCTTGAGTGGTATAATGATAATCCGGATGATTGCCAGTTTCAAGTATAAATGACTAGTTCTCCCCACGTCTTCAGAAAAATCTTTGGCAAGTATACAACAACCATCGGGTGGTTCTTCAAAATAGTTTAGATGCACACACTCTATACTCCTTTCCAACCTTGCCAACCTATCTACCTCAAGTGCCTGAGTGCTACTAGCTCGATACAAATTTTCAAATTCTGCCTCTAGAATAAGATCATCTCCAACTCCCTTTTTAGCAAGCTCATCTAGCTCCTGATCACCAATTCCTAGCAGTCCTTGTAATTCCTTTATATCGGCATCATAGTCAACAATGGCATCCTTAGTCACTTCAGGCTCTAGCATGTACGAATCCTGCAAAACAGATTGTGAAGTTTCATGAGGGTAACTTGTGACTTCATTCTCTTCTTCCTCCTCATCCATTTTGTCTTCACTATCATCCTGAAAAACAAAGTTAGAGGAATATGGAACATAAAGGTTAGATTCAAAATCATAAACCCCAATAGCCTCAATATCATCCATATGCTCGTTTGCATTGGTGAATGTATCATATGGCATTTCTTGAATAAACTCTATATTCCAATCAAAAATGTCTTCCCATTCTCTACTTTGCCTCTCCGTTTGCTCTATCGCCCCTTTCAACAACCGTTCAAGATTTGACATTTCCGGTTGTTCTATCTCTTTGGTCATTGAGGGTTCATAATTCCAAGACCTTGATTGATAAGGTTGGTTCCATTCATCTTGGTAGTGCCCTTGTGGTGCATACCTTTCGAGTGATATCATTGGAACATCATCATTATCACTCTCACAAAATAAAGGTTTGAAACCTTCATAATTCGAGTAATAAGACATTGAAGCTAAGTCACAAATCTGCTACAAACATCAAAACTAAAAACGGTAAAACGTAACCACTCAATACAAAATAAACAAACACTAAAAATATATACTAGAACAATAACTAAAAAAAACTGTTTTAATTAACTTTCTTGGAAATAAATTCTAGAAAAGGATCAATTAATTACACTCGAATTAAACTCTTAATCAATCACATTCCCCGGCAGCGGCGCCAAAAACTTGATGTGTTAAATCCAGTCTTAAAATTTATCGTTGATAAGTAAATAAGAAAGTACCGTGCCAGACCAAAACACAACCGGGCAGTGGACCCTATCGTGTGGTAGTATAGTTTGGTAAGTTCGGGTTCGAACACAGGGAATGTGAGTTTAAGAATTATATTCAAGTGCAAGCAATTTATACAGAAAAGTAAATGTGGGGGGTCTTGTGACCGAGTTGTCACGTTGCTTAAAACTACAATCTTTAAACTAAACTAGGAAAGTGGACTCTTAAGAGTCAAAGTGGTCGTTTGGAAACTTTCGTATAATAAAAACAATACTTGCTTGGACTATTTCGCTAATGATTTCGGGGTGTTGAGTTATAACCAGTTTATACAATGCATTTGTAAATCTTAATTAAGCATAGGATTAACGTTCGCTATCAACTACAAACCTTAACTTTAATCTACTAACCATACAATTTAATCTAGTAACGGACATTCGCCATGGTTACCGTCTTGCACATTTGAGCTCTAATTATCCCAACCCATTCCAAAACTACGTTCGCAATGTTTGTTCAATTACTTATAGACAAATAATCGATGATAACTTACCGAGTAGAAAACGTTCGCTATATCCACTAGTAAATCACCAAATAAGTTAAAACAATCAAACTAAGCTCAAATGCACAAGGTTCGCGATTAAACATAAAGTCAATTATCACAAGTTTATAATTCATCCAAAATGAAAGACGTTCACCATATTCATTAACTCATACGTTTTAGCTCATTTGTGTAACTCATACCAAATTTCACAACCGCAAACAATGGCTCATTCATACATCGACATACAAATGACAAGTATTATAACTAATAACAAACGTTCGCTATAATTACAAGTTAAAAACACCAAATAGTTCCACAAATTGATTGAGCTAAAATATTCAAGTTTCATGGAGGAATTGTAAACTCAAGCATAAAAACCCAAATTAATACACCCCTAATCTCTAGCTATTTCATCAAAGCAAGTAAATAAAACTAGCCACTAACAATCATACTCAAACTATCACATATAATAAGTGAAATCAAGGGAAACATAATTATATTGAATGAAAATGCAAACCGAGTGATTACAATGTTTGGATGATGATTCTTCGTGTCCGAATGATATAATATGATGAGATATCTTCAAGGTGATGAAAATGGCTTGAAAACCCTAAAAAATCGCCATGGAGGCTGATATTTTCGGAGATGATGAGTTGGGTAGAAAAGTTGGTGAGATTCAATAGTGAAAAGTATTTTTCTAGCCAAAAAGTGGTCTGCCGCCCAAACTACCCGGCGGGTTTGCATAAGTACCCGGCGGGTTCTTTCGAAATAGAGGAACCGGTTGCTTGTTTAGCCAACACGGCGGTTTGGGCATTTAAACATACCCGGCGGCTCAAACATCTAACCCGCCGGCTACTGAAGGCTTCATGAGGACGAATTTTTCTGTTACCAAAAAGTGATGGAAAAGTTAAATCACCCGGTGGGTTACCATACAGACCCGGCGGCTTGGTTTATTGACCCGCCGGCTTCTCCAGAAACCTAGGACCCGGCGGCTACTCTCCCCAAGCCGGCGCCTTCAAGCCAGATTCCAGCAGACCAGCATTCTAGCTCAACACTTCAACATATTTCACACCTGCTCGAATCTTTACCAAAATGCAATCCAAACTACGATTCTCCAATATTGACACCTAGAAATCAATTCAAGCTAATTAAGTACCGAAAGTTCACAAAATTTACTAGAAACCAATGCAAAATAGATGATATCGCGAGATATTTATATATGCAAAATGAGCGATATCAAGATTCCAGAAACTGGATCTAACCGCCGGTTGGAAGGTCCAACCGCCGGTTGGGATTAGAGTTTCATAGGTGGTGGAAGTCACAGACTTGGAGTCCGTGACTGACAGCTCCAACCACCGGTTGGAAGGTCCAACCGCCGGTTGGGAGTCGAATTCAGCAAACCGTAGGGTTTCTTCCACAACTATAAATAGGGGTCAAGCCTATACCTTCATTCATACGTTTTCAAGTACGAATTTTCAAGGATTTCGAAAATTCTACTTTCTCTTGGGTTTTTGGGTGTGAAGCATTAGAGGTATTATACTTTGGGTACTTGCCTCCAAGTAACGAAGCTCTGCTCGTTGGTCTGTGCGCGAGAAATAGGTTTTCTCTTAAGGTTAGTGTTTTCCTTATTCTCTTTATCCAATTTGTTTATTGTACTATGTTGTTAAAGTTAAAGATCCCTTAAGGTTTTAGTTTCCTAATTGCCTTAGATTATTTAAAGTTTTGTTATTCCGCTGCGTATATAATAATCTAGTTAGGGAATAGAAAACCTAACAGTGGTATCAGAGCCATAGCTTAACAATTAGTAGCATGCAATTATCTGCAATACTATGTAGGTAAAGATAAATTGGAAAGAGAATTATCTAAATAGGTAATATGCATTTACAGTTTAGATATTAATAATTTTAAATTGTTTAAAATAGACCAATCAATTTTAAAAGGTTTAAAATAGAACCCAAAATTTCAAGAGATATTATATGTATAATATGATTTATATATATGTATAATTAAAGTCTAAATACATCGTTAGTCAATTGATAAATCGGCTCACCCATGAGGTACAAACTATAAGAGAGGTATAAGGTAGGTCGCTTTGCTTCCCTAAAGAAGTCAGGTTTTTAATAAGCTTCGCGCTGACCTACTTCTCCGCTTCTTTGTGCGTTCGATGGAGCTACCGAGGACTTTTGATAGGATGATGTCAAGATTAAAAGTAGACTTAAAATAGCAAAACGAAATCCCATTTTAGCTATAGGAAATGATGAATAGTATGCTAACCCATAAAATCCGCACATCTCTCATATGAACTGTTAATAGAGCGTGTGTGGTTTACCGGCACATTAATATGAGGACGTAATGAGAGGTGATTGAGACTCGTGATTTTCTAGCGTACTCGAGCCGGGGATCACGCGGGGTTTTCATGGTTAATTCACCATCTTGTTCATTATCCTCGGCATACCAGTCATGAATAGTAGATGTGTATAACCGAGATTAACATGCCATTGATAGAATTCAATGAATCTCAAAGATCTAGGAGTTTCATAGAAATGGAATAGACAAAAGTATTTTAGTTATATGATTACGGCGATCATTTTCATAAAACTGAAAATATAGATCCTAGCCTTAATTTTGAAAATTGGGTAATTAATTAAGGAATATTCAAACTAACTAAAACTGTTTTATCTCATAGATGGCTAATTTAAATGGTGCAAATCCTCCCGTCCCTAATACCGCAAATAACTCAAACTTCTCACTACTCTCAGTTCTTGGGAGGGAAAGACTAACCGGTCCAAACTATATGGACTGGATGCGAAACCTAAGGTTTACCTTGAGGTACGAGAACAAGGAGTATGTTCTCGATGAGCAGATTCCCATAATTGATGAAGAATCAACCCAAGAGGAGATTGATGCACACCGTAAACATTATGATGATGCGAATAAAGTGTCTTGTATCATGGCATCTTCCATGAGCCCTGAACTGCAAAAGACTTTTGAAAACACTTGGGCTTATGAAATGAACCAACAGCTGAAAGAAATGTTTCAGGCTAAGGCAAGCAAAGAACGCCTTGATGTGGTGAAATCCCTCATGGCTTGCAAGCCCAAACCTGGAGTTTCTATCTGTGCTTTCTTCTTAGAATTGAAAGGGTACTTTGATAGGTTGGAATCATTGAACATGGTTTTTGACACAGAGTTTTCCATCGCCATAATTCTATCAAGTTTGCCAGCTGTCTACAATCAATTTGTAATGTTATATCAGATGAATATGAATGAGAGAGAAGGCTCAATAATGGAACTCCACAATTTACTACAAACTGCTGAGCAAGAAATCAAGAAAGATGATGTGTCCTCTGGCTCAGTAGCTCCTGTGTTGACTGTTGGTCAAAGTGCAAAGAAAAGGAAAATGTCAAATTGAAAAAGAAAGACTGCTGATTGAAAGTCCATTCGTAGGTCTAAGAAAGTGACTGATTCTGAAATTGCACATGTTAGTGACCCAAAGGAAGCAGTATGCTTCTACTGCAACACAAAGGCGCATTGGAAGCGTAATTGCCCAATGTACCTGAAGGACCTTGAAGATGGAAAGGTCAAGAAGAGTATTCACTCAGGTATGTTTATGATCGAACTCCATAATACCACAACTTCTAATTCATGGGTTCTGGATACAGGGTGTGGTAATCACATTTGCACTGTATTGCAGGGGCTAAAGGAAAGTAGAAGTGTGAAGCATGAAGAGCTCAACTTGGTTATGGGAAACAAAGGAATTGTACCTGTGACGAAGATTGGAAGATTTGAGCTCATGCTGAATTCTGGAGTTAGGATAGATTTAAATAATTGCTATTATTCGTCAGAAATGACTAGAAACATTATTTCATTTTATGCTTTGTATAAAGATGATTATCATTTTTCTTTTGAAAATGGAAATGAAGATATTTTGGTTCATTTAAATGATTATTTTATTTACAAAGCTTCTCCTTACAAAGGCATATATGAAAATATTGAATGTGTTAGCAATGTTATTTTAAATGTTGATTCGTCTAATGAAATTGATAAATCCAAGTTGTGGCATTGTCGTCTAGGGCACATAAACAAGAAACGCATCGCCCAACTCCAAAAGGATGGAGTATTGGAATCATTCGACCTCAAATCGGATGATGTATGTGAATCTTGTTTATTAGGCAAGATGACTAAATCACCATTCACAGGATCGTGTGAAAGAGGTGAAGGACTATTGGATTTGGTACATACAGATGTATGTGGACCATTCCGATGTGATACAAAAGATGGAAATAGATACTATGTTACATTTACTGACGACTTCAGTAGATTTGGACATGTTTATCTGATCAAACATAAGTCGGATACTTATGAGGTGTTCAAAAGATATCAAAGCGAAGTAGAGAATCAACTGGGAGGAAAGATAAAGGTTCTCCAATCCGATAGGGGAGGAGAGTACCTTAGTATCGAGTTTCTCGATCATCTTAGAGATTGTGGAATAGTTTCACAATTGACTCCTCCTAGAACACCACAGCTTAATGGTGTTGCTGAGAGAAGAAACAGAACTTGTTAGACATGGTTCGATCTATGATGAGTCGGGCAACACTTCCAATAAGTTTCTGTGGTTATGCATTAGAAACAACCGCCCATATCTTAAATCAAATGCCCACTATGAAAGTTTTAAAGACACCTTATGAGATGTGGAAGGGAAAAAGACCTTCTCTTGGTCACATCAAAATATGGGTTGTAAAGTTTACGTTAGACGGGAAACTCAGGACAAACTAGACTCCAGATCTGAAAAGTGTCTTTTAGTCGGTTATCCACAAGAGTCATTTGGATATTTATTCTACAGACCCAAGGAAATTGTGGTCTTTGTAGCTCGAAGAGGAGTGTTCCTTGAGAGAGAAATGATATCTAAAGAGGACAGTGGGAGTAAAATTGATCTTGGAGAAATTCAAGAATCTACCGATGAAGAACCTATAATAAACACTGACGTTCAACAAGAGGTGGAGACAGCTGGTGAACCTGAAGACATATCCTTACCCGTTCGCAGATCTAGTAGAGTTAGCAATCCTCCTGAGTTCTATTATGGATACCAAATATAAGAAGAGGATAAGATAAGTGATAGTACACTGGGTGAATTAGATGAGCCTGCTAACTACAAGGAGGTGATGGCAGGCCCTGAAGCTGCTAAGTGGAAAGAAGCTATGAAAAGTGAAATTCAGTCCATGTATTACAACCAAGTTTGGAATCTGGTTGACACTACACCCGGTCTTAAGACGGTGGGTTGTAAGTGGATCTTCAAGAAGAAGACAGACATGAATGGGAAAGTATACACTTATAAAGCTAGGTTGGTAGCAAAGGGCTATACTCAAACCTATGGGATTGATTATGAGGAAACCTTTTCACCAGTAGCTAAGATTAAATCAATTAGGATTATGCTAGCTATAGCTGCATTTCATGACTATGAAATTTGGCAGATGGATGTCAAAACCGCTTTTCTTAACGGGAAACTGACAGAGGATGTGTTCATGACACAACCGGAAGGTTTTGAAAATGCATAGTATCCTAATAGAGTGTGCAAGCTTGTAAAGGCCATTTATGGACTTAAACAAGCCTCTTGTAGCTGGAATCTCTACTTCCATGAAAAAGTCACAGAGTTTGGATTTTCTAGAAGTGAAGATGAGTCCTGTATATATGTCAAGTTCAGTGGGAGTATTATAGCATTCTTAGTGTTATATGTGGATGATATATTGCTCATAGGAAATGATATCCCAACTTTACAAGGTGTAAAAGAATGGTTGGGAAAGTGTTTCGCTATGAAAGATCTTGGAGATGCAGCGTATATCCTTGGTATAAAGATTTATAGAGATAGGTCAAAACGTCTCATATGACTCAGCCAGGATACGTACATAGATAAAATATGGAAAAGATTCAATATGGAAAATTCTAAGAAAGGGAACTTACCCTTGAATCATGGCATTAAGATCAGTAAGGATCAATGTCCAAAGTCTGAACAAGAATTGGACAGAATGAGCCGAATCCCATATGCTTCGGCTATAGGATCGATCATGTATGCCATGACGTGTACAAGGCCTGATGTCTCATTTTCTTTGAGCTTAGTGAGTCGACATCAGCAGAATCCTGGTGAAGGTCATTGGACAGCTGTAAAGAATATTCTTAAGTATTTGAGAAATACTAAAGACAGGTTCTTGGTTTATGGTGGAGAAGAAGAACTCAGAGTAACGGGTTATAGTGACGCTAGTTTCCAAAAAGACAGAGATGATTGTCGATCACAGTCTGGTTGGGTATTCCTACTAAATGGGGGAGCGGTCACATGGAAAAGTTCTAAGCAAGATACAGTAGCAGACTCTACATGCGAGTCTGAGTACATTGCGGCTAGTGAAGCGGCAAAGGAAGCTATCTGGATGAGAAATTTCATTGGAGATCTTGGAGTTGTTCCAACAGTACAAGATCATTTTGCTATATTCTGTGACACCCGTCAAATTAGGACTATTAATTAGGGCCTAATCAATTGTAAATACATGTAATTAGTTCTGTGTTAGGCTAATTAATGTATCCAGATATATATTGTTGAATATATACGATTATGCGATTTGATTAAATCGTACGCAATTTAAATCGAATGCAATTCGGTTCAATTAAATACGGACGTTGGTGAACCATTTTGTTGAATAATATAACATTATTTAATAACGCTATTATATCCAAAGTATTATTTTTATAATATTTCAATGCAAACTTGTATTATACAAGTGAAATTTACGCGATTAAAATGTAAACGCGCAAACAAAACAAAATAAATTAAAGTTATATTTTGTAACTCCAATATTAAGTATTTTGGGTAAAATACTTCAACCAAAATATCGAGTAATTATTTGCAATTTAAAACGTATATTTATGTGCATAATATAAATATTTAACGTCTAAACGATCGGGAAAAACGAACACCACACGGAGCGCGGAGGAGTGGACTGAAAAAGTGGAGGCTTTAAACCCCCACTTCCCTTTCTTCTTCCTCATTTCATCACTTTACACTCTCTCTCTTCTTCTCCTTTCTCTTTCATTTTCTTTCTAAATCACCAAACCACAACTACCTTAAATCATCAAATAACACCACCAAACGCCGCCGAAATCTCGAAGCTCTTTGGAGAAAAACAACCACCACGCGACGATCTACAACTCTATCTTTTCGGAATTTCATTTCGACACTTTGTAAGTTTCCGACAAAAACCCGAAACTCTTCGATTTCACTCATTTTTTACATGTTTGTTGTTTGTAATAGCTTGTAATGTCCAAATATGAGTTGGGTAAAAGAATCGGACCAAATGGTCGCCGGAAAACTCGTTTTTGGCTCAAAAATCCGTCAACAGCTCGAAGTGACGCAACGACGCCTGTAGTATAGCGTCACTTCGTGCGTCACTTAAGTGACGCATTGAGTGTCGCTAAAAGCCCTAATTTTGCGTCACTTGCCTAAGTGCCGCATAAAACCCCTTTTTCCCGACACTTGCCTAAGTGTCACAAATTCAATACCCGTCACTATAAACCGACACTTATAGCGTCACTTGCTTAAGTGACGCCTTCAATCGAGAACTGATTTCACCCGTCACTAACCTTAGTGACTCATGACACTTGTACCGACACTTACAACCGACACTTCCTTAAGTGTCGCACTCTATGCGTCACTTGCACAAGTGACGCCATTAATCAGAATCCGTCATTTCATGCGACACTTCCTGAGCGTCGCCTAAGCCCTAAGTGTCGCTATAAGTGACGCTAAGAACAGAAGGTTTCAAACAAATTTTTAATAAGTGTCGAGACCTAAAATTTTATCACTTGATTTCACCCAAATTCAATTCCAGATGCGTTTTTCACCAAAGCAATTTTATAGAAATAAAAATTTTTCGAGCTGACTTGGCATCTCGACCCCAACCAGGGGCCAGCCCCTTGGACCCCGCCAGGGGTTGCCACCCCTGGAACCCCGCTTACCATGGGCGCTGCCCCCAGACCCCCGTCACCTAGAATTTATAAATACCTTTTAAGAATAACTATTTCAAATCAAAAATAATAATGTTGAGATTATTACTACAACTAATCACCAACGGGCCGTACACATTTTCCAAAACTTAAACCAAACAACTAAATCGTAATCATTTGGACAATATAGTTGAACGAACAACTACAAAGATAGTCTTTGTAACTACCTACTCATACTAATAACCATCGCGTGTCGTGGACACCCTCAGGTTATCTGTCTGCAGACACCTCATTGCTTGATTAAGCATCGTACATTTATTGACTAAACGCTCAAGACTCAGGTGAGTCTCATAGCCCCTCTTTTTACCGCTTTTCACTCAGGGGTGTGATTCAATGCTTATTTTAACATGTGAACGCAAGTACAACTTTTCAATATACTACATGAGTTGTTTTCAACTAATCATTTCAAAGTCCTCCGTCAGCATAGTTTGGTAATACGTTGTAGCGTGATTATTAGTATATGGTACCATATAGGATTGACCCTCCTCGTCCGGGTTAGCATGCACTAACTGGGTAAACAGACGTACTAATAATTGTTCAGACGAGTGTAGATTAGGCACTCGTGGAGGCACCTCGCTCGGAATTCTCTATATGGGACCCGACCCTCGAGTTAAGCTCAGACTATGAGCTCATGGCTGTATACTTTACTATTTATTTGCTGGATGCAAATCCTTACTTAAATCTTGCGGTTCATACGATATTATCTGATTTCAAACCTGTGAGCTCACCAGCTTTTAGCTGACCCATTTTAGCATGTTTCACAGGTACCCAGCAGTAGGTTGAACTGCCATCAGGGATACTATAACTCGAGTCAGCATGCAGATATTAGAGATTTTCTTGCATTAGTATATTTTGTACAAGTACTTATGTACTAAAATCTCTCATTTAATCGAACACGAGCTATGTAAAGCTTCAAATGTTGTAAACATTTCTTATAATTAATGTATTTTGTTAAAACAGCGCATATAGAGTCGTTTCCTATAAATCTATGTGCTTTGATTATTGATTAGTAACACCCAAAGTATGCTTTCGCTAAAAAGTAAATTTGGGGGTGTTACATATTCTGTGATAATGAAAGTGCAGTCGCCTTGAGTAGAGAACCCAAGGATCACGGAAAGTCAAAGCACATTGAAAGGAAATACCATTTTGTTCGAATGAAAGTCGAAGAAGGACATGTAATTGTGAAGAGCATAAGATCAGAGGATAATCCAGCTGATCCTTTCACAAAGCCTCTAGGAAAGTCCAAGCATGATGAACATGCTAGGAGCATAGGTTTAAGAGATAATGTAAAGTTTTAGTTGTTAGTTTGAATTTGAAACGTTATAAACAATGATAGAAATTGTAATAGACTTGGTGATTATTAATGGAAATTTTTAATGGGAAGGAGTTCTACCATTTACTATTGTTTGTCATTGTGTTTCAGTTTTGCATATTTAGACACCACTTCCAGAGTAATAAGTTCTTACTCAAACCTCCTCATTCGATCACACTATAGGAAGTATGTGGTGAAATAAGATTGTCATCGAGTGTTAGTAGATGTCTATGGAGACTAGACATAGCATGGAGATTGCTGCAACACTCATGGGTACTTAATGGGGATTTAAGTATAGGAGAAACCCGCACTTAAAGAGATCACTTCATGGATTAAATCACGAGTGGTTTTAAGATGATAATATCTTCTATTCTTAAAATGGAGATACATGAGTATCTAGTTCTTCAAGTCTGTTATACTTTAGTCTATTCAAACGTTGTGCGTAAATGCCAGTCATAAAGGGTATGCTAGGTATGATATGATGAGTTGACTAGTGCTATGTAGTCGATATTTATTTGTTCCTTTTGCCTAAAATGGAAAAGAGATATCATGGGCCCTCTGATGATTAAAGTTTGACTTAAAAGTGCTAGGCCTGGCCGAGACTAAGTTGATAGCTCAGTAGTCTCATATAGTCAATATAATCGGAAATCAGAAAACATATATGAATCTTGAGATTGATTAAAATCCATGTCTCGGTTCATAAGATATCGTGAAACAAAGGAATAGTTGATCACTTATCTAAAGTACTGACTCTAAAAATGAGATATAGAGTTCGGCAGTTGCTTAGATGGCACACTTTACAAAGTTAATAGGATAGAGACTTAGACCAATAATAGTTGATGATTTGTCCAAGTGAGAGACTGTTGGAATAGTGTCCAATATCATAACTAATTGGTGAGACTATCATTAATGGTAAAGTCCTTTTTGGGTTGCCCTCAATAAACAGTCAAGAGAAAGATAAAGGATAATATTAAATATATTAATATTATAATTGTTTGGTTAATTAATAAATAGTTTATTAATTAGAAAATCAAAAGTAATTAAATTTGGCGGAAGATTCCAGAAACTGGATCCAACCGCCTGTTGGAAGGTCCAACCGCCGGTTGGGATTAGGGTTTCATAGGCGGTGGAAGTCGCAGACTTGGAGTCTAAGACTAACAGCTCCAACCGCCGGTTGGAAGGTCCAACCGCCGGTTGGGAGTCGAATTCAGCAAACCGTAGGGTTTCTTCCACAACTATAAATAGGGGTCAAGCCTATACCTTCATTCATACGTTTTCAAGGATTTCGAAAATTCTACTTTCTCTTGGGTTTTTGGGTGTGAAGCATTAGAGGTATTATACTTTGGGTACTTGCCTCCAAGTAACGAAGCTCTGCTCGTTGGTCTATGCGCGAGAAATATGTTTTCTCTTAAGGTTAGTGTTTTCCTTATTCTCTTTATCCAATTTGTTTATTGTACTATGTTGTTAAAGTTAAAGATCCCTTAGGGTTTTAGTTTCCTAATTGCCTTAGATTATTTAAAGTTTTGTTATTCCGCTGCGTATATAATAATCTAGTTAGGGAATAGAAAACCCAACAACTTTGCGATGCACATTCAACATTACAAAACGATCACAATACGAAGATAAACTCCTTTGCTTGGTCCGATCGTTGGAAAGAGCAGCACATCTGGAACTAGTCGAGGTGCGTTTGGAGTGAAGGGAAATTGTAAGGTAAAAATATCTAGATGTTTAATATTATACAATGAAAATATCGAAATGTTAATAATATTCTATCTGATATTTAGCTTAATCAAAATAAGATATACAAATATGTATTAATTCAATTAAATTATTAGTTAATAAACGAACATTTAACCGAACGTTCACGAACATGTTATCAAACGTTCACGAACGTAAATGAACGAACGAGACATGTGTTCATGTTCGTTCATATAATTAAACGAACGTAAAAATTTGTTCATGTTCGTTCATATAACGAAACGAACGAACATAAACGAACTTCCCGCCAAACGGTTCGCGAATAGTTCGCCGAACGTTCAGTTCGCTTACAGGCCTACCTCCACTGATTATTATTATTATAATAAATATTATTATTATTATTATTATTATTATTATTATTATTATTATTATTAAATATGCCACTCATCAACAAAATACAGAACCAATTAATTTTTAACAGTAAAATAATCAAATAAAAAATCTGAGACCAAAGACTGACATAAAAGTTTTCTTATTACTCCGTAATACATAGACTGACATAAAAGTTTTCTTATTAATACATACTAGTACGGTTACGGTCGTTCTACGAACGGCCTAACATAAAGTATGTATTTCAAAGGGTGGCAATAGATTGTTCTATATGTATGACGGTAATTTTATATGCTATAATTCTTTGAAGTTAAACAAAATAATTGCTGGTTTAGAAAGGAAGTGTGATAACTCACATCTAGTTAGGTTGGTGATACTCTTTACAATGTTGCATGCATTTAGCTTCGTTCATAGCTTATTATTGACTAACTTTGTGTTGTTATGTTTTTATAATTATATTTAGTTCTTTGTATTCATTTGGGAAAAAAAAATTGTATTGGTACTTTTTAAAATATAGTTATGTTTGTAGTTGGTAAAATTTGTTATGGTATTTAAAACATTTGGTTTGTATTTGATAGCAATTATCAATTCAAAAATGATAATCGCTTATTGATTGGCTTCTTAATAGATTTGATATTTATCTATAATTCAATAGAATTCTTTGGTAATAAGTTTCTGCATCATTAGTTGTTTCTTAGTGTGTTTTGTTTCGTTGATTGTTTTTTGATATATATTTTGATTTATATATCTAACAAATTTGGATCTTATTAATTTTTAAAGTTAATTGGTGATAAATGTCACTTGTTTGAGTGCTTAGGTGTAACCATGTATATGTGTTGATTTCTTTTTAACTATGCTAGTTTGTGTAATATAAGTAACATATATTGTAAAAAATAATTTTATGTAGCTTAATAAGAATTTTGCAAGAATTTGTTGTATTCATTTTCATAGTATGTATGTATATCTCACATTTAATTAAGTTTTTAATGTACTTTATGTTAAATTTGTGATTAAGAAATATCAAAATAATTAAGAATTAAGAATAAAAGATTAAAAAAAATAAAAATATAAAATATGTAGAACACATGCAATTTGTTAGATTATTAGATGTCATGTAAATGTTAATATATATCATCATATGTATATTTAATTAAGAATTGTTAAAAAAATTAAGAAATAAAAAATGAAGGACACATGTCATCTTCTTAAATAATTATGTGTCCTCCTCATATTGAAAGTGTTCTTTTTATCATATAACTAAAAATAAAGACATAAACGTATAGAATTCATTTGAGAAAAAAGAATCACATGCCTGATTGATGTTCAGAGAAGGAAAAATGGAGCGAATTTGTGGGTGATGATAATCGAGAACAAAAGGCCGAGATGTACACGACGACTAATGGGATTCTTGATGTGAAGGGAGGGTTAATGAACAAGGGTATAATAGTCAATCTTTAATTTATTATTAAATTAAAAGAGTGTTTAGTGATTAAAATTATTATTTGGACATATATGATATTTATTAAGTTCGTTAGTGGCATATTTGATATTTTAAAATTGGAATGGGCAAATTTGATATTAAGTCACTTAGTAGTGGCATATATGCAATTCTCCCATGAATAATTAGTACAGTATATCAGAATAGGATTATACATAGCATATAGTCTAAAATAAACTTGACTTTTGGGATTTTTGAGGTGACTTATACTTTGATTACTTGTTGAATATGCTGGTTATTTGATAGACTCATCTCACCCACCAACTGATAGTTATATCTTTATTCCTGATGGGAGTCTAACATATGAACTAATGATATATGAATATTATGTTAAAATGCATTCAATAAACCCAGATATTCCTTAAATAGAAAGATTAACTTTTACATTTTTTTAATAGGGTAAAAAATAGAATTTTCTAATGTTTTTGATAACATAATCAAACAAGTGGATGATGTAGAAACAAACAAGTGGAAGTGTGCAAGTTATACATGGGACTAATTTTAATTTGTCGTTATTAACTAGGTTATAATGTTCTTAACGTCTTTTAAAGGATCCGTAGTGAGGCGGGTGCCCCTCATCATCAAGCTCAACACGAGCCGGCACGAGTACAACCTTCTTTTTGTCAAGGATGAGTGGCGCTTGTCATGCTTTCTTTAGCGAGCTGTTGGTGGTCATTTAATCAATTGAACCTTTTTTTCATTATTCTTACCGTAACTAAAAAAGTTAATTAATTTTGAAGTTTTATACGGATTAACACAGAAAGAAGACGCAAAAAGTTACAACTTTTGCTACTCTTTACCGTTCTTTCAATTTAAACAAAACGTTGCGTCGTCCAGAAGATTGGACGGACCATGCCTTTACTGAATTTAATCACGTCTATCTGCTCTAACCATTCAAATTCAAAAGTCGACTTTTAAACAGATTGACCCATGGTCCTGGCTATATCTGGTCTAGCTGGGTCCATATCAGCTAACACACATTAGTGACCAAAGGCATAACGGTTCGAGTCTGAGTACCCCTTTCATTGATGAAAATATGCTTACAAATGGCCTTGAGTAATCATTTACAGTCTGAATTCTACAAAACAAAATTTACCAAAAGAATATAAATAATCTACATCTCAATACAAGAAGATTAATCTCTTCTCTGTGTTTGACTGTTTAACCAAAAACTAGTTAGTTGTGGAGTGGGTTCGGTCCACAAGGGACTAGCCGGTGTGATACCTTGTAAGCGTCACTGTTCCCTTCATTCTTGAACTCTGGTTTGGTGTGAAAGTATCTCTGGAAAGTTGAAACAAAATGGGCTCCTATTCTGTTTTCATTTTCTTCTTTAGTTGAATGTTTAGGCATGTTCCTGCAACTCGACATATGGACTAACGATACAAGAAGGATGATAAGTACAAAAGTCGAACCAGAAACTTTGAAATTCATCTTTGTAGTATAACAAGTAATCAAAAGATGAAAAAATGCTAGAAATTTAAGAAAACTGAATATGGTGTTAGGTTGGTAAAGATGTGTATTTATAGAGAAATTTCATGTCTAATAAAGGTCAACTTTAGAATTTTGTACCTACAATTAATAATTTCTTAATTTTGTTACATGCATCTGCTTATGACATGTTGCATATTTGGCATTAATAAAGAAGTTGACTGTTACTTATTTTTTGGGTATTTTAGTATGTAATGGACCTTAAAAACATCATCCTTTGAGCATGCCTAACAAGTAAGGTAGTAAGGCAGTTTATTATTAGCAAGTTGACTTTTATTTTTCAAATCATCATCAGTTCATGGTATTCATTGTTTCAAAAACTTAAATCATAACATTAGTATTGTTGAACTTATGTTGTCCATTTGGTAAGTACACCTTTAATTAAATTATTTAAATAGAACGATTGTTCAGAGACTAAGATATGGTTCCTATATAAAAATGCAGACGTTTTTCAAATCCTTTTTGACGTTTTTCTGGGAACGTTTACGAGCATGCCGCTACGCTTGAGATAAAAAAAACACAAGGAAAAGTTAAGATTTATGAATCCAACCAAGTTTGTACCTTTCTGCAATTGGGGGTCAACATCTAAGTATAGCCGGCAACTTGATGTCACTCTGCAGGCTACAACTTATTTTAGATATTGAAACATTGCTTAGCTAAGATAGAAAATTAATCATATAAAATAAATCTTTGCCTACAAAGATTAAAATTTTATTTTATTTCTAGAAGACACATTATTGGCAGTTGACTTTAACGTTTAAAGTCAACATATTAATCTGTTATCTTAGTATCACCAGCTGCCTACCGATGATGAAGCTGCGATTCAGGTTCGATTTTCCCTCTCATTGATCGAATTCAAACAAGTGAAATATAAGGAAAAAAATAATTTTTATATGCTTAATTTAGATGAAGTAATTTGGTTGTATCATAGCTGGCTTTGACTTCATATCTTTTGTAGTCCAGCTTACCATTTCAATCTCATGAGTATCTGTAATGTCAAACACATGCTATCGATTATGTAAATTATTATACGATGACTTCGTTATTAAAACCCAGAACTTCTGCTAGCTAAGTTCTAGTTCTTATGAAGTCATCTTAAGATGTACTTGCACGCACTTAACCAAATATTTGTTTTCGCACAATTTCTTTAACTTTTTATATATTACTATTCTGTTTCAAAAGTCAAAATTCCGAGTTCCATACGGCATGACCAATTCTACTCAGATTTTGATGTTCATGATCAAGCATATGCATGATAAGTTAATATTAATTTAACTTCATACAAAACAATAAGAAGAATCTAAACAATAAGATAAATTTTGAAATTCTTCACTACTCATTTGACAAGGGTACTTCATACAAAAATCCTGCATCCTGCATAATCTATATCTATAATATATTAGAACTGTCTCGTAAAAGGCACACAGTTGACAAGTTGCTGATTCTATGTTCTATTACATGTACAGATTTTGCCAAAAGAACTTCATCAATTGTGAAGTGGATTAGGTCCACCTGGGACCTGAACTTCAGATTCATCCAGCGGACCGCCACTGTCACTTCGAGTTTCCTTGAAACGATTAGAACTCGTACTTAACTGCCTTTTATATGAAATAATAAATTTTTTCAATAACATTCTTTCTTCGGTCTCTTTAACAGCTGTTGTTTTGATCATCCTGCAATTCCCCAAATGTAAACTTGATATCAAGGTCAACAAAACGAGAACTGAAAATGGTCTCATTCTTCAAAGGATGTAAAGTATATTCGAACTTTTTTTTGTAAAGATAGATGTAATATGAAAAGGTTTGTTGAGAAAATTGTGGTATTTATAAAGGTCAGAGACAGAAACAGTTGGACATGGAGCCAATGAACAGAATCAAAATTGACCTTAAACTTATAATTATCTAATGAATTACCTTAATAACCCTCTCTTCTCCTTAGTTGACCTCCACTAGTTTTATATAATAATTAATAATGTAACTAAAATAACAGAACATGGGTGATATTAGCTGAATCTAAGATGGAAGAAGGATAAGTGATCAATTAGTAATACAGATCATTTTCGCATGCTTAACAGTAGGAATCAAGGTTGTTGAATCTCTCTAGTTTACTTCAACTTGCCATATTTTAGGGTACCATTTAAACTTCTCGAAATCTTTAAGTGTTTTATGTCTTTCCAGGTCGTTGGGAGATGTTATATGTCGATCTTGAATGTGATGTTTCCTCAACATTATATTGTTTTCATCCATAGTAAACTTGACACAAAGGGGATGTCTCAAAGGAATTGCCATATTATATGCATCACATGATAAACTAAGGAATCATTTGTGATTTTAAGTTTTTAGATTGCAAAGGTATATATGGTGTTAGAAAATTATAATAAGTTAACAAACTTTTGAGTATAACAAAATTTTAGAGGTGGAGATCTCAACCTTTTTTCTTATAAATAAGTTAATTCAGGTTATAACGTCAATCGGTAAAATAAACTAGGGTTATGGAACCGCACTTCGTTGCGGTCATGTGTTGCTAGCATCTATCGACTTAAGCATCCTTATGCATTCGTCATGAAAGCGATAAAGTTGAAGGAAAATGGCATCGACACTTTTAAAGATGTTTCTAATGCATTAATTTATAAAAAAGATTTTCTTTTTTTTTTCTTTTTCTTTAGTATTTATGATTGCCTAATTTAATGCTTAAGGTAGCATTATTATTATTATTATTATTATTATTATTAATAATTAATAATATATGCTTCTAACATTTGAGATGTTACTATTTTTTTTTTTTTTTTAACTATCTAACAGCCTATCACACATTTACACACCAAAAAAAAGGAAAAAAAAAGAAGGGTTAATTAATAAAAATTGTACAGCTATAAACCTCGCACAAAATAAAAACAATAATAAGTATCTACTTTCTTTCACGGAGGTGGGCCCCACCAAACCATAACCCTTGTTTTTATTGGATTAAAAAGAGGTCCATGTATTCTTTCTCTTCAAATTTAATGATATAATAAGAATGGGCCCAATGGCCCAATGGGTTATAGCATGTCTTCTTTAAATTTGATCAGCACGTAGGCAAACGTCTAACAATTGCGTCGCCAGATTAAAACTCATTAGTTGAATGCAGGACATGAAATAGCAAACGTCTGCAGGAGATAAAACTTCTCCGTGAACAGTAAAAACGCTGCCATCGATTAATATATGTATAATAACCTACTTAAAAGACAAGTCAAGCTGGTCGAAAGTCACCCAAATGATATATAAACCACCTAAATATAAGCCCCAACCGTATAACAAACACATTTTTTATAACCCAAACTTGTTGCTACATGTCACCCAAGCCAGCCTATTCACCTGCCATTTGCACTTTCACGAAAAACAGAGTCCTTATAAGAAAAAGATTGAACATGTAAATTACAAAATGCTTCGTTCATTTTAGAATGAAATGTTTATAACACTTAACAATGTAGCTTATCATAATCATGTCATATTATGCCAAATAATACGCGTATATCTCAGACACCAAGACAAGAAGTCACAGTCATGGACACCAATATACAACACATTCTGTATGGCATCACAAAGAATATCACTCCTGTTTGTTGGCTTCACCTGTGGTATCTTCCTTGGTTTCTCCAACTGCAACTTCTGATGGAACATGGCCAATTGGTTCAGCTGCAGTTGACTCAGCGGGCTCGGCTGCAGATGGCTCAGCAGGTTCAGCAGCAGATGACTCAGCTGCCTGATCAGTGGTTGATGGCTCAGGTGTAGATTCCGGATTCTTGATAGAACCAACCTTGACGTACTTGCTCATGAACTTGTATTCCCAATCTTGCAAAGCCTCGAGCTCGAATACACCAAGACCAGTAAGATCACCATTCAAGTCTTGCTCTTCAAATGACATTTTAGCAAGAGCCCTACTAGCATCCTTTCCTGCAAACAATGCATATGGTCCACCTGGTCCATAAAACATCCTGAAAACAAAAAATGTCACACCCATTAGTACACAAACATTAGATTATGTAAACATGTGGTCTGTTAACACAAATTCCTAAGCAACAAATAAAATTAACCATCAGATGTCAAAACCAAATAGCTTCACATTTAGACCTTTACATAAAATATTATTATTTTTTAACAAATTTGTTGAGATAAAAAAGAAAATAATATACCGCCAGTAGACTACTGAACGATGAAAGACAAATAGAAATATAGAATTGTATAAAACTCAAGGCGAAGAAGTAATGCTGACAAACACATAATGACCCATACCGAAATACACGACTACACAGTACGAATGATAGCAAAAAAACAGATTTCAGTATGGTACGGTTTGGCACATATCCGGTACGCCCAAAACTGTATCCCCCTCCTTAATTTCAGTTAAAAAGCGTTGATTTGATGAAAGTTACGATGTTTTTGAGTGCATATTTTGGGTTCCTATAGCTTATTGCATGTTTTCAAAACAATGTTGAGATAGAAGTGCATTTTAGCTTACTTTAAAGGAAAAACACTTATTTTTAAGCTGGTAGTTATTTTGAACACACTTTGAGACATGAACACATAAAAATATGCAGTCCCAAAACAGCTCCTCAGGCCAAAATTACAACCTCAAGGCCTAAGTAGGTTCACCGGACCGGACTGCACCTCTTGGAAACCGAACCTGAAAGCGTTTTGAATTTAGATACCAAACTGATGCTGAACAATCAGGTATTTGGTGCACATATTCTTAATTTTACGGTACCCTTGCAGACCTCTAACTAGCAAGACTCTAATCTTAAGTCATACCAATTAGAAGTACGATAAACACTAATTGTAGTCAAACCAAGTCAACAGACTTCATATTCTCCAAAGCATATTTAATCATAACCAACATAAACATATAGTAAAATTTATAAAACCCTAATTAACAAATTAAAACAATATATGTATAGATATTATATACCTGCTTTGTGAAACATCGTATATCTGACCTTTAATCGCCATAAGAAGAGGTTTTTTAGAATCGGTACCATCGTAACTTTTCAATTCCTCATCGGAAATCTCGCCGAGTTGAACCGGCGGTGGTAACGGCTGCATATCTTCTTCACTTGATCTCGGCCGTTGTTGTAGATGATGATCGGAAGGTCCACCGAACATGCCGGAAACTGCATAGTATCCGGCGAGAGCTAAAGCGAGTACGGTGATGAGCGTTGCCGGAGAAAGTCCGGTGTATGCTGTTATCGATTCTTTCAGTGTTTCTAATAGCTGCACGGACATGATTGATGATAATTGATGGTTTTATGTGTGAAAGAAAGGGGTTTGATGAAAACTGGTAGTGGTTTTGTAGCGATATTTGTGTGTATTACTCCGTATTATTTATTACCCTGTTTTTATTTTTAACCTTTTATTATATTTATTAAATTAACTAGGTGAATTTTTATTTTTTTATTAATATTTTCTGTGTATTATTGTGGGTCATCGAGTAAAGTTGAAATGAAAAATGTAATTTTTTTGAAAAGTTACGAATGACGTTAAAAGTATTATTAAGAAATGTAAATAAAATACATTATTTTTCAGGAAAATTATATTAATAACGCTCTCAATAAGAATTAATAAAGGGAATTATTAAACTTAAAGTTTTTTTTATTATTAAAAATCATAGTTAATACATCATAAATAAAAGGAACTTTTCAATGAATTAAATGCAAACCTATTATATTTTAGATTAAATAACGAAACTTTAACTTCAATTGATGTACAATTTTTTTTTCCTTATTTACATCCCTGGAGGCTGTCATTATCAATTTTCATATATACAATTCGAAGTTTCTTATTCGTTATACACGTGACATGTCATGTGTATACGCTTAATTTTTTGATCAAATTTCATGTGTGTATCTCACATCATTATAATTATAACGCTTATCTTTCGAATTAAAATATTTACAGGAGAGAATCCGGATTAGCAGAAAATGCAGGAAATAGTAAAGAGGTTCAATATGTTGACTACGTCGGTCAATATAGAGCATGCGAGCAGTTCGATCGGGACTTCTATAATTCGAGCAGCGTTACTTGTTTGACAAACTTAGTTAATTAATATAAATAAAAAATTGCAACCCACGTACACCTTGGCTGCTTTGAACGTAATTTGGGTCTTTGGGATATATATTTTTATATGGGGTTTAAGTGTTTAACAAGGGGTTCCTTAACCAATTGGCCCATAGTGCGCCATACGAAATTACGAATTCACTAAAGAAAGTGCATTTTTCAGGGCGTCAATTTTCAACCAGTTGTTCACTTGTTTGTGTTCAAATTCCGATTTGGGTTAGTTGGACTTTGGACTGTTTGCTAAGCCCAAAGGTGCGTGTGAATCCTAGTTTTGTCATTGGCTTTAATAACGCATCGGAACGAGCCCATGGAAAGAAATTTTAGCATAGGGATGATAAAGCTATTCTAATTCTGCTTTATAAATCATACGTATCAAACGAGAACTACAAAAGGTACAGAACTGCAAGAACTTTTAAATTACATTGTTTTTATAAATGTAAATGTAACAAATTACACATAAATGTTATTTAATGTTCATATTATTGACAAACAAAAGTTAAAAATCACAAAAGACGTGTTAAACTATAAAATATATTAAGTGTTCACATGTGCACATATCAAATATGCACATGTGAACGAAATATATAAATTTGATTTTACATGTTATTTTGATATTTTCTCAAACTATTTTGCTTTTAACCTTAATCTATATCATGTTCACATGTAATTGAATCATTAAACATGTTAAAATCTCTATAATTTAAAAGTTCTCGCAGTTCTGTATCTTTTTGTGGTTCTCATTTTAACCTTTGGCCATATACATATACATATACCGAGTCAGTCGCATATATATATATATATGCTTTTAGATTAGATAGAAATAGTTTATTGACCCGCGACAGCGCGGACTAATACATTTGAGTTGTTAAAGTTAACAATTAAATCTAAAAGAAATACAATGTACAAAATGTTATATGATAAAAAAGAATTAGACTAATCGATGTAAAGAGACTTATTGTGGAACGTTAGATCTTCGTGTTGTTCATAATTAAACATATTTGATGAAAAATTTACACCTATAAAATAAAATAAAGAAATAATAGACATGGTCTTTGACTTGAAAACATAATAAATTTTTGTTACGACTATAACGTATTCATCATATATAAGGTTTTACGGCAATATGAACGACCAGTTTTTAGTGTCATGATTTTGATAAAAAAAAAGTCATTATTAATTAATATAGATAATCTTTCAAATATTTAGGGTTTATTTATAAATTACTGGTTAAAACGTTATTGTACTTAAACTATAAGGACTGAAAAGAATTAGGGAAGTAATGAAAGTGCTAATTCTCAATAGTTGTGGTACACTTTTTAAAATATAAAAATGGATGTAGGAAATAATTTTAGCCGTAGAATTTCTATAGATGGAACCCAATCTACGATCTAAATTGATTTATGATATGTTGCTTTAATCAGATAGATAGATTGATAGATACCTTCCATCTCAACACGAATGTATATTAATAATACTTATATATTCATTGTTTAGTGTTTGCAACACGTAGACATTTCACAGTTTTAAACCACTCGATCAATTGGAACTTGTGCACGTTAATATTTATTTCTAAAATAGCTAGATGTAGATATTTAAAAGGGATTTGTTCAACTTTTGATCTAAACATATACTCCCTCCGTCCCGTTTTAATAGTCCATTATTTTCATTTTGGGATGTCCAAAATTAATTGTCCATTACTAAATATAGAAAGGTAACATTATTCTTTTTACTATATTGTCCTTACTTTAAAAATTAAATTACAAAAGTGAAAGGAAGTTCAAATTAATTGGTTAGGGATAAGAATGTCATTATGCAAAAAGTAAGTAATAATTATTGTGTTTATCTTAAACTGCGTGTAGTTCTGTCTGAGGACAATTAAATTGGGACGGAGGGAGTATAACATAACGGGTCCTACTAAAGATACCCCCTTGGCTCACTTTTTTCCATCTCTTACCCCCCTCCACCCATCTAATCAATCACATCATGCTCTTTTTTTTTTTACTTTCTGGGTATACCCCCTCTTTTCAGTGGTAGATTCAGGATTTCCAACTAGGGTATGCAAGTTGAATTGCCCAAAATGTTTAATCTGTGATTCGTTTTTTTTTTCGGGTCGGGTTTTTTTCGCCCAGTTTTCTGTTGTATTCCCAAATTTTCAATATTTTTGTTCTATTTTAGCATTGGACTCTTATTGAAGATATGTGGGTAAAAATTCTGATCTCAGCTTACAAAATTTATACTCCCTCCGTCCCGGAATAAGTGTCCTGTTTCAGATTTTGAAGTCTTTCTTTTTCAACTTTGACCTTAAATATCGTTGTTTGTGTTATATAATACTTTATGAAAATTATACCAATGAAAATACATTTAAAACTAAATCCATTCATATATTTTGCATCAAGTATTATATAACACAAACAATAATATGTAAGGTTAAAGTTGAAAAAGAAAGACTCAGAAAGTCAAAACATGACACTTATTCTGGGACGGAGGGAGTATAAAGTAGTAAAACTTAATATAAATTACAAATTAACTTATATCATAAAGGATAACATTTAATATCACATAAATATTTGTGGTTTGTGAACGGTTATGTTTCATGGTATATTAGTAGTACTCACGGTTTGTTTTTATAACTAGACTTCATTTATAAAGCTTTTTCAATTTAGGTTGGGTTACTATTTTGTATCTCATTAGGGGCGGAGCTAGAAATTATAGTTGTGGGGGACTTGATTCAAAGTGAAAGAAAATGAAATACGTATACAAACTTACATGTTAAAGACAATTTACAAATTTTCTTATTCAAATTTAAAGCCTACATTTCTACTTCTTACATAATTTTAATTTTTACTTTTGATTTTAGCATTTTAGTACTAATAATCTTTCATACAGTTAATTGGTTCTTTAGTGCTTGGGGCTCAAATACGACTTTGAAATATATTGATATTTTAACTTTTAAAATATGTATATCTCTATTTACATATTTAAAATCAGGTATAAAATAACATGCTACTAAATTGATGGGCTAAATTAAGATATAAATCATTACTTGAGGGGTCATAAATGAAAAATGACAAAAAAACAAAAGCTTATCTTCTCCCTTAACTCACCTGCAACTTTATCTATTGCAACTCGAAAATTACACGGCATCTCGAAATTACAGGCCATTGTATCTCATGGATATGGATTTCTGATTCAAGGGTTTTCATGTATATTACAAGGGTGTGCCTTCTCTATATTATTCTAAAAAAAAAAAAAAAAAAAAATTAACACTAAGAATTTTTGGTCAAGGGTATGCAAGTGTCTACCCTTGAATACATACAAATCCGCCCCTGCCTCTTTTTCTAATTCCTACCTCCTGTTTAGTCTAAAATTAAAATTGATTATGTACTGAACTGAAACCGATCTTAAATAAAACTGGACTGAAAAATGACTGCATGGGACCGAAGTGGGCCAGGGGGTATCCCTCAGTAATTCAGGGGGTGGCTTTAGATTTTCCCATAACGTATATATATACCTATATAAGGCTATATTCTATATTCTAGAAAGATATAAACATATTAAAGCTTAAGCATTTATAAAGGGGTAAATAAGACAAAATTAAAGTCACAATTAAGTATCAAACAAATCATGCGTATAATTACTCAAAATTTATTATTATATAATCTAAATTATTGTAATTTGTGTCTACATTAATGCTTCGTCATGTAAATAATGTTTTTCTTTATGTAAGTTTGTATGTAATGAACCTTAAAACGACTGACAAAGTAACACGTAGACAAATGCTAGCCAAGAAAATAATAATCCCTTTCTTATTAGAAACAAATACATATAAACATGGTGGGATACCCACGTATTTAATTATACTTGAAACTTAGAGATTAGAAAATGCAACGCACTTTTATGAATTCTCAGTTTTTCGCAAAAAAAAAAGGAAAAAAAGAAAATGCAACATACTTTTTTATTGCGTTATTTTTTTATGTTTTGATAAGGGTATGCCCTAACCGCAATGGTTATCTAAGCCTTCTTCTTTTTTTTCCTTTCTTTTTTTTAGATGTATATTTCATTTGGAACAACTTTAGTAAAAATTTCAAATGTATATTATACGATAATTATTTGTAAACGCGTAAACGTTTTTCATGTTTAGGTTACCTGAGAGGCTAGCATTTTTACTTAGATTTACGCGGTCTAACCATGTTCCCGTAATCATTTTTGATCCTTTATATTATCAACCCGGGATATGCAACACTAATTATTTGCCTTTTCAAATAATAGTTGTAAGAAATTAACAAAAATTCAAATCCAGAATTAGAAAAAAAAAATCGAAAAAAATGGGAAATAAATGAATGAATTAATGGTTTTTGAGAAATAAAGTGTAGATAATAAATGTGAGAGGTGTGTCTGGGCCAAAAAGGGAGAGAAGATGACTTGGAAAAAGAACCACCGCATTTCATGCTTGAGGTACAAAAACAAACACCCATTCACTATTTATCATGCATCTTAACATGCCCCTTTACTCCCGAATTCCCTACTTTATACGTCTATTATACGTATACACATTTATTAAATTACTACGCTACCCTAGCACTCAAACATGAAAACAAAAAACTCATTGTCATTTCGATAATAAACGACCAATAATTCCCTAAAAAGCTATTTCGTCTCGTTAACGTACAAAATATATATGTCTTGCTTTAACATAAAAGTTAAACGACAAAAAATGTCATATCGGCTGATAGATAAATCGGGTCATCATCGCTTATTTCTTTAAATTTCATCGTATCATATTCTTTAAAGCAACTAGACCATACAATTACAAAAATATAGTCTTAGATTATACCTTTAAAACAATGGTTATTTTGTCATTTTGATGTGTAACAATTAAAACATTTTAAAAATTAACTAATCAAACTCCAATGGCATCATTTGTAATAAACAAGAATCACATGTCCATTTATCAAATATTTCATATATCTGTCCAATTATATACGGGGAATATATATACGTGCAAACACGAATAACAATATACAACCATGCATGTCTATCCATTTCTTCATTTCGAATATAACAAACGTTACATTTTCATTGGTGGTGGGGCCTTCCAAAGATCTAAGAATCTAACCAATTATCCAACACCACAATCAGTAGCTACCACCGCCGTACCACCACCATTGAGCCATGACATGAACCACCCAAATCCACCACCTCAAGCAATCTCCGATCAGGACGAAACATTGTCACCGAAGTTCGAGTGGGATTTCCGTGTCTCCGCGGTAGTTTCGCCATCCTCAACCACCGGGGGACACGTCTCCGACACCCTCGGAGTCATAGAAGTCAACCCATCGGGCACACTTTTCGCCACAGGCGGTATCGCCCGAAAAATCAGGGTTTATAGCATAAATCCTACAACATGCCATTTTTGCATATGTACCTCGGCAAAACTCAGCAGCCTAAAATGGAAACCTGGGTCAGACGGAAAAATTATGGGCTCGGCGGATTACGACGGAGTCGTCTACGAGTATGATCTCGAGACCCTGATGCCAGTTTTTGAACGCGATGAGCATAAAGGTCGTCGCGTTTGGAGTATGGATTACTCCAGCGGGCATCCGGTAGTCGGAGCATCAGGCTCCGACGACGGGACCATGCAAATGTGGGACCCACGTCATGATGGAGGGAATTGTGTGGCTAACGTGGATTTTGGTAATCCAGTTTGTTGTGTGGAGTTTAGTCCATTTGGTGGCACATTATTAGCCATTGGATGTGCTGACCGAAAAGCTTACATTTACGATGTTAGAAAAATGGTTGACCCGGTAGTGGTTTTTGATGGTCATCAAAAAACCGTGAGTTACACTAGATTTTTAGATGATCGTACGGTCATGACATCCGGTACAGATGGGTGCTTAAAAATGTGGGACACACAGGATCAGCGCCTTATACGGACTTTTAGAGGGCATACTAACCAAAGAAGATTTGTTGGGTTATCCATTTGGAGAAATCAAGGTTTGATTGGATGTGGGTCAGAAAGTAACCAAGTGTTTGTTTACGATAAGAGATGGAGTGAGCCCATTTGGGTGCATGGGTTTGAGCCCGAAGGTGGAACCAAATCCGAGCAAGGGTTCGTAAGCAGTATTTGTTGGAGTCAAGTTGGAGACGATGTATGTACCTTGGTTGGTGGTGGTTCCGATGGAGTTGTAAAGATTTTTTCCGGGAAAAGAAAGGCATTAATTAACCTCGATTAATTAGCTAACTAGCTATAAGGTGATACATTTCACTCTAGCTACATTTGTTCTTAGTTACCGAATAGCTGTTTTAAACTTGTAAGCTAGATAATCTTTCATGAAAATGCGATTTATTGATATTAAATGAAACGTGTAGTTACAATTCGGTTTTATGATGATCATTGTTACGATCCCACATCGGCCATGTATGGGAATGGTTGGTAGCTTATAAGCCCAAGTGTAGAACTCACGCCCAAAAGCTAGCTTGAAGGAGGAGGGGATACTTAGACTTATAAGCTACCTACCATTCCCAAACATGGCCGATGTGGGATCGTAACAATACCCCACCCTTTAAAGGGCCAACGTCCTCGTTGGTCACGGCTATGTTGCTTGAAGGAGGAGGGGACACTTAGACTGATAAGCTACCAACCATTCCCATACATGGCCGATGATCCTAGTATGTCAAAGTGGCAATTAAAACATATATAATACGAGTTAATTAACCACTCGATCCTAGTATGTCAAAGTGGCAGATACGTACTGCATATGTTAGATGGGAAGTACTTCTCATGCATACGTTCAAATATATAAACAAAATCGCGTGCCAACATGGAATTGATTAAAGGGAGTAAGTACATTCAAGACACAAAGATGTAGTCAAACAACGTTCTACATATATAATTTCATAGTTATTTGAGAATTTTGTGCATGCAAATATGATATACCAGGTACGACGGTATCTACACATTATTAGCGGATACATTGTGTTAGGTATAATCTTAAGTCCCAGAATGAAACCGGCAAAAGCTATAAACATGCATGTATATAAACTTATGTGACATTACATTTATCATCAATTGATATTGTAGTAGAACCTGTTAGACTTGTGTGTTATTAGGCTTTGTACAATTTGGACCGGAAATGATTCAATTCAAACAAGTGGTTTAGGAAATGTTAGTTCCTAACATATAGTTACACAAGTAGTTATGTATTTCATACCTCTTATAATTAGGAACTTGTTTCCATTCTTGATCTATTACGTTACATTTGATTTGCGAAATATTTTTGATCGATGGAATTGAAATTCATCATGATCGATGGAATTGAAATTCATTAAATGAATTGTAATTTTATGGAATGTGAATTTCTTTAAATGATGGAATTGAATTTGATGACTTATAACTCAATTCATTTGTGAGCCAAACATGTTTGTGGAATATAATTGAGATTATAATTCCATTGAATTCCACGAACCAAACACAACCTTATTTTCTTGTTTTTATACGCAAAGGAATTGAAGAGCAAAAGAGAGAGAAAAAGAAAAGTTGAATCAAAGTGAGTTGCGAGTGTTCCTAACGTGGTTTATAGCATTCTTTTTGGCTAAGTTAGCACATAGCGACATATATATATATATATATATATATATATATACATTATAAAGCGATTTTAATTCATATTATTGCGTGCATCTCCTGAGGTTATATGTATGATTTTGTTTGTATATAAAAGATCATATCTAATGTTGACAGATTTGATCAAAATTCAATGTTAAACATAAAATTATATTCATATAAGTCATTTACATGAGTTTACAGGATTTAGTTAATTAACATGATGAAATGCAACAAAAGTATAAAAAAAAAAACTTAAGAGGTTTGGGACAATATGAGTAGACCGGCCGGGACATATGACAGATTTTCAATTCGGTAATAAATAATGACGTTAGATATACATATGTTTCGGCTATGAAATATCCTAATGTTTATATAGTTTGGATTATGATTAATATGATCCTCTAATACTGAAGTTCAGCTTTAAAAAGAAAAAAACTACTTCAGTTTGTATCTGTGAACACCATTTATCGTTGTTGTGACGTTCAACATGAGATAATGTGAAATGTTAATACATGTTAGTATTTGTTTTTGTATAACATGTAATTATAATTAATGGATTGGTATAGTATCATAAATGACATCAAATGATTAATTTCGTGTGCATCTTCTTTTCATGGCGGATATAACTCATACTTAGATGCGGTGATTCAAACTTCTCTTTGGGCGATATGGCGACATAGGAATCAAGTCATCTTCAACGTGAAAAGACCGAGGAGTGACACAATTTGCGATAAAGTTAAACTTCTTTGTTATACGTGGATTTGTAGTAGAGATAAAAAAAAAAGTACTTTGAAGTGGGCGGATTGGATTTGTAACCCCTTCAAGTGAAAGACGTTTCATTGTACCACACTTTTTGCACCTAGCATCTTGCTAGGGTAAAATTTAATACATATATGCCGTTCAAAAAAAAAAGATCATCCCTAATGCTATGGACTTCACTACGTCCATAATACCGCCACGTCATGCTACATGAGCTTTCTTGAAACACCCCGAAAACGTACCACATTTTTTTTTATAACTTTCATGTCATTTTATTTGTAACTTGGAAGATCCTGACAAACGAAGGAATCCGTCGGATTCGTTGAGAATCCGCCGGATTCAGACGACTTTCAGATACACTTCATAACCAGAGTTCTTAAAACCAATCCGGTTAGCTGAATCCGCCCGGATTCCCGTGAATCCGCCGGATTCATAGGGAATCCGCCGGATTCCCAAGGCTACAACAGAATTCCTGCACTTTTTCCTTAAAACCAAATGCCGAACTTTAAATACGCATATCTTTCAAATGACAACACCTGGGAATCTGAAATTTTGCAGATAGCTTTACCTTGACCATATAAATATTTTTATTTTCACACTTTTTCAAATTTCACGATAAATCTCGTTTTGACCCGTTAACTCGATTTCGGCTAATTTAAACCAAAATCTTGACATGCTAAGTTTCAAATGACACCATTTCTGCTTTTAGGCTTTTGACCACTTTTCCAATATCACATTTAAGACTCGTGGGCATAATTACATTTGACTTTTACCTGACATAACTTATTTTGACTATTAACACTATTGGCTGCCCATTTGGACACCAAATGACCCGATTGGGTCTTTGACCATTTCAACCTATTCCTTTGGTCAATTCTCACCCAATTTACTTGTCTAAGTCAAACTAACTCATTAACATCGACATTTGACCATAATTTCAACATTTTAACTTTCCACAAGAATTTTCTCATTAAACATACATTATTATCCATTTCTTACTTCCATCAACATTCACTTACAAGTCTCACTTAAAAACTGACTTTAAGTTTGACTTTCAACACTACATCACAAGTGAGACTTAACATTCTTTCAAAACATAACTAGTGTTGTAACTTTTACAAAAAAGGGTGTACATATATATCCAGAGCATGATTAAAAGAGATAAGACTTGTTACCGAACTAAGTAACAAGCTCCACCAAAAGCTTTACACGTGCCCTTTACCCAAGTCCCCTCTATTGACACTTGGCTCACCTGAAACATTTAAACATAACACGTAAGCAATTGCTTAGTAAGTAATGGAAGCTTTAACTTAAACATAAATATCATCACATTAAGGATCCTTAAACATCATCATGCTAACTACTAAGAGTTAACATTTATACCAAGCTAATGGTCATGATCCATTACTTGGAAAACCGTCAAGCTAATGGCTCACCCATCACTTGACTCCACATTTATATCCATCTACTTACCTTTATCTTGAAACTTTTCACAACTTGAAATAACTTCTTTTGCTTGATCACCTATACATATACACATAGCATGATCAATTATCATAACTCTTTATTTTCTTTACTTAATCTCATATCTAGGTGTTACTCACTAACACCTATCATACATCATTAGTGTTTCATATTTTAGATTTCTAATCACATGTAATTGGGTGTTTATTACTTTACCACATATACTTATCACTAATCATCATCAATTCATCTAAATTTATGAATTCACATATACACATAACTACAAAAACCCAATTACACATGAACATAAATCTTTTAATCAAACTAACATGAATTAGTCATAGTACTTAACTTGTTTACATAGATGGAACACTAATTTAACTAATTAACTATCATACATGAACTTTCATTATTCTAGGGTTTATGAATCTTTATTAAAATATCTAATTAAACTTAAATAACAATCACACATACCTTATAGATGCTAAATTCGAAGATTATAAACCCTAATTCACTTTAAAACTTGCTCAATTTCTGATTCTTGATCTTGTTCTTGGTTTTCCCTCTTAAACCCACGCACACATACATACTGAAATTCTCTGGAGAATTTTAGAATGAAATAGGGAGTTTTATTAAATCATTTTTCCTACTACTCCCCTCAAATTCTCCTTTTAACACATATGATCCCTCTAACTAATTTCTTTTACTTGGTTAGTCTACTAACCATATTCTAACAATCTCGTTACTTTAAACTTTTAACATATAGTGTAACATCCTCTCTTCTGGTCCGGTAATTTCTAATTTTAAATTGATGTATTTAATTGTATTAGAAATTATTTGATAAAATGTGTTTAATTGCGAAAGTTAGTTAAATAAGCCTTAGGACTTATTGTGTTTAGTAAATTATTGTTTGTTTTAATTTACTATAGTTGACGGTGCAATAAAAGAAGTTTCTCGCAAATGGTTTTTAGGTTCCAGGCAATAGATTGAAAGGGGACTAGTTTTAAATGGATACGGGTCGGTGTAAAAAGTTGAACCGACTTAAATACCTTTCCTTTTTAGGAAAGTTTATCCCTTTCTTCATTTGGAAACCTTAAACCCTAAAACTAAACTATCAAAAACCTAGAACTACAAAGAAATCAAACTAGTGATCTTGAGCTGGAATTGAATTGTGTTTCATAATCATCATCATCATCATCACTTTGTAATCTTTATTTGGTAAGTTATGATCATACTTAAATACATGATTATGATCAATTGAAGTTTGATAGTGAAATGATGTTTAAACATGTTATGGTATGTTATGTGAGGATATATGACTGAAAACCTGCTGCTGTAGTCGAAATTGTGGTTAATTGTTTGTGATTGAGGTTTGCTGAGTTTCTGCCATAGCTGAACTGAGTATCCCCTGTACGTCGGTTGAACCCGGCGGGTTTCACCTGTACCCGGCGGGTAGTATGCCTAAACCGGGGATCCGGCGGTTAGAACCCGTACCCGGCGGCTCCTATAGCCTTTAAAACGCGATTAAGTTCTGTTACCACCCAATTTAATTCACCCGGTGGCTTATTCATGTGAACCGGCGGGTTGTAGGTGGAAGCCGGCGGCTTCCCTAGTGAAGCCGGCGGCTTGGGGTGTGTTTCAGCAAATGTTTTGTTTAACTTTTAAGACTTGTTCTAACTTGTTGTTTGCAATGTAAATTGTACTTATTAGCACAATAATACATGATAGTTGTTGTATTTAGGAACTTATGATATTTATAATGTTAATTGAGTTAAGTTCCTAATGATTTAAATTGACGTGATTCAAGTGTTACCATCTTGATTTCTAACTTCTACCTGATTGTTGATTCTCAGATAAACAAAGAGCTCAGCGAGATAAGACAGCTGAGTAAGTGAAACGAGATAATCAGGTGAGTGGATTTGAAACTCACAGTTTGATTTGGTTGTGTCAGTTTGATTTCAATCAGTAATTATAGGATTACTATTGATAGTATGTTAACCTTGAAATGATATGCCATTTGATTGGTTGTTTGTTGAACATTGAATTGAAATGTATAATCCAGAGGTCAACTAGATTGTTGGTTGGACTTGATTGCTAATGTTGGTCAACACAGGGTTGCGTACATGTGTTGATGGAGATTAGCATTTAGTTAGCGGTTAATCACTGTTTTGGCCTACAGTTGATGTAAGTGTTCTGATGGGGCCACCCGGCACAGGGTCCTTAGGAACCACCGTTCCTCTTGACGATATTTGTTGCATTATTGATTGTGAACAGATTGCTAGCTAAATTGAATTGTAGTTGATTATTCATTCACTTAGCTTCGTGCTAATCCCTCAATTTACTTCCTGCAGGTGATGTATATTATGTGGGTAGTCAGGAAGGATGTTTTGATGCTGGGAATGTTTGAAACGTGCAACTCTGATCCAGTTTGTAATAAATAATGTTTTATAGTATATAATGCCCCGGGTTTGTAAACATGTTAATTATGGTTGTTTAGTAGTTAAACATATTGTACAAAGGGTTGCGAAAATTTCTAGCAGGTTTTAATAGAATATGTATTTCAAGTAGTCGCTTCCGCCAAACTTAATATTATATTGTTGTATTAAATGAGGGGCGTTATAAGTTGGTATCAGAGCAATAGTTTGGGGCAATTGAATATGATTGTATGTTCAATCCTAAACTTTGATTGTGTTGTGTCAAACATTCTTGGAAATGGGATTATGTACTGAATATGAAGCTGTTAGTAGAATAGGTGCTAACGACTAATGGTTTGTAAGCTGTTGTGGTGTTTACAGATATGGCGGATAACGAGCAACTACCTGTTAACCCTAATAATGCCTCAAGGCCTGAAGTTGCTGCTGAGACTCATGATGACCGTAATGAACATGCTGGTACTTCTTTCCATGATAGAGAGGAGGCAGAAAGGGATCAGTATTTGCTTCATTTGGAAGAGGAAAACCAAGCACTTAGAATGTATAAACAACAAAAAGAGGCTGAATCTTCTCATCCTGTGTTTGGTACGATTTCACCGCCAAAGCAAAAGGTGTGTTCTTTTAAGACCTTTATGAGCAGTAATCCGTCTGTGTATTCGGGTAGTACGAATCCTTCTGTAACTCTAGATTGGTTGAGGGACGTTGAAAAGAAATTTGAGGTCTGTCAATGTGAAGAAGAATTAAAAGTTCCTTATGCAACTCAACTTTTAAAAGGAGCAGCTATGAATTGGTGGGACTCGATCACTTCTGTATTATCTTCTTTTCAGAAAGCTTCTATCCGATGGTCTGACTTTCGTAACGAAGTTTGTAAACAGTATTGTTCAAACTATGATATAGCTCGGATTAGAAAGGAGTTTATGGATTTACAATTAACTGATAACATGTCAATGGATGATTTGATAAATCAGTTCACAGAGAAACTCAGGTTTGTTCAGCAGTGGGTTCCTGATGAGAGAACCCAAATAGAACAATTTGTGGGTACTTTACCTAATCATTATCGAACTTCAGTGAGATTAGCGAGCTCTCTTCCTCAAGCTTTCATGTTAGCTCGATCTGTTGACAGTGATTTGAAACCTCAACAAGTACCAAGTAAAGAAATAGTTTCTCAGAAATCTAGGAGTGAATCTACGGGTAAAGGTAAGCAACGGTGGCAAGGAAATCAGCAGGGTAAGAAACAAGAAAGTCGTGGTGGTACTTCTGATCGTCCCAATTGGTGTATTAAGTGTAGAGCTAGACATTTTGGGCCGTGTACTGTGCAAACCACTAGATGTGTAAAATGTGGTGTGATTGGGCATGAAGCCAAAGATTGTGTTTTTCCTACTTATGTGTGTTGGAATTGCCATAAGGAAGGTCATCGTGCAAATCAATGTTCTGAGGCTAAGAGACAGGGTTCGGGGACAGTTGTTGGTTCATCAGCTTCTTCTGGTCAGAAGCGGAAGACTCCGCCATCTGCAGTTAGTAGGGCTTTTCAAATGACAGTGGATGAAGCTGTCCATACAGATGACGTGATCACGGGTACTTTTCTTGTAAATTCTGTACCAGCTCGTGTTTTGTTTGATTCTGGTGCAAATTGTTCTTTTGTATCCATGTACTTCTGTGATAAGTTGAAAATGATGCCTACTGTGATAACAAACCCAGTTGAAGTAGAAATAGCTAGTGGCAAATCGGTTCCTGTTACCACCTCGGTAATTGGAGCTAGTATTATGATAGATAGCCAGACTTTCCCAGTTTCCTTTCTGTTGATGCCAATTGCTAGTTTTGATGTGATTATTGGTATGGATTGGTTAAGTCAGTATAAAGCAAGCATAGATTGCCACAATAAGCTGATTAAAATCCCAATCTCTGAAGGGTCATATGTCGTGGCTCGAGGAGAACGGGATAATGTTTGTATTCCTTTGATTAGCATGATGAAAGCTAGGAAATCTTTGTCTAAAGGTTGTGAATCTTATCTAGCTTATGTAATTGATGCGAAGTTAGAAAAGAAGTCTCTTTCTGATGTACCGGTTGTTTCTGAGTATCCGGAAGTGTTCCCTGATGATTTGCCTGGTTTACCACCGGTTAGGGAAGTTGAATACCAGATTGATCTTGTTCCTGGCTCTTCACCTATAGCTAAAACCCCTTATAGATTAGCTCCATCTGAGATACGTGAAATGATGAATCAGATACAGGAGTTGTTGGATAAAGGGTTTATTCGGCCTAGTTCTTCTCCCTGGGGTGCACCTGTTCTGTTTGTGAAAAAGAAAGATGGGTCTTTTAGAATGTGCATTGATTATAGGGAATTGAATAAACGGACAGTAAAGAATAAATATCCTCTGCCTCGCATAGATGATTTATTTGATCAGTTGCAGGGATCTTCATTTTATTCAAAGATTGATTTGAGATCAGGTTATCATCAAGTTCGTGTTAGGGATTGTGATATTCCTAAAATTGCATTTAGAACCAGATATGGTCATTTTGAATTTCTGGTTATGCCTTTTGGTTTGACGAATGCTCCAGCAGTTTTTATGGATTTGATGAACCGTGTTTGTCGACCTTTTCTTGATAAATTTGTGATTGTATTTATCGATGACATTTTGGTATATTCTAAATCCGAATCAGAGCATGGAATGCATTTGAGGTTGGTATTGGAAACCTTAAAGAGAGAACATTTGTATGCAAAGTTTTCTAAATGTGAATTTTGGATTCGGGAAGTACAGTTTTTGGGTCATATTATTTGTAATGATGGTGTTAAAGTTGATCCTTCAAAGATTGAAGCTGTAATGAATTGGAAAGCTCCAAAGTCTGCTTCAGAAATAAAGAGTTTTCTTGGTTTGGCGGGTTATTACCGGAAGTTTATTAAAGATTTTTCTAAAATTGCCAGTTCATTGACTAAACTAACCCGTAAGGAGGAAAAGTTTGTATGGGCTGAACAACAGGAAGCTGCTTTTCAGACTCTGAAACAGTTGTTATGTCAGGCTCCTGTGTTAGCATTGCCAGATGGGTCCGATGATTTTATTGTTTATTGTGATGCATCGATTGCTGGTTTGGGTTGTGTTTTGATGCAACGAGATCGTGTGATTGCTTATGCTTCTCGTCAGCTCAAACCTCATGAAAGAAATTATCCTACCCATGATTTAGAACTTGCAGCAGTTGTGTTTGCTTTAAAAATCTGGAGGCATTACTTGTACGGTACCAAATGTGTTATTTGTACAGATCACAAGAGTCTTCAGTATATATTTTCGCAGCAAGAGTTGAATATGCGTCAGAGAAGATGGTTAGAGTTAATCAAGGATTATGATTGTGAAATTAAATACCATCCAGGGAAAGCCAATGTGGTTGCAGATGCTTTAAGTCGCAAGGTAACTTCTGATCGAGTTTATGTTATGCGTTTAGAAGTTTCTTCTGATTTGGTGGCTCAGATAAAAACTGCACAGTTAGAAGCTTTGTTAGATCATAATTTGAAGTCTGAAATTATGTTGAATCGAAAAGAATTGTTATTAGATGATTCGAGGGGATTAAAAACCTTTCAGTCTCGTGTTTGGATTCCTTTGTTTGGGGGTCTTCGGGATGTTATTTTGAATGAAGCCCACAAGTCCAGATTGTCTGTACATCCGGGAAGTACTAAAATGTATAATGATTTGAAACCTTTGTATTGGTGGCCTACAATGAAAATGGATGTAGCGAGGTTTGTTAGTTCTTGTCATATTTGTTCTCAAGTGAAAGCTGAACACCAAAAGCCGTATGGATCGTTGAAACAGCTTGAGATTCCAGAATGGAAGTGGGAACATTTGACTATGGATTTTGTTACTAAGTTGCCTAGAACTGTCCGAGGAAATGATATGGTTTGGGTTATTGTTGATCGATTGACTAAGAGTGCTCATTTTCTAGCTACTAGTGATACTGCATCTCTGAGTAAGCTTGCACAGTTGTATATGAATGAAATTGTTACTCGGCATGGTATTCCATTATCGATTGTATCTGATAGAGATCCAAGGTTTGTATCTCATTTCTGGCAGAGTTTGCAGCATGAATTAGGTACACGTGTGAATCTTAGTACAGCTTATCATCCTCAAACAGATGGTCAGTCAGAACGTACGATTCAGACATTGGAGGATATGTTGAGAGCTTGTATTTTGGAGTATGGTGGTTCTTGGGATTCTCATTTACCATTGGTTGAGTTTGCTTATAATAACTCTTATCATTCTAGTATTGGCATGCCTCCATATGAAATGCTATATGGACGCCGTTGTAGAACTCCAACTTGTTGGCTAGAGGCAGGTGAGAAACAGTTTGCAGGTCCAGACATTGTTCAAATGACAGCTGATAAAGTGGCAGTGGCTCGTGAAAAGTTGAAAGCTGCACGTGATAGACAGAAACAATATGCTGATCCTAAACGTCGACCAGTTACTTTTGTTGAAGGTGAACTTGTTTACTTGAAAGTTTCGCCTTGGAAAGGGGTAATTCGGTTTGGTAAACGTGGTAAATTGGCTCCTCGATATATTGGACCGTTTAGAATTCGTCAGATTGTTAATGATCAGTCTGTTGCATTGGATCTTCCTCCAGAGCTTACTGGTATTCATGATACGTTTAACATTTGTTATTTGAGGAAATGTAACGTTGAAGACCAGTCTCAGATTCTTCCTTTGAAAGATTTGAAAGTTGATCAGAGTCAGAAGTTAGTTGAAGAACCAGTAGAACTTCTTGACAGAAAAGTGACTAAACTTAGGAAGAAACAGATTCCCATGGTGTTAGTAAAATGGAAACATAGTTTAGGTGAAAACCTAACGTGGGAAACTGAGGATAGTATGAGATCCAGATATCCTGGATTGTTTGATCGTGATGAGATTTCGGGGACGAAATCTTCCTAAGGGGGGGAGAGTTGTAACATCCTCTCTTCTGGTCCGGTAATTTCTAATTTTAAATTGATGTATTTAATTGTATTAGAAATTATTTGATAAAATGTGTTTAATTGCGAAAGTTAGTTAAATAAGCCTTAGGACTTATTGTGTTTAGTAAATTATTGTTTGTTTTAATTTACTATAGTTGACGGTGCAATAAAAGAAGTTTCTCGCAAATGGTTTTTAGGTTCCAGGCAATAGATTGAAAGGGGACTAGTTTTAAATGGATACGGGTCGGTGTAAAAAGTTGAACCGACTTAAATACCTTTCCTTTTTAGGAAAGTTTATCCCTTTCTTCATTTGGAAACCTTAAACCCTAAAACTAAACTATCAAAAACCTAGAACTACAAAGAAATCAAACTAGTGATCTTGAGCTGGAATTGAATTGTGTTTCATAATCATCATCATCATCATCATCACTTTGTAATCTTTATTTGGTAAGTTATGATCATACTTAAATACATGATTATGATCAATTGAAGTTTGATAGTGAAATGATGTTTAAACATGTTATGGTATGTTATGTGAGGATATATGACTGAAAACCTGCTGCTGTAGTCGAAATTGTGGTTAATTGTTTGTGATTGAGGTTTGCTGAGTTTCTGCCATAGCTGAACTGAGTATCCCCTGTACGTCGGTTGAACCCGGCGGGTTTCACCTGTACCCGGCGGGTAGTATGCCTAAACCGGGGATCCGGCGGTTAGAACCCGTACCCGGCGGCTCCTATAGCCTTTAAAACGCGATTAAGTTCTGTTACCACCCAATTTAATTCATCCGGTGGCTTATTCATGTGAACCGGCGGGTTGTAGGTGGAAGCCGGCGGCTTCCCTAGTGAAGCCGGCGGCTTGGGGTGTGTTTCAGCAAATGTTTTGTTTAACTTTTAAGACTTGTTCTAACTTGTTGTTTGCAATGTAAATTGTACTTATTAGCATAATAATACATGATAGTTGTTGTATTTAGGAACTTATGATATTTATAATGTTAATTGAGTTAAGTTCCTAATGATTTAAATTGACGTGATTCAAGTGTTACCATCTTGATTTCTAACTTCTACCTGATTGTTGATTCTCAGATAAACAAAGAGCTCAGCGAGATAAGACAGCTGAGTAAGTGAAACGAGATAATCAGGTGAGTGGATTTGAAACTCACAGTTTGATTTGGTTGTGTCAGTTTGATTTCAATCAGTAATTATAGGATTACTATTGATAGTATGTTAACCTTGAAATGATATGCCATTTGATTGGTTGTTTGTTGAACATTGAATTGAAATGTATAATCCAGAGGTCAACTAGATTGTTGGTTGGACTTGATTGCTAATGTTGGTCAACACAGGGTTGCGTACATGTGTTGATGGAGATTAGCATTTAGTTAGCGGTTAATCACTGTTTTGGCCTACAGTTGATGTAAGTGTTCTGATGGGGCCACCCGGCACAGGGTCCTTAGGAACCACCGTTCCTCTTGACGATATTTGTTGCATTATTGATTGTGAACAGATTGCTAGCTAAATTGAATTGTAGTTGATTATTCATTCACTTAGCTTCGTGCTAATCCCTCAATTTACTTCCTGCAGGTGATGTATATTATGTGGGTAGTCAGGAAGGATGTTTTGATGCTGGGAATGTTTGAAACGTGCAACTCTGATCCAGTTTGTAATAAATAATGTTTTATAGTATATAATGCCCCGGGTTTGTAAACATGTTAATTATGGTTGTTTAGTAGTTAAACATATTGTACAAAGGGTTGCGAAAATTTCTAGCAGGTTTTAATAGAATATGTATTTCAAGTAGTCGCTTCCGCCAGACTTAATATTATATTGTTGTATTAAATGAGGGGCGTTATATATAGAATACATATAAAATTGAAACATAACGTATATTAAACTATTAAAAACTTACGTATTTTAGGGGTGTTACATTTCTATAAACCATCACTTTTTATAAACTTACTATTCTACTCCTATAAACATAAACAAATACATAGTTAGGTCACACTTATTATTTTACTATTAAAATATATGTTGATAGGAGTACATGCATGAACCACATTTTGTTCAATAAAAAGGAGCATGGAACCCACATGCATTCTCTTCCTCACTCCTCAGGTCCATGGGTTTGGACTTTTAGTTAGTAATTTTGTATGGACTTTCATTATGGACTACATGCTCTGATCGGTGATCAATAATACTATGGACTCCACATTATAAGCCACGTCACCATAATCCTCTTTTATGTTGCTACACCAGAATTCCGGAGCCGAACCTTCACAAATGATCTTGCCTTGGACAAGTATAAGCTTCGGAACAGTCTAGCGAGCTGGTACGAATCCTGCAAATATAAAGAAACCGTTAGCCTCGTCAAAGGGCGGAAGGGTTCCTCCCTTGACCAAGCTCCGGCGTGAGAATAAGTATTGGTTTTATAAGTATTGAGTGAGAGTAAATGTGGAGTAATGAATGAATACCTTGTGGTAGGTGTTGGGTATTTATACCCTTTACACTCGGGCTTGTATGATATTGATGGTATGTTTCGAGTCTCCTTTTGTTGTCTCGATATAAAACATTACCATTTTGATGTTTGTCTTGAACATGGATACTTACTTTCCCTATGCGCCGTTTGCTAGTTTCCAATGTCTATATTCGTTTACAAGGCGCCGTTTGTGGATGTTACAACCCTTAATTCATGCTGACAAATCACTATTCCTGATGATGTATGGAACCATTCGGATTGTGCCCATATGGTTCATTTCACCCTTTGAATTATATCCATATGATATCATGTGTTAATCTTTGTGTCGAATCCGAATGATATATAAATCACTTGGCTATAATCTGTATGGTTCATTTTGAACCATTTGGAATGGATCCGTATGGTACATGTTGAACCATTTGGAACGGATCCGTATGGTACATATTGAACCATTTGAAACGGATCCGTATGGTACATCTTCATGTCCCCCAATCTAGATTGATACATTTAAAAGGTGTATCGGTCTAGATTAATTGCCCCGATGGGTCTTGTAAGTGATTTATTTTTATTATGGCGATTCCCTATAAGGTAACCTCGCATCGTCTTACCGAAACGTAGTTTGTACGCCAAAATATGTGTTGTTTTTTTTTTTAATGTTAGTAGGTTATATGTGGTGAAGATGCTTGCCACGTATTGCCTAGCTCCCGTTGGGCCTATCCATTTCCGTTGGGAGCCCATGGGCCGAAGCTTTCTTTTACCCTAATTGATGCCCTATATAAGCATTTTACCTCATTTGTTGGTCATTGTTCTATTGTGTTTTCACTTTTACAAATAGCAGCCACTTATCCTCTCGCCATCCGCCGTCACGCTTCTGCTTGCCGACGGTGTACCACCCGTCTCAGATCCGTAGCTTTCGTTTCACGCTCCTACCAGGGTGTAACACCTGCTAAATTAGGATAATTATTTATGCCTAATTGATTGTAACTAGTTGTAATTAGTATGTAATAGGACTAATTGCAGACTCTATTTGTATATATATATAAGGTGAATTATATATATATATGTGTGTACTTACGCGATTTGGATTAATCGTACGAATTAACCGGACGGAGTCCGACACAATTATTTTGACGTTGGTGACAGAAACTTACCTAAATAATGAGAACGTATTTTACTATATAAAATACACAGCGAACAAACATTATTTATAATATCGCGACGACATTTTAAATAATTTAACGAATACGTATTAAACGCGAGTTAAGAATTTTAATACTTCGACAAATGTTTTTATAATTAATTTCAAGGCATTTCATTAAAATATTCCCGTCACCTTTTAAAAATATAACTGCTTGATTTAACGTTTAAACGACGGAGGAAACGAACACCGCACGGGGTGCGGGGACCGGAAAATGGGAGGATAACCTCCCATTTCCCCACCTTCTCTTTCATTTCATTTTCATTTCTCTCTCTCTCTCTTTCTTTTACTTTCAAACCACCAAACCAATTTCATCACTAAAATCGCAAAATAACACCACGAAACCTCGCCGAATCATACCACTCTTTTGGAGAAAAGTGACCACGACAACACGATCTACAATCCTATCTTTCCGGAATTTCATTTCGGCAAATTGTAAGTTTCCGACAAAACCCGAAACTCTCCGTTTTTGCTCATTTTTACGTTTTTATGGTTTATATATGCTTAAAATGTCCAAAAATGGGTTGGGTAAAAGATTTGGACCGAACGGAAGCTTTTCGACCGATTTTCCGGCCACCAAATTCCGATCAGACCGCTACGTCGCAGAGACGCTGGACTTTCTGCGACGTAGCTCAAAACGTCGCATTTTGTGGCCAACGTCGCATTTAGCGACGTCACGGCCTACGTCGCACAGATATCCCAACGTCGCACTAGCGACGCAGCCTATTACGTCGCATTAACTTGCGGACGTCGCACATAGCGACGTAGACTTTTACGTCGCAAACCGAACCAACGTCGCATTAGCGACGTCGCCTCCTACGTCGCATTGTTTTGCGAAGGTCGCATCATGCGACGTACCTCCCTACGTCGCACCCTACGTCGCATGCTACGTCGCATGCTACGTCGCACAAACCAGAACCTTGAAAAGTCAGATTTTACTAAGTGTCGAACTTACACAACTTCAAATACTTATGTCATACGACTTAACAAACGTCATAGAGCATACTTTCAATTACAATTACACTAAATTGCGTTATAAATGTTAACGCTTTGAATCATTAGTACAAACCGTCACCAACGGGCCATATTTGTTTTCAAACTACAAACGAATTACTAAACAAACACTTGGACATAATGAGTTGTGTAAACAACTAGCCTAGATGGTCTTGCGAGACATCTACTTACTTAACTTTATATGTTTAGGCATTTGAAGGTTACGGGTTCGGAGAACCTACGGTTGATATTACTTACTCGTTTATTGATATAAACGTACTTGCAAAGACTCAGGTGAGTCTTACGGCCCCACTTTTACTGTTTTATCTTATTGGGGAAGATACATGCTACTTACTTTCTTGAACACAAGTACTAAACTGTTTACTATACCAAACGGAATTGCATGAGTTGTTACTATTTACAGAAGTCTCTCCATCATATATCGTTAGTTATGGACTTAAGCGCGAACAGTAGTTAATGGATCCATTAGGGAAATGACCCTCCCCACCCGGGGCAGTAGCGCTGCCACGTACCGATTTACACGTATAAACGGGTGACAACTTATTCGTTACAGATGCTTGCTCACTTACGAGCATGTCACGGGAGCAAACATATTATTACGGGTTAAGCTTCGATTATGAGCCTCATGGCAACGGTATAAACTTACTTATTTACATTTGCTGGACTGCAAATACTGATTTTACGATTGCTGGATTGAAATGGCTGATTTTACGCCTACGGGCACTTCTAATGAAATCTCGTGTTCAAAGCCGATATTATTTACAAACCTGTGAGATTCACCAACCTTTTGGTTGACACTTTTTAGCATGTTTTCTCAGGTACCCGGATGGAGTAGGATTACTCCAGGATTCTAGCTAGAGTCGCATGATTTCAACACAACTGCATTAACGGAGATTCTTAGCATTATCTTTTGTATATTTTGATTATGTAATAGAATCTCCCGCTACACGCGTGGACTCTAGGGGAAACTACATTTTGTATACGAAAACACTAAGTTTTCAAACACTATATCTATGGAATGTAACAAATTTACAAACGTTGCATATAGATGTCGTTTACTTTAGCTTTGTGCTGTGATATTTGATTAGTAACACCCCAAACTATGCTTCCGCAAAACAGTGAATTTCGGGGGTGTTACAGATTGGTATCAGAGCCTAAGGTTATAGTGAACTAGGTTGCATTTAGTGGGCCTAGACTATGACCATTAGGCAGTATTTCCTTATTAGGCATGATTGGTTCAGGAATTACATCATACGACTTTAATTTAACATAGCCTGATCAACTATGTACAATTAAGGAAAGATGATGTGAGGTCTGAAATGGTTATGTCGAACAGGAATACGTTAGTAGACTCTGACCACGAGAGAACCGAGACTCTTACTTGTTATGTGCTAGACATACGCTAGGCTATTATGTGATATACGAGTATATACATACATAGGCCTCACTCGCTGACTATACTACTAGGCTATTATATATGTGAATAGGCCTCGCACGTAAACACACTCGCTATAGAGATAGCCGACGTTTCCCTGGTGACACTTACGAATTTCTCTCAGCGGTTTGCACCGACCATGACAGACTTGATTACCGTCACACCACCTTGTGGCGCACTCTAATGATTTTACGAAAATCACATCTAACACCCGGAAACAACGTACTTCCAAGGACTAAAATCCTCTCTCTGTCATTTCTATAGAACTCAAAGACGCGAATTTCCCAAATGGACGACTACATGTCTGATAGTGACCAAGTCCACGGGGAACAAATCCAGTACACGTATCTCGATGAGGACATCGTACCAGAAGAAGAAATCATGCTGGAGGGAAACGAAAATCAGAATTTCGGAATGACTGGCATCGACATAGAAGAATATGAAAGAGTGCGAGATCAGGCTGTGGGACTAGACGGCCGAAATTGGGCACTTAAGCGTAAGTGCATGGACTATGAACAAAGACTGAGAATCTCAAACCGATCTGTCCCTACACGAATCAAAGATAAGATCCGTTACTGGAAGAAAGTGGCCACCAACCTAACCCGTAGGACCAAAACATGGATCAAACGTTTGGGCAGGAAATCAACGGAGGAGACTAGGTATCGCTCCACGACTCAAAGATACAGGGACATGCTTGAGGCACGCTACCACCCACACGACCTGAACCTGGAATCGGAAGACGAATCCGAAGGCCAGGGACCCTAACTAAGAAGGAATCAATCGACTAGCAAACTGTGGACCGCCTTGTCACGCTAATGGAACCAATTAATCTACATTAAGATTAGTGTAGTTTTTGTCTGTAATCTACCTCGTAATCTAGGGACTATCTAGCACTACTCTATAAACTAGTCGGATGTAACCATTCCCGACACCTTTTGTAATATCTCGGTAGGATGTAACTTTTGAACTCACTTTATCTATCAGATATCCTTTGTTATCTCAACTCACCTTAATTGTCGTTTTCCATATTGATGTTATGTATTACTGCTTTTATACATGTACATCTGTGACAATTACCAGCTCATACAAAATCTCATGTATCTTCATTTCTTTTATTGAAGAATCATGCCGCCAAAGACACGACCATACACCGACGCCCAGATTACCTCCCTTATAACCCAGGCTGTTACTGAAGCCTTGGCTCGGAATACTCCACCAAATTCCTCGAGAAACAGCGATGCCGCTGAAACCACTACTGCTAAACCTTGTTCTTACAAGGACTTCCAGAACTGCAAACCTCTAAACTTTGCAGGTACTGAGGGAGCTATCGGTCTAGTACGCTGGATCGAGAAAGTCGAGTCTGTATTTCTTATCTGCAACTGTGCGGAGGGAGATAAGGTTAAGTTCTCCGTTAGTACTTTTACTGACACCGCACTCACCTGGTGGAACACTTATGCCCAGACTGTGAGTGTTGCTACTGCTTACCAACTCCCGTGGGAGGAGTTGAAGAAGATGTTGAGGGGCGAGTATTGCCCCAGGGATGAATTGAAACAACTAGAAGTGGAATTTTGGAACCATAAGATGCAAGGTAATGATATCACCGGCTACACCAACCGTTTCCACCAACTGGCACTTCTGTGCCCAACCATGGTCGATCCTGAGTACAAGCGGATCGAGAAATTTGTTGATGGTCTTCCTGAGAGACTCCAAGACCTGGTAACTTCTTCCAAACCGGGTACAATTCAGAGCGCCATCCGTATGGCCCATGAACTAACGGCAAATTCTGTCCGCCGTGGTACAACTTCAACCCCATCTGCAAACAACAAACGCAAGTGGGAAGGTAACCCCAACTCATCCAACCAAACCTCCAACAAAAAGCCTGAGTACATTAAGGCTTATTCATCTGGAACTTCGGAGAAGAAAGGGTACAGCGGGAGCAGACCCTACTGTCCCAAATGCAACCGCCACCATGACGGTTCTTGCCCTTGCTCCAACTGCAAACGGTTCGGGCATCTAGCCAAGGATTGTCGAACCAACATTCCCACCCCCAACACTAATGCACCAAAGGCCTGCTTTGGGTGCGGAAATACAGGGCATTTCAAGAAAGATTGCCCAAAGCTGAAAAACAACAACAACCCTGCTCGCGGCAGATCATTCGTTATCAAGGCTGGGGAAGCCAGACAAGACCCGAACGTCGTGACGGGTACGTTCCTTCTCAACGACCTTACTGCTTCTGTGTTATTTGATACCGGTGCCGATAGAAGCTTCATATCTGAGAAATTTAGCCCTTTACTTGATATTACTCCCACTGCCTTAGATGCTAAATACATTGTAGAATTAGCTAACGGCAAACTGATTGAAACTGATAGCATCATACATAACTGTACACTTGACCTCACGAACGAAACGTTTCCCATTGATTTAATCCCTGTCGAGATCGGCAGCTTCGATATTATTGTCGGTATGGATTGGTTATCCAAGCACCGAGCTGAAATCATCTGTCATGACAAACTCGTTCGCATACCTCTTGTCTCCGGTGGAACCTTAGTCCTACAAGGGGAGACCGGTAGACGGAATCTGAATATTGTATCCTGTCTGAAAACGAGAAAATACCTACGAAAAGGGTATCAAGCCATCCTCGCACATGTAACGGAGAAGAAGTCGGAGGAGAAGCGACTTGAGGATGTTCCGATCGTGCGGGATTTCCCGGAAGTCTTTCCTGAAGACTTGCCCGGACTTCCGCCACCTAGACAAGTTGAATTTCAAATCGAACTTGTGCCCGGAGCTGCACCCGTGGCACGAGCCCCTTACCGTTTAGCACCATCCGAAATGCAGGAGTTGTCTAACCAACTACAGGAACTCCTGGACAGAGGATTCATCCGACCAAGTTCCTCACCTTGGGGAGCTCCGGTCTTATTCGTGAAAAAGAAAGATGGATCTTTCCGCATGTGTATCGACTACCGAGAGCTGAATAAGCTAACCATAAAGAATCGGTACCCACTTCCTAGAATCGACGACCTGTTTGATCAACTCCAGGGATCGAGTGTTTACTCCAAGATTGATCTACGGTCGGGTTATCATCAACTCCGAGTCCGTGACAATGATATCCCAAAGACAGCTTTCCGAACTCGTTATGGGCACTACGAATTCCAAGTAATGCCATTCGGGTTGACCAACGCACCGGCCGTATTCATGGACCTTATGAATCGGGTGTGCAAACCATATCTTGACAAATTCGTCATTGTGTTCATCGATGATATTCTGATTTACTCTCGCAACGAGCAGGAACATGCTCAACATCTGAAAACCATTCTAGGACTTCTTAAACACGAAGAGTTATATGCCAAGTTCTCTAAGTGTGAGTTCTGGATCCGAACCGTTCAATTCCTCGGGCACGTGATTGACAGCCAAGGAATTCATGTTGATTCCGCCAAGATTGAAGCAATCAAGGGCTGGGAGTCACCGACCACTCCAACCGAAGTGAGACAATTCTTAGGTCTTGCTGGTTACTACCGCCGATTCATCGAAAACTTTTCAAGAATAGCTGTTCCCCTAACCACACTGACTCAGAAAGATAAGAAGTTCGATTGGACTGATAAGCAAGAGTCAGCTTTCCAGCTATTGAAAAACAAACTTTGCAGTGCACCAATCTTGTCATTACCCGAAGGCACCGACGATTTCGTAGTTTACTGCGATGCCTCACACCAAGGACTTGGTTGTGTGTTGATGCAACGAGAAAAAGTCATTGCCTATGCCTCACGACAACTGAAAATCCACGAGAAAAACTATACGACCCACGACCTCGAGTTAGGTGCTGTGGTTTTCGCATTGAAAATCTGGAGACACTATCTCTACGGTACGAAAAACACTATCTTTACCGATCACAAAAGTCTCCAACACATATTCGATCAGAAAGATCTAAACATGAGGCAACGTCGCTGGGTTGAGTTACTTAGTGACTACGACTGCGAGATCAAATACCATCCGGGCAAGGCGAACGTAGTTGCCGATGCCTTAAGCCGAAAAGAACGAGTGAAACCCCTTCGAGTTCGAGCACTTTCTATGACAATTCATAACGAGCTTCCTGCTCAAATCCTTACCGCTCAACTTGAAGCCCTCAACGATGAAAATTTGAAAAATGAAGCCTTGCGAGGCTTGGATAAACAATTCGAAATCAAACCCGATGGAACTCGATACTTCTCTAACCGGGTGTGGTTACCCAAATTCGGAAACTTGCGAAATTTGGTGATGGCTGAAGCTCACAAATCTCGATACTCTATACATCCTGGATCTGACAAGATGTATCATGACGTCAAAGGGTTGTATTGGTGGCCTAACATGAAAGCTGACATCGCCTTGTACGTCAGTAAATGCCTAACCTGTTCCAAAGTTAAGACCGAACACCAAAGACCCTCTGGGTTGCTTCAACAACCTGAAATTCCTCAATGGAAATGGGAACAGATTTCCATGGACTTCATTACCAAACTACCGAAAACTTCGAGTGGTTGCGATACCATTTGGGTGATCGTGGACCGTCTCACGAAATCTGCTCATTTTCTGGCCATCAAGGAAACCGACAAGATGGAGCGTCTGACTCGCATCTATGTCAAAGAAATCATCTCGCGACACGGTGTACCTACCTCGATCATCTCGGATAGGGACAGCCGATTTACTTCTAACTTTTGGCAATCGCTACAGAAATCTCTTGGTACTCGTCTGGATATGAGTACTGCTTATCACCCGCAAACCGATGGCCAAAGCGAGCGAACTATTCAAACACTGGAGGATATGCTACGAGCCTGCGTAGTCGACTTCGGTACTTCTTGGGAAAATCATTTACCGTTGTGCGAGTTCTCGTACAACAACAGTTATCATACCAGCATAAAGGCTGCACCCTTCGAGGCACTTTACGGACGTAAGTGTCGATCACCCATCTGTTGGACTGAGTTAGGAGATTCCCAACTCACGGGTCCAGAAATCATTCAAGAAACTACTGAGAAAATCGTTGGTATTCAAAACCGGCTGAAAGCCGCACGTGATCGTCAGAAAAGCTATGCTGACGTGAGACGCAAACACCTTGAGTTCCAGGTAGGAGACAAGGTACTCCTCAAAGTGGCACCGTGGAAAGGTGTTATTCGATTCGGGAAACGAGGCAAACTAAATCCTAGATACATCGGACCATTCGAAATCCTTGAAAGGATTGGTCCAGTGGCCTATCGCCTGCAACTTCCTGCTGGACTTAGCAACGTACACAACACATTCCACATTTCTAACTTGAAGAAATGTCTGTCTGACGAGACACTGATTATACCGCTCGACGAAATTCAAATCGATGATAAACTTCATTTCGTCGAGAAACCTATGGAAATCATGGACCGTGAGGTCAAGCAATTGAAACAGAGTCGTATTCCCATAATAAAAGTCAGGTGGAATTCTAGGCGCGGCCCTGAGTTCACCTGGGAACGGGAAGACCAAATGCGACAGAAATACCCACATCTCTTCCCAGACAACGCACCGTCCGTGCACTCAAGCTAATTTCGGGACGAAATTTCTTTAACAAGGGGAGAATGTAACACCTGCTAAATTAGGATAATTATTTATGCCTAATTGATTGTAACTAGTTGTAATTAGTATGTAATAGGACTAATTGCAGACTCTATTTGTATATATATATAAGGTGAATTATATATATATATATGTGTACTTACGCGATTTGGATTAATCGTACGAATTAACCGGACGGAGTCCGACACAATTATTTTGACGTTGGTGACAGAAACTTACCTAAATAATGAGAACGTATTTTACTATATAAAATACACAGCGAACAAACATTATTTATAATATCGCGACGACATTTTAAATAATTTAACGAATACGTATTAAACGCGAGTTAAGAATTTTAATACTTCGACAAATGTTTTTATAATTAATTTCAAGGCATTTCATTAAAATATTCCCGTCACCTTTTAAAAATATAACTGCTTGATTTAACGTTTAAACGACGGAGGAAACGAACACCGCACGGGGTGCGGGGACCGGAAAATGGGAGGATAACCTCCCATTTCCCCACCTTCTCTTTCATTTCATTTTCATTTCTCTCTCTCTCTCTTTCTTTTACTTTCAAACCACCAAACCAATTTCATCACTAAAATCGCAAAATAACACCACGAAACCTCGCCGAATCATACCACTCTTTTGGAGAAAAGTGACCACGACAACACGATCTACAATCCTATCTTTCCGGAATTTCATTTCGGCAAATTGTAAGTTTCCGACAAAACCCGAAACTCTCCGTTTTTGCTCATTTTTACGTTTTTATGGTTTATATATGCTTAAAATGTCCAAAAATGGGTTGGGTAAAAGATTTGGACCGAACGGAAGCTTTTCGACCGATTTTCCGGCCACCAAATTCCGATCAGACCGCTACGTCGCAGAGACGCTGGACTTTCTGCGACGTAGCTCAAAACGTCGCATTTTGTGGCCAACGTCGCATTTAGCGACGTCACGGCCTACGTCGCACAGATATCCCAACGTCGCACTAGCGACGCAGCCTATTACGTCGCATTAACTTGCGGACGTCGCACATAGCGACGTAGACTTTTACGTCGCAAACCGAACCAACGTCGCATTAGCGACGTCGCCTCCTACGTCGCATTGTTTTGCGAAGGTCGCATCATGCGACGTACCTCCCTACGTCGCACCCTACGTCGCATGCTACGTCGCATGCTACGTCGCACAAACCAGAACCTTGAAAAGTCAGATTTTACTAAGTGTCGAACTTACACAACTTCAAATACTTATGTCATACGACTTAACAAACGTCATAGAGCATACTTTCAATTACAATTACACTAAATTGCGTTATAAATGTTAACGCTTTGAATCATTAGTACAAACCGTCACCAACGGGCCATATTTGTTTTCAAACTACAAACGAATTACTAAACAAACACTTGGACATAATGAGTTGTGTAAACAACTAGCCTAGATGGTCTTGCGAGACATCTACTTACTTAACTTTATATGTTTAGGCATTTGAAGGTTACGGGTTCGGAGAACCTACGGTTGATATTACTTACTCGTTTATTGATATAAACGTACTTGCAAAGACTCAGGTGAGTCTTACGGCCCCACTTTTACTGTTTTATCTTATTGGGGAAGATACATGCTACTTACTTTCTTGAACACAAGTACTAAACTGTTTACTATACCAAACGGAATTGCATGAGTTGTTACTATTTACAGAAGTCTCTCCATCATATATCGTTAGTTATGGACTTAAGCGCGAACAGTAGTTAATGGATCCATTAGGGAAATGACCCTCCCCACCCGGGGCAGTAGCGCTGCCACGTACCGATTTACACGTATAAACGGGTGACAACTTATTCGTTACAGATGCTTGCTCACTTACGAGCATGTCACGGGAGCAAACATATTATTACGGGTTAAGCTTCGATTATGAGCCTCATGGCAACGGTATAAACTTACTTATTTACATTTGCTGGACTGCAAATACTGATTTTACGATTGCTGGATTGAAATGGCTGATTTTACGCCTACGGGCACTTCTAATGAAATCTCGTGTTCAAAGCCGATATTATTTACAAACCTGTGAGATTCACCAACCTTTTGGTTGACACTTTTTAGCATGTTTTCTCAGGTACCCGGATGGAGTAGGATTACTCCAGGATTCTAGCTAGAGTCGCATGATTTCAACACAACTGCATTAACGGAGATTCTTAGCATTATCTTTTGTATATTTTGATTATGTAATAGAATCTCCCGCTACACGCGTGGACTCTAGGGGAAACTACATTTTGTATACGAAAACACTAAGTTTTCAAACACTATATCTATGGAATGTAACAAATTTACAAACGTTGCATATAGATGTCGTTTACTTTAGCTTTGTGCTGTGATATTTGATTAGTAACACCCCAAACTATGCTTCCGCAAAACAGTGAATTTCGGGGGTGTTACACAGGGTTTCTTCTGTCCCTTTAAGGTTCGTTTTCTTTCCGTTTCGTGTTGTGCTCTTTTTCGATTAATCGATAGATTTGTGGATAGATTTATGAGTAAAGATAATATGGACCGAATTACGTCCGTATTGACAAAAGAACAAATGGACACCTTCTGTCATGAATTTGGTATTCCACCGGAATTTGAGCCTACCCTACCGGAACGTTACCAAACGGTGAGTTCCATTCCCAAAGGGTGTATAGGAATTTATACCAAGGTTTTTGAGGATGGAAACGTACGGTTCCCTTTTTCTCGATTCTTGTTATCGCTACTTCAGTATTATAATATGCACTTTTCACAATTGACACCCTTGGGTGCTATGAAGATGACTGTTTTTGAGGTGCATTGTCGAGCTTTGAACATAAAGCCTACCGTTCCTTTGTTTAGGATTTTTTATAAACTGGCTCGCACTGGATTGTGGCTAACTGTTGAAAAAAGAAAGTCACCTAGTCCTTGTTGTTTTGTCGAAGCACCTGATGGGTTGAGGGGTTGGAAAGACTGTTTTTTCTGGGTAAAATCCTCCATTGTTCCCATAAACATGATATGGAAAAATAAAGATGTTTCTCTTGCGGACCCTATTCCTACTTATCAAGAAGTTAGTGAGACGATAGTTAGTGAGTTGAAGGAAAATGCCATTGACATCCGAACACTTCCAGAGAGGGTCCTTTTGATAGCCGGTATAAGTAGGAGATGGAACCGTCCGAACCGAATACCCCGTTTGAGGTGCGATGGCGAGGGTATGTATTGGTCTATGTCTGACCACTTATTTTTTACACTTTCCTGTAGCCCTTAGATATATATAAACACTATTTTATTATTTTTATTATTAGTTTTGATTGTTAAATATGTAACCATTTATATCATATTTTGCTTAACTTAATCAATTCACCTTATTAGTTTTTGTTTGCCTGCAGATATGAGTTTGATGGATTTTCTGAAGTTGCCTACTTTTGATGATTGTGTTTCGGATTCCCGGGATGTAAACGAAGGTGAACGATCCCATCTGGATCAGGTTGCTGATGTTGTGGTTTCTTCTAGTGATGGGCCCTTGCAATTGATAGCACCAGGAGCTATCATCATTGATAAGAAGAAGGAGAAGCGAGAAAAACGAAAAAGAGAGAAGCGTGCCTCCAAAAATGTTTCTGATGCCTCTGATTCCGACACTAGTGATACTTCTAAAAGGTCCAAGACACTCCCCAAAAAGCATTCCAAATCAAACAAGTTATTAAAGAAGGGTGCTGGTTCTCTTCACTTGATAGACGAGGCTGATGATATAGAACCTACCAAAACTGGTAATGCCCCATTCGGACTTTCTAAGGAGATTGTTGATCCAAAACGCAAAGGTGTGGAGCATCAAGTGGATAACCAAAAGGAAACGACTGTTGGATCGGATGAGGGAATGGAGAACATGGATAATTCAGATTCTGAGAATGTAGAAATTGAGGTAGAGTATGATGCTGATGAAATATATCGACCGTCTTGGGGATTAAAAAATGGTGACCGTTTGGATAATGTTGATGCCTGTCGAGATTTTATGGAGCATGTCACGACACCCGCTGAGGTTCTTGCTCTTCGAGACATGTCAAAGGCTACTATTATTGATGAGCTTTTTTATCACCAGACCCGTGCTACTGTTCTTGGCCAAGAGGTTAGGACCCGTTGGGGAACCGATTTAGGACGCCTAGCCAGTCAACGTCGTCGAAATGAAAGGATTAAAAGTTCGATGGGTATCTTATCTGAGCATGAGAAGACGGTCCGGAACTTAGAAGCTAGAATTCTTGATTTGGAAAATGATAAACGCGAGCGTCTGATCACTTTGGAGATGAAGGAGGATTATATCAAGAAGATGGATCAGAAATTGGTTGAGCTCGAGTCGAGAGAGAAAGAGATTAAGGATGATTATGCACAAATGCAAAGCAAATTGGATATGATGCAGGGTGTTATTGATGATTTGAAAAAGGAGAATGATTCACTAACCTTGGATCGACAGTGGCTTATCGCTGAGGGCCTTGATTATGCTTTTGAGAATTTGAGGCATAGTATGCAGTATATGACTTCACTTGCTGATGTACAAAATGCTGCGTACATGTATGGGTGTCATGTAGGTTTAACTCTTGGTTACTGTAATGCAAAAGCTAATGTGGAGATGTCTACCATTCGATGCTTCAATCCTAATGCTAAAAAACGGCTACAAGAATTAGCCGATGCACTCGCTACAGTACGATATGATTACCTGAAAAAGCTTTCCGAGACATATGATCAACCACTTGACGTTTTCCGGAGCGTTGCAGCTCCTAGGCTTCCACCATCTGCAGAGACCAACGCATCGGGCACCGTTTCCGAAGCCTAGTGTCACTCTTCTTTTAAGTATATGCATATATTATTATATTGTTCTAAATACTATCATCATTATCATGGCATTTTGTTGTCCTTTGGCCATTTGATGATTCCATATGCTTTGTTTTGGTACCCTTTGGCTATGTAATGTACCTTTTATTTTGATCAATGGTATGCTGATGTTTAGCTTTTGGGTGTTCTTCCTTTGCTCTTTATATCAATGTTGATATATATATATTTTTTAAAATGTATGGCGCGTAGCCGTGTCATATCGTTGCCGTAGCATAGATAAGTTATGTGAGCTTGCGGTGGTGTATTTGTAATACCACTTGGTTCACAATTTCCGTAGCGTTTAATACAAGGCGTCCCTTGTTAAAAGGTTACTCATTGAATGAGATAGATGGGTATTGAAAACCCTTTCGTATCTAAGGCTGTTGCCGAAGATTTGGAGCTTATTAGAGGGGTTAGCTCAACCGATAATTCAGTTACTTGTAATTATTTTTCTATCAAATATGCACGAGTTTTTGTCCATCCCCTCAGGGTGGTAACAAATGTCATACTCATTAAGTAGAGAAAATTACAAGTATGAAATTTGTGGATACATAACTATTAAAAGCTATAAATGATTAAGGATAAAAACGCCTGAGATTCATCCCATTCCACGATCTTGGGAGTCTTCTTCCGAAAGCGTCTAACAACTGGTATGCTCCATTAGGGAATGCCTTTTCAATCTTGTATGGGTCCTCCCATTTGGGACCCAACTTTCCCTGCTCCATTGCATGACTTGCTTCATTTTTTCTGAGGACAAGGTCTCCTGGTTTGAAAGTTACCAATTTGACCCGTGCATTATAGTACTGCTCCATTTTTTGTTTGTAACGAGCTTCTCTTATAGACGCTATTTCGCGTCTTTCCTCCAATAGGTCTAGGTTCTGTCGAAGCTCCCTTTCATTATTCCCTTCCCCTGAACGTGAGCTCCTGTGTGTCGGCATGCCTATTTCTGCAGGGATGATAGCCTCAGATCCATAGGTAAGACTAAATGGCGTCTCACCATTACTAGTCTTTACCATAGTTCTGTGTGCCCAAAGCACATTGGGCAGGTTATCCATCCATCCGGAGCCATCTCTTTCCAGTCTGGTTTTGATACCCTCCACGATGCTTCGATTAATTCTTTCAACTTGGCCATTGCTCTGTGGGTGAGCCACTGATGAAAAGATCTGTTCGACTTTCAGTTCAGAACACCATGCCTTAAAGGGATTTTCAGCAAACTGCTTGCCATTATCGGTGACTATTTCTCTTGGTAGTCCGAAGCGACACACTATATTGTTCCATACGAACTGTTTAACCTGTTGCCCCGTTATCCGTACCAATGGTTTTGCCTCTACCCACTTGGTAAAGTAATCCACAGCCACTAATAGGAACTTGACCCCTCCCGTTGATGGTGGGAATGGTCCAACAATGTCCATCCCCCATTTTTGGAAGGGCCAGGCCGACGTTACTGAGATGAGATCACGTTTCGGCATCTTTGGGACCGGAGCGTGAACCTGACATGGTTTGCATCTCTGAATTACTTCGTTTGCATCTCGATGCATCGATGGCCAGTAATACCCCAAATTCATGATTTTGGCTACTACGGATCGGGGACCTGCATGCATCCCACAAGAGCCTTCATGCACCTCTCTTATTACATAGTTTGCTTGCAGCGGGCCGACACATCTCAACAAGGGTACCAAATATGATCTTCGGTACAAGATCCCTTGCTCTATGGTGTATAAGGGTGCTTTAGCTACGACCTTTCGTGCTTCAGCTTCTTCTGCAGGGAGTATACCTTCTGACAGGTACTTAAAAATTGGTGTCATCCAAGTATCCCCCTCCTCATCGACTATGGTGTTAACCTCATGCTCATGCAGTGAACGTTTCTCCAAAACTTCTACCAACACTTTCTTAGTCAAGTGATCAAAAGCTACCGATGCTAGCTTACTGAGAGCGTCCGCTTGTTGGTTTTTGCTTCGAGGAATTTGCTCGATCTTGCAAGACCGAAATTGCTTCATCATTTTTTGAGCTTGTTCCATATACGCCCGCATCGTTAAATCTCTTGCCTCATAAGTCCCGTTAATTTGATTAGCCACCAACTTCGAGTCTACAAATACCTCCAATTTTTCTATTCCCAATTTCTTAGCAATTCGTAACCCTGCCAGAAGGGCTTCGTATTCAGATTCATTGTTTGAGGTCGCAAACTTGAATCGGAGGGCGTAGGTGTATTCTGAACCTTTCGGATCCACAAGGATCAAACCAGCTCCGGAACCCCAGGAGTTGGAAGCTCCGTCAGTATGGAGACTCCAGACATCCTTTTCCACGATCGAACCTTCTGTTGGGTCCAAAACCTTTCGTGTTACATCTGACCGTGGCATTTCAGCTACAAAGTCTGCTAAAACCTGCCCCTTCACTGAAACCCTTGGCTTATACTCGATTTCATGTTCTCCGAGTTCGATGGCCCATTTAGCCAACCTACCGGAAACTTCAGGTTTCTGAAGCACTTGACGGATCGGTTGATCCGTAAGTACAATAATTTTGTGGGCTTGAAAGTACCTTCTTAACCTCCTGGCAGTATGAACTAAAGATAAAGCAAGCTTCTCCAGGGGTGGGTAGTTCAATTCTGGTTCTTGTAGTACCCTGCTTACGAAATATATAGGCATTTGTTTCTTATCCCTCTCCGCCATTAGTACGGCACTTACCACCTCTGCCGTGGTGGCAAGGTAAAGAAATAGAGGCTCTGCCGGCAAGGGTGCAACCAATAACGGAAGGTTCACAAGATGCTCCTTAACTTGCTGGAAAGCTTTTTCAGCCTCCGGGGTCCAAATGAAATCATTCTTATTTGTGCACTTCTCCAATGTATTGAAAAAGGGTAATGATCTTTCTGCTGATTTAGATAAGTATCGGTTTAGCGCGGCTAACCTTCCGTTGAGGCTCTGAACCTCTTTTAAAGATCTTGGGGACTTCATCTCCATGATGGCCTTGGTCTTATCCGGATTTGCCTTCATCCCTCTCTCCGTGATGATATGACCCAAAAACTTACCCTCCTCTACTCCGAATGAGCATTTTTTAGGGTTGAGTTTCATGTTAATCATCTGCAAGTTCTTGAACGTCTCTTGTATGTCTGACATCATAGATTGTGGCGTATGACTTTTAATGACAATGTCATCAACATAAGCCTCCAGATTTCTCCCTATCTGGTCTTTAAAAGATCTATCAACCAAACGCTGGTATGTGGCACCGGCATTTTTTAACCCGAAAGGCATCTTTTTGTAACAAAACACTCCTTGATCAGTGTGAAACGCCGTTTTGTCTTCATCTTCAAGAGCCATCTGAATTTGGTGATATCCTTTGTATGCATCAAGAAAACACTTAAATTTATACCCAGATAGTGACTCCACCTTCCAATCAACTTCCGGAAGAGGATATGCATCTTTCGGACAAGCTTTGTTGATGTCCTTAAAATCGACACACATTCTCCATGTGTTGTCTCCTTTCTTGACCATCACTGGGTTTGCCACCCATGTTCGATATCGGACCTCACGCATTATACCGGCATCGACCAATTTCTCTACTTCTTCGCAAGCAGCCTTGCTCCTCTCGGGAGCCAAACTTCTTTTCTTTTGCACAACTGGCTCGATGCTTTTGTGAACGTTCAACTTGTGTTCCGCTATGTGTCTCGGAACACCCGTCATGTGGGAGGGTTCCCATGCAAATACATCTATATTTTCCTCGAGAAGCCTTATCAGGTCTTGTCTATATCTCCCACTGATACTTCTTCCAATACCTACGGTTTGATCTGGATAATTTGGATTTATGACGATCTTGTCTTCAAATTCCTCCTCTGGTGTGTAAGATGGTTCCTCTTCGATGACCGTTTGTTCGGACCCTTCTTTTTCCTTCGTTTGATCAATTAGCTTCCTTTCGGTCTGGAGACATTCCAGTACCTGTCGTCTCTCAGCCCGTACCGTGGCCACTCCGGCTGGAGTTGGGAACCTCATCATTGCGTGCATGGTGGAGGGAACAGCATGCAAGGCACGGATACCAGGTCGTCCCAACAAAATGTTGTAAGACGAAGGAGATCGAACTACCAGGAAGTTCAAATTTACCGATCGGCACAAAGGGTAATCACCGAAGGTGACTGGAAGTTCGATTTTTCCCATTGGGCGAACCACTTCCCCCGAAAAGCTGACTAGGGGAGTAGATGCTTCCATCATCCTCATCTTGGTGAGACCACTAAGCTCATTAAAGCAATGCTCATACATAATCTCCGTAGAACTTCCTCCGTCTACATAAATTCTGTGGACCATTTGGCTTTCTACAATTGCTTTGATTACCAGAGGATTCTCGGTTGGACAAATTTCATTGATAGGAGGGAACGTTATGATTTGGTTCATCCACCGTTCAGATTCACTCAATTTCCTCTTTCTTCCCACATGTGCCCCATTGGAGCCTGTCATCATGATAGCCTTTCCCCTTCCTTTCAAACCTCCTTCTTTCGTTCCCGTGGTTTGTTTGTTCCCTATGGATTTAATGGATCCTGCCTTTATATCCTTCACCAAATGAGCCAATTGACCAGATCGTACTGCGTCTTCTATTTGTTTCTTCAACTGGAAACAATCATTGGTGTTGTGCCCCCTATCATTGTGAAATTCGCAGAATCTATCCATATTCTTTCTCTCCGGGTTTCCACCCATCGGTGGAGGCGGAACGAAGCTGTGTCTCACCTCTTCGGTTGCCAGTATCTCACATGGCGTTTTCACAAGGGCCGTGAAAGGCGTGTTCCTCCTATATGGGACAAGTGTTTGCGACGCGTGTTGTGGCGATGGATCTTTGGACCGCAGACTTGGTTTCTCGTTACCAAACGTCGAAATGTTTCTTGACGAAGGGTTTGCCTTCCATGGGCTCAGCCTTCCATGAAAGCTACCCTTCTTAGATGAAGGGTCTCCTACAAGTGAGGAAGCCTCCTTTCCCCGAATGAAAGCTTTAGTTCTCTCATACATTTCCTCTGAGGTATCCGGAACTCGATCGTTTAGCTTCTCAATTAGTTGTTTGTTCTTGAGCCCATTCATGAAGCCTGAGATCCGGAATAAGTCACTGGCTCCCTTAATTTCCATGCTTTCTGCCTTGAAACGCTCCATGAATTCTTGTAAGGGTTCGTTATCCCTCTGCCGAATGTTATGAATTTCCACGGCATGTCTGGTATATCGCTTTTGTTGCATGAAGTACGCCGAGAATTTCTCCCGCAGTTCTTCGAAAGTATCAATTTCACCCTCAGGAAGACTATCAAACCAAACTCTAGCAGGTCCCGTGAGGGTTTGTGCGAACATGTGACACCAGAGGGGCATCGACCATTGCTCCATTTCTGCAACCCCCGAGAATAGACTAAGATGGTCATCAGGATCCCACGTTCCATCATACATGCGTACGTGTGGTGGTAATCGCGTCTTTGGGGGCCTCTTACAATTTGCAATTCTTTTGGTGAACCTTCTAGCGACCGAAGGCTTATAAGGAGAATCGATGTCCTCATCGCTTTCATACCCCGAATCAGTGTCGTCTTCAGGACTCGAATACTCTCGTCTCCTATCTTTTTTCTTCGTGCGTGTTGCCTTCCTTTCGGCTTTCCTTTTTTTACTCTTCTTTTTGGAGGTGCTGCCTCTTGCTTTACTTTTTCTCAAATAGTTCCTTCGGGAGTCAGAGGTACGGCCGGAGGATCCAGCAGAACCCTTCGGACAAGAGTCGGAAGTATTTGAGGCTTCTGAATTTTCCTCCTCTTCGGATGAACTGAAGTTGAGTTCCATACGCACATCTTTCATTTTCTTTTTCTTGGCTTGGTCTTTCAAAAGTGTTTGAAGTTCCTTAAAGTTTTGTTCTAGAAATGAAGGGGTGATAACCTCCTGAAGTGATTTCTTTGGGCTAGAAGGCCCCTGATCTTCACCGATCGGAGACTTCAACCCCTCCTCGACCTGAGCGGAGTCAAGATTTTCCATGTGGTAATCAATGGGTTAGCTTGAACACTCGGGTCCCACGGATGGCGCCACTTGTTGCTACACCAGAATTCCGGAGCCGAACCTTCACAAATGATCTTGCCTTGGACAAGTATAAGCTTCGGAACAGTCTAGCGAGCTGGTACGAATCCTGCAAATATAAAGAAACCGTTAGCCTCGTCAAAGGGCGGAAGGGTTCCTCCCTTGACCAAGCTCCGGCGTGAGAATAAGTATTGGTTTTATAAGTATTGAGTGAGAGTAAATGTGGAGTAATGAATGAATACCTTGTGGTAGGTGTTGGGTATTTATACCCTTTACACTCGGGCTTGTATGATATTGATGGTATGTTTCGAGTCTCCTTTTGTTGTCTCGATATAAAACATTACCATTTTGATGTTTGTCTTGAACATGGATACTTACTTTCCCTATGCGCCGTTTGCTAGTTTCCAATGTATATATTCGTTTACAAGGCGCCGTTTGTGGATGTTACAACCCTTAATTCATGCTGACAAATCACTATTCCTGATGATGTATGGAACCATTCGGATTGTGCCCATATGGTTCATTTCACCCTTTGAATTATATCCATATGATATCATGTGTTAATCTTTGTGTCGAATCCGAATGATATATAAATCACTTGGCTATAATCTGTATGGTTCATTTTGAACCATTTGGAATGGATCCGTATGGTACATGTTGAACCATTTGGAACGGATCCGTATGGTACATATTGAACCATTTGAAACGGATCCGTATGGTACATCTTCAATGAACATGCATTAGAGTAAACATGGAAACACCCGATAACTAGATAGAGATTAAAATACGTACACATAAGATCTACTTTACGTTATACATGGAGTAGGTAACTTCATGATAATATTAAAACAATTATTAAGGCTTAAATAGCATTCTCCGAAGTTAATTAAGAGCAGTGCCAACCGTGGTTGAACCACTTCCAAACCACTTCTGACACATCAGCGCCACATAAGCTTTCCACCAACTGATTCAAAACTGATTCATCAATGCCAACAGTTTAACCACTTCCAAACCACTTTATTTTCATTTAATTATTTAATACAAAACAATTACAATTATTAATGCATCATGTACAACTCCATTAAACCTTAAAAGGATATTTTATTGCATGGGACCCACGATTTTTAAACTGGTTTGAAAGTGATTTGAATCAGTTAACCGGTTGTAACCACTTTCACCCCAAACCGGTTTGAAAGTGATTTGGGTTGGCATTGTCTTAACCAACCGGTTGGCAACCGGTTGGAGATAATATCCACCGTTGGCACCCCTCTAACAACTTATGTACGTTTCGTTTTACGAATATACCACATCGTATTTATATGTCCCGTTTTGCTATACAATATATTTTACAACGAACAAAATTATGATACTTTTGTACAAATATATTTGTAGTACTCGGTATATGATTTTATCTACGCAAAAAATTTATACTAGCTAGTAGCAGATATATGTTGTGGTCCTTTTAATAATTAAGTAGCATATATAAGTTGTGGTCCTTTTAATAATTAAGTCCTCTATGCACCTATTTCATTCATTAATTCATTGAATTAAAGTATACTTCATTTGGCACACATGAAGCCACATATCCATACATTTGTCACTTGTTATAACACTTATTCCTATTCCTATATCTATTCCTATATATAGGTTACACTGTTAATTAAAGTGTATATAGGATAGGATTTCATGCAATATAATATTATATGTCGTTGTATGTATCATTTCTAAATATGATTATTGTATTTACACGTAGTACCTTTTTATTTCAAGTGCGACACTCGTACGTGTAAGTTTTCTACTTGCAACTCCACGGTCATCAATATTCAAGATTTTAATTACACGAAAACCGTCTTTTAACACGACCGGATTAATTATATATATAATTAAAATCAACTCATGCATGCTGCATGCCTTTAATAAGTGCTTATATGGGAGCCAACCTAAATCATCAAACCTACGTTGTTACGAAGTACATATACATATATAATCCAAGTTATACGAAGCTGAATAAATATTAAGGTGACTCAAGGTTAAGGCCGGTAAATATTAGGACTTTAGGCCCCTGATTTTTCAAGTCCCCAAATTGAAAAGGATTTTCAACATTTTAGTGTTTCAAAGCTCGAAAGAATTTAAGCTTTAAGAGAGTATATCCATTTCATGTTAATAAAAAATCAATGGACTTAATTCACTTTAGCCCATGCAAGACATTGAACCACTCCTGATAAATATTACAATCACGAGAGCAGTGGCGGATCCAGAAATTTTCATCGTGGGGGGCAAAAGTTAACACTTAAAAAATTTTCGATAGATAATTCACTGAACTTGGTGTTTGTAATTTTTTTTTTTAGAAAAAGTTCAAAATATACTAATAGAGGGGGCCATTTTAATGGATTTTATTCATAATGGGCTATTTTTAGGGGGGCCAAGTCACATTTAGTGTTAGGTTATGTAAAAAATATACATATAATTACACTATAAGCCTATTTTCATGGGGGGCCCTGGAACCCCATGCTATTAAACCAAATCCGCCCCTGCACGAGAGAATGTATATATAAACTGATGTGGACACAAATTTAGATTAAGAACAAATACACGTATACAATTATCATATCACTTTTGATCAATTGGCATATTGATTTGCCTTTTTCTCTTGATATTTTAAAGGGTATTATAGTAAAATTATATTAAAATCATGATAGATTCAGCTCCTTAATTAATCATCTATGTATTCCAAAGGGGTTTAATGCGCGCAAGTGTAACAAATTATAGTCTGACATTCATAGTATGTAACGAACTACTCGGGTTTCCATTGTATGTAACGAACTTGTAATTTCTTTACATTGTATGTAATTTATGATACTTTTTCCACGTGTCGACTTTATACGCTGCCACGTGGCGTCCCTTAGAACCATTAATCTGACGAAAATACACACAATGTAAATATATTACAAGTTCGTTACATACAATGTAACTTTGAATAGTTCGCTCTTTGAATAGTTCGCTACATACTACGAATATCAGACTATAATTTGTTACATTTGTGCGCACTTAACCTTATTCCAAAAACTACTTCATCACCCATTTTGCATTTATTTATTTACACTTATTATAAAAGGTTTCATTGAACATAGCATTTGAATATAATTATTACACTTAATATAATTTTACTATCATTCTTATTTTTTTTTAACAATAGTACTCTAAGTTGTATACATGTTATGAATGTTTACTGCAGCTACATTATCTAATTATATACCTTATAATGTATTTTCTAATTATAATATTTATATTTGTAGTATTATTTAACTAAAAATGTAATAATGATAGATAACCAACATTTTTGCCAAATACTGATAGAATTTTATTTCATTAGTTAAGGTTAGCATTCATACAACTAATTAATATAAATTAACCGCTTTAATGTTTTTAAATAGCAAAATTAATATGAGGGATATAAATCAAATCTAACCTAAATAGTGATATAAAATTAGAAGAAGAAAAAATATGGCGGATTAGTGACAAACTAACAAAAAGGTTAAACAACATGTAAAATGGTACTTTTATAGATTGTATACATAGTCTTTTTGGCGTAGAGCTTTTAGAAGCTTTTGGGAGCTTTTAGCTTTTAATTTTAAACGAAAAGCTCTTGTATAACACACACCACAATTTCAGGTCATTTTTTTTTAAACTCGGAAGCGAAATCCCATTCATATATTAACATAGATGACATTATGTCATCAACCAAAACATATTACAAGTTATAAGTATTAACTGCAATTTTAACAAACCATTAGTTTTATCCTAGGCGTTAAATAACAAAACACATTAAACTGTGTCCAAACAAAATCAGAGTAATCCTGGTCAAACCACTTCCAGTCACTCCTTGCCCAGCCCAAAATCATCTCAAAACCTGCAAGGAGTAAATAACGGAATTAATACAAAGCTAAGTGAATAAACATGTTACAAACAGTTTGACTTAGCTATAACATTATTAATTATCAACAAATAACACATAGACACTACATCATCAAGAGGATCGGTGGTCCTTGTGGAGCCCTCAGACCGCGGTGGCCCACCAAGCAACACTTACAATCACTGCAGGCCAATACAGTGATTTTACCGATAACTGATTGCTACCTTTAGTCAATATGTGTTCTATTCTCAACACATGATTACGAATCTCAAATTGACTAACCTGTAGCAATCAGTCCAACAATCATTGACCTCCAATTCACCAGAATGCTCAAAGGCAACACATCACAATTATATATATATATATATATATCTCAACAATATAATCAACAATCAACTATGTTTATATCGTTGCAACCAATATGTCACAACCAAACCACACTGAAGTTCCAAGTCTATTTTCCTGTCAACTTCAATCCACTTACTCAGCTGACTAACTCACCGAGTCTTCGGTGTATCTGTAAACACCACAAAGCAATTTAGTTAGTAACTGAATTCAATTCTCATTTCAATTTAAGTCAATATAATCACATATCAACAATAGAGCACTTTGCATATTAAGCATATAACAACTAGCTTTTATATGTATAAACATCACAATAAGATCATTACTCATTTTAACCAAATTTATAGGCTTCAAATCATCTTTACACATATTACTATGAAACCTACAAACCACAACAACCTGTAATACATAAGAGAAATGAAACAGGCCCGTGCAGGCCTAAATTGCGCCGCAACCAAAGGGAATCGCATCGCTATTTACACACAATCGTGTCGCAACATTTTACCATCGCGTCGCGAGTCAGCTAGGATCGCGTCGCAATCTAGACAGATCGCGCCGCGATCTGTATCGACGTTTTTTGACCCTGAACCTGTACCTGCTGTTGCTACTGCACGATTTTAACCATCAAAATACCAATTCTCAGCATACCAAATCAGTTCTAATACTTAAACCACTTCAACCAAAGTTATATAACAACATTCTAATATCACCTATCATCTTTCAATCATCAAGATTTCATAATAATATGATAATTATATTACAAACCCTCACAATTTAACAAGTTGAAAGAACAACAATTAGGCTAGCTTATTACCAACACAACTTAATAAGAATCATCATATAATCAGAAATAATCAACAAGCATATACTTAATTTCAACAAAGCTCATAACCTATGCAATTTAAGCAACTTAGAATCATGAGAATCTAAAATGAATAGCTTACTAAGTTGTAATAGATGAACAAGATGATAATCAATTTTATGTTAATCAAGATCACAACTTGTTGTTGATATAGTTTGTTATATGAATTTCCTCAAATTGTGAAAGTGTTTTCTTCAAGTGAAAAGGGACAAACAAATTTGGGTAAAGTCTGGAACATAGGCCGACTTTAACAACCAACCCAATTTTAGTAGTGTAATATTATACCCGTCCAAATTCTATTGTCTGGAACCTAAATACCAATTGTGGAAAAACTATTTCATTTTACCGTGAACTATAACTATTTAAAACGAACAATATTTCACTAGTCACAATTAATCCTGTAACCGGATTCCCTAAGCTATAAATCAAAACATATAAAGCACAATATTTATAATATAACAATTAATAATATTTAAGTAAGGGAATTTACCAGATTACCCTAAAGTCACAGAAGCGGGTCTTACAAATCTTCCCCCCTTAGGAAGATTTCGCCCCCGAAATCTCGCTAGACTCAAACAAATGCGGATATCGTGAGCGCATGCTCGAATCAGTCTCCCAAGTAAGGTTCGCCCCCAAACTATGTCTCCATTTTACCAAAACCATTGAGATCTCTTTCTTATGTAACTTAGTCACCTTTCTATCAACTAATTCAATGGGCTCCTCGATTAGTTTCAGACTGGAATCGACTTTAAGGTCCCGTAATGGAAGGATTTGGGATTGATCCTCCACATTACATTTCCTCAGATAAAAAACATTAAAAGTGTCGTGAATACCCGATAACTCAGGAGGAAGATTCAAGGCGACTGTCTGATCATTAACTACCTGTCTGATTCTGAACGGACCAATAAACCTCGGGGCGAGTTTTCCACGCTTCTCAAATCTGATTACACCTTTCCACGGGGAAACTTTTAAATAAACAAGTTCACCCTCGACAAAAGTAACAGGGCGACGGCGTGGATCAGCATACTGTTTCTGTCTGTCTCTGGCAACTTTCAATTTCACACGAGCTATAGTAACCTTATCAACTGTAGTTGATGATCCCAGTTAGAGATCTTAGTATGTATTACTTTGATTGATTATTAATAAGCTTGCGGAATAGTTTATTAATAACTTGAAGAACAAACTTGTAAAAATAATATCTAATCAAAAACTTCAATATTATTATCAATAATACGAACACACAATTGTGTTAGGGTTTACAACCTTGAAGCTAAGAACTAGAATGACTCGTATCTCTCTAGGGTTTTACAGGATCTCTATTTATAACATATAGAGTCCTTTTCAGAATCAAACTATTATGAAAATCCTATCTATTCCATAATTCTCTCTAACCGACTATATCTAACCAACAGTGGTTGTCTATATAACTAACAGGGGTAGTACTCGTATATAACTAACAGTGGTTGAGTACTTAATACAAGATACAAACTTATGTCAACAATGACACTGTTAGACTAAATCTAACTGACAGTGGCACTGTCAATACAAAACTAAACTAACAGCGGTGAACTTGAACTTCTTCTAGCAGTGGCACAAGACTTGTATTCTGAGCAGATCTGACAGTGGCTCAGATCTCAACAATCTCCCCCTAAACTTGATCATTCTCAGCAATGAATCAAGTTTCTTCATCTTTCTTTTCATCTTTAGTAGCTTGATTCTGTTTTCTCCTTTTCTCCTCCTATCTCATTCTTTCCAACTCCATTCTTTTATGAAACTGATTGAGCACCATATATAAAGCATTGAATGCTCCTTCTGAAATCACTGTAGTTCTCAGTTGAGATGCAAGCACATTTCTTAGAGTCTGAGTCCCCAGTACATATTTTCTTTCATCAAGCATATAGATTGTCATTCCACTTCTGAATAAAATCATATGAACTCTAGCTCTAACAAAATGTCTCCATGTATTCACGGCATCAATATAGTTTAAAAACACATTAATGAATGGCTCAGGCACAAACAGCATATTCAGACATCTTCCCAACTCTCTTTCCATTATCACTAGTGAAGCCTGCTTGTCTCTTTGACTATTTAGCTCATACAGATCTAGAATGTCTAACCTATTCACATTCTTGAGCACATCAGCAACAGATGACAAATATTGCTCATTCCCATCTTCTCTTACAATCTTGATCTGCTCTTTAACAACATCAGCAACTTTTGATTTTTGTCCTTCCCATTCAATTATCCTTGATGATCTATCATGATTGATGTGAATATTTTCTTTGAAATCTTTTACCTCTTTGACATATTTTCTCAACTCTTCTGCATCTTTCTCCAAATCAGGAACTACACTATCACAAGTAAGAATTCCATTCCATCTGATCTTTATATTTTGATCAGAAAGCCTTTTGATTTCTCTTTCTTTGTCTTCTGCTTCCTCTTGCTCTTTCTTTTCAATTCTCTCTTGCTCCTCTTTTCTCACCTGCTCAGCAATTCTCTTTCTATCCTCATCCAATTTTTTCTTCATAACTTTGTCTTGCATAATCTTTTTCTCAAAATCCTCCTTTTCTTCATTCTGATATTTTTCATAAGCTTTTTCCAACTTATCTACATTCCATCCTTCAAGCACACTCCTTGGTGCATATCTTCCATCAAGAATTTTGAGCAAGTCCTTTTTCCTCTGAGCAGCAGTTGGTGGTTTGTTCCTTTTCTTTTCAAGCTCAGCTTGTCTTTTCAGTCTTGCCTTTTCTTCATTAGCTTGTTTAAGCTTTGCAAACCCTGGATTCAAACCATCATTACCATCCTTTTTATTGAACATATCTTGAATCTGTTGAGCAGACAACCCTTGACCTTTTGCAGCCATATCATTCAGCATCTGTGCAGCCTTTTGTGATAAGGTTACCACACTCAAGTCTTCCAGTATAACATCAACATCAGGACCTTCCTTTCTCTTAGACTCAACTGCCATTCTTAACATTCTCTCATCATGCTCCTCCTGAGCTCTCCTGGCCTCATCCAAATCAATTGGAGGCTCTACAACCTTCTTAACTTTTCTCTCTTCTTTCAATTTTCCCTTACCTTTGTCCTTTGAATCAACCTTTGAATGATCAGACTTAGGTTTGGGTGTTTGTGTAGGCTCTCTCAGAGTAATAGGCACTTCTAGAGCCCTGGCAGTGGTAGTTGCTGTAGCAGTAGTGTAAACTGAAGTAACAGTAGTTGTGACAAAAGTTGTGGGAATATTTGAAGTGTTAACAGAGGTTGATATAACAGTGGTTGATTTTGTGATAACAGGGGTAGGATTTGTAGTAATAGGGGTTGTATTATCAGGGGTTGCTGCTGAAGTACCAACAGTGGTAGATACCTCAACAGGGGTAGATACCAAACTACTAGCAGAGGTAGAAACATTACTAGCAGTGGTCAAAGATTGAGTTTCAACAGGGGTTTGTACCTTAGTAGAGGTAGACTTTCTCTTTGGAATTGATTTCTTTCTATTATATATCTTCACTCTTTCTTCCTCTTTAGCTTCAGGTTTTGACTTTATAAACTCCCCCTCAACCTCTACATCATCAGTTTCCATCTCCTCTGTTTCAACAGATTTATCATCCTCATTATCACTCTTTTCTTCATACACCAACCTATCACTAAAACTTACTCTTTTGCACATATCAAGATTTGCTCCCATAACATCCCAGATATACAGATTAGTCACAGCCTTTAAAGGTAATCCTTTGTTTAATGGAAAAACCTTCAAAGCTGGACCACTTTGTGCATTATCATCTGCAACATTCACATTCTCACTGTCTGAACCACTTGTCTGCTCATTACCACCCACATATACCACCATTCTTCTATCATTCTCAGCATCCACCATTTCATCATCCATACCTTCATCAATCACATAATCTGATACATTCAATTCATCTTCAACACCTCTATCACTCTTGTCATTAAACTCAGGTATATCCATGAAGCTAATATCACCTGCACCTTCAGTATCACCATCATTGTTATCATCTTCACCATCTGAATCATCACCATTATTCTTCTTATCTTCAGGCATATCATTCTGCTCATGATCATCTTTATTCTCCCCCTTGCCTGAAGATTCCCCAATGTTATTAGCAGGCAACAAAATTTTATCAACTGCATCTTCAACAACTGCCAACCTGGTTTGTAAATCAATGATTTCCTCCCTCTGCTTCTTTATCAATTCATCCTAGGCAGCCAACATAACCTGTTGCTCCCTTCTCAAAGCTCTTTCCTTCTCAAACTTAGTCCAAATCAGCTTGACATCATGTACCAGATCATCAATAGTCAATTCCCTAGTTATATTACTAGCCTCATCAACATTGGAGTGTGACCTCCGAGATGAATCATCGACTACATCTGCCACTGCAGATGCCCCTTTGTTATTGGTACTGGGACCTACATTTGAATCATCACCCATAGGTTCATCAAGTATAGTTGCCTCTGGTTGGGTCTTATTGATGTTACCACTATCTTGCCCTGCCAGTGGACTAGAGACAGTAGTGGCAGCCCTTCCAGAATGAACATTTTCATCAAGTATGTTCACCTGTTGTGGTTGATAATTTGACTGAGACTGTGAAGAAACAGGAATCTCCATAGCCTGTTTTATTTTCTTGGATTTCTTGGCTCTACTTTGGGTAGGCTGTTGGTTCCCTTGTTTTCTTTTGGTGCCACCTCCTGATGTGTGTTCAGAACCAACCTGTGTTGTTGGCCTGTCATCATTTGGTCCAAGTGATGTTGGTAATACACCACCAGTGGCAGAAGGAGCAACTAACATTGTAGAAAATAATGCAGTTTCCTTCTTGGAAAAAGTATTCTGATACTGGTTCATGGCTTTAATAGTCCTCAAGGATAGAGTAGAACTAACTATTACACTATCCTCTGCTGGCAAATTTGACAATTGAGTATTCAACAAAAGCTGAACAAATCTAGGGTACATAATGAATGTATCACCCTTTACATTATCATATTATCTAAGATAAACCTAGACATATTAAATTTAATACCCTGTGCCAAGCAGATAATAGGATATGCAATACTAGAACTAAATTCATTAAAACTAGTTCTCTTTTGTGACAAACATACCAGAAAAGTATGAATGTAGAACTTCCACTGAGGACAGAACCATGACTTCAAGAAAGTATATTCTGATCTAGCTTTTCCAGAACCTTCATACCCCATATCCTTTATACCTTTAAACAAATCATCTCTTGATAATTCCAGAATTCCTCCTTCATCATCAAACTGCAGAAGTTCTCTAAGAACAATCTCAGTTACCATTACCTTCTTCCCTTTTACAGTAGAATGAATGTGAGAAATTCCATTAATATTCCCTTCCTTCGCATTCTTCCAGAATTATTGAATATGAGATCTTATCAATCTCGGGGCAACAGTAAGGGCATATGTAACTGAACAGTTACTCAAGAAATCGATAATAGGGTGAAAATACTCATCTGCAATTTCTTTGTTCAAGAAAGCCCTCATGTTGTGTTCAGAATGAACACTCAAAGTAGAAGTACCAGAATCAGACGAAGATGATGATGCCATTGATGAACATGATGAAAGAAAGAAGAGTGGTTTACTAAGAACAAATCCAAACAAGAGCGATTATTGAAGGGTTTTGAGAATTTTGAAAGCGTAATTGAAAAAGTGAAGTATTTGAGTACTTATATGATGACAGTGCCAAGCCCTAAAAATAGACTTAACAGTGGCACTGCTGGTTATACCCAGCAGGGGCACAACTTACAAATAAGCCCAACAGGGGTACCTTACTTAGTCAATTATAGTCAACCCTTTTTAACCATCTAACAAAGCTAACAGCGGCTGATAGTCTAGCAGGGGCATCCGACCAAGGAAACTCCAGCTTAGAACTAACAGGGGCATATACCTGCAATTTTAAACTAAGAAAAACAACCAGCAGGGGTTAATCCACACAAATATACAGCAGGGGTTGAAAGTACATTGACAGTGGCATAAGTAAACTAACAGTGGCACCAACTGTTATCATAATGAAGCTAACAGTGGCAACACTTGACCCTGTCACATACAATATACTTCGTCCCTGTTAGTATCAAATCCTGGCCAAAACACTAAGTGAAATTGATCATACCAATATTAGTTATCAAAAATGTAAACCTTCCTACATCAAATGCTTTTGTAAAAAGATCTGCAAGTTGATTATCAGTATAAATTTTGAAAATATGAATCAATCTTTTATCATAACAATCTCTTATAAAATGATATCTGATCTCAATGTGTTTGGTTTTTGAATGCTTAACAGGATTTTGAATAATACTAATAGCAGAGGTATTATCAATATAAATAGGAGTGTTCATGAAAGTCAAACCATAATCCATCATTTGATTCTGAATCCAAAGAACCTGTGCACAGCAACTTGATGCTGCAACATATTCTGCTTCTGCTGTAGAAGTGGAAACTGTGGTATGCTTTTTGCATTGCCATGACACTAACCTATTTCCAAGAAATTGACATCCTCCACTAGTTGATTTTCTATCCATGTTCTCACTACCATAGTCACTATCTGTGAAAGCCTTAAGCTCAAAATCTGATCCTTTAGCATACCAAAGTCCCAAATCTGGTTGACCTTTCAAATATCTAAAGATCCTTTTCACAGCATACATGTGTGACTGCTTTGGATTGGTTTGGTACCTAGCACAAAGACACACTGCAAACATAATATCGGGTCTAGATGAAGTTAAATACATCAAAGAACCAATCATTGACCTGTACAAGTGCACATCTATTTCCTCCCCCTCAGGATCAGAATTAAGATGTTTATGTGCCTCCATGGGAGTGCTAGCTACCTTTACATCTTTATAACCAAATTTATTCAAAATATCCTTCACATACTTCCCTTGGTTAATAAAGATTCCATCTGACTTCTGCTTAACCTGCAATCCTAAAAAGAAAGTGAGTTCACCCATTGAACTCATCTTGAATTTCTTATGCATTAAGTCCTCAAACTCTTTGCACAATGAATCCCTAGTTGACCCGAAAATAATATCATTAACATAAACCTGTACCAGCAATATATCTCTTTGAACCCTTTTGGTAAACAAGGTCTTGTCAATAGTACCTCTCTTAAATCCATTCTTGAGCAAGTATTCAGATAGAGTATCATACCAAGCTCTAGGAGCTTGATGTAATCCATACAAAGCTTTCTTCAATCTGCACACTCTATCTGGATATGTTGGATCTTCAAACCCTGGTGGTTGGCATACATACACCTCATCATCAATTAGACCATGAAGAAAAGCACTCTTCACATCCATTTGATAAACTTTGAAATCCTGATAAGATGCATAAGCTAAAAATAACCTAATAGCTTCTATTCTAGCAACAGGAGCAAAGACATCATCATAATCTATTCCTTATTCCTGTGTGTACCCCTGTGCTACCAACCTTGCTTTATTCTTTATCACTATTCCTCTTTCATCTCTCTTGTTCTTGAAGATCCACCTTGTGCCTATAGCTTTCTTTCCTTTTGGTAGATCAACCAAATCCCATACATCTTGCAGTTTGAACTGCAACAATTCTTCTTGCATTGACTCTATCCAACTTGGATCTTTGAGAGCTTCCACTGCCTTCTTTGGTTCCATTTGAGAAAGAAAACAAACATATAGTGAAGTATGTAAATCTTCTTCTCTTACCTTGGTTTGATGTCTAGTCTGAACAGGAGAGCTAATATCACCAATGACCAAATCCAAGGAATGATTTTTATGAACCAGATACTTAGATGTGGATGTATCAAGTAGTTCTCTTTCCAAATTTGGACCCAAAAGATTATCCATCTCTGATTCTGAAAAAGAATCTCTTTCCTCTCTTTCTTTTGATGGCTTTGGAGTTGTTTCAGAATCTGACAAAGAAGTCCTTTCCAAGACTTGAAATGGAGGACTTTGTTCAAAATACTTTGGAGATTCATGCTCTCCTTCTGAATCATGCTCTGAATCTGTATGAGAACCCCTTGAAGTAAATGGTTGATGACCTGTTGGAGTTGAACCATCTTCATCCTTGTTTGAACCATTTTTGCCAGTTGACCCACTTGTATCATCTGAAGATCCATCTTTCTCTTGTTGCTCTGATTGGAATGCTGCTGGTGGATCTGGAGACCAAATAGGAAACAATACATACTTCAAGTCATCCTTTTTAGTCTGACTTGAGCTTGAATGCCCATCTTCACCTGCATCATTACCTGCATCTGTACCTGCACTAGTAGACAAATCTGGATACCTAAAAGCATGGGTTAGTGCATCAATATCAAACAATACTTCTGGACCTTTTCCTTCTACATTTGATGTATTTTCATTAAAGGTCACATCCATGGTCTCCTCTATGATCCTAGTCCTTTTATTAAATACTCTATAAGCATTGCTTTGAATAGAGTATCCAACAAATACAGCCTCATCTACCTTACTCTGAAACTTACCAAGGTGATCCCTGGTATTTAAGACAGTACAAGGACATCCAAATGGTTTTAAAAAGCTAACTAAAGGTTTTCTCTTAAAGAATAACTCATAGGGTGTCTTGTTATGAGGTTTAATGATCAAAATCCTATTCAAAACATAACAAGCAGTGCTGACTGCCTCTGCCCAAAAGGACATTGGAAGTTTAGCATCTGCTAGCATGCTTCTAGCAGCCTCAATTAGTGTCCTATTCCTCCTTTCAGCTACTCCATTTTGTTGTGGAGTCCTAGGTGCACTAAACTGTCTTTCTATACCTTTCTCCTCATAGAACTTATTCATCTCATGATTCTTAAATTCTGTCCCATTATCACATCTGATGATCTTAACCTTTTGATTAGTTGAATTCTCAATCCTAGTTATGAATGATCTAAGTATTTCACCTGTTTCATCCTTGGTCCTAAGAAAGAATACCCAACTCATTCTAGAATAGTCATCAGTTATCACCAAACAGTAAGATTTCTTCCCTTGACTAGCTACATTGGTAGGGCCAAACAAGTCCATATGTAACAGGTGTAAGGGAGTGGTATTGGTATTCACAAGCTTGGTCTTATAAGAGGTCTTGTCTTGCTTGCCTTTGAGACAAGCTACACAGTGGTCACTACATTCAAATAACTTTTCAGGTAAGCCTCTCACTAGCCTATTCCTAACAAGTTTATTCATGGTCTTGAAATTCAAGTGACACATCCTCCTATGCCATAGTTCAGATTCAGAAACAGTAGCTTTAGAAATAAGACAGTTAACATTTTGAGATTCCATCTTGTTTAAATCACTACAGTATACATTATCCTTTCTTGGAACTCTCATTAAAATTTTATCTTCAGGTATTTTGAGTTTTTCAGAAAGTATAAGGCATTCTGTGTCATTGAAATAAACAGGATTTTGCTTATCTGTGATTTGACTCACACTAAGCAAATTATATCTCAATTGCTCAACATAATACACATCATTGAAAGTGAGCTTACTGCTTTTTACCTTACCTTTTCCAGTGATCTTTCCTCCTTTAGGATTGCTACCAAATGCTACATCTCCTCCATTAAATGCTTTGAAGTCCTGCAGCTTTTCCCTATCTCCAGTCATGTGCCTTGAGCAGCCAGAATCAATGTGCCATAAGCTCTTTGGCTTGCCCTGCACATATAAAAAGAGAAAATATTAGTTTCTCTTGGGAACCCAAACCAATTTGGCTTTGGGTTTCCCATGAGCATTTTTGACATCAACCCTCTTAAAGGTGATTGATCTCAATGCTCCATTGATTTTGGACACTTTTGATGTGGATGCATTCTTATGTCTCCAAAAACAATATGTTTTAGACCTGACAGGGGTTAATGGTCTGACAGTGGTCACTTTCAAATTCGTATTTATTACCCTAGCAGTGGTAGCTTTACTTGGTATAAACATTCTTTTGAAATGTTTAATACCAGCAGAGGTACCATGCCTGACAGTGGTCAAATCTTCCCCTGTTCTTGTCTTGCCTCTGTTAGCCTCTGACAGTGGCACTGCTGTAGCATTAACAAGGGCTGCAGCCTTGCCTCTGTTTGGCTTAATACTCAACATTTGTCCTTTACCACTGTTCCTATTATTTTTAGGATTGTAGTAACAGTCCTGTTGAAGATGATTATACCTACCACAAATAAAACATGATTTTCTTTTCACACATTCAAACCCATTACCCAGCCTTTGTGAAACCAATTGGTTCCAATTTCTCTGATTACCCCTGGGAATGGATTTATTTACATTATTTGCAGTATTTAAATCAGACCTATTTGATTTACATGCACATTTATCACACTCAGATTTATCTTTTGACTTATCTTTTGATTCAGGATTGACTCTTTTGTGCACATAACCTAGACCAGATCTAGATTTATTGGATTTTCTAACTTGATCTATCTGAGCCATTGCTTTCTCAACAAACAGTTTTTTACCCTCTTCTAGTTTAGTACTATTTAGTTCAGAAACTAGACCAGTAATAGGCTTAACACAACCATCCATAGAATTACCACTAGATGAGCTATCACTATCACTCTCATCTTCCTCAGTCTAATCAGATACATCCACTTTATCAAAATTTACATTATTAGCACAATTAACTACTGGATCTACCTTTTTAACCTCCTCAGACACATCTACCTTAAGTTTTTCTAAGTCAAACTCAATTTTAGATGGGAAGTAAGTATGATTATAAGGTGGGGGTACAGTATTAAGGTTGTAACCTAATCCAGTTTTTAATTTATCATGAATTTGAGACTTGATTAAGTTTTGAACACCTTTTGAAGCATTTTCCAATTCATCAACTTTCAACCTTATTGACTCTTTATCAGAAATTGCCTCAGCCAACTTTGCACTTAGCATATCAACTTTTGTTTGTAAAGCTTTCTTTTCCCAATTCAGATATTTAATATCTAAGTGAAATTGTGATTCATTCTTTTCAAAAGCTTTAATCTGTCTTTCTAAGTTTTCAATAGCTAAAGTTGCATGTTGACTCTTTTCCTCACAAGCTTTCAATTCATTACACACAACCATATTATGATCCCTATAAAATTTAACCATTTTCTTGCATGTAGTAGAACATAATTTAGATTGTACCTCATATGGAATGTCTGAAGGCTCTGGTTCTTCTGTGACAGCCATTAAAGCTTGATTCTTGACTACAAGCTCTTCCTGGTCACTCCAGTCAAATCCTCCCATTCCATCTTGTGCAACCAATGAATCTGAAGTGGTGTTCTGAACAGGTACCAATCTTCTTTGAGGACCAGAACTATTTCTTACAATGCCATTAGAAGTATTCTGAGATCCTCCAGCCTGTGTGCTCTTGCACTCTCTAGCAAAGTGTCCCATCTTGTGACAGTTGAAACACTCCACCTTGCTCTTGTCAAAACCAGCTACACCATCTCTCTTGTAAGTAAAGTTTCTGTTCCTAGACCTCTGCATAAACCTTTTTGCCCTTATAGTAATCATAGCCATCTGCCATCTCAAATCCATCTCTTCAAGATCCTCTTCATTAACCTGTTCCAAATCCTCTGTTGTTAAGGATGAATTCACATGGCTTGCAAAGAAAGCTTCCAAGACATTATCATTAGCACCAGATGTACTACAACTACCAGATTCACCAACAGACACAAAAGCAGCATTGTTAGAGCTACCATTGGACTGTTTTAGAGCCAAAACCTCAGGCTCAAAGTTCCTCAGATCATTGTATAGATCTTCAATCTCCTTTTCTTCAAGATCTGCACTTTGTCTAAGTCCCACGGTGTACATATTCCAATCTGTACCTAGTGATCTTAGAAACTTCCTATTCAAATCATCCTTATCAATCTTGACATTGTGATTTTCAAGATCACCCACAAGTTTTTGAAATCTGTCAAAAGTCTGAGTCAAAGTTTCAGACTTTACACCTGCAAAGTTTTCAAATTGTTGTTTGAGAAGAGATCTCTTATTCTTCTTGGTGTTGTCATTACCACCAAATCTCTTAACAATTGCTTCCATGAGAACCTTAACATCTTCACAGTTTTCAAATTTCCTTTGATACTCATTAGGAATAGACAACAGTAGAGTACTTAATGCCTTCCACTCTGTTGCTCTTTCTTTCCTCTCTGCATCAGTCTTTGGTGGCGGTCTTTCCTCCTTTTTACCATCTGCATCCTTAGGATAGTTTGGTCCATTAGTAACCACCTCCCACATCATATAATCCGTGAGCAACATGTATTGTCTAATCCTAGTCTGCCATAGCTCAAACTCATCAGGTTTGAGCATGGGAATCTTTGTAGCTTGTATACCTTCCATTGTTTCAGTAGACATCTTGTTATTTGTTGAATAAGCTGCGAAATTCAATTACCTTCCTCAAGATTAAAGCAATATCTAGCTCTGATACCACTTGATGATCCCAGTTAGAGATCTTAGTATGTATTACTTTGATTGATTATTAATAAGCTTGCGGAATAGTTTATTAATAACTTGAAGAACAAACTTGTAAAAATAATATCTAATCAAAAACTTCAATATTATTATCAATAATACGAACACACAATTGTGTTAGGGTTTACAACCTTGAAGCTAAGAACTAGAATGACTCGTATCTCTCTAGGGTTTTACAGGATCTCTATTTATAACATATAGAGTCCTTTTCAGAATCAAACTATTATGAAAATCCTATCTATTCCATAATTCTCTCTAACCGACTATATCTAACCAACAGTGGTTGTCTATATAACTAACAGGGGTAGTACTCGTATATAACTAACAGTGGTTGAGTACTTAATACAAGATACAAACTTATGTCAACAATGACACTGTTAGACTAAATCTAACTGACAGTGGCACTGTCAATACAAAACTAAACTAACAGCGGTGAACTTGAACTTCTTCTAGCAGTGGCACAAGACTTGTATTCTGAGCAGATCTGACAGTGGCTCAGATCTCAACAGTAGTCTGTACAATATCAGGACCTGCAAACTGCTTTTCTCTAGCCTCTAACCAGCAAGTAGGCATTCTGCAGCGACGTCCATATAACATCTCGTAGGGTGGCATACCGATACTGGAATGATAAGAGTTATTATAAGCAAACTCTATCAAAGGCAAATGAGAATCCCAAGAACCACCGTACTCTAACACACAAGCTCGCAGCATATCTTCCAGAGTCTGAATGGTACGCTCTGTCTGACCGTCTGTCTGGGGATGATAAGCCATACTGAGATTAACTCTGGTACCCAATTCCCGCTGTAAACTCTGCCAAAACCCAGAAACAAACCTGGAATCCCTGTCTGACATAATCGATAACGGAATCCCATGTCTCGAAACTATCTCATGAATATACAACTGGGCCAACAGAGTCAAAGAAGCAGTCTCACTGGTAGCCAGAAAATGAGCACTTTTCGTCAGTCTATCAACAATTACCCAGATCATATCATTACCTTTCTGCGTTCTGGGAAGTTTGGTAACAAAATCCATAGTAATATGCTCCCATTTCCACTCGGGAATATCAAGCTGTTTCAATGAACCATACGGTTTTTGATGTTCTGCTTTCACCTGGGAACAAATATGACAAGTTTCCATGACACGTGCAACATCGGTTTTCATCGTAGGCCACCAATATAAGGGTTTTAGGTCATTATAGATTTTTGTACTTCTAGAATGAAGAGATAATCTAGATTTATGTGCTTCAGATAATATCAAATCCCGAAGTCCCCCAATTAATGGAACCCAAACCCGAGACTGAAAGGTTTTCAAACCCCGAGAATCGTCAACTAATAGATCCTTTCGTTTCAGCATAATTTCATATTTCAAATTAACATCCAGTAATGCTTCAGACTGTGTAGCTTTTAACTGAGAAATCAAATCAGAATGAATATCTAAACGCATAAAACATACCCGATCAGAAGGCAACTTTCGGCTCAACGCGTCTACCACCACATTAGCTTTACCAGGGTGATATCGGATTTCACAGTCACAATCCTTAATCAGCTCTAACCACCGCCTCTGTCTCATATTCAAATTTTTTTGAGTAAACATATACTGTAAACTTTTGTGGTCAGTACAAATCACACATTTAGTGCCATATAAATAATGCCTCCAAATCTTTAATGCAAATACCACTGCAGCAAGCTCTAAATCGTGTGTAGGGTAATTCTTTTCATGAGTTTTCAACTGACGAGAATCATAAGCTACTACCCGATCCCTTTGCATCAAAACACATCCCAACCCAGCATGAGAAGCATCACAGTAAGCAATAAAATCATCAGAACCATCCGGCAAAGCTAAAACTGGAGCCTGACATAATAAATGTCTTAGAGTCTGAAAAGCTATTTCCTGCTGATCATCCCACTGAAATGTAATATTCTTACGTGTCAATTTAGTTAACGGGCTTGCAATCTTAGAAAAGTCTTTGATGAACTTTCTGTAATAACCCGTCAACCCCAGAAAACTTTTAATTTCAGAAGGAGATTTAGGTGTATTCCAATTCATCACAGCCTCGACCTTAGACGGATCAACTTTTATCCCATCATTACAAATAACATGCCCCAAGAACTGTACCTCCCGCAACCAAAATTCACATTTTGAAAATTAGCATAAAGATGTTCTCTTTTTAAAGTTTCCAAAACCAATCTCAAATGTTGTTCATGTTCAGACTCAGATTTCGAATAAATCAAAATATCATCAATGAATACAATTACAAACTTATCAAGGAACGGTCGACAAACCCGATTCATTAGATCCATAAACACAGCAGGAGCATTAGTCAGTCCAAATGGCATAACTAAAAACTCATAATGGCCGTACCTGGTGCGAAAAGCAGTTTTAGAAATGTCTTCTTCGCGAACTCGCACCTGGTGATAACCTGATCTCAAATCAATTTTAGAAAAATATGAGGATCCCTGCAACTGATCAAATAACTCGTCAATTCTGGGCAAAGGATATTTATTCATCACAGTCCTTTTATTCAGCTCCCTGTAATCAATACACATACGAAGAGTGTCGTCTTTCTTTTTCACAAATAAAACAGGAGCGCCCCAGGGAGAAGAACTAGGTCTTATGAAACCCTTATCTAACAGTTTCTGAATCTGAGTCATCATTTCACGAATTTCAGAAGGTGCTAATCTGTAAGGAGACTTAGCTACAGGGGAGGAACCAGGAATCAAATCAATCTGATACTCAACTTCCCTAACAGGCGGTAAACCGGGCAACTCATCAGGGAAAACCTCCGGGTATTCAGAAACCACCCGGACATCAGACACAGATCTCTTTTCTAACTTTGTATTTACAACATAAGCCAAATAAAACTCACACCCTTTAGCTAGAGATTTTCTAGCTTTCATCACAGAAATCAATGGAATACTGCCCTTTTCCCTTTCTCCTCGAGCCACTACATATGACTCTTCGGAAATTGGGATTTTTATCAACTTTTTGTGACACTCGATATTGGCTTTGTTTTGACTCAGCCAATTCATACTTAACACCACATCAAAACTTGGAATAGGCAACAGAAGAAATGAAACAGGAAAGTCATGACCCTCTATCGTAATATTAGCTCCTTTTACCGATGCGGTAACAGGAACCATTTTGCCATTAGCCACTTCTACTTCAATAGCGTTTACAATCAACGAGGGAGTCAACTTTAGCTTTTCACAGAAATTCACATATATAAATGAAGAGTTTGCTCCAGAATCAAAAAGTACATGTGTTGGTACAGAATTTACAAGAAAAGTACCAGTAATAACGTCGTCAGTGACAACAGCCTCGTCAACTGTCATCTGAAATGCACGACCAGCAGCAGATGGCGGATTTTTCCGCTTTTGGCTCGAAGAAGAGGAACCACCACCCATACCCGATCCCTGTCTTCTAGCCTCAGGGCAATCACCAGCTCTATGACCTTCCTTATGACAGTTCCAGCATACCTGATTAGGATAAGTACAATCTCTGCCTGAATGTCCCAATACCCCGCATTTTATGCACCTGGATGTCTGAGGAGTACAAGGCCCAGTATGCTTAGCTCTACACCTGGTACAATAAGAACCGTCCGAAGTATTACCTCCGAAACTAACTCTCCTGCTCGGCTGAGTACTTTATCCTTTCTGTTTGCCCCGATCAGAAGAATCACCCTTTGGCCTCTGTTGAAATCTTTCTTTGTTTCGCAGTCTCTTAGCCTGAATATCACTGTCCACAGAACGGGCTAGATCAAAAGCCTGGGAAAGTGTACCTGCTAGTCTCACAGTAGTACGGTAGTCAGGAGGTAAAGCTCTAACAAACTGATCAATTTTGATCCTGTCAGTCGGGACCCACTCCTGTACAAATCGCAGCTTTTCTGAAAACTGTCTTATAAGCTCATCAATACTCATCTGATCAGTCTTTTCCAAATCAAAAAATTCCTGCCTGATACGTGAAAGATTAAACTCAGAACAAAACTGCTTACAAACCTCAGCATGAAAATCTGGCCATCTGATGGTAGTTATCTGCTGTGGGGTCAATGGTGCAGTAATAGAGTCCCACCACGACATAGCCTGACCTTTTAACAACTGTACTGCATAGGGTACTTTATCCTCCTCCTCACAATGACAAACATCCAATTTTCTCTCAACATCGCGTAACCAGTCAAGGGTAACTGTAGGATCAGAACTCCCAGAATATACAGAAGGATTACTGGCCATAAATGTTTTAAGAGAACAACCTTTCTTTGAGTACTGAACTGGTGCGAATGTAGGTATCTGAAAACCAAAAGATCCAGACGTAGAAAAGGGTACAGAAGTCTGAAAATTATACCCCTGAGTTTGCTGCTGAGAAACATACGGAACTGATGTCGGAATCCGAAAAGTAGATGTAATAGGTGGAACAGTACTCTCAACATGCGGCTGGCTCGGAATTTGACGTTGAGAAAGCTCAGCCAATTGTTTCCGTTGATCTATCACTTCAGCCTCTAATCTCATCATATACTCACGATCAGATTCTCCACCAACTGAATAAGATGTGCCCTGATTATCTGGAAGTACGTCTGTCTCTGAGGCATTATTAAGGGTAGGGTTCGGTTGCTCATTCTTAGCCATCCTGTAATCACAACACATCTCACAACTCGTTAATTGTTAGTACTAATATACTAACCAATATCAATTCATAACCAATCCCGTAACCTGGAAAGTTTGACCAATACCACTAGGTTTGGGATTGAACACCTAATCACTACTCAATTCGCCCAAACCTATGCTCTGATACCAATTTATAACACACACCACATTTTCATGTCATTTTTTTTTTTAAAACTCGGAAGCGAAATCCCATTCATATATTAACATAGATGACATTATGTCATCAACCAAAACATATTACAAGTCATAAGTATTAACTGCAATTTTTACAAACCATTAGTTTTATCCTAGGCGTTAAATAACAAAACACATTAAACTGTGTCCAAACAAAATCAGAGTAATCTTGGTCAAACCACTTCCAGTCACTCCTTGCCCAGCCCAAAATCATCTCAAAACCTGCAAGGAGTAAATAACGGAATTAGCACGAAGCTAAGTGAATAAACCTGTTACAAACAGTTTGACTTAGCTATAACATTATTAATTATCAAAAAATAACACATAGACACTACATCATCAAGAGGATCGGTGGTCCTTGTGGAGCCCTCAGACCGCGGTGGCCCTCCAAGCAACACTTACAATCACTGCAGGCCAATACAGTGATTTTATCGATAACTGATTGCTACCTTTAGTCAATATGTGTTCTATTCTCAACACATGATTATAAATCTCACATTGACTAACCTGTAGCAATCAGTCCAACAATCGTTGACCTCCAATTCACCAGAATGCTCAAAGGCAACACATCACAATTATATATATCTCAACAATATAATCAACAATCAACTATGTTTATATCGTTGCAACCAATATGTCACAACCAAACCACACTGAAGTTCCAAGTCTATTCACCTGTCAACTTCAATCCACTTACTCAGCTGACTAACTCACCGAGTCTTCGGTGTATCTGTAAACACCACAAAGCAATTTAGTTAGTAACTGAATTCAATTCTCATTTCAATTTAAGTCAATATAATCACATATCAACAATAGAGCACTTTGCATATTAAGCATATAACAACTAGCTTTAAATGTATAAACATCACAATAAGATCATTACTCATTTTAACCAAATTTATAAGCTTCAAATCATCTTTACACATATTACTATGAAACCTACAAACCACAACAGCCTGTAATACATAAGAGAAATGAAATAGGCCTGTGCAGGCCTAAATCGCGCCGCAACCAAAGGGAATCGCGTCGCTATTTACACACAATCGCATCGCAACATTTTACCATCGCGTCGCGATTTAGCTAGTATCGCGTCGCAATCTAGACAGATCGCGCCGCGATTTGTATCGGCGTTTTTTGACCCTGAACCTGTACCTGCTGTTGCTACTGCACGATTTTAACCATCAAAATATCAATTCTCAGCATACCAAATCAGTTCTAATACTTAAACCACTTCAACCAAAGTTATATAACAACATTCTAATATCACCTATTATCTTTCAATCATCAAGATTTCATAATAATATGATAATTATATTACAAACCCTCACAATTTAACAAGTTGGAAGAACAACAATTAGGCTAGCTTATTACCAACACAACTTAATAAGAATCATCATATAATCAGAAATAATCAACAAGCATATACTTAATTTCAAGAAAGCTCATAACCTATGCAATTTAAGCAACTTAGAATCATGAGAATCTAAATGAATAGCTTACCAAGTTGTAATAGATGAACAAGATGATAATCAATTTTATGTTAATCAAGATCACAGCTTGTTGTTGATATAGTTTGTTCTATGAATTTCCTTAAATTGTGAAAGTGTTTTCTTCAAGTGAAAAGGGACAAACAAATTTGGGTAAAGTCTGGAACATAGGCCGACTTTAACAACCAACCCAGTTTTAGTAGTGTAATATTATACCCGTCCAAATTCTATTGTCTGGAACCTAAATACCAATTGCGGGAAAACTATTTCATTTTACCGTGAACTATAACTATTTAAAACGAACAATATTTCACTAGTCACAATTAATCCTGTAACCGGATTCCCTAAGTTATAAATCAAAACATATAAAGCACAATATTTATAATATAAAAATTAATAATATTTAAGTAAGGGAATTTACCAGATTACCCTCAAGTCACAGAAGCGGGTGTTACATCTTGCAAAAATAGTATCTCTATTTGGAGTGTAGGAGCTGGAGCTTTATATTGGAAATAAAAGCTTCAAAATCAAACGCTGGTTGTAGTAACGTTCAAAATTTGAAGGAGCTTTTAAGAATTTAAATTACACAAATGCCCCTTCTTTATTTTGTAGCCTTTTTGTTCGGTGAAAGCATGCTCACGTCCTTTTTCACATGTGCTGTATATTTTTTGGTAAGAGTGAAAATGATGGTTTGCTTCATTTTTTAATCTTGTTAACTTTTCGTATATAACTGTTGTTTCTTTTTTAATGCATGACATGCAATATCATATCAAAAAACAAAATGAAGATTTGTTTTTTATGAATATATATTAATACTAACGGATTATTATATTTATATATCACAATATAATTTATCTATACAATTAATAATCTAATTTACCAAACAATTATTTGTTATTTAACGACGTTAATCATTATAAAAATTATCGTTGTTTAATTTCGTGTCGATTTACATTTATTGTTTAACTATGTTTATCATTTGTATTTATATTGATGTCCTTTTACGTAATTTCACATTTTAAATTACAGTCACAGCTACTTTACCAAACAGTTCTATACAAATAAAGCTACAGCTTCAGCTTAAAGCTACAGCCTACAGCTACAGCCTACAGCTACAGCTTACAGCCTACAGCTACAGCCTGTAGCTTACAGCTATTTTACCAAACATACCCTTAAAATATAATGGTATACCTAAGTTCCTTGGGTAATATATAATTAAATTTTACATAGTATAAGTAAGTTAATGTTGCATTCATAACATAATATTTGAGGGTCCGTGTAACATATATTGGGCAAATGAACATATTTCATAACCAAAAGGAATAATAATAAATCATGTAAAAGTGAAAAATAAAACACGATCAACTGAAAAAATAAGATTGGACTTCAACAAAAACTACCTATTATAAGAGCACAGGGAATCGTTGCCTTGTGCTCAGCGTTCAGTTGAACACTGAAGCTGAAAAGTAAGTTATTGGTTAACCTTAATTAAGTGTTTAGTTCAGTGTTCAGTTGATTACTTAATTTCGTTTTTTTCAAAACAAATAAAATAAAACAAAATACATTAAATAAAACAAATCTCTCTATCTCTCTATATATTTAAAAGAAACTCAAAATTATGTAACCCTTCTTAATATAGATCACTATAAATTAATCTTGACCCTTTAATACATAAGGGCAATTAATTAGGTCCATTGATTTTCATTTTCAAACTAGACTACCTAATTAGCAAAAATGCATCAAAGCCAAAAGACTCTATTACCCTTGAAGAATATGCATTATTAACCACTATTAGTAGTAGTATTTAAATTTAAATAAAATTATAAATACTCTTGCTTTTTTGCGATTAAGGTTTCTGTAATGTACGGGTTAGTTTTGCTCAAATCTATGATTCGATTTATTAATTTTAAATTTGTAATTAATTTTTTGAAAAATTATATTTGAATTTCACTATTAACTCAAATAATCAAACTCAATTGTTGATACAGTACTAATACAATTGTTTAGGTCTCATGTATCTTGACTTTATTATATAATTGATCACCAAAATATCGTCACACTTTATAAGATGTTGAGACGTTAAAACATTTTTATATGTGTTCAATTATAATTTGCACGAAACATATTTTACCACCTTAAACCATGTAAATATTATATATACTTACGTACCTAACTTAACATAAAAATTACATATGTACATAAAATCTCTAACTCTATACTAATTAAAACTCTAAAATCAATACTACTAACCAATAAGAACATGAAATTTTTCGTAATCACCCACACTCAAACATCAATAATTGTGACTTTGTGAGAGGATGTTTGGATCAACGAGGTTAGAATAAAGCTTGAGTTTTAGAGTTGGTCTATTAGGAGAAATAAATAGAGTGAAAGAAATCTCTCTAACATGTGGGTAAGATATGAGATAATGATAAGCATCAAATAGATAGCATATTTTATAGTAATTTATCCCTATTTTTATATACATTTTAGTGCATTTATATGATTTTAGATACTTATTTTGTTAATATTTGCAGAGATGTATTTTAATTAAAGAATGAAGAAAAAGAAGCAAAAACTAATCCGAAACTGAAAGAAACTGAAGAAAATGAAGAAATGAAGAAAAAGGAGCTTAAACCTTGAAGAAATGAAGACTAAAAGTGTTAAAATGAAGAATTGGGCCAAGAAGACAAAAAGTCCGGATATGAAGATTAAAAGTCCAAAAATTAAGCCCAAGCTCGAAAATAGAATATTCTAGAATTTACATCCAACCGGCGGTTGGATAAACCAACCGGCGGTTGGGCTTTAGGGTTTAAAAGCGGTGCAGACACGTGGAGTTGGACCCGGATGCAAATAACTCCAACCGGCGGTTGGAGAACCCAACCGGCGGTTGGAGAACCCAACCGGCGGTTGGGAGGTCGGTTTTGAAAACTATAAATAGAGGCTCAAATCAGCTTAAACCATATACGATTCAAGAATACTAAAACCGAAAGTTAGGGTTTTAGGTCGACTTTAGGTGCGATTTTGGAGGCTAAAGAGCTAGGGTTTGAAGGTTTTTAACCCTAGGAAAAGCTAGTTCGTCAATTGGTTCGATTTCTTTATCCTTGTAACTTTAATAACCTTATTGAGTTATTTATGATATTGTTTATTTGATTTAATTGTGAATTAGGTTTTCATTATAAATGTTTGAATGATTGTTTATTGAGTTTATTATTTGAATTATATGTTTATGTTGGAACTATATTATTGAATGTTTATTATACAAGAGTTGTCTTTATTATAATATTTTAGTGATTATTCTTGACATAATTAGACTGATTTATATTAAACTAGGATGACCATAAACTGTTTATATAAATTAAGTGATTGTGTTTATGTTTTGATCTTCACCTTATGCGATAAACTAAGAATAAATCATTAATATAAAGTAATACTGCGATTCAAAACTAACCATAGAAATTGTATAATAAATTGATGATAGATCGTATTAATTAGTAACACTTTGCGTAACCTTATGATTGTGTTGCTATGATGAGGATTTGACTTAACCCTAAGTGATCTTCTACATTAGTAAATCACCAATAATAATAGCCAACAAAGCAAATAGACATAAGTACATATAATAAGTTTAATAAATAATAGTTTGAATAATTATAATCTTTTATCCAATTGAGTATACCTAAGTTGTTCCTTAAAACTTATCTATTAGAATCTGTATCAAAAATATAAATATAAATATGTTCGTTCGGAACTAAAACGTCCCCCTTATCTTGTAGGTTAAGCGTGCTCGAGCGAGGGCAGATCCAGGATGGGTGACCATCCTGGGAAGTATGTGGTCGCCAAGAGCAAATCCGTGAGCCTGCGGGCAAAGCGGACAATATTGTGTCATGGTAAGCGGGTTGTTACAGTTATGGTATCAGAGCAACTCATGTTCCGTCGGGGTGGTGGGGCAAACCTCATCGAGGACGATGAGTCCCTGCGGGGGGTGATAGCACCTTAAGCGAATCCCACCGCAGGGACTCATCGTCCTCGATGAGGTTTGCCCCACCACCCCGACGGAACATGAGTTGCTCTGATACCATAACTGTAACAACCCGCTTACCATGACACAATATTGTCCGCTTTGACCGCAGGCTCACGGATTTGCTCTTGGCGACCACATACTTCCCAGGATGGTCACCCATCCTGGATCTGCCCTCGCTCGAGCACGCTTAACTGTTGTGCTCTTGCGACAATCTGCCACCTGTGGTCCCAAAACGCGTTGTGTCATTTAAGCGCCTTGTTACCCTTATAAGCCCCATATCACCTCATGTCCACGTATTGTAAATTGGATCCTTTGTATTTATTTGTATTATAATTGTAAATATCTGTAATTAGAATAAATAGATAATTAGTTATAAATAAGAATCACGTTTCTTGTGTTCCTTGTGTTCGAATTTGGACTTACTTATTAAGCTATATTACATGAACGGGTCAATTTTGCCTGAATTGTGTGATAGTATTATTTAGTATTTCCTTAATTTAAACTTGTTATTATAATTGCATATACATTCCGCACATCAAGTTTTTGGCGCCGCTGCCGGGGAACACTTAACCGGTTGAACTTTTGTTTTACCGGGGAAGCGGTGTATTTTAATTAAACTAATTATTTTACTTGTATAATTTTTATTTTTGATACTTTGCAAAATCGATAAGAAATATCGGCTCACCCATTGAAAATACTGACAAAAACAAAGGTATAAGGAGAGTAAAGCCCTACCTCATTGATTTATCATATAAGAGGTAAGGTGCTTCTCGAAAGAAATATGTTTTTAATAAGCTTTGCGCTGACCTGTTTCTCCGCTTTTGTGTACTATCAATGGAGCTACCGAGATCTATTGACTAGCTTTGTAAAAGAAATTTAACAAAAACCCTTGTAATTTCGAATTGTTGTATAAATAACTAACTTGCATAACTAACAAATAGGAAAATTCTGGGTTAGGTATTATTTTTTGATTATTTAATTTTAAATGTGTTTTATTATTAATTATCGGGATATATATACACCAACTTGAATGTTACTAACTTATTATTAACATTTATTTTTGAATTTAAGGTACTACTAAAATCTGTTTTTGTTGCAGATAGATGTATGACCCGCACACTTCATCCGGATCCACTTAGTCCATTTGACGAACCAGAACGAGAATTTCATTCTAGAAGACGATTATCATATGCGCCATCTAATTCGCCAGAACAAGGAATTTCATCTGACGAAGACGACTTGATATTTCATAACAGTTTAGTCAAAACGGCTAAAAGAGGATATTACTCCGATTCAGATTTAGATAAAATACATTCGAGACAACATACAGTATATCCAAGAGAATCTGAACCAAAACAAAGAAACATGGCAGACATAGCTAACATGACGCTTGAGGATTACACGATTCAAACTCGTGGAGATCCAAGACCGGGAGTGGTTAGGCCTGCTATAGCTAGAGAAGTAGAGTTTGAATTAAAGGGACAATTTCTGAAGGAATTAAGAGAGAATCCTTTCAGAGGAGAAGATAAAGAAGATGCAAACGAGCATGTTGAGAAAATTTTAGAGATTGCAGATATGTTTAATATTCCTAATGTTACACGAGATCAGGTTATGTTACGAGTATTTCCTTTAACATTAAAGGATGGAGCTAAGAGATGGATTAATAATGAACTAGCCGGATCTATTACTACTTGGGAAGATCTTCGTACAAAATTTCTAAAAATGTATTGTACACCTTCCAAAACGTCAAAGATGATCGATGAGATTAGGAATTTTAAGCAAAAACCCGATGAATCTCTATATCAAGCTTGGGAAAGATATAAGGAGATGTTACATAAATGTCCACAACATGATTTGAATGTCCAACAAGAAATAACGGTATTCTATAAAGGAATTGATCGAGCAACACGACAACAGTTAGATGCACAAGGCCCAGTACCTAAGAAAACTCCAGCAGTAGCAAAAGCCGGAATTGAAGAATTAGCTAAGCATTCTCAGTTATGGGATGATGGTTCATCTGGAAGAAAAAGGATATATGAAGATAGTGATGGTCTCGCAGCTATCACTGCAAAATTGGAAAGTATGGAAAGAGATATTAAGAAAGTAAATGAACAAGTTCATGCAATCAGGATTGGTTGTGAAATATGTGGAGGAAATCATCTAAAGACAGAATGTCCTAATAATGATAGTGAAATAAGCACTGAAGAAGTTATGTATGGGGATTTTCAAGGAAATCCAAATTATCGTCAAGTTTCAAACTTTAGAAGAACTAATCAACCAGGACAACAGTATCAACAAGGAGCACCAGGTTTCTATGTCAAAACGGGACAAAATCCGTCCTATTCTGACAGAATCAATACGTTAGAAGGCATTTTGGGAAAAATGGTTGAAGCAGGTAATAAAAGAATGGATGATCATGATGCAAGGATGCGTAATAATGAAGCATCAATCAAACAAATTGAAGGATCAGTTCATCAGATTGCTAAAACATTACAGGAGCGATTTCCAGGAACATTGCCAGGATTTACTGAAACAAATCCAAAGGAGCAAGCTAAAGCAGTAATTACTAGAAGTGGTAAGAATGTCGACTTTCCTGTTATAACTAATAAAATTGTTGAGTCTGAACAGGTTGAAAAAGAAACAATTGATGAAGACATACAACCAAATAAAAAGAGCATTGGAGAAAATAAGGTTAAAGAAGTCATCAAAGACTATACACCCCCACTTCCATATCCAGCTGCTCTAAGGAAGGACAAAGAAGATGAACAATACCACAAATTTCTGGAAAATCTGAAACAACTTCATATTAATATTCCTTTTGTTGAAGCTATAGCTCAAATGCCGAAGTATGCAAAATATCTTAAGGAGTTGCTGACTAACAAAAGTAAACTGGATAATGTGACGAACGTGACTATGAATGCGAGATGCTCAGCAATAATGCAGAATAAGCTACCTCCAAAAGTCAAAGATCCAAGGAGTCTTACTATACCTTGCAAAATTGGTGAAATTACTATTGAAAATGCATTAGCAGATTTAGGTGCTAGTATATCATTAATGCCATATACTCTTTATATGCGATTAGGATTAGGAGAACCAAAACCTATTCGTATGTTTATTGAATTAGCTGACCGATCTGTGCAATATCCTAGGGGAATAGTCGAAAATGTTTTAATTAAAGTTGATAAATTTGTTTTTCCATGTGATTTTGTAATCTTAGATATGGTAGAAGACCCTAAAGTCCCTATTATATTAGGAAGACCATTTTTAGCAACTACACATGCCCTAATAGATGTTTATAATAGAAAAATTACCATGAGATTAGGGAATGATAAAATTGTTTTTGATGTTAATAATTCCATGAAATTTCCTGATTATGTGGATGATACTTGTTATTATTTAAATTCATATGAATATATGGATAACTCTTCTTTTCAAGATTTTTTGGGAAAAGATCAAGCAGATATAGGAATTCTTAATGGATGGACTGAAGAGTTTGACACTACAAAGGATTTAGCAGAATTTGATAAGTTATTAGAGGAAGATGAAGACTTGGAAGAAGCAACCGTGGTTATTCAACAACATCCTGAAGAGGAAGCAATACAGCCAGTTGCTAAAATTATTAACCAAGAATTGATACCATATTCTGTGAACAATATTCCTTGTTTTAAAGAAGAGATATTTGAGATCAAGACATCTATTGAAGAACCACCACAGTTAGAACTTAAAGAGCTACCAGCACATTTAGAATATGCTTATTTACAAGGCACATCAGACTTACCAGTTATAATATCTTCAAAACTATCAAAAGCAGAGAAAGAAAGATTAGTTCAGGTTCTTAAACAGCATAAACAAGCCATAGCATGGAAAATCACGGATATTAAGGGAATCAGTCCTACATACTGTACTCATAAAATCTTGATGGAAAAATTTTTTAAGCCAGTCGTACAACCATTGAGAAGATTAAATCCGAATGTTAAAGACGTTGTCAGGAAAGAAATCATTAAATTGCTGGATTCGGGATTAATCTATCCTATTTCAGATAGTCCATGGGTAAGTCCAGTACATGTTGTACCAAAGAAAGGCGGAATAACGGTTATACCAAATGAGAAGAATGATTTGATACCAACAAGGACGGTAACGGGATGGAGAGTTTGCATTGATTATAGGAAATTAAATGATGCTACTAGGAAAGATCATTTTCCATTACCATTTATTGATCAAATGATAGAAAGGCTAGCAGGAAAGGAATTCTATTGTTTTCTGGATGGATTTTCAGGATATTTTCAAATACCAATTGCGGCCGAAGATCAAGACAAAACAAAATTTACTTGTCCGTTTGGTACATTTGCTTATAGAAGGATGCCGTTTGGTTTATGTAATGCACCAGCTACATTTCAGCGTTGCATGATCGCAATATTTCATGATATGGTAGAAGATTTCATGGAAGTCTTTATGGACGATTTTTCAGTATTTGGCGATTCATTTGATTCTTGTTTAAAAAATTTACAGAAGATGTTGCAGAGATGTGAAGGGGCAAATCTAGTTCTTAACTGGGAAAAATGTCACTTTATGGTTAGAGAAGGAATTGTTTTAGGTCATAAAATATCCAAAATAGGAATCGAGGTAAATCAAGCGAAGATTGAAGCCATTTCAAAATTACCTTATCCTACAAATGTAAAAGGAATAAGAAGCTTTCTAGGACACGCTGGATTTTATCGGAGATTTATACCAGATTTTTCGAAATAGCAAGACCATTGAATCATTTGTTGGAAAAAGATGCAAAGTTTGAGTTTACAGACAAATGCAAACAATCATTTGATACGTTAAAAGAAAAGTTACTATCTGCACCAGTTATGACAGGTCCAAATTGGAATCTACCTTTTGAATTAATGTGTGATGCTAGTGATTATGCGGTTGGAGCTGTTTTAGGGCAGAGAATTGATAAAAAGTTTAAGCCAATCTATTATGCCAGTAAGACATTAACAGATGCTCAGGAAAATTACACAACTACGGAAAAGGAACTTCTGGCAGTGGTTTTTGCTTTCGATAAATTTCGTTCATATCTTGTCTTAACTAAAACTGTAGTTTATACTGACCATTATGCTTTAAAGTATTTGTTTAATAAGCAGGATGCGTGCCCTCATTTATTGCGATGGATTCTTTTATTGCAGGAATTTGATATTGAAATCAAGGATAAGAAAGGAGCTGAAAATGTCGCAGCTGATCATTTGTCAAGGTTAGAAAATCCAGAGTTTGAAGCATTAGATGAAGAGGAAATTTAAGATTCATTTCCTGATGAGAAACTTATGACAATACAAGAAATGAAAGAGATACCTTGGTTTGCGAATTATGCAAATTATTTGGTCACTAAAATTTTTCCAAGGATGGATTACCAGAAGAGAAAGAAATTCTTTTCTGATTTAAAGTATTATTTTTAGGAAGATCCATTTCTTTTCAGATACTGTGCAGATGGCATAATTAGAAGATGTGTAGATGGTAAAGAAGCTCGACAGATTATAAAGCATTGTCATGAAGGACCAGTAGGAGGACATAATGGACCAAGTTACACTGCAAAGAAAATATTTGATGCAGGTTTTTATTGGCCTACGATTTTTAAAGATACATATGCATTTGTTAGGAATTGTGATTCTTACCAAAGAGCTGGGAACATTTCTAAACGTGATGAGATGCCACAGAAAAGTATACAGGTTTGTGAAATTTTTGATGTTTGGGGTATTGATTTTATGGGACCATTTCCTATAAGTCACGGTAATAAGTACATATTAGTAGCTGTGGATTATGTTTTTAAATGGGCTGAGGCAAAGGCATTACCTACGAATGATGCAAGAGTTGTGGTAAAATTTCTTAAACAATTATTTTCCAGATTTGGAACTCCCAGAGCATTGATTAGTGATCGAGGTACTCATTTTTGTAATACTCAATTGGAGAAAGTATTAAAACGGTATGGAGTTAGTCATCGATTCGCTACACCTTATCATCCACAGACTAGTGGACAGGTTGAAAATACCAATCATGCATTAAAACGTATTTTGGAACGTTCTGTTGGTTCTAACAGAAAAGATTGGTCAGAAAAGTTAGATGATGCACTTTGGGCATATAGGACAGCATTTAAAACACCTACAGGTTGTACTCCGTATAGATTAATTTATGGAAAAGCTTGTCATTTACCAGTGGAAATAGAACACAAAGCATATTGGGCACTTCGAGAATGCAACATGGATATCGATGAAGTTGGTAAGCATCGCTTTTTACAGTTACATGAGTTAGATGAGCTTCGTTGGAATGCTTATGGAAATTCAAAGTTTTATAAAGAAATAACGAAGAAATGGCATGATGCAACACTTCGAGGAGATAAAGAATTTGTTGCTGGAGAACGTATGCTTTTGTACAATTCACGTATTCGGTTATTTCCGGGTAAATTGAAATCCAGATGGAGCGGACCGTTTGTTATTCACCAAGTTCATGCAAATGGGAGTGTGGATTTGATAGCTTTCGATGGAATAATTTTAACTTTAATGGACATCGTTTGAAGAAATATTATGAAGATAATGTTATTGAGAATATTTCAGATATAACTTTGGAAGGATAAGTTGTAAAATAATGTCGAACTTACCGACATTTAAACAAAAGTGCTTCTTGGGAGACAACCCATGTTTATTTTTATATGTTATGTTTTTATGTTTTTATTTTCAGGATTGAACTTTGTGGGTGTGTTCACTGGAAACCCTCACGAGACTATAACTCGTCCACTCGGGATACCGAGGTGTTTAAAGGCTTATTGCATATGCTAAATGCAATCGTGATTAACTACGAAAGTGTGGATGTTGTATATTATTTTTCAAGAGATGAAGGAATCAACCAAGAAGATTTTTCTTAGCCGATGATGAAATTTATAATTTCAGTCAGGGGAGTTTTTCTGTTCTATTTTTCTTTCCCTTACTCACTTTTGTTTATCAATTTTTATACAATGAGGGCATTGTATAATTTAAGTGTGGGGATATGGTTCGTAAGAAAAAGAATTTCTTTAATTAAACATTTAAGTTTCTATTGTTCTAAAATTTTTGAAAATTTAAAATTTTAAGTGAATAACTAAGTATTTATTAGTTAGAATACTTTTGTTAAAAATTTTATTTTGTATTTAAATGTTTAGACTTTAATGTGGATTAACTGTTTTGTATATATAACGTAAGCTACTTAAATAAAGGAAGTGATATATAGTTATATGATATGATGTACTAATAGGCAATCTATATGAGGATTTCTGAATTTTAATAAATTAATAATATAACTTGTTTATTATTTTATGATACATAATATGATGTATGACATAAAAGTCTTAATTTTTAAATTTATTATGCAATAATTTTATATCTTTTTACTTATGTGAATACATTTGGGGGTATATATTGATGGTTTCCTCTGTTATACGAAAGTATAGACCTGGTTTCTATTAATATATACTTAAAAATTAAGCAAACGCAAATCAAAAGTACTTGAAAAGTCTTAAAAATAAAAGATACCTAATGAGGTCGCCAGAATGGTTTGACCAAGTCTGGTTTTGCTTAAACCGGAATCAAGTTATGTCGCTCTGTTGCATGAAAATGCAGACCTGTCACCAATGTCTTGATTCTTAAAAATGTATTTCATATATTTAATTGGAATATAAAAGAAAATTATATAACTAAATTTAAAGGTATATCATATATGGAAATCATAAGTAATATACAGACTAATAATAAAAGGGTATTCAGAAGTATAAATATAGATTGTTTAAAGTGGACAAATATATTAGTAATCATTCATGAGCTATATATTACACAAATAATAAATAATTTTATTTATACATTATAGTTATCCATGTTAATTAAATTGTTTAAATTTTTAAGTTATGAAACAGATTTTTAGTATTGGTATTCTGATTCTTAAATATTAATTTGATGCTTATTTTTAAAATTTTATTCAGTTTTCTACTTGAGGACAAACAGAACTTAAGTGTGGGGATATTTGATAAGCATCAAATAGATAGTATATTTTATAGTAATTTATCCCTATTTTTATATACATTTTAGTGCATTTATATGATTTTATATACTTATTTTGTTAATATTTGCAGAGATGTATTTTAATTAAAGAATGAAGAAAAAGAAGCAAAAACTAATCCGAAACTGAAAGAAACTGAAGAAAATGAAGAAATGAAGAAAAATGAGCTTAAACCTTGAAGAAATGAACACTAAAAGTGTTAAAATGAAGAATTGGGCCAAGAAGACAAGAAGTCCAGATATGAAGATTAAAAGTCCAAAAATTAAGCCCAAGCCCGAAAATAGAATATTCTGGAATTTACATCCAACCGGCGGTTGGATAAACCAACCGGCGGTTGGGCTTTAGGGTTTAAAGGCGGTGCAGACACGTGGAGTTGGACCCGGATGCAAATAACTCCAACCTGCGGTTGGAGAACCCAACCGGCGGTTGGGAGGTCGGTTTTGAAAACTATAAATAGAGGCTCAAATCAGCTTAAACCATATACGATTTAAGAATACTAAAACCGAAAGTTAGGGTTTTATGTCGACTTTAGGTGCGATTTTGGAGGCTAAAGAGCTAGGGTTTGAAGGTTTTTAACCCTAGGAAAAGCTAGTTCTTCAATTGGTTCGATTTCTTTATCTTTGTAACTTTAATAACCTTATTGAGTTATTTATGATATTGTTTATTTGATTTAATTGTGAATTAGGTTTTCATTATAAATGTTTGAATGATTGTTTATTGAGTTTATTATTTGAATTATATGTTTATGTTGGAACTATATTATTGAATGTTTATTATACAAGAGTTGTCTTTATTATGATATTTTAGTGATTATTCTTGACATAATTAGACTGATTTATATTAAACTAGGATGACCATAAACTGTTTATATAAATTAAGTGATTGTGTTTATGTTTTGATCTTAACCTTATGCGATAAACTAAGAATAAATCATTAATATAAAGTAATACTGCGATTCAAACCTAACCATAGAAATTGTATAATAAATTGATGATAGATCGTATTAATTAGTAACACTTTGCGTAACCTTATGATTGTGTTGCTATGATGAGGATTTGACTTAACCCTAAGTGATCTTCTACATTAGTAAATCACCAATAATAATAGCCAACAAAGCAAATAGACATAAGTACATATAATAAGTTTAATAAATAATAGTTTGAATAATTATAATCTTTTATCCAATTGAGTATACCTAAGTTGTTCCTTAAAACTTATCTATTAGAATCTCTATCAAAAATATAAATATAAATATGTTCGTTCGGAACTAAAACGTCCCCCTTATCTTGTAGATTATTGTAAATTGGATCCTTTGTATTTATTTGTATTATAATTGTAAATATCTGTAATTAGAATAAATAGATAATTATTTGTAAATAAGAATCACGTTTCTTGTGACATCCGTCAATTTAGGACTAGTAATTAGTGCCTAATCAAGTTTTAGTACATGTAATTAGTTCTGTGTTAGGCTAATTTATGTATCAAGTAATTATATATTGTTGAATATATATCTACACAATTATGCCATTTGTTTAAATCGTACAAGTTTTAATCAAATGGACTTCGACACAATTAAATACGAACGTTGGAGTACAATCTTATTAAATAATACAATATTATTTAGTAACACAATTATATCCAAAATATTGTTTTATAATATTTCGTATTCATTCCATATCGTACACGCGAGAACAACGCGATTAAATGTAAACGCGCAAACAAACGAAACGAGTTACATTTTATAACATAGTTATTAAGTATTTGATAAAATACTTCAACGAAAATATTGAGTAAATATTCGTATTTTAAAACGCACATTTCGTGCACTAAAATAAATAATTGAACGTTTTAACGATCGGGAAAACGAACACCACACGGAGCGCGATTACATGAAGTTAAAATTTGGGACACACCCACCTTGGGTGGGCCCCACCAGCCGGCCAAGAGACAAAGGGGGAAACCCTTTGTCTTTTCCCCATTTCAACATCACCACCATCTTTTATTTCTCTCTCTTTTTCTCTCAAACCACAACACCAAACCACCACCCAAATCCCTTAAAAACTACCACAAAACGCAACCAAATCGGCAAAATAATTACGGAAAAGGAACCACCTCGACGCGATCTACATTCTCATCTTTCCGGAATTTCATTTCGACACTTTGTAAGTTTCCGAGAAAATCCCAAAACCTTTCGATTCTTAATATTTTTCACTTGTTAGTGTTTATATAACTTATATATGTCCATTACAAAGTGTAGAACACGATTTTATAGCTTAAAAACGGGTTTGAATTGGGTTTTTGGCCGGAAAAAGCTTGACAGCCGGATTTTCTGGGCTGGTGTTCTTCAATGCGACACAAGCCTTGTGTCGCATGTTGTGTCGTATGTTGCCTATTATGTCGTATCCTGTGTCGTATGAAACCAGTTATGTCGTATCCTATGCGACACAATATTGTGTCGTACCTTATGTCGCAAATACCATGCGACACAATCGCTATGTCGCTGTTGAATCAGCATTGTACGCTTATGCGACACAACCCTTGTGTCGCTAAGCCCTTGTGTCGCACTTCTATGCGACACAACCCTTGTGTCGCATGACAAATTATTGTGTCGCATATTGTGTCGCAAAACACAGAAAACTCAGATTTTTACTAAGTGTCGAGACTCAAAATTTATCACTTGATTTTACCCGAATTCAGATCCCAGATGCGTTTTTCACCAAAGCAATATAGTAAAAATAAAAAATTTTCGAGCTGACCTGGCATCTCGACCCCAGCCAGGGGCCAGCCCCTTGGACCCCGCTAGGGGCGCTGCCCCCGGACCCCCGTACTTAGATTCCGTAAGCACATTTCTCACCAAATGTCAAACTTGTACAACTTCAAAACGTTTATACGATACAACTTTTCAAACATAATGGAAATTGCTTTTCAAGTATAACGCTTCAAAATCAATGAGATAACGTCAAGACTATTATTACAATTAATCACCAACGGGCCGTACACGTTTTCAAACATACAATTCAATCAACCAAATCTTAGTAATTTGGACAAGTCAATCAACCAAATCGGGGTAATTTGGACAAACAATTACAAAGGTAGCCTTTCGAGATACCTAAACAATTAAAAACCATCGCGTGTCATGGACACCTTCAGGTTACAAGTCTTCGGACGTCAATACAAGTCAAGCCAAATCAAGTTTATTTATCTAAACACTTCAAGACTTAGGTGAGTCTCATGGCCCCTATTTTACTGCTTTACAATCAGGGGTGTGATATTATTGCTCGTTTTGTTTTACAAGTTGAACGCAAGTACAAATCAAATCAAATACTACATGAGTTTCAAGCTAATCAATTTAAAGCCCTCCATAGCATAGTCTGGTAATACATAGTAGCGTGAATGTTAGTATATGATATCATATAGGATTGACAATCCTCGTCCGGGTTAGCACGCACTAACTGGTCAAACGGACGTATTAGCATTTGGGAAGACGAGTGTGGATTAGGCACTCGTAGTAGGCATTTCAAGTTAGGTTTCCTTAAGTGGGCCTCACAACTCAAGTTAAGCTCAGACTATGTGCTCATGGCTGTATAACTTTTATTTTGCTTAATTGCATTTTAAATTCAATTATTAAATCTTGCGGTTCATACAAATATATGTGTTGACATACAAACCTGTGAGCTCACCAGCGTTTCGCTGACCAATTTTAGCATGTATCACAGGTGACCAGCAGTAGGTTGGACTGCTCAAGTAAGGATCAATTAGCTCGAGTCATCATGCAAACAATCAGAGATTTAGCTGCATTATTATATTTTGTATAGATTAATTATGTACTTAAATCTCTCAATTTCAACCGAGCTAATGTAACTATATTTTTGATGTAAACTTCGTTTTTTATCAATACAAGTTAAAACGACGCATATAGTGGTCGTTCATTATATATCTTTGTGCTGTGATTATTGATTCGTAACACCCAAATCTTGCTTCCGCTAAACGATATATTTGGGGGTGTTACATTTCTTGTGTTCCTTGTGTTCGAATTTGGACTTACTTATTAAGCTATATTACATGAACGGGTCAATCTTGCCTGAATTGTGTGATAGTATTATTTAGTATTTCCTTAATTTAAACTTGTTATTATAATTGCATATACTTTCCGCACATCAGATAGTAATAGTAATTAATGGATTTATTGGTAATTAATATTGATTTTTAAAGTTTTATACATTATAAAATTAGAGATTCAGGGTTCATATGTAATTTTAAGTTAATTTGGGTATATTTGATATTTATATAGTTTAAGGTGGAGAAATATTTAATTCTCTCATATAAGGGGTTACTTTTTCTTAAAGTGTTTACGCATTTAGCGTTACAAGTTAATGTGTCTTAAATACATAAAAAATAGGTATAAACATGTTTTATACATTAAACAAATCAGTAGCATGTCATTACATAAATACATAAAACATACTACTAATTTTCATTCTGTCAAAATATATCATTCATACTATAGTAGACCACATGTGGTTTATTACATTATAAACCGAAAATAAAATTCTTCAACATAAATGCCGATTACTTGATCCATACAATATCCTATAAATACTCTTGAAGAATATGCATTATTACCCATTCTTATTAGTAGTATTTAAATTTAAATAAATTTATAAATACTCTTGCTTTTCTATGATTAAGGATTCCGTAATGTATGAGTTAGTTTTGCTCAAATCTATGATCCGATTTATTTTAAATTTTATAATTAATTTTTTGAAAAATTATATTTGAATTTTACCATTAACTCAAATAATCAAACTCAGTTGCTGATACAATTCTAATACAATTGTTTAGGTCTCATATACCTTAACTTTATTATATAATTGATCATCAAAATATCGTCACTCTTTATAAGATGTTGAGACGTTAAAACATTTTTAAATGTGTCCAATTATAATTCTCACAAATTACATATTTTACCACCTTAAACCATATACAGATCAAATATACCTAACTACCTAACTTAACATAAAAATTACATACGTACATAAAATCTCTAACTTTGTACTAATTTAATCTCTAAAATCAATACTAACTAGATCAAAACCCGCAGATTTGCGGGTTATGAAATTTTTAAAGTGTAGGGTGACGATGGTAGGTAGACTTTATTTAGAATGAGTTTACGTAACTTAATAGAAATAACTAATAAGGGTATTGACCGTCAATATCTATGATGCTAATTGAGTAATTAACAATGGAAAGAGAATAATTTAAAAAAAAATGGATGTTAATGATGGTAGCTAAAGTAATTAAAAAATAGGTTAGATTGAGTTGTTAATGATAATAGTAGCCAAAATGCAACAAAGATGTTGTGCTATACTTAGATAAGAGTCAAAGTGTGACGTGTATACAACTATTTATGAGGCTACATGTGTAACGGTAATAGGTTCTTTCACTGTAAAATCTACGCTACTTTTAATGTAGCATAGAATTGGTAAAGATTATGAGTTGAATTAAAGAAAACATGTTTGAAATCTAATGGTGTAGTAAAGATTTACGAATACACTACAAAAAGGTTGACCATTTGATAACACAAGGTCTGTAATACTGAAGATTGTTTGCCACACTCTGAATAACACTACGATGATATAAAACTTTCAAAAACCTTATCCTATGTATCAGAACAACATCAAATATCATAACCGAAATAATTGATGGTTTTATATCGAGATAGAAAATAAAACAGTTATATCAAATGCAGTTCAGCACTTCCTTATAGACCACATTCTTGGTGGTGTTTCCGTCATCGTCACATATGATTACTTTCAGTCCTTTCTTGTTTGTAACACGAGAAACAGCAACCTACAGCTGTCCTTGAGTGAAAACAGGTTTACATAAGAAAAGTCCTACGTTTGAAAGTGACTGTCCTTGGCTCTTATTTATTGTCATGGCAAAGCAGAGTGAGACAGGAAATTGACGCCGTCAAAACGTATATATTCTTATCTGTAGGTTCGATAACCATTCTTGGAAGGTATGTGTAGTCACCAAAATGACTTCCCGTTATAATCCTTGCTTCAATAATATTTACACAAGGACGCTCAACCAGAAGTCTAGTCCCTTGGCATAAACCCTTAGCTTGGTCAATGTTGCGCAACTACATAATGGGAACTCCGGGCTTCAAGGCTAGCCTGTGATTAGGAATGCCAGGAACTTTAATGTCGCTCAATACTTCTGGTGAGTACAACTGACGTGCAAAGGCATCATTATCTTCATCTGGGCAGAGGGTGTCGGAACTATAATAGACGGTTTCATGACCGTTAATTGTTGACAAAACATGTTCGTTTACACAGTTAACTTCTTCGTTTGGAGGTGCTAGAACAACACGGTGTTGAAAATAGGATGGGTTGCCAACATTTTCAAGAAAAGATGAGTAAACTTTGTCAACTATAGTTTTAACATGGTTACCATCTGAATGCAGCAACACATCTTCGGGAAAAACAACGTCAGCCTCTCCGTCATTTGGCTCATTGATTTTACCCTCTCCAATCTTTAAAATCCAATCTGCAAAGTCTTTCAGCTGCTGACTTTCTATGACATCATTTCCTCCACTTAAACGCATGTTCTTTGTAAATTTGAGTACCGTACAATGTGACCACAGATGTGAAGAATGAAGTGATGCATGGACAATCTCTGGTCTAGTACCCCTTTGAACAACTGGAAGTATTTGATGGAAGTCACCTCCAAACACTACAACCATGCCACCAAAAGGCTTTGTTTTGTGAGGTGATCTGATAATATCTTTCATGGTACGATCAAACGCCTCAAAACAATGTCTGTGCATCATCGGAGCTTCATCCCGAATAATTAGCTTCGCCTTATTCAACAATGCGGCTAGGTCGCTGTTGGGTGTGATAGAACAGAAAGAATCTTCCAATACATTTATGGGAATTGAAAATATAGAGTGTGCCATTCTACTGCCAGTTAACAACAATGCAGCAATTCCACTGGAGGCAACATTTATAACTATTTCACCAATACGACGTACAGCATCAGAAAGAGTCTTCCAAAGAAACGTCTTTCCAATCCCATCATAGCCATACAAAAAGAACAATCCACCTTCATCACGGGCAACTGATTCCATGATAGTGTGATATACTGAACTTTGTTATGATGTCATACTTGAAAACAACCTCTCATGTTCCTGTTGTACGGTTGAAGCATAGTAGTTAAGTTCATCATATATAAGCATGTTGCAGTTATTATGAATGAACTCGTGATCTGGGAAGGGCATATTAGGAATGTTCTTCAAACTTGTTCCGGAACTATTGAGGAGTGTTTCGATTTCGGCCAGGGCCAAGTGGTGAAGAACTTTTTTATATTCATCTCCACCTATTATAAATGCATGCAAGTAAACAATAGTTAGAATAGGCAACTAATCTGATGATGGTGTCCAATTTAAATAGGCGGGGTTGCATTAGGCTATGTTAACAATAAGAGGTAACCAAATAAATTGTAAGAATTAGGAAAAGTTGACCATCCTCATATTGTGTGTCATATATGTATAGTTGTGAAAACTTGGGATTCTCTCCTTCTTCAGGAAGAAGTCTTCCAGCTAAATGATAATTTTGACCATGCATCTGAAAAACATAAGGACCCTTACCGTTGTTAACTTTGTGATCAATCTTACCTCCCATTGAGGTGAAACTAAACATCATATTGTACTTCTGTACATCTTCATTAAACAGCTTGCTGTCCTCGTGACATCCTAAAAAAAGGTCCCGAAGAAATCTAGGCAGGTATTTCAGGGGGGGAAGTTCCACCTTACCACTTAAGCAACAGAGCGAGTAGGATTTTTTAACGAAGGATCTATTGCCACGCGTTGCTTCGGCCTTCCAAAGTCTGGCTTGGCATGATGTACATATATATATAGGATCACCTATATCTATATAGTCTAGAGAAAAGGTAAATAGTCAGTTGAGAGCTGCAAGTAATGAAAGATGACGTATGAAGAATAGTCTGTTCGATTGATTATTAAATAACATAGTAGATTACCTTTGGAAATTCCTGCAAAATTATTAAGATGGCTTTGTTCTACACAGGGATTACTACCAGTGGGATTGCCATTGTATGTTGGTGTTGAAAGTGGAATCATTTCATTATGCGAAAATGTGTACTTGACTGGCCTACCTCTAGGTTTATAAGTCCCTGTAAAAAGAATAATTGTCAATGACAATATGTGTGGAACTGCAATAAAATAGTAGATGTAGTAATCTATAAAGAAATTATATTAAATTCAAATTGCGATATAAGTGATATTTACAAAAATGTCTACACATATGGGTAACTGTAAGTAACCTTGTTGTGGATTTGGAGATTGCAATGTAGTTGAAGGTGTAGGAGTAGAGTTCAGAACATTAGTTGTGGATGGTATGTTGTATATCACGGGTCTACCTCTAGGTCTGGGCGTAGCGTTACTTTCTTTGTTCTGAAACGAAGTCGTATGTGGAGCTGTTTCCAGTGGGAAAAAAAAAACTGAATACTATAGATATTGAAACAATTGTGAAAGGTTAATTAGAAAATAGCTTCTGGAAGTTTGCAAGTAATAAGCGAACCAGGTTTAGTGTTGTTACCTTGGTTCTATATACAGCTTGTTGTTGTAGCTGACGGTGTAACATTGAAGGGGATCGGTTCAATTGGCTTTCCTTTGTACTTAGGTGGTCTACCTCTCGGCCTAGAAGTAGAAGAACCGGTTATATTACGTGATGTTCTCGGATGCGAAGCTGCACCACAATGAATGAAATGATCGTGAACATCAATACTAATGAATTAATTGACCATTCTGCTTCAGCTCAAAATCACAAATGAAAAATTTTAAATTGGATACTTGGTTTCACAGATAAACCTTAAATTGTTGTATCAGGTGACACTGGAGAGGCTGGTGTATGGTTGAATTGGACTTCATCAGTTGATGCTCTGTTATCTAAAACTGGTGTAACCGTTGGCTGAAGTTTCCCAGCAACAGAATTGTTTGTTAACGTTCCATTATGCGATACTGTTACTGGACCAGAATCAATAATTATTATAGATAGTGGTGTCTGGAAACCAAATTGTATACGATCATTTAAACAAACATTTATTGAGACTTTCGAGCACATGTATATGCAGTTGAAACATACTAACCTGATGCACAAGCTGTGGAACTCCTATTTGAATTATAGATATCTGCACTTAAATGAGCATTGCAAGCCTGACTGGGAACCGTAGTTTGGGGACTCTCCAACAGAACACCTACGTGATTGTTGTGACCATAATTGGTTTAATATATAACAGATATAATTTTCCATGTAATGAAGGTGTTAATATATTTCAGCAAAGACTGTAATGTAATATAATGTATTTGTGCTCACTTACCATTAAAAGTTATAGAGGATAGAGGTGTTCTTTTTGTACTATCGTTGATCCGATCGGATGTTAGAGTTTGAAAATCTGCAAGTGAAATATGATATCGATTCCTTTGTAACATAAAGTTTTTTTTTATCTGTATTGCGTTAGTAAGTGTGTTAAGGGTGAATAAACATAGGGTTTAGGTTGAAGAAGGACGACAATTAGTATTTGTTCTATCGCGCAAATTTTTGTTGACCGGAAAGTTTTCTTTGTCTCCGCTGGTCGGGGGTTTCCTTGTTCGTGTTTTTTTTTTGACGATGAACTGCTTCTGATCATAGCTGAAGTAGTTCAATGGATGGGAAACTAACGCAACATATGTTATATAGGTTTTCTGTAGAGGTTGTGATTGCTGTACAAAAGATATATGAGACTGTAAAGACACGGATGATGGTGTAATGATGGTAAAATGAATAGTAGTTACATTTCCTATGCAAATCTGAGTTTTGAATGCACATATTATAATAGGTCGGTGACAGGGAAAAAGTTGGAAATTCAAATTCAAATATTCAAAATCCAAATGTCTTTAAATTAGGAATCCTAAATCAGTGTATTTTTAAGCATATAATCCACATAAATGTGCATTTGTTTTTTATAACACCCCCACCACTTTTATGTAGCTGTAGTATAGTGGATGTAAAAGTAACAAAGACATCTGTTTAACATGGTTTAGGTTACAAAATTAGTGTTTAGTATTTTTGTAGGCTTCAAGTGCTTTATCCTTTAACATGTTAAAAATGGTGGTGTAGTCCAAACAGACTCCGTTGTTTTTTTCCCTTGTATGAATAGTGCACACCCAGGGTGTACAACTCATAATATTAAACACTTTTAGCTTCTTGCATTGCCAGATGCTTAAATCTAGTGGTATTTAGAAACCACATATAATAAGGTATATTTAATATTTATACTACCAGACCACTGTACAGTAGGTCTTCACATACTGTGGTTATAAACCTCTTAAGACTTGTGCCCTGGATAAGTTGTGGGTAAGGCATATTACAAACAGAATCTTCTTTGATAAACTCAGGAATACATGTTAGCAAATTGTTAGCGAGTCTACAAATAGCATACAATTGGGTTCCCGCATTTGTTGGCTTCACCAAGTATCTTATCTCCTTTAAAATTAAAAAAATGTCATTGTTATGCCGGAAAACAAAACAGGTCTGTCGCATTAGTTTTGCTCTTTCTAACTATTGACTCGATATACAACACTGCCAATTGGTATGGTGAGGGAAATTTTCCAAGTCACACGTTAGCAGTAGGTAGACTAATACAATTCAAAATCAAGGGAAACATCTATTTAGAACCAGATGTATAGACTTATGCTGAAGTTAAGCAATATAATTTTTCAGAGTATCTGTACTTGTCCGGTGCCTATTAACTATATCAATAGCATAGGTAATGTTGATTATGTATGGTAGCTCACGTATAGCATCTCTTACGGTCAAAATTTTTTTTGTAAAAGGTTGTAAATTGGATAAACCTCTACAAACAGTGAATAACAATAAGATACAATAGCGTCTAGATTAACAGTGTATAACATACAAAATCATACGGTCTGTAGCATTTGTTTTGACTATTCTTGGCATTCCATTATTTATGTTTCTGCTATGTCGACAAGATGTGGTTGTTGATCCCAATTGAATAAGCACTTACACAGTTCAAAATGTTGAAAAGCTATTAATTCAAGGTTTACAAAGATCCTAATAGACAACCCAATTAAGTGATTCTTTCGACAGCACAACACAAAACTGAACAGAAGGTGATAGACATTTCGAGTATAATCCTAAAGCGATCATTCGATGCTAAAATCAAGCGATGTACAATAGGTCTGATACCAACAGTGCAGAACAATCAGTTACAGATAACGATGATATTTGAGTACGAAAACACATATAATCCTGAAATTCAACAACGCGATCATAAATACTGGAATAAAGAACTCTTACAAACGGATCGATTAGGATCATCTCCATGGAGGCTATCTCTGGTGTGTTTTTGTAGCTTTGCTTCCACAACATTAAAACCTTCACTGTAATCTTCCAATCAGTCTTCTCGTTCGTGATTTCGCTTAGAGGCGTGAACATCACTTCTGAGGCCATTGTCGATTTGGTTTTTTTTACTGAAGGTATGCGTATTCCGGCAGGACGTGTAATACAACGATGTAGCATTTTTCCATCTAAATTAACACGGTATCTTGTAGGTGCCAGTGAATCAAGGAAAGATGATAAACAGGGAAATACATTAAAGGATTTTAATTATTCGAATATCTTCTTAATTTAGATGTTTGATGTTTGAATTTCAAGTTTGACTGAAGGGAAGCCGCTTGTTGGCGGGGTATAGGTTTTCTCAGGGGTAGTATTGTAATAGAACAATTGTGCTATATATTTATTTGCTAATCCAATTCTTTGGGAAGGCTAAATCATAAAAAGCTATTGAAGGACTGATTAAATAATCAGCGTGTCTTATTATAATAAAGAGGGATAACCAATAAGAACATCAAATTCCCCGTAATCACCCAAAGTCAAACATCATTGATTGTAACTTTGTGAGTGGATGTTTGGATCATCAAGGTTAGAATAAAGCTTGAGTTTTAGATTTGGTCTATTAGGAGAAATAAAAAGAGTGAAAGAACTCTCTACAACATGTGGATAAGATAAAAGATAGTAATAGTAATTAATGGATTTATTGATAATTAATATTGATTTTTAGAGTTTTAATCATTATAAAATTAGAGATTCGGGGTACATATGTAATTTTAAGTTAATTTGGGTATATTTGATATTTATATAGTTTAAGGTGGAGAAATATTTAATTCTCTCATATAAGGGGTTACTTTTTTGTAAAGTGTTTACGCACTTAGCTCTACAAGTTAATGTGTCATAATCACATAAACAATAGGTAAAACATGTTTTATGCATTAAACAAATTAGTAGCATGTCATTTCATAAATACATAAAAGATACTATTCCCTCCGTCCCATTACAAGTGTCCACTATTGACTTTTGAAAGTCTTTTTTTTACAACTTTGACTGTAAATATTTTAGTTTGTGTTATATAATATTTGATGAAAAATATATGAATGAATTGGGTTTTTAATGTATTTTCATTGATATAATTTTCGTCATGTATCATATAACACAAACAAAAAATTTAAGGTCAAAGTTGAAAACGAAAAACTTCAAAAAGTCAATAGTGAACACTTGTAATGGGACGGAGGTAGTTCTATTTTTTACTTTGTCAAAATATATCATTCATACTATAGTAGACCACATGTGGTTTACTACATTATAAACCAAAAACAAATTTCTTCAACCTAAATGTCGATTACTTGATCCATACAATACCCTCCTGAGTTATTTACATATCCATCATTACATAAGAACCTTTATAGTTCAAAAATATAAACCAACAATATACTACGTATGATGCACAAAAACTTTAAAGATGGATTTAACAATAAATGAATTAGATTTATTGTCCGGATCAAGAGTTTTCACTATAAACTGCGACACATTGTTGCCGTAGCAAAATAAAGATTTCATCCTCCAATTCGCTTTTGTTGTAAAGGTGACATATCAAGTATCATCAATTCTTTAGGGGATAGTAATGAGATTGAATTTTATATTCTTTCATCCAATTTTTTTCTTTCTTTAAATAGTTCACTATAATACATTTGTATTACTACATATTAATTGTACTCAACACTATCAGATTAAAAAATAGTTGGTAAATTTATAATCTTTAGAATATAAATAAATTGAAATTATTGACTACCCCGCGAATTCGCGGGTTATAAACTAGTATAAATAACACGATAAAAAAGACGTTTGTAAGTTAAATGTTTAAAAAGCTTGGCCCAATTTGTAGTTAATATTTTATTTAGCCCAAATTTCTAATGGGCTTAGCCTATATTTTTTTCTTTTCGTCAAATGAAAAACCAAACCCTATTTGCATTCTTCTCTGAGCATTTTTCTTTCAGGTTTTGTTTTCTTCCATTTGAAAGTCAAATGAAAAAAATTCAGCTCCATTATTTATATCCGTATAAATCGTAGAGAAAAAAAAAAGACTCGCTTGCCTCAGCGTTTAGCTTCGCACGCCGACGGTGAACGTCGAACTTGAACGCCAATCCGGTATAGTGAATGCCGGGATTCAGCGTTCAAGTCCTTGAACGGTATTGTTTGCCTTGCCTACTCCTTGTGCTCTCACCAATAAAGTATTTTGGAAGTCACCTCAAATTTTAACGAATGAAAGCTTTGTTAGTGAGTAAAGTTTTAAATGATCATTGCATATTAACTAGACATTGCATATGTATATAATTTAATAAGCAAATTGCATTTAACAATTTATATATAAGGTTCAAGTGAGAACCACCCCAATATTAAGAACCAAGAGAACCCATTTTATTCATGATAACTAAAAGGGTATTGTAGTCTTTTTCAATGCATTAACAGTTACTAAAATCATGGAAAGTAATAAAATCTTTTTAAAATCTCAAACAATTTTACTATCACGGTATTGTTTGCCTTGCCTACTCCTTGTGCTCTCACCAATAAAGTTTTTGGAAGTCACCTCAAATTTTAACGAATGAAAGCTTTGTTATTGAGTAAAGTTTTAAATGATCATTGCATATTAACTAGACATTGCATATGTATATAATTTAATAAGCAAATTGCATTTAACAATTTATATATAAGGTTCAAGTGAGAACCACCCCAATATTAAGAACCATTAACCCTTTCATTTGCCCTTTCATTCTTTATGAATAATATCCTGATTTTAAGTTTATTACATTAATGCCATTAACCCTTTCAACCGTTGATCAAATAATGAAGGGTGAAGATTCAGTTCTCTTAGTTCTTAATAGTGGGAGGTTCCACTATATATATATACCATGAGTAATCAATTTGTAATGATTATTATATCCCCTCCCATCACGAGGGACATATGATGATATGAAGACTCGTTAATAATATTGGACAAAGTAGAAAACGACTAAATTTACAACAATATTATCATATGATCTAGAATATTATTACACGCAGAAACATAGAATCTCCGATAAGATACGATGATGAAGAGTATACACGAATTCTATAAAATGAAAATATAAATGTGACACGTACTCACAAGATCGACATAAGTATGTGTTTTATCATTCAAAACTTTCCTCGTACTTATGTAAATCGAAATGTATTAACCAAGGTCTAATATTCATAGTGTTTATCTGACTAACTGAGTTTTCAATTCACCGTGTGTGATGAACTTCAAGTTATTGTAATTGTATGTCACATTCATTGCTATTGCTGATGTATTAATTTGTAGGGATGTCGTCAACATAACACTTCTATAATTAACAAGATAGTAAAAATACAATAAGTTACTTGCAATAGTAATAAATAATATTTTTATTACATATATACAATACTGAAAACTAAATTAATCCGATTAGTTAGATACACACCATCATATGTCACATGTTATCATCATAAAATATTAGGAGATTTATTACGATGAAAATGTATAGTAAGAAGAAAAATCATGTTTCTTCTCAACTATTTAGTTCACTATATATTATGACAAACGTTGATCTCCCTTATTTAGATGATTTTCTAGTTATAAGGTTCTCGGATTTATGTCTTAAAATAAGACAATTTTATAAATTCATGTTCAATGTATGTACACGTGGTAATGTACTTTGTTAGTACTTTACCTTTCTAAAAATAATTATGAGAAATTACACTCGATATATCATTTTCTATTATTTGATAATCAAAGGTTGTTTTCCATACATGAATCGATTTACACTTACACAATATATAGATGCAATATGGGCTAGACATGGGCCGTGTACATGGGCCGATAATATACAAACTAGATACATTATAATAACGTATACATATACATATACTAACATCCCCCCGTAGTTTTATCGGAAGGAGCAATCCGGACGTTCAAACTGGATCGAAAATAGGTGAATAGAGACGTCGGAAGCCCTTTAGTGAAGATATCCGCATACTGGGAACGTGAGGGAACATGGAGAACCCGAATGTGACCTAAAGCTACCTGGTCACGAACAAAATGAATATCAATCTCAATGTGCTTTGTTCGTTGGTGCTGAACAGGGTTAGAGGTCATGTACACAGAACTAATATTGTCACAGTATACGATGGTGGCCTTGGCTGGAGAAGTGTGGAGCTCTCTGAGAAGATTACGTAGCCAACACGTCTCAGCAACAGCGTTGGCAATACCCCGATATTCGGCCTCTGCACTAGATCTCGATATAACCTGCTGGCGCTTCGAAGACCATGAAAGAAGATTATCCCCGAGAAAAACACAGTAACCAGATGTGGATCGTCATATGGTGGGGCACCCGCCCCAATCAGCATCTGAATATGCAACAAGACCATCTGTAGATGAGACATGGATCTGAAGGCCATGATCAAGAGTGCCACGAATGTAGCGTAGAATACGCTTGAGCGCAAGAAAGTGTGGCTCACGCGGATCATACATAAATAAGCATATCTGCTGAACAGCATATGATATGTCCGGTCGGGTGAACGTAAGATACTGGAGTGCTCCTGCAAGGCTCCTATATAAAGTAGGGTCAGTAACAGGTGAGCCAGTGGCATCCAGCTTTGACTGAGTGTCAGCTGGAGTACGACAAGGGTTACACTGCATCATGTTAGCACGTTGTAGAATGTCGGTAGCGTACTTCTGCTGAGACAAAAACATGCCGTTGGAGCTGCGAGTGGCCGAGATACCCAGAAAATAGTTAAGTGCCCCAAAATCCGTCATTGAGAACTCTCGACTTAGCTGACCAATAATAGTGTGTAGAAGCGATGTGGATGATGCTGTAAGAATGATGTCGTCCACATTCAAAAGAAGATAAGCGGTAGAGGAAACCCTGTGATACACAAAAAGAGATGAATCACATCGACTGCGTATGAAACCTAAACGCTGAACAAAATCAGCAAATCGCTAATACCAAGCGCGAGGAGCCTGTTTCAAGCCGTACAGAAAGCGCTGGAGGCAACAAACATAGTCTGGAAACTGTGAGTCACGGTATCCTGGTGGCTGATGCATGTAGACAGTCTCCTGTAAGTCGCCATGGAGAAAGGCGTTCTTCACGTCAAGTTGATGGATGGGCCATTGACGTGAGACAGCCAAACTCAAGACGGTGCGGATAGTGGCCGGTTTGACAACCAGACTGAATGTCTCATCGCAGTCAATACCAATCTGCTGGCTCTTACCATTAGCAACCAATCTAACTTTATACCGAGCCAGAGAGCCATCAGCATGAAACTTCTGTTTAAACAACCACATAGAACGAACCACATTAGCCCTAGGAGGGCGAGGGACAAGAACCCAAGTGCCATTTGAAATAAGAGCATGATATTCCTCATCCATGGCTTTGTGCCAGTGAGGATCCTCAAGAGCCTGTAAATATGACCGGGGTACCGATGAGGGGGTAGTTGTAGTGTGTAAGTTAAGGCGAGTGACGGGTTTAGTAATACCGTGTTTGCCACGGGTCATCATAGGGTGTGCGGGAGGCGGGGGTGGTGTGGGGGAGGGAGTGGTGGTAGTAGGTGAAGTGATAGGTGTGGGCTGAGCTCCGAGTGACGGGTGGTCAACGTCCGAGGACAGCCCTGGGGAGGCAGGCTGGAAGGATTGACGAAAGAGATGGGAAGGAGCGTCAAGAAAGTCATAGGATGGATGCTGTGTGGGTGTTACCGAACCAAAAGGAAAGACAGTTTCGTCAAAGACAACATGACGTGAGATGATGATCTTACGAGTGGAAAGGTCAAGGCAGCGGAAACCACGATGGTCTGACGGATAACCATTAAAGATACATGGTGTGGATTGTTGTGCGAGTTTGTGAGGGGTGGTGAGATGAGGAAAACACAAGCAACCGAAAACACGCAAATGGGTGTAAGTGGGGTGTTGTTTAAATAGGCGAAAGTGAGGGGTGTCATTTTGTATTACCGAGGAGGGTAATATGTTTAGAAGGTGAGTGGACATATGGAGGGCTTCCGCCCAATATGTGGGAGGAAGACGAGCATGGAACAGAAGAGTGCGAATGGTGTTATTAATTGTGCGGAGCATACGTTCGGATTTACCAATTTGTTGAGAAGTGTGGGGGCAAGAGAATCGAAAACGAATGTCGTGTTTGGCAAAGAAGTCATGGAAGGCGGTGTTATCGTATTCACCACCGTCCATCTCTTTATCTCCGTACTTCGATCAAAATCATCTATCTAATTTATTGTGCATTATTATAATATATTTGTCCTTCTTTTCTGTGAGTCGTCTCTACACCAAACACCTCTGTTGTGTGTGATTACACCTTCACCATGACAATCGCGGTCAACGGCAATCATAAAGTTGGGCATCGCACCTATCGTTGTCGTGTTGGCCACCGAAACAATCACTGCCATCCGCCCACCGGTCAATACGGGTGGGTTTACATCCCACCACCATCGCAAGTTTACAACAGCAGCCGTGAAGGACAATTTACTTGTGCTCAGTCTTCACCTCATGAGACACCTGCTTCTTGGACTCAAACATTAACTACTGGGCTGCTAGGTGCTCTACCAAATGGCCCAAGTAATATCTCATTCAATTCAACAGGCCCACCTGCTCAGGCCCATGTCATTGGTGGCCCAACAGGGCATCTTTTCTCGGCTAGAAGTCCTCAACAGGCCCACCAGCCTCCTCCTTTTCTTGCTGGATCCAACTTTGGGCATTTTCTTGGTGATACCATATTATTTGATAGGAAAATTAAAAAAAATACCACTTTTTTTTTAAGTATATATGGATTTGCCATCCCGAAAAAAAAATTGACGATATACCACACGAAATCGCAAAGCGCAAATTTGCGATTTGCCTCCAGCGTCTTGCTTTTGCGACCCGTTCACCGAGCGAGCCGTGGCCGGAATAAACATGCCATCGCAAATCGCAAAGCGCAAGCTTGCCTTTTGCGATTTGCATATGCACGAGTAGTTTGCCAATATCCGAGTCGTTAACGAGCCGTGTACGAGTGGTGGTGCCATCGCAAATCGCAAAGCGCAAGCTTGCGATTTGCGATTTGCCTATGCCCGAGTAGTTTGCCAATTCCCGAGTCGTTAACGAGCCGTGTACGAGTGGTGGTGGCATCGCAAATCGCAAATCGCAAATTTGCGATTTGCGATTTGCCAATGCTTGAGGAGATGTGAACGAGACGTGAACGAGTTAACGATGACGTAAACGAGTTGCGATTTAAGTCCGCAAAAAAAAAACCCAATGTTACATTATGTTTTACATTTTGATGTACTTATTTTATTTTTTATATATATACACATCTTTTTGAAAATATATATTTTATATATATTTACACATTCCCTATTTTTTATATATCATAATCACAATTATTTGTTATCATATATATATATATATATATATATATATATATATATATATATTATATTGTATAAAAATCCGGTTCTCATTATCTAACCGTTCAATCATCTTGAAATTTGATCTGTAGCTTTATAACATATAGATGAACATTTTTACCGGAGGAAATTTCGATCTGAGCTTTTGATTGACAGATATTTACAGTCGAAATTCAGTGCAGAAAGCTGATGTTGTTTTTAGAACAGCAGCAGTAACCAGCAGTAAAACGATCACTGTGTCTTTGTTATCCAACGAATGTTCATGGTTTTTGGATATGTTACAGAAGACATATGTTTATACATTGTGTAAAAATTTCATAGTCATTGGATGTTTCTACAAGGAGATATGAAATTTCAAAGTTTCTGCTGATCGGTTTCTGCTGTTCGAAGTCAGAGAATTACTGTGCATTCGTTAACCGTTGGATCGATCTGAATTTTGGATATGATGTTAATGATACATTGATAGACTTCGTGTAAAAATTTGAGCTTCATCAGATATGTAATCAGGGAGATATTCGATGCTAAAGTTTCTGCTGAAAGCAGAAAATAACACTATCAGCAGAAACTAAGTGTTCAACACGGTTTCTGCTGATCGACTCGTTTCTGCTGATCGACTCGTTTCTACTGATTGACTCGTTTCTGCTGATCCGTTGCTGATTGCATAGTTTCTGCTGAAGATAATTATTGCTGCTTAGTGGAATAGTGGGGGACAACACTTACAAGGCATATGATTGATTATTAGTGGAAAAACTCTGTAAAGGATATGGACACTATATTTTATTAATATAGTACCATTCCTTAGAACATGCTTGTAATATTATATTGTGTTTCCATGTGTAATGTCTCGTGGGTTTTCTATAAATAAAGAAACCCATAGACATTTAATAGTGTGTCTTCCTTGTGATGCACCAAGGTGTTACGTACTGTGTTTTTCATTGTCATACTCCAGTATTATCTGGTTGTATCTTTAGGTGCACCACGATCTCACAATCTGAGATCGTTCCCCATGTATATACATATACGTAGATGCTAGTTTAGCTCCAAGGTTGTTTACAACTCCAATACTAAAAATGTATTCGTATTGTTATTTTCATAATAATAATATTGGAGTGTTGGTATATACAAATCTTCTTTGTGTTTTCTTATTATCACTGTTTCATTGATTCGTTCTTGATTAGTTCATACACTCAATAGATATTTCCGCTATCTATTGATTCTAGATTCAATCTACATGTTAACGGAGATATTAATCAAAGTTAACAAGATCACTCACGTCATAAGAAAATTTCAGAAGATGTTTTAGTATTGTTAAAACATGTAAAAATGAACAACAAGCAATTTCATTCACTCAAATTAACCACGATAATAAATAGCATAGGTTTTCTGTTATAAATAATTTAAGGGTCACTCAAATGAACACTTGGATAGCTCTGAGTCGGTTGAGACGTGGTTGCAGCTTCGTCCTCGATATGGCTGTTCGTTGATTTTGTGGACGTTTTCTGCAAGTAAATATTTGAGGATGACATTAATGATACAATGTAATATTTTATTTTTTATATGAATATTTTCGAGAACTCACTTTTTTCGATCTTGATTTGGATCTTGATTTTGACCTTGACTTGGATCTTGTTGTGGTTCTTGATCGGCTTGGCTCGTCCGTTCTATCGTATAGAGCCATACAATTAACTCGACTATGACCATGTTCCTTGCAACGGCTACATTGCTTTGTGTATTTCCCTTTCTCCTCTCCTTTAGAAGGAATGCGTGCACGCCCAGGTGGGCGACCAGACTGCCTTTTCACAAGTATCGGCGGTAAGCAAATCTGCAGATTACCGGGATCGGCCCATTCTGAAGGATGAGGCAGTGGATTTATAGCCTCACTGTAGGCCGCTCGATATGTTTCCGTGGTGAAATACCTCTCTGCAAAGGCGGACACGTTGTCCATATGAAAGTGACGGGTCACTGCCGATACGTGTCCGCAAGGTAAACCTGATAATTGCCATTGCATGCAAGTGCATGTTCTCGCTTCCAAGTTGACTGTCCCATTCTTTTTCCCGTCCACCACCTCACAAATCATATTTGTCGATGGGTTAACCCTCCAGCGCAGCGATTTGTTAACCCTTTTACCTATTTTGTGCTCCGCATATGGTGTGACAGGTGTTGTAACAGCTCCGGCAGTATTCCGATGTTTGAAATACCATTGTTGTACTGAAGATCGGAAAAACTCCAATAGCATTGTGACCGGCAGTTTCCTTGCATGCTTGGTCATGGCGTTAATGGACTCCGCACTGTTAGTTGTGAGGTAAGCATATCGTGTCCTTGTTGAATGATGCCGTGACCATCTTTCTTTTCCCACATCCGTAAGAACCTTAGTTGACGCCGGTAAATGTCTGGAAATGGCATCATAATGTCGATCGAAATCTGACTTACGGTACGCCTTACACATTTTCCAATAATGCCATTCGAAGTGCTTGACCTTTGAAGATTTGCTTTTCAAGTTCATCAATAGATGACGACAACACAAGGCATGAAATGCCTCTGGAAACACAGCAGAGATGCCGGATGCAATTGCTGGAGCCCTGTCAGAGATGAATGTCAGGTTGCTAATCCCACCTGCAGATTCAATGGCATCTTGTAAGTTTCCTAAGAACCACGTCCAAACGTCGGACGTCTCTCCCGCCCCAATTCCATAGGCTAGTGGCAAGATGCCATTATTACTGTCCATCGCAACGGCAATCAAGTTAGTGCCCAAGTAACCCCCTTTCAAATGGGCAGCATCGACGATGATAATAGGGCGTGTATGGTTGACAAAAGAACGTACCTGCAAGTTCAGATTAAATAACACATAAATTATATATGAATGTACGTATGCGAACATAAGATGTAAACCAACAATCATTACTTACAGCTGCACCTATGGACATGTAACACATTACAAATTTATTCTCCTTGTCTGTACGGAGATTCGTAATGCTCCCCGGGTTATATAGCTTTAGGTTATGGAGATAAATGGGAAGTTTCGTAAACGATTCAGCTGGAGTACCTCTCAACAACTCTATAGCGTAACATTTTGCTCTCCATGCTTGGTTGTATGTAAGACTTATTTTAAAGCGTTCAGTCATATCAAGTTTTATCTCTTTGCCTCTGTATACACGTCCTTCCAAACTCATCGCCTCTTTTAAGATGTTACCAAGCACTTTCTTGCTCGCAGAACGGCTGTTAGGCATGTTTTGAGTACGCGAACAAGTGTGAACATCACGTAACTTCCTAACTTGGAAGTTGTGACTATCTCTGATACACGCTGCACTAATCTTCCAATCACAATTAGGCAAGATACATTTTGCTGAGTACCTTTTCTTGTCTGAATTCTTCAGCTTAATCTGAAAACCTTCTTCTAGACACTTTGTATGCAACTGGAGAAGAAATTCTTCTTTAGTTTCAAATGTTTGGCCCTCTCGAACTCGACTAGATGTCTCGTGCATGGTCACCGGTCGTTGTTGAACTTCTTCTTCTCCGTTTCCTAAAGGCGATGGCATATTCCAGAATATGTCTTTTTGTGCTCTTCTTTGTGGTATTGGTTTGTCATATGTATCACTTGGATCAGGCTCATCCTCCTCATCATCCTCATCATCAGTAACAATGTGATTACAAAATGGATGGTCATGATCCTTAGGTGGATTGACATTTTCTTCATCATAATGATCAAAATCATCAGGATGTGGATGCGGCTCCTCCGGCTCCTCCACATAGTATTCTGAATTAGTGTGATCATAGTGAACATTCTCCTGATATTTAGAATAATCTTGGGTTTCTTCATCTACCTTAAAAAATGTGTCTTGTGTGTGTTGTGTAGGATAGTTATGCATCGGCATATTTTGTGGAAAAGCATGATAATGAAATTGATATTGTGGTTGAAAAGGAAATGGAAATTGTTGAAAGGGTTGTTGAAATGACTGATATTGGTGTTGTTGGTTGTATTCATTAGTGTGTAGTTGTTGAAATTGTTGGTGAAATTGTTGTTGAATGCCAGAACTACTACTGCTAGGTTGATTGCTACCCATTCCCGAAACATTCCTTACATTATCGACAATGTAAATTTCTATCGGAGCATTGTTAATTGCATGGCACAAAAAATCTCCAAAATCATCAGCATCATCATTTATATCAATAACATACCGATCTACTTTATATTTCAGACAAACTGGTGTATCAAGTGGCAGACCAAGTTTTTTTAAAACGTTTTTCAACAATACTTTGCATGTCATGGGTTTTTCCGGTGCCACTGGAAGTTTTAATGGCACTCTACTACACTCTATTGGCAAATACATCGGCAAGTTATCAATATATTCAAAACGACCACCATAACATATAAAAAGTTTGAACTTTTCCATAATGAAAGTAAATAAAACTAAAATAATCAGAACTCGTACCTGAAAATTTTATGTAATGGAACTGAAGAAGAAATTTTGTCGAATGGAAAATGTGTTTACATTTGGTTGTGATTGTGTTTACAAATGGTTGAGGTCATGTTATAAGTACATTTCAATCGAGATAATGTTATCCGAAAAAATCTACAAAATCCCTAAAAAGTCAGGTAATATCCAAAAAAAAACTTATCCACAACGGATAAGGTAAGTTGTAGATAAGGTTATGTCAGAAAATCTCACCAAAAATCTTATCAACAAAGGATAAGGTCAGTCGCAAATCGCAAATCGTAAACGTGTCCAATATAATCTGCAGCAATTTGTAAATAATATTCTCCCGCATCGTTTCAATTTGTAAAATTCACGTCTTACCAACCATATTATTTGATACCCAAACGCACAATTTTAGCAAACATTATATATTTTTGGATAACGATATAAAGTTTATCAAAAGCCATTACACATAATAAAAACATAAATAACATTGTTAACTAGTACATAATTGTGACGTCCACACTAGAATTTAAAAGATAACATAGACACTGAAATTAAAAACATACATACTAGACTTTAAATCCTACATAACAACATATGAAAGATAATTTCGATTTGCATGACATCCCAGAGTGATTTGTTTGCCGTTTGATTCCCTACTCGGAACGTTCATCGGTAGTAATGTGCGTTGCTATCATCACTCTCATACTCACTGAAATTCAATTCGGGTTCTTCATCCATGTGTACAAGATATAGGTCAATACCTGAAACGCCCTGAAAATCTGAACATTTTTTTTTTTTTTTTTTTTACATCCTTATGTAACTATTACTAACTTATAACGGTCCCAATACTCTAATTATTATCTACTATTGCATTGTCAAACAAATAAGCTCAAACAAAAATTTGATTTTTCTGATACACTGGGAATACGATCGTATTCTTGGGAATACGATCGTATTCAGTGGAATACGATCGTATTCTGGGGAATACGATCGTATTCCTTGACCCTCTTTGCACAGTTTTGAAACAGAACCAAATTAAGGGAATACGGTCTCGGAATACGCCGTATTCCCGGGAATCCGATCGTATTCATGGGAATACGATCGTATTCCCATGACCTGCAGACTAAACCTGAACCTGCACTATTTCATACCAAAAACCGAACTTTGAATACGCATATCTTGTAAACGACTAAGAATTAAGACATGAAACTTTGCAGGCGCTTTACTATGGTCAAAATGAAACTTTCTATTTTCGCACTTTTCAAATTTCTCATTTTATCGGGATTTGGGCTTATGGGTCATTTTCGGCTAAATTTCAACATTTTTCTAACATACTAAGTCTCAAATCATAGAGATTTAGGAGCTGAGCTTGTACACACATATTTCTACTATCAAAACAAACTTGTGAGGCTATTCACCATACTCTTAGTCTTTCCCCAACTCAAATTGACCCATAGGTGATATTAAGACCCGTATTGACCCATTTTGACCTGCTGATCCAAAAGGGGCTATTGTAACCCATTCAATGGCTAAATACACTTTAGAACTGACTAATAATATCATTGGCTTTCTTTAAAACTTTCAATATGTACCTAATCAGATTGTCACTTTTATTACAACTTACAACTTAACACTTTTTAAAACATTATCTACTAATCTTTCACAACTTTATACTATTACACATAATCTATCTAGTCATTGCTTTCAAAACCAAAACATGTCAAAACATTGTTTGGGCGATCTTACAAGTTTTCAAAACGATAATTTAAAGAGAAGCTTGTGTGACTTACAACAAGCTAGCAACTCCACTTCTAGCCTTTTGCAATATCTTTACCTCTTCCACTTTCACTTGTACCTACAACATAACTAAACTAATTAAGCAATTTGCTTAGTGAGAATATGAAATCTAATCAATACAATGCATTATTAACATAGAGCAATAATGAACAAAGTAAAGAACTACTTCCCTTTCTTGCAACTTCTCTTTCACAATTCTAATCATATGTGCACATAACTAATCAATACTTGGTTAACATAAGTTAACCATTGATCGAACAAAGCTAACCTTGGTTAGCTATTCTAATCAAAATATGGCTAATAACCATTAACCATTCTAATCACAAACTTTCATCATAATCATGATATAATTATAAGCTAATCACAACAAATTACATAATCATGATCTATTCAATTCATAAACTCACCTTGTATAGTTGAATAATTTGAAACAAGATGATCAAATGATGACAATTCCTCTTTAGTACCTATTACATACACATAGCACATAATCAACAACTAATTCACACTTTCAATGGCTAATCATCTAGTTCTTTCTTCCCCCACTTGAGACTTACTAATTTCACTTTAATTAAACTAACTAACTTACTTATCATAATCAAAATCATAGCTTTATTATGAATTTAACTACTTCCATAATAATTCTAACATCTACTAATACTTTCTCTTTAATTTCAACCAATTCATGAAGTTCATAAAAACCCCATGAACTCAAATCATAATCTATCCTCTCTAGCATGAAATTAAGATTCTAATCATGATTTATATGCTATACTAACACTAACTAATCAATTACAAACTCTAATTTCGAATTAATTCATATCAATTAACTAAAACCCATGAAAACCCAAATTTCTAGGGTTCTTGAAGAGATTAATTCACTTACAGAGATTAGTGAGTAATAGAAGATGATGATTTCAATGATTTGAAGCTCGAATTTAAGTTTGAAGATTGATTCTTGCTTCCTCCTAACTCCTGCGATTTTTCTGTGTTTATGTTTGAAGTTCTGGATAAAAATGAAGATACTGGAGGATAAGTACGTATAATATCCTTATCTTCTTTTAATTTTTTACACTACACAGTCTGGAACTGAACAACTAATTTGCGTTTTCTATCATATCTCATTATTTAGAGATCTAAAAATAAAAGAATGTATATTTTATCGTACACTAAATAATACTGTAAAACTAAGCTATAAAAACTTATTTTTATTTACTAAAATAATACCTTGAAAACTGGGGTGTTACAACTCTCCCCCACTTATTCTGTTCGTGTCCTTACGAACCATTCTTGGTGTACCGCAGGATAGTACATCATCATCCACTCCTCCGGTTCTCAAGTAAATTCTGAACCCTTCCTATGTCGCCACTGAACTTTAACTATCGAAACGGATTTATTTCTGAGCTGCTTTACTTTCTGATCAAGAATTTTAACTGGCTCTTCTATATAACTCAACTTATCATTTATTTCTATTTCTGTCAGTGGTACATAAGAAGCTTCATCAACTAAACACTTTCTGAGCTGAGACACATGAAATGTATCATGAATACTACCAAGTTCTTCTGGTAATTGCAATCGATACGCAACCTTGCCAACTCTATCAATAATTTCAAAAGGTCCAATATACCTTGGACTCAACTTTCCCCGCTTCCTAAAACGTATAATCCCTTTCCAAGGTGAAACTTTAAGCATCACCTTATCACCTACTTGAAATTCAATAGGCCTTCTCCGCTTGTCTGCATATGACTTTTGTCGATCTTGTGCCATCTTTAATCTTTCTCTAATCTGATCAATCTTCTCAGTAGTTAATTGTACTATATCTGTACTTCCAAGCTCTCTCTGACCAATCTCACCCCAACAAATTGGAGTTCGACATTTTCTACCGTATAACATTTCATAAGGTGGCATTTTAATCGAAGAATGATAACTGTTATTATAAGAAAACTCGACCAATGGAAGATGAGTATCCCAACTGCCACCAAAGTCAATGGCGCAAGCTCTGAGCATATCCTCAAGAGTCTGAATGGTACGTTCACTCTGACGATCAGTTTGAGGATGAAAAGCTGTACTAATATGCAATCGAGTTCCCAAATCTTCTTGAAATTTATTCCAGAATCGAGAAGTAAAACGAGTATCACGATCTGAAACTATAGAAAGTGGAACTCCATGCCTAGCAACAACTTCTTTAACATAAAGATCGGCTAATTTTTCTGAAGAAGAAGCTTCTTGAATAGGAAGAAAGATAGCACTTTTTGTCAATCGGTCCACAATCACCCAAATAGTGTCATGTTGCCTAGGGGTCTTTGGCAACTTGGTAACAAAATCCATGGTGATGTGTTCCCATTTCCATATCGGTATATCTAAAGGCTGAAGTTTACCGTATGGTTGCTGGTGCTCTGTTTTAACTTGCAGACAAGTGAGACAATTCTGAACATGTTTAACTATATCACGCTTCATACCTGGCCACCAATAATCACGTTTCAGATCACGGTACATCTTGGTAGCACCAGGATGAATAGAATACTTAGATTTGTGCGCCTCATCTAATAACACTTTCTTTACTTCACTCGTTCTTGGTATCCAAATTCTACCATAACGAGTCTTTAAACCTCTAGAATCATCTACTAATTCCGAAAGTTGACCAGCTAAACGTTGGTTATTTGAGTCATTAGAGGCTAAAACTTCAATCTGAGCAGCTTTAATAGAATCAAATAACTGAGGAAGCACAATCATTTGAAGAGATTTCACTGAAAGAACGGAATGGCTAACCTTTCTGCTAAGAGCATCAGCTACAACATTCGCTTTGCCAGGATGGTAAAGTATGTCGCAGTCATAATCTTTAACTAAATCTAGCCATCTTCTCTGACGATTGTTCAAATCACGCTGATCAAAGAAATATTTGAGGCTTTTGTGGTCTGTATAAATAATGAATTTAACACCATAGAGATAATGGCGCCAAATTTTAAGAGCGAAGACCACAGCTGCTAATTCAAGATCATGAGTGGGATAGTTCTGCTCATGTGACTTTAACTGGCGTGAAGCATAAGCAATGACTTTCCCACGCTGCATAAGAACACAGCCTAATCCGAGTTTTGAAGCATCACAAAACACCACCATATCCTCGTTGCCTTCGGGTAAAACAAGAATAGGGGCTTGGCTAAGCTTTTCTTTTAACATCTGAAATGCTTTGGATTGCTCCTCTCCCCACTTCCACTGAACACTCTTTCTAGTCAACTGAGTCAAAGGAGTAGCAATCCTTGAAAAATCTTGAATAAAACGACGATAATAGCCAGCTAGACCAAGAAAACTTCTAATTTCAGTAGGACTTGTAGGGGGTCCCACTGCATTACTGCTGCTATTTTGGAAGGATCGACTTGAATGCCGTGAATATTGATCACGTGTCCAAGAAATTGGACTTCTCGTAACCAAAATTCACATTTAGAAAATTTAGCAAATAACTTCTCATAACGAAGTGTTTCAAGAACTTGCCTGAGATGTGCTGCATGCTCAGCTTCACTTTTAGAATAGATAAGAATATCATCAATGAAAACTATAACAAAGATATCGAGCATGGGCCGACAAACTCTGTTCATCAAGTCCATGAATGCAGCTGGAGCATTAGTTAAGCCGAAGGGCATAACTGTAAACTCAAAGTGGCCATAACGAGTACGAAAAGCAGTCTTTGAAATATCTTCTTCCCTTACCTTTAACTGATGGTAACCAGAACGAAGATCAATCTTTGAAAAGAAACTGGCACCCTGTAGCTGATCAAATAAGTCATCTATTCGAGGCAAAGGATATCTGTTCTTAATGGTCACTTTATTTAGTTCTCGGTAATCTATACACATTCTTAAGGAACCATCTTTCTTCTTGACAAACAATACTGGGGCTCCCCAAGGTGAACTACTAGGACGGATGAAACCTTTATCTAAAAGTTCTTGCAATTGTTTCATCATTTCTTGCATTTCAGTTGGAGCTAACCGATAAGGAGTTTTAGCAATTGGAATAGCTCCAGGAATAAGATCAATTCGGAATTCCACTTGTCTATCAGGTGGAATACCTGGAAGTTCATCAGGGAACACTTCAGGAAATTCTTTCACCACTGGAATACTGGAAAGTTCTGGTACAGCTTTAGAATTATCAACTACGTGCGCCAAAAAGGCTTGACTCCCGTGTGACCAAAATCTTTTAGCTCGAGCAAAAGTACAAACAGGAATGGATCTACTAGAACGCTCACCATAAACAACAATCTCCCTTCCGCTAGGTGCTTTCAGGAGAACTATCTTTTCATGACAATTTATCATACCCTTATTCTTTCCCATCCAATCCATTCCTATAACTACGTGAAATTCCCCCATTTGCATGGGAATCAAATCTATTTTGAATACTTCACCCCCTATTTCAATAGTACACCCTCTATAAACATCACTAACAATAACTAATTTGCTATCGGCAATTTCAACTTCTAAAGGGCGTTCTAATTTAACAATAGGAGTATTCAACTTTTCACAAAATGATAATGATACAAAAGATTTGGTGGCTCCAGAGTCAAATAAAACATGGGCAGGTATAGTGTTAATTATGAAGGTACCTGTCACCACGTCATGAGACTCCTTCGCCTCATCTGCTGTAATCTGAAAAGAACGACCTTTAGCTTTCTGTCCGCCCGCTTCTCTTTTCTTTTCCGCTTCTTTCTTCTGTTCATTTCTTTTCATATCTTCTAGTTTAGCAGGACAGTTAGCTTGTAAGTGGTCATCCTTATAGCAATAAAAGCACATTCTATATGGATTAGGTCAATTAGCAGCGATGTGCCCTTGTTGACGACACTTGTAACAAGCTGTGCTCCCTAACTGACATTCTCCTGGATGCTTTCTGCCACAATTATTACACTTGGGAAATTCCCGAGCTGGAGCTTGAGATTGACGGTTAGATTGTTGAGATTGTGACTTCTGTTGTTGTGGTTGTGATGACTGCTGCTTTCCGAAATTTCTGAATTTCTTTGACTGCTGAGATTGCGAAGAGGCTTGTTCTACTTTTCTCTTATTGGCTCTATCCTCAGCTTTCACTTGCAACTCTTTCTCTCGAGTCAACCCTTTATTCATCATCTTAGGAATAGAATCATAAATAGTTGGGTCAACTGCTTCTTTGATATCAATGTTCAAATGTCGGTAATAATGATCCTTCATTAACCCTGGATTCGAGGTATATTCGGGACAAAACTGAGATTTATCATAAAACACGTTAGTGTACTCAGTTACCGACATTTTCCCTTGATTGATGGCTAAGAACTCTCCTTTCAGTCTTTCTACTTCCGCCATTGGAGCAAATTCTGCTATAAACTTTTCTTTAAACATACTCCAAGAAAACTTTGCAGCTTCTATAGCACCATGTGTTTTAACTTGTGTACCCCACCAATCCTGAGCACTATCTTTCAATTGATGAGCAGCAAATAATACACGTAACCTTTCTGGACAGTCACAGAGTAGAAAAGTTTCTTCTATCTTACTAATCCACCTATGACTACTAATCGGGTCTCTCTCACCATGAAATTCTGGGGGACTACAGTTTGCGAAGTTTTTATATTCAAAACGTTCTTTTTCCTTGTTAATTTGCTGCTGAGCACTTAACATTTCACTATTCAACTGAGGGTTAACTAAGACAGGATGCTTCTGTTCAAATTCTACTAATCGTGTATTAATAATTTGCTCCATTCGGGTATATACCTTAGGAGCAAATTCTTGTAGGGCTTGCCCAATCACATCTTTTAATAGCATCCGGTCCTCGGGATCTAAACTTCTTTCTGAAACATTCTCCTCTTGAGTGGGAGAACGTACATTTGAACCCTCAGCTTCTTTATTTGGTGTAGATTCCATTTACTAAACAATATAAAAACACAATTAAAACATAAGAATTCTATACTTCAACTATTAAATAATGATTGCCTTTATCTTCACATATTTAACAACTTTGAATCTCCCACATGCTTTAGTAAAATATAACCTCGTTGGCCAGACGTAGTTATATTAAACTAAATACATGTTTCTATTCAAAATTCTTAAATATATTCCAATTCCAAGCAATCATTCCTACTCTAATCATAATCTACTAATCATATGCAAAACATTGCAAAAACATAACTGTAATTAACTATTGCACATTTATAAGTGGTTTAAGTTTAGGCAATCCTACTGTGGATTGCTTAAATCTCTTAAACCATCGCTCTGATACCAACTTGAAACGCCCTGAAAATCTGAACATTTTTTTTTTTTTTTACATCCTTATGTAACTATTACTAACTTATAACGGTCCCAATACTCTAATTATTATCTACTATTGCATTGTCAAACAAATAAGCTCAAACAAAAATTTGATTTTTCTGATACACTGGGAATACGATCGTATTCTTGGGAATACGATCGTATTCAGTGGAATACGATCGTATTCTGGGGAATACGATCGTATTCCTTGACCCTCTTTGCACAGTTTTGAAACAGAACCAAATTAAGGGAATACGGTCTCGGAATACGCCGTATTCCCGGGAATCCGATCGTATTCATGGGAATACGATCGTATTCCCATGACCTGCAGACTAAACCTGAACCTGCACTATTTCATACCAAAAACCGAACTTTGAATACGCATATCTTGTAAACGACTAAGAATTAAGACATGAAACTTTGCAGGCGCTTTACTATGGTCAAAATGAAACTTTCTATTTTCGCACTTTTCAAATTTCTCATTTTATCGGGATTTGGGCTTATGGGTCATTTTCGGCTAAATTTCAACATTTTTCTAACATACTAAGTCTCAAATCATAGAGATTTAGGAGCTGAGCTTGTACACACATATTTCTACTATCAAAACAAACTTGTGAGGCTATTCACCATACTCTTAGTCTTTCCCCAACTCAAATTGACCCATAGGTGATATTAAGACCCGTATTGACCCATTTTGACCTGCTGATCCAAAAGGGGCTATTGTAACCCATTCAATGGCTAAATACACTTTAGAACTGACTAATAATATCATTGGCTTTCTTTAAAACTTTCAATATGTACCTAATCAGATTGTCACTTTTATTACAACTTACAACTTAACACTTTTTAAAACATTATCTACTAATCTTTCACAACTTTATACTATTACACATAATCTATCTAGTCATTGCTTTCAAAACCAAAACATGTCAAAACATTGTTTGGGCGATCTTACAAGTTTTCAAAACGATAATTTAAAGAGAAGCTTGTGTGACTTACAACAAGCTAGCAACTCCACTTCTAGCCTTTTGCAATATCTTTACCTCTTCCACTTTCACTTGTACCTACAACATAACTAAACTAATTAAGCAATTTGCTTAGTGAGAATATGAAATCTAATCAATACAATGCATTATTAACATAGAGCAATAATGAACAAAGTAAAGAACTACTTCCCTTTCTTGCAACTTCTCTTTCACAATTCTAATCATATGTGCACATAACTAATCAATACTTGGTTAACATAAGTTAACCATTGGTCGAACAAAGCTAACCTTGGTTAGCTATTCTAATCAAAATATGGCTAATAACCATTAACCATTCTAATCACAAACTTTCATCATAATCATGATATAATTATAAGCTAATCACAACAAATTACATAATCATGATCTATTCAATTCATAAACTCACCTTGTATAGTTGAATAATTTGAAACAAGATGATCAAATGATGACAATTCCTCTTTAGTACCTATTACATACACATAGCACCTAATCAACAACTAATTCACACTTTCAATGGCTAATCATCTAGTTCTTTCTTCCCCCACTTGAGACTTACTAATTTCACTTTAATTAAACTAACTAACTTACTTATCATAATCAAAATCATAGCTTTATTATGAATTTAACTACTTCCATAATAATTCTAACATCTACTAATACTTTCTCTTTAATTTCAACCAATTCATGAAGTTCATAAAAACCCCATGAACTCAAATCATAATCTATCCTCTCTAGCATGAAATTAAGATTCTAATCATGATTTATATGCTATACTAACACTAACTAATCAATTACAAACTCTAATTTCGAATTAATTCATATCAATTAACTAAAACCCATGAAAACCCAAATTTCTAGGGTTCTTGAAGAGATTAATTCACTTACAGAGATTAGTGAGTAATAGAAGATGATGATTTCAATGATTTGAAGCTCGAATTTAAGTTTGAAGATTGATTCTTGCTTCCTCCTAACTCCTGCGATTTTTCTGTGTTTATGTTTGAAGTTCTGGATAAAAATGAAGATACTGGAGGATAAGTACGTATAATATCCTTATCTTCTTTTAATTTTTTACACTACACAGTCTGGAACTGAACAACTAATTTGCGTTTTCTATCATATCTCATTATTTAGAGATCTAAAAATAAAAGAATGTATATTTTATCGTACACTAAATAATACTGTAAAACTAAGCTATAAAAACTTATTTTTATTTACTAAAATAATACCTTGAAAACTGGGGTGTTACAATACCTTGACAACATTCTTTTGCATGTTTTACTACTGTATTCCAGTTTTCATCCGTCATAAGCATACGAGCACCAGCATTTTGAAGATTGCCCGCTTCACAGTAGTACACATCACTAAAAGCGAAATTTATATTTTCCTTAAGGTAGGAAAACAACTTACTAAGACCAAACTCATTAACATCGAAATCGACGAATGTTTTTTTGACCCCATTTTCATACGACTTATTGTCATCACGTAGTTCCCCCCTAAAAAACACAGTAAGGTCGATCAGTTGCATTATGTTACCAACTGATTAAATAATTGAAATAGATAATAATTTGATGATGAATGAAGAATGATGTTTAGATGTCTATTTAAAGCGAAATCAAGATAAGGTTATCCGGAAAATCTACGTAGGTGGATAAGGTAATGTCAGAAAATCTGATCCAAAATCTTATCAACAATGGAGGTAATGTCAGAAAATCTCATAGGTGGATATGGTAAGGTCACTCGCAAATCGCAAATCGCAAATCACAAAATTCATTTACGATTTGCGAGGGCACATGTTAACTACTACATAATTGTTAGCTACTACATTATTCTTAACTAGTACATAATTGTTAAATACTAGTCTATCAATCATCCGCCGGTTCCCAGTCAAAACGCGCACTAAAGAAAGTATCAATCATCCGCCGTCTGTAATCCATAGCAATCAAATCAGTCTCCCCACTCACCCTGTAGTCTTCCCGATATGCAATATTCTCCATATTTCTGCACACCCATACCCCGCAATCGCCTAGATGCCCATCCTGTTGAGGCACATCCTCCATCATGTCAGTCATAAACTCAGTGGTATCACCCTTAAAATGATTTTCTTCATCCACATGCCTCCAAAAGCCAATGGCGTCTAAATATCTAACTACATTTTGACCTAAGGCTTCAACAATTTGCAGTATTTCCTTGTTGCTTTTCAGTTTCTTATAGCTATCATATGCCGTGACATCCCAAGTATGCAGATCCAACACAATTAGAACCCAATGATCCCTACTCTCGATGTTGACCGGCATAAGTACCTACATATTAGGATTTTATTAGGGAAATGTTAAAATGTTATCAGCTTATATTATATAGTTTGCTACTCCATTTTTCTTTACTTACTTTGTCGCAGGTCCACCATGAAGAGTATGGCCTACGTTTGCCGTTGGCATATCCCATCAACAAGTTGTAGTCTGGTCCGGACGATGCCTCAATTTTGTCACCTGCATTAATAGACACAACTATATTAAATACTAGTGGCAGAAAACCAAAAAGTTATTTTTTAAAACAATTCGAATTGTCGTTTCATCGTACGTACATAAATACATAAGTACATACATACATACATAAATACATACATACATACATACATACATACACAACTAATAATTCAGCTGAAATATAGTATACATTAAAAAAAATTGGAAATGTCCTTTTCGTACAACTGAAAACCAGCTAATATTTCAGCTTATCACATCATCAAAGTTTGATCAATTTTCCACAATTATCAACACTATAATATAATCTACACTAGCATATTACTATCTCTATATAAGAATGTATATGCGTATGGTATATATATATATATATATATATATATATATATATATATATATATATATACATATTAGAGTGATTTGTACTTACCCTTCTTCTTTAGCTCCGTTTTCTTTTTGTCTTCCTTGTAGTTCTTGAAAGCTGCAATCATATCAATAAAACCTATGGGCATAATTGTCCACTCCAGTCTCTTTTCCAATTGAGTTGGTCGAGTCCAGTTTCGATATTTCCACCACATCAGTAGATAGCTCCAACCGTCAATATGCTAAAAATTTGATAAAACAAGGTTAGTATCACATATAGGTAAAATGCCATAGTTTGTTTAAAAAAATGAACTCGTAAACTTACAAAGTTTTCTAAGTAACCACTATCGACATGACCATACAACCGGCCCCAAAAATCCTTTGTGATATCAACATAGGTCGTGCTCGGTCGAATAAACATACAACGCACCGACCCTCCACTCTTATACAACTCCTCAACTGTGGATGGTCCGTCAATCTCTCTAGTCTGACGTATCACGGGGGGCGGAGGAGTGAGAAAACCATTCTCGTTCACCAAACTGTCAACCATGCCCAATAAGATGTCCTCGGGTAACTCCTTCTTGGCCGACCTTTTCCTTGCCGGCCGCTTCAACTTCTTTCCTCGCTCTGTAACCACTCCCTTAACAACCGGCTCAACCGGCTCATCATCCGGCTCAACATCCTGCTCAACAAGCTCAACCTGGTCGGTACCCAATCCCACAAGCACCCGCTCAGCCGGCTGGGTAAGCACTCTCTCATCATCGACTCCTAAATTAACTGGTGGTGGTTCCTCATTCTCCTCTACATGCACCTTCAAAGGTTTCTGCAAAAGTCGTTTAAGATGTGTCGGTGTAACATACGGCGATAGTCTGGCCGGAGCACGTCGACGATCTCGCATACTTCGGCGCAACTCATGTGCAACCGAGAACTTGCTCGCAGAAAAAAGCAGGGTGTCGGAAACATAACCCTCATCAACATCATCGTCATCACCAGCATCCTGAAAAAATAAAATCGTACGTGTTAAAAGGAAAACACCTTCACATATATAAAACGCTAGAAATAATCAACCTTATACCTGACGCGTCTCAACGATCTTCAACAACCGGTTTATAGTACATTGTTGTTCGTCTACTCGTTTGCCTAAAGTGGAAATGGTCTCTTTCATTGTCTGCATTTCGGCTCGTAAGGAATCATAAGTCCCTGGCTGAGATGATGGCCGAGAGGCCTCACGACGATCTGTACCCAAGGAATCATAAGTCGCCTGCTCGTCATGAGGTGGGGTCAAATGGAAATCATCGGCAGCCTCCTTTTGACTGTTCCGTGCCTTCTTCATTGGCCTCTCGGCAACTAGCTGGTCATCAAAGTATTTCCAGCTATCAATCCACCATTGGCACTTCTTTTCATGCTTATTCGGCTTCAAAGTAATCTTTGGAAGATGCTCAGGTGTAGTATCCTTCTGCATAAAACGAGTGTCATACACATATACATATACATATACATTGGAAATGTTCTTTCTGTAAAACGGGAAAAACAACTGGCATTTCATCTTACCGAGTGAGTCAAATCTCATCAATATTCCCCATATATTAACAACACCTTATTAATCAAATATATAATATAATTGGCAACTACCAACAAGTCTACTAAGTGACTATATCAAATTATTTCACTTACCGCAATCTGCAACAATTGCCCGAATTCTTTAAATTCAAGAACCTTCCTTTTGCGCTCCCAGTAGATCCCACGTGGTATTTTATCTCGTTTTGGCCTTGTAGCAACTGTCTCTATCTGACGATAAAAAGCCTCCCAAATCCACGTCTTGTAAACAATAACCAAAAAACATATCAGCATATTAATATATTAACATGTTATATATATGTATTAGTCGACGTGTATATATATATATATATATATATATATGTATATGTACATATACATGCATATATATATATATATATATATATATATACATATATCTACATGTATATATATATATATACATGTAGATATGTATATATATATATATATAAATGTATGTAAATGTACATATACATATGTAAATATACATACATATACGTACATGTATCTACATGCATATATATACATGTAGATATATACATGTAGATATATATATATATATATATATATATATATATATATATATATGTAGATATATGTATATGTATATATATATATATACATGTAGATATATACATGTAGATATATATATATATATATATATATATATATATATATATATATATATATATATATATATATCTACATGTATATATCTACATGTATATATATATATATACATATACATATATCTACATATATATATATATATATATATATATATATGTATATGTATATATATATATATATATATATATATATATATATGCATGTAGATACATGTACGTATATGTACGTATATGTACATATACATATACATATATACATATCTACATGTATATACATGTAGATATGTATACATATGTATATATACATACATATACATATACATTATACATATATATTAAAAACTTTTTGAACAATAATAAATAATATTGGAATGCTACCTTACACGCCCAGCCAAAACCACTCAACGTGTACTGCATCCCGATTTGAGTCAACCGAGTCTCCAAACCCTTATCTAACTGCTCAAAAGTTCTGGCCCAAATAATATTACCCCAAGGGTACCCGTCACAAACACCAAAATCCTCAACCATATGCATATAGTCATCCTCAACAATATGCGAACCCTGCTTTCCAAAAAAACCTTTATATATCAACATGAGCATACACACGCGCACACAATCCTCATCGCTCAATTTCCTGGGCCCACTAAACAAACCTCTATCTCTAAACTTCTTCTCAATGTCTGAAACACGTATGCTGCGATCGCAAAAATCCGGAAATAACCGCTCTTTAAATGCCGGGGTCTTCTCTCGAACATTTTTGGGAATATGATCTGCCATCCTTTCATTGGGACCGAACCGAAAACCAGTCACCAAACAAAACTCCCTACGACCGAATCGTATAAAATGGTCATCGGTTACCCTAAACCACAACTCATCCACCTCCGCCCGAGGGTGCTTTAGCCCTGGCCGCTCCGTTCGTCGAAACTGTAGTATATGATGTACAAAACCCGGGTCATTTTCCAGAGCCTTCGCATCCAACCAATGCCCAAAACAATGATCTCTAAATATCTTTTTTTGATCTTCTGTCAACGCAGACCTAATATGGGTAATAATAGTCAGCTGGCTTTTCAAAGTCAGTTTTGCACTAAAAATGTCCTGCAAAATAATCAATCAAGCAAACAAGTTTCATTATTAATAACAGGGATAACTTAATAACAGGCAATAAAACTATAGCTTTAGTGAAATCAAACATATTTACTTAGATAACTTGATGTATGTACGTATGACTTTTGATCAAAATTATTAAGTAGTATAGATATAGATATACTATGTGTATTAGATGTTGTATTAACTAAACGGTAAATTGGAAATGTCCTTTCTTAAAACATTTATAATCTAATATATATAATTGGAAACCATAAAAGAATTTTTATAAAAAATTGGAAATGTCCTTTCTTAAAAACGGATAAACCAGCTAATATATTAGCTTATCAAATCATCAGAATTTCAACAATTATTAAGTACTCCGTAACCTGTATAAAATTGCATTCCAACTTCTTAAATGTTTTTGCTTGGTTCGGTGGTGATAGAACAGAGTTGTCAATCAAATGGTTATAAATTTCAACACATTAATTAAGAATCATCAATAAGTTGCAAATTAAGACTCACAAAATGTGTTTTTAATGAATAAAATGTCGTAAATCAACCCACCCACTTGCCACCTCTCGTCTATATAAATTAAAGTAAATAAACAAACCAAAATAACCTCATCGATAAGCATTTAAAAATGGCTATTTGCAAGCACCAATCATATATATGATAGTATATAGTAATACATAAACATACCTAACCTATTCTATTGTTACTTTGTTAGGCTGACAATTAGATCATCCACACCAATAGGTTTTGTAAAGTGTTTTTAAAAACTTTAAAAAATAGGTTTAAAAAATAGGTGTAAGAGGTTTTTCAAGAAAACTTTCTTTTTTTCTTCTTTTTTTCTTCTTTTTATCTTTTAATCTTTACATTTTTCTATTTCTTTTTTCTTCTTTTTATCTTTTTATCTTTTCAAGACCATATTTGATTACATTACATTAATTATCTTTCTATCCCAATTTTTTAGCTACTTATAAGAAATTGCAACCATCAAACGTATAATTTAAAAATTCTATATTTTATAGGTGATAAGTTTTTCCCATAATATAAATGTACAACATTGTTTATAAGCAAAAAAAGATGTATTAGTAGTTTACAAATAAAGAAGTCTAAAAGTTCGAAACTTTGAGAGAGATTAACACTCAAACCAAACTACAACTAGCCACAAGGTTTGTTCACTTTCCTAAATTCATAAACTTTCGGTATGATTTTGTATCGAGAATTGAATTAGTACACATTAATACACATTAATACATTAATAGATTAACGAATATATAAGATTAACGACTACATATACATACATATACATACATTAATACACATATTAACATACATATACATACATACTTTTACAAATATACATACATATAAGATTAACGACTACAACATTAACCTATAGTGGTAGAACCTAGAGGACAAAATTATCAAAAAATGATGTTACTTTTCATTGTGGCATTTCATCGAGCACGTTGTGTGCACACACATTTTATAGCATAAAAACGATTCAAACGCGGTACATACAAAAACCATAATAGCAAAACAGCTACGGGCAATGGCATACCTGAGAATCGGACATCTTCACGGACTAAATGGAGGCGGTTAGTGGTGGCGGTGGTGCGTTGCCGGGTTTGGTTTCAAACCCGGTTGTTTGGATGTATGTATATGTGGCTGAGGGTGGTGGCGGTGATATACGGACGAAGGTCGGTGGTGGTGGTGTGGCTGAGGGTGGTAGTGCCGGACGTATGGTGGTGGTGGTTGTGCGCTGTCGAGGGTGGTGGTGGCGGAGGATGGGGAAACGACGGCGGGCTGGGGTGCGGCGGAGGGGTGGGGTGACGGATTCGTAGATCGCAAACGGATCTTGCGATTTGCGATGGTGGTTGGGTAAAACGGTGGTAGGGGTGGTGTGGTCGGGGTGGGGTGTGGCGGGGAAGGGTGTGTAAGAATGAGGAACGAATTAGGCATAAAAAGTTTTTTTTTTTTTAAATCGAGTGCCGGAGGTAAATCGCAAGCTTGCCCTTTGCGATTTGCGACTCGTTCACGTACACGGCAACACGGCTCGTTCACGACTCGGCGTTGGCACAATATGCGGCATAGGCAAATCGCAAATCGCAAACTTGCGCTTTGCGATTTACCTACGCACGTACATCCAGGCCACGTACACGGCAACACGGCTCGTTCACGACTCGGCGTTGGCACAATATGCGGCATAGGCAAATCGCAAATGGCAAACTTGCGCTTTGCGATTTACCTCCGCATGTTTATTCCGGCCACGGCTCGCTCGGTGAACGGGTCGCAAAAGCAAGACGCTGGAGGCAAATCGCAAATTTGCGCTTTGCGATTTCGTGTGGTATATCGTCAATTTTTTTTTCGGGATGGCAAATCCATATATACTTAAAAAAAAAGTGGTATTTTTTTTAATTTCCCTATTTGATAATCAAAGGTTGTTTTCCATACATGAATCGATTTACACTTACACAATAGATAGATGCAATATGGGCTAGACATGGGCCGTGTACATGGGCCGATAATATACAAACTAGATACATTATAATAACGTATACATATACATATACTAACATTTTCTCGTAATTATATTACTAGCTATCACGATGAAATTGATGATAACAACCAGTGGTGGATCTAGGATTTGGGGTGATCAGTAGCAGGAGTATCTTAATTTTTGTTAACCCGAAGCACAAAGAAGAAATGCAACAAAAAATGCAATATTTATATGAAATTTACAATGCGTATAGCGAAAGGACCGTAGCGACTGCTACCCCTACCTTCTACATGGCTCCGCCGCTGATAACAACTTTTCCTCTTCTTTCATTCAAACAGATGGATAGCATTTGTTGCATAGCACAAGATTCACAAATCTACTGAACTCACCATCTTGCTTATTGTTTTCACATTAATTAATTAATTGTAGTTATTAAGTTATAAATCTCTTCGAGTCATTTCAAATATGCATATCTAGATTTAATAAGGGGTATGTATTTGTAAATATATTCAACTTTAGTAAAAAATGTATAGTATGTATCTAACTTACAACACTTTTATAGTATGTATCCAACTTTCATATATCTCTATTGTATGTATTGGACGGTAATTTTGATGATGTATTGAGTTATATGGATGACACGTGAGTACGTGACACATTTTAGGAACGACACATCATCAAAAGTACAGTTCAATACATACCATAGAAATTTTTTAAAGTTAAATACATACAATAAAATACATTTAGAAATATGTATCCCATTTAATAAATGTAATTCACTTTGAGAAGTTTCGAGTTGAGCAACGGCTGTATAAAAAAAGTTGATGCGTGGGGATCAACACGTAAGCATTTACCCACGCTGCTTATTTCATCAGGGATAGGATTGATCAGGGCCTTAGAGGGAACATCAATTATAAAATAGTTAAACATAATGAATAAACAAATATGTGTTGAATGTTGATAATCATGCATGGCCTGATTGGATTAGTTAGCTGACAACCTTTTTATAATCACTAATTTGAAGCTTAATTAAGCTTGCTTGTACGTGTCAACTGTTAATCGAGAAAAGCAAATAATTAGATATATGTAACTAGTTAAAATATTAATTAAGAAGAATACAGTAAATTGTGTAACAAGTGAACTCCAACCAATTAAGTAGCATATATTGTAGTTGAAGGCTTGAAAATTTCGACAGAGACTCAAGTTCGATTCTCGCACGCTGCAACTTTGAGCTCAACTTTCACACTGGTAGGTTATAGTTGGTTCCGTATTAGACGATATGATGTTGTGAAAATATCATGTTTTCAGGTCGTTGAGTCATTCTAAACATTGTTTTCCACGTATTATCTTTTGGGAAAACGGGTAATTAAGCGTCTCTGGTTAACAACATTTTTGTATGATAATTTCTAACAAGATAAGATACGTTATGATGAAAGTTGAATAAACAATGTAGTTGTTGAGGGTAGATTTTGTTTATCCATAGACAATGAATTGAATGTTATGGAAGTTGACATTTGAAGTTTCTGTACTATGACCTGTCATTTTGTTATAGCTGTATATGCAAATATTAGCACCAAGAAGGTTATTAGCATATATCCAAAGATATATATATATTCTAATTTTTAATATTTGGCATGAAAATTTCGATGATCATTGGTAACTTTATACTGTATTTTAGTATATAACAGCTGTATATTACTGTATATTACCTTTCTTTTAAGAGATTGGTACATTTACTTGCATGAGCTGAAACTTTGCATGTTATGAGTCGATTCTTGTCATGTTACATCTGTAACTGGCCAAATTAGTAAATAAAAACAATAACGCAAAGGTGGAACTCTTAAGGGGCAGGGGAGGGCCCTAGCCCCCCAAAAGTTTTGAGTAACGGGTCAAGTTTAATTAACATGTTGAAAGTCACTCAAATTAAGTGTATTTTCACTATTTTCATTGCATTAGAATATGAATTTGATGAGCCAGAAAACTTGGGGCCGGGTCAACTCGATCCAATCTGCATGTTTTTAACCCATTATCCGATCGGCACCTCCAGTTTGACACCTCTAATCATCATCATCAGATAAAGGCATGATTTTTTTTATCTTTTTTTAGGTAGAGAAGGATTTTTAATTTTCTGTACAGCTAGGTATGAGTGATAAACAGATTAAATGAGGATGGCATGCATGAGTTATCAATAATCCCATGCTTATGTTTATTTATTTCTAGAAAATGCATATCTTTTAAATTCTGTCTTTTTCTGGCTAAAAGATCCATGTATATGTTTAACCTTCCAAATAAAAACAAAAAATAAAGGCAAAAAAACGAATACTGGTCTACAGGTCTAGTCAAAACTGATGTGGCATATGACATAGTATTCATGCTTTGCTCTAGTAATTTGATTAATTATCAGCTAATTACTCATTAATCTTTTTTTATACAGTAAGTCAATTATCATTACTTTATTTCATCTAGTTAGAACTGAAAGCTAATCTAAATCATTAACAATTATACTACAAAGTTATGATTCTAACTGAAATCTAACACGTTGCACAGGCCAATATGCAGTAGATTACTTACTACATTAAAAACTCTAATTTAACCAGCAGAATCTTCCAGACTGTGTTTACTTAGTAATTTCAAATTGATGTATGGACTTTCATACATGCATCCACTTTAACGAATTATGATGAAATAACGATTGACAAATTTAGCTACAGATCCGATTTTCACATTTTTCTGACTTGCAGGAAAGTCGTAGGTAAGTGTGAATCTTCTATTAATTTAGTGGTGATCAATGTATAGGTTAACAGAAATGTTTGAATATTTTAACCTTCACTCCCTTGAAGAGCCATACGTATCATGTTGGCTATTCGTCGAGGGATTTAAGCATTGATTTGGTCTTTATGCTTGATGAAACATATAAATGAGGAGAAGTCAATAAACAACCTTGTAAAACTCTAGCTATTTGGGAAATTGCGTAAAAGGAACAATCAAGCTTTCAAACATTATGACTATAGGCTAGGTAATTAATCTTTCATATTGTGAGTATGTAACCGGATTCTACACGTACCATCATGTGTTCCATGATAAAAGGTCACCATAATATCGTCAAAGTTACTAATTAACATGTCATTATATTCACATGGTAACCTGTAAGAATTATTTTACAAATATTATTTGCGAAAGTTGGAGGGTTCATATCGAATGTATTGATAATTTAATGGGGAAAATTAAAAGATGATAACTTGAATAAAAAAGTTAAGCCAGAATTGGTCACCTTTTGGGGCTATTCCCTTAGAAAAATAAACTTCTACAGTGGTTTGCAGGACCAACCCAAATGCTTTGAGGGGGATGGCTATTAGCTCATCATTTTGTAGGAGACAATTTAATCTAATTATATTTAAAAAGAAAAACACTGGCTTTGATATAATTGTTGGTATTAGGTAATTTTAATAGAAAAGTAATGTCATCGTCGACACTGGTACTACTAAGCAATTGCTTCCCTTTATATATACAAAACATCATAATTATAGTTGAAAACCTCACTTCATTACCAAATAAGGTCATATAGCTCATACATCATTTTACTAACTAAAAAGCGAGCTTCTTGTTAGTAGAATGAAGTGCAAGTCATCAGTGAACCAAAATGTAAAGCACAAAAAGGGCTTATGGTCACCTGATGAAGATAAAAAGCTAAAAGATTACATCTTGAATCATGGTCTTGGCTCCTGGAGTTTTGTCCCAGTTAATGCTGGTTAGCAAAAATTAACTTAATAAGATGCATATTTTTTACACTTATCAACTCGTGTTTTTTACAGTCATTTCCTTCTGCAAATGAGAGTTTGATGAAGGATATTCAGTTTCTTGAAAATGAGATACAATCTTGAAGTTGACTCTGTTTTTGTCAACACAGGTTTGCAAAGGAACGGAAAGAGTTGCAGGTTAAGATGGACTAATTATCTACGGCCAGGGTTAAAGCGAGGAATGTTCACCAAACATGAGGAACAAATGATCCTGACTCTTCATGGAAAGTTAGGCAATAAGTATGCACACCTCATTTTGCTTCCAATAATTTGATCATAAACTCAATTATTAAATTATCTAGCCCCTCAATGAAATTGATATATGAGGTACCAAATTAGTAACTCCTCTAATCCAACTAGTTTTAACAAGGTCATGAATCAAGTTTACTTTTTAGCTTAAAGCTTATATATCTGTTTCTCACATCTATGTGTGTTGATCGGATTTTCTTTTTATGGTAACTCTGGTTTCATAACTATTATATGCCAACTTCTTTCATCATGTAATGTAAATTTGTTTGATTTATGTATTGGTATTTTTTCAGGTGGTCTGAGATGTCGAGGCAAATGCCGGGAAGGAGTGATAACGAGATCAAGAATCACTGGCATTCTTATCTTAAGAAGAAATCTACCAAATTAGAGAACATAAAAACTAAGTCAATGTCTTTAGACACATTGAATGAACAATCATCTTCTGTTTCTTCTTTAAAATCAAGAAGTTCAGGTCATGAATCATGTTGTCACATGAAAGAATTAGAGCCCTTAAATTACTCAAAAGAAGCCGATTTTAGAGACCCACCAAAGATTTTATTTTCTGAATGGCTTTCATTAGATCAGTGTCATTCGTTTGATAATTCAGATGAATTATCTGTTTCTGCAGATGCTGTTTATCATGCTTCTAGCTCTGAAGAAACAAATATAAACAGGGGACCAAGAGAGAGTCATGTGCAACTGAGCCCTGAGATGGATTTGGAAAATGACTTTTATGATTTGATCTTTGAAGAAATTATGTGTCCAGATTTCAACATTAATGATGTAAGAATGTTAACTTGTGATGACTTATACTCTGCTTCAACCCCAAGCCAATCTAACTCAACATCTATATAACCTTAGAGGGAGCTTAATAGCTGATGTGGATTTTAAAAGGAGCTTCCATGTCCATGAGTTGTTGACCTTTATCATAAGACCAACATATTGAACAACTAGTAATAATAAATGTTTTCATTTATTTGCACCTTGTATTGTTTATTGACTCTTTAAGCCAATATACTTGGCTTTTGGTTGCAAACAAACCATCATATTAACAAAATGGAAACTTACATATCCTATCAGCATGAAATTTTTTGGGCAGGATTGGCAATTCTCACACGACACGAAAATGACTTGAAAATAAACAGGTTTGGGTTGGTAATACCCGCCAATCCGAATAAATTTTCTACGTACTAAATATTATGTTTTCAAGATTAAACTAAAAAACTAAAGTTTTGGACATGTTTGATACCTTACTAAGTTAATTAGTATGTTTTGGTAGAATTTGAGTATATGATCTTTTGGCATTGAATTTGGATGGATGTGATAGGTAATATGATTGTTTTTGGGATTTATACAATCATTATAATAAATATTAATGATCAGCTACATTTTAGAATAAATTGACCCATATGACCCGAAACCGACCTATTTACCCGCACTGGCCCACGTTGACATATTGGATATACGGGTTACATGGGTCATGTCCGGCTTAGCAAAATTTTGGTTGAAATGAAATACTCAACTCCTTTGTCTGATCAGGTTGGGTTTAGGTTGATTACTTCTTACCCTCCACCCCAACCCAACTAAAATTGCCACCCCTTTTTCAAGTGCATTGTGCCTCGTACCATGGTATTTTTGAATTTATATCTCCTCATTTGGCTGCATATATGTATTTGCAATTTATCTCCGTAACCAAACTTTCGAATAAGTCATATACTCCCTAATATGGATAAGTCAAATTCTCTTAAGTTTGAGCTAGGTGATTGGTTTTCTACACATGCTGCTTGTGTAAGATGGAAAAAGGATCGCACTTAGGCTTATCAATAGCTCGAGTTTTGGTCTAGACAAGATCTTCTCCCTTTATTGATCCAACATATAAAATGACTCGATCCATTTATCCAATACATCGAGTAATTCATGCAGATCAATTCTTGTATCGCAGATCAATAGGTGAATCAATCCTTTTACATAGTAAAAATAAAAATGATTGTTAACTTCTTAGTAACAAATAACCCTCAAACTTCATGAGGATTTGAGCATATGAGGCATAATTAATCTTACACTGTGCTGTCGGTTCGAATGTAATGAATGCTGACCTCAAGGTTCAGGCTCAGTCAGTGGCGATGAGTTCTTAACACCAACATTATTTAACCGTTTCAACGACACTTTTTATTGGTGCCTACCTCAACGGATTCTAGACAGACCAGCATCTATAGTTTATTCCCTTTGTTTAAAACAGAAGGCCATTATTACTGGTTGACAATGCCTGTTGGATTAAAATAATGCCATTGACATTCCAACTCTGTTTCATTGGCAATGGTACTTTTTACAACTATAATAATAGCTTTTTAGTCATTATTGTTAAAGAAGTTTAAACTAAGCCATGCTACGTGGTCCACTGTGGTTCTTATGTTCTTGTATGATGAAACAAGCTGATGTTTTCACTTTAAAAATAATTATTCTCTGAAATAAACTAATAAAGAATGCCGACTGGTATGTGAGATGAAACGGTCGGTCTGATACTTTAATACTTAGATATTTCTTTGCCCATTTCCTACTAGAATCTTAAGATTAAGAAAATGATCGATGTCTGCCTAATTTGTATAAGTTTTATGTTTAAGGTGAATATTTTGTTGTCAACTCTCATTATCGCGAAAGTGTTGATTGATGCTCAGATCACTAGTCAAAACATGAGGTAAATGTATAAACTGTAATTGTGTTGTTTTCAGGCCTTCAATTATGGTAATCATACTATTTCCTTATCATTACAAAAGTCTATATATGTAAAAGTCTTGCATTCTTGTTATAATAATGAGTATATATCAATATCCTTTCAATATAAAAAACAAGGTAATCAAAGAATACTTCTATATAACCATACATCCGAATATATATATAACATGTGATTTTAGATATAAGAACGCATTCATTAATCTATTGAAATTAAAAATCTATAAAGGACAAGACTTTCGAACAATACATTGATAAAATCACACGCTAGAGTGATTGATTACGATTGTATGCTGTCAATCTCACCAAGTCGTTATCAATAAACTTGATTCGATTTCTTTATGTTAGAAATTATAAAACTATATTCAAATGAAGTTGTTAATCATTATCGTTGAAGTAAACAAATCACAATTATGATTGGCAAGAACTTGCTTAGACTTTCGATAGCGAGAATCATGTTTATAGAATATCGTACTGTCTAGCATAGCATATGAAATAATCTTTAACGATAGTCAAATGTTTGTTGATATATTAAAGTATCCATGTGAAGCTAGCCTCTTTGATTTTGTTTCTCAGAGCTATGTAAAGTTGGTACTGGCATATTCTCTTGATCTAAATACACCAAATGCATATCAATGTATGATTTTTATAATATAGTCAAATATTTGTTGATATAATAAAATAACCATGCGTGAAGCTTTTTAATTTTATTTATATTCTGTTAAGTTTCTGCTGGCGAATTCTTGTAATCTGAACACACCAAATGCAGATCAATGTATGATTTTTATAAGTAATCCCATAACTTAGAGAATAATACTCCTCAAGATAACAGGTGCTTATGGTCATTAACCAATTCGTGGTCAACTGTTTGGTGATGTTTAATTATATGAGATTCCATGAATTGTAATGTTATCGTCTTAAATTCATTCTTAAATCATCAGAATATCAAAAAGTAAAAAAAAAAATTGATCACATTTACAATGCACTAGCATAATACCCACGCTATGCAGCGGAATATACTATTTTATTGTAGTAATTAGTTATTTAAGATAGTTACATGATTACCCGTGACAATTAGTTGATAATGGTAGTTTGCTTATATGTAGAATTTAGGATCCGAGATACAATAGATAAAATGTGAAATTTATATAGTTCTATTGTAAAATGAAAATTACAAAAAATATAAATGGAATTGTTGAGTCTTACTTCTTAAAATTTTTCAAATAAAAAATAGCAATATGCTTTATAAGTAGTTATAGATATAGATTATAGATGTATGTATCTCTATATAAAGTCAAGTTTAGGTGGACATTAATCTATATAATTATTTTGAGTCTTCATATGATTCCTTTTTTAATTCTGGTGGTGTTGGGTAGAAAATTTTAAAATATTTGTTTATCGTATAGACGGCCTAATTAAGGTTCTATTTAAATGCCATATCATCTACAGTCAGTTGTTCATAATATCATCCATCATCGAATTCTCCTTACATTCTCTAATCTCAGCTACTACTTCACTAAGAATTAGGTATCGTTTGTGGGTATTAACAACTTTGTGTAACATGAAGTGCAAGCTGTCAGAAAAGCCGAAGATGAAACAAAAGAAAGGCTTATGGTCACCCGATGAAGACCAAAAACTAAGAGATTATGTGGTGAACTATGGTCATGGTTCCTGGAGTGCCGTCCCTATCAATGCAGGTAATTTTACGACTCTCATTTTCATCATTCTTCAATGGTGATTGTTATAGAGAAAGATAGAGATTGATCATGACTGTTTGTGCCTTCTGTAAATTACGCAAATGTTAACTTTCATCATTATCTTGTTAATGTTGGATATTGGACTGTAAACTGGTCTAGAATGTCAAAAATTCACCAATTGTATAAATAAGTTATAACAGTTAGACAGTTAAGATGACACGGCATTATATCAATTGTAGTTTTCTTTCGAGTATTATAAATTTCAAAGCTATTGATCCTAATAGTTTGCATCAATAAACACATTTAGGTCTGCAAAGGAATGGAAAAAGTTGCAGATTAAGGTGGATTAATTATCTCAGGCCAGGTTTAAAAAAATGTGCATTCTCTATGCAAGAAGAAGAAACCATCCTTGCCCTTCATGGCCTTTTAGGCAACAAGTAAGTAGCAATTTTTATATTTATTTCTTTTGCAATTCAATCACTTTTCGGCATAAAATATTTAATTGGGTAATTTATTTAATCAGGTGGTCGCTAATATCGCAACATTTGCCTGGCCGGACTGATAACGAGATAAAGAATCACTGGCATTCTTACCTAAAAAAACAAGTTCCAAAATCAGAAAATGTTGAAGCTAAAATTAAAACCGAATGCACAAATTCCAACGTGGGATGTACAGAATCATCGTCTTCATACATGGACTCAATTACACGAAACCCAAGTTTTGATTCATCAGACTACACAAACCATTCATCTAATGTCACGGATCAATCGGGCCCACAGGCTCAGATCAACAAATTACCAAAGATTTTATTTGCAGATTGGCTTGGCCTAGAAGAATTTCATGGACATGAGAGTTTAGTATGCAAGGATGGAGTAAGTAATGTGCCAAATTACCAAGATGCCCCTGTGAATGGTATGGTATCAAATGAAGTATCTACAGACAGCAGTGAGACTGTCAACTGTTTAAGCAACTATTCAAATGAAGATTTGTTTCAAAACCCAATGAAAATTGATCAAATTTTCAACTTCAATGTTGGAGATTTCAACATTGAGGATTTCCTGTATATTTAAGGATCATTTGAACAGAGAAGGGAGAGTGAATAACCACTAATTCAGTAATGTGAACGCCACCAATGTTACATTGTAGCTTAAAAGAATCTTCAATCTTGTACATGTTTATGCATATAATTGTTGTGTATATATATAATCCATGGAGTTTTATCATGGTTTCTCAATTATAAATTACAGTATCCGTCTTTTTCATACTTATATTGTTTTTGACTTGTGTAAGGTAGAGCTAAAAGATCGACTGACCCCTTAGCGATAAGTATACACATATAAATTACAAGTATCTTTTAAGGGGAAATGATGTGTGCTACTAGTTACACGTCTATCGCATGCAGCTGCACATTGAACCGTACGTGAGCTGTCCATGAAAATATACATATGAAACTAAATGACATAATGGCATGTTGATGTGTGCAACTAGCAACACACTTAACCCCTTGTTGTTTTAATTATCATGAACATATGACAACTCTAGAGTATCGTCACTATGTTACCTTTTTAATAACAGAAGACTATGTTTATTTGACTAAAATTGTTTTTCAACTGTCAATTAATTATATTAACCAGAAGTTTGAGATCGAAATACCCGATTATCTTTTGAGATGTTAAATTCAACAGTTAATTGTTACTCAAAAGGACAATGATAAATGTCCAAATAGCAGAAGATTCAAAGAGTAGCCTTAAAAGGTGTAAATGTTATACCATTCATATGTAGGAACTTCCTATTAAAGGGTTAATAAATGGACTAATGGCACCACGGTTCCTAGATCAGAAAAAGACATAAGTCATGGCCCAACAATTAACCAAATATTTAGCTTGCCTGCATTTGATTTTCATCCTTTAGAAGTTTAATATCTGGTTTTTAAATCGCGTTCCCATGATGTCTCTTAGCATTTAATAACTAGAAGTCTTTGTGATCCATAAGAAACACCCCAAAGAGAAGAAAGCAGATACACCAACGCATAAGGCAATAAATACTCAAAGACGTTTGATGTTTAAGACCACCAGCTCCTATGGCTATATGTTATTTTGTGTCCTTGTGTTCTTTGAGTTTTGAAGGGGACATTTAGAGAATTTGTCACGAGCCATGTGAATTGCTGTCCTTTTGGGCCTACTTATTTTCCATTGTGGCCACATGATCTCATTCTTACAAACCTATATTTCCTTATACTCTATGATTCACTTTGAGTGGTTAAAAGTTAAAACATATTAAATGTAAGCTAGTTTTGCAGTAGCGTTAATAACCTGCAATTATGATCAGTTCAAATGTCTCATTTCAAAAAGAAAAGAAAAAAAGACTGTTTTTTTTCTAATTTGATAAGCTCAATTGATAATTTAACAAGTGGCACACGCGTTTGTCTGATTGGTATACTCAGTTTGGGACAAACCATCCACACCCCTAGTCGCCCGATAGGCGATCTGTTCTCTGTTTTTGTGACCTGAGGGTTGGGTGCTCTTGATTAGGTTTCTTGACTTCTTGTATATGTGGGCTGTAAAAAATCTGTTGGACTAAAGCCTCACTCATATGTGGAAGCTTAGCTCTTCCTGTATATACCTTATTCTACAGCACTCCAAAATTGAGCTAGATAATTAAAAAAAGACAAGAACATAAACATTCACCAAACATGACTTGACAAGGCTCTAGATTTCCCTACACATACTATAGCAAAGTCTAGTTGTCCTCATATCATATGTTACTATGAACACAAACATAAATATTATACATTCATACTTGTTACTTACAAATGGTTTATGTACACATAATTATGCACACCAAATAATGAAGCATTAAACAAATATTGCAAAACATAAATAAACACATCACACATATACAAACCCCCCAAGAAATTAAATTTACAATTGCAACATAATACACGAATTCTGATCAACAATCAACGTCTAGCTTGAAAACCATCCCTTCTTCGGGGTAGATCCAGTAGCCCGACACTTGGCTGCCACCTCTTCTGCTTTCAAAAGATCTTCACCGCGTTTGGCTTCTGTCATCGCCCTCTTCTCTTCTGCTGTTTTGTGGAGAAGAGCAATTTTGTTCTTCAGTTTCTCGATATATTTGGCCTTTTTCTTCTCCAAATCCTCCTGCAAGTGACCAATTTTCGATTAAATTTCATCGTTAAGGATCTAAGCATCTAAACAAGAGAGAATTATGCAAATTTAGCAAAGTTGACCTCGATTTTCTTAAGTTCAGCTTCTAAGTCTGCTTTCTTGCTGTTCTCCCATGCTCCAATAGAAGATAGCTTCTGCTGAGCCCTATTCAAAATGACAAATTCAATTCAAAATCGATCACTTCATGGATAAAATTACATATTTCAAAACATAAAACCAGTAATAGTAATTACCAGACTGCTAAAGTTTATATAAACTCAAGTTATTTGAACACACATATACATATACATATTTTCACAATTTATAGTATTAGATTTAAGAAATACCAAACACTAGGAACTTGTGTTCTTACTTGTTCTCTGCTTTAGATTTCTCACTTTCTTCCCAAGCTCTAATTAGTGCATCTTTCTTTTCTGTTGCAACTCTAGCAAGAACAGCATCTGAAAAAAAGGAATAATATTCATTTCACTAATTAATATCACTTTAATTTTTTTAAAATATAAAACTAAAATCTCAAAAAAAAAGCTGTATATAGTGACATGTATATATCACCTCTGTTAACAGAACCCTCTGCAGGTTTATCCTCACTAGGCTCAGTTGGTGCTGGCATATGAACAAACACTTAGAAGGCAATATTCTAGATGAACAAAAAAATCACTAAAAATTTGAATCTTTTTTCTTTTGATTTATTACAATTTTTTCAAGAAACTGATACAAATAGATTCATTAGAGAAAACCCATATCAAATACAGGTAAATTGAGTTGAATTTAATAAGGATTATGGAAAAAGGTGATTACTTTCAACGATTGCGAGTGCTTTGGAATCATCGGCAGGTGGTTCTTCGGTGGCCGGAGGTTCAACCGGGACAATAGGTTTTTCCTCCACCTCGGTGGCAGGTGGTGGTGGTTCAACAACCGGAGATTCCGGTTCAACTTCTATCTTCTTGGGTTCTTCAGTTGCCATATCTAAAGCGGTAAAATTGATGATTGAGAATGAAGAAGATATTTATTTTTTGGAGGAAAGTGTGCTGTGTATTGTGTGAATGATAGTTATGGATTGCCCAATTTGATGATTTTTATGACCTGGAATACCCACCTACGCCCCATCTAGACACTCTTTCATTATTAACCAACTTTGTATATATATAAAAAAAATTTAATATAAAGAAATACTCCAGTAGCTACAAGGCCTACAACTTAAAAGGAAGAAAATTTAATCATCTTCGTAAATGTTTATATAAATTGATAGAGTAAGGATCAAATGAGACTATGATTTTTGAGTGAGACTAAGGGAACCAATGATATCATGCAACATGTATAAAGAGAATGTTCCATACTACAAAACTCATTTATCCCAAACATCAATTATCTCACAAACGACAAATCGAAAAATCATGAAACTTGCACCATAATTTTCAGCGTTTTATCCTCTTCGATTTGCCGTCCCTCAAGGCATACTTTCGATAAAAAAAATCGGTTTTTTGGTGGGTTTTATAAATTAGTAACACATGTGTTAGTGATTGATTGTACCTTTTATTTACGGTTATGGTTAGGGTTTAGGGTTAGAGTTTAGGGTTAGGATTTAGCATGGTTAATGGTTTAGGGTTTAGGTTTAGGGTTTATTAGGGTTTAGTATGATTTAGGGTTTAGAGTTTTATAAAGCGTTTAGGGTTTAGTGTTTGGGGTTTAGGGGTTAGGGTTTGGGGTTTCGGGGAGAAACCCCAAACCCTAAACGCAACACTCTAACACATGTGTTAGTAACATATGAAACCCACCAAAAAAATGAAGAAAAAAAAAATTCGTCGGAAGTATGCCTTGAGGGACTGCAAATCGAAGAGGATAAAACGCTGAAAATTATGGTGCAAGTTTCATGATTTTTCGATTTGTCGTTTGTGAGATAATTGATGTTTGGGGTAAATGGGTTTTGTAGTATAAAACATGCTCTTTGTACATGTGTCATGATATCAATGGTTCCTTTAGTCTCACACAAATTTTTAATCTCATTTGAACCTTACCCTAAATTGATAATCTTATATATGTAGTACGGAATATGTGTTTACTACATCTTAAACTCGTATATATACACACGGGATGTTGATTCTTTAATTAAAATAGGGGTTATAATTTTTAATTTAATCATGATTGAGGAACCTAATTGATTAATCTAATTTTGATTGATGAGGTTTTAACTCTATTTCCTATATTATATTCAAGATTATCATTATATATAAAATTACTATTATTATTAATATTAAATATTATTATTTATATATCTACTTTAATAAATTAATAGCACTTTAATTTTTAATTTGAATTTGAATTATTTTATATATATGTGGATAAGTGAGTATAATATTGAGATTTGAGATAATAATATACTATTCACGTTTAAGTATGCATATCATGAAAAAAAAATGAGTTTAACTGATTAATTAAATTTAATTTAAATGATGATGGCACATATATTATATTTTTTATAGTTGTGGAATTTTTTCCCTCTAATTTAAAATTTTTAATTATAAGACACTGACTCTGTTTAGATAGAGTTGCATTCTTAATTCTGAAAAAGTGGAACGACAAATAATATAAAGAAAAACCGTACAAAACTACTCGTAGTAATTGTTTTGAATTCGTTTTTTAAAGCAACGCAAAATTCATCATAAATATCTATCAATAGTTAACCTGTGAAGAAAATAAACATCGTTAACAAGGACTATCGAGGAGACCAAGAAGAAGAAAAAAAAGAAATTCGAAAACGCAACCAAAACAACAAAAGAAAGTATATAAAATTGGTAATCTTTTCATATTCTTAGTTATAAATTAAAAAGGTTTTGTCGCGTTGCGCTGGTGCACTGCTAATAAAGTAAACTCGTTAACTACATAACGGTATTAAATGAACATATAATATATTAGAGTTACAAACTAACAATGATATTGACTCTGATTCCTAAAATCTGATAATACATATGTATGTATCCTCTTAAATCTTGCTAATACGTACAAACAACTTGTGATCGACCTAGATGCATGACTTTATTACCATTAATTAATAATGAATAACCAGAAAAGTCGACAGCAATATTTGGATATCGACTACTTGCCTACATTTTTGTTTTTCTTTCTTTAAACTGCATTAATACTTGCCAGTTGCCACTAATTACTTCTTGTTTTATTCAACTAGTTTAATTGGATCAGTTAGTTTTTAATTAATTTTCTTTATTCGAATCATATTATGCGTATGACGTGAGCTTTTAGAATCTTGAAAATAATGTGTTCCAATCTACAACTACCCTTACATTTTTAAATTAAGGTGTCAGCTTCATTTTGGAAAAAATAAGGGGTTCATCGTAACCGTTAATTTCTGTAATCAATGATCCAGATTTAAGTTTTTGTTAAGATATAGCAAATTTGGGCTATTATTACATAAATCAATATATGATATTTTCTATTTCTCTTTTCCCTCGAAATGTTGTCACTCAGAACCTTACTCGTAAAGTTAAATCCCTAGCCAATAAAAACCTGTTATTCATATGTTTCTAATTTAATTTGTTATTATGTTCTGGTTTTATTTTAATGCTAATAAATAGGTTAATATTAAAAGTTGTATTCAATTTATGTTGCAAAAATGAATAACTTTGCAAAGGACAGATGTTCGAATATAACATGAAATGATATTTGTGGCAAAAATGTATAACAGGTAAATCAAAACGTTTGTGGCTATGAGTTGTCGAGGCTCGAACCCTGTGCTATGTCCGACAAAGATGAACTTCTCAATTGGCAATTGAGTTACACGTCATTGACACTAAAAGTATAGTTTATTTATTATTATGTAAATAATAAAATGATTCTCTGATTCGTTAAACAATAATAATTATATTCTCTAATTCGTTGAGATAAAGCCTTATTTCATTCACATCCATGATTAATCAGCCCCACACCAATATATTCCATTTAAATTAAGTTACTCCGTATTATACTTATACTTTTTAATTACATTACAAACGGTATTAATATATAGCCGTTAATCATGCATAATGATAATTAATAGATCTAGTTTTCGACTTTAAGTTATTGTATTTGTAAAGTAAAAAAAAAACATATTATACTTCAAAAGTTACCTAATTGAGGGCATGTATATATGTGCACGTAGTTGTGTAACATATAATGTCTAGATAAACTTAATTATGACGTTAATCATGAATAAGCAACAACAATCTAGTTATTCGTTTGGAACAAAGAAATAATTAGGGTGTGTTTGGCAACCAAATTTTAGAGGATTCTTGGGGATTATTGGAGATTGAGATTCTAATTTCAAGAATCTCCATCCCTTCAAAATTCACAATGCTTGTTTGGCATAAAAACTAGAATAGGGATAGGGATTCTTTAGATAATAATCCCTTCAACTAGAAGCCACTAAAACTAGCTTCTCAAAGAATCCACATCTCTTAATTATTAAATTACTACAATACCCTTTTTATAATTATTAAAAATTTGGATTTTTAAATCATCATGTTCATTTGTGTAATTTTATATAAATAAGCTCCAGCCCCAACTAGTTTACCAAACACATATTAAAAACTAAAAGGTCCAGCTCTAGCCCCAAATAAAATCTCCATCTCCAGCTTCTAACTTTCAGCTCCAGCTCTATCTCAATCTCCAGCTCCATCTCCATCTCCATCTCCAGCTAGTTTTGCCAAACACACCCTTAGTCTATTAGGAATGACGTACATTAAGAAGTATAAAATCCAGCCAACCTTGTAACGTAATGATTGAACGTGATAATTGAAGTGATGAAATAATAGATAAGCATCGTTGTCAATCGTATTAATAATGTCACATTAATTAAATATAAATTTGATAGCTTGTTTACCAAACATTGTATATCTGTTCAACTATTCAGTAGTGTTGTGGCTCATTTTACACGATTATTATACCAATTAACAAAGTAATATTAATATCAAATTAAATTAACTCGTCTTTGTTTTAGCTGTATCGTGATAACCCGTCAATCAGTTGTGAATTCGAGATCTATTAATAAAAATATATATATATATTGTCGGTATAAATTTCTAAAACACATACTACAAAATTATGTTATAAAATCAGTTTACGGCATTATTGAACTTGGTTCATTGGTTGGTAATTTGGTATACGTATACTTAAAAATTTGGGCCTCCAAATTCATTTTTTCATAAGCCCAACAAGAATCAAGTAGCCCAATTAGCAAGGAATTGATTTCCGATTCTTGTTTTATACCGGATTGGTTTTTGAGGTATGTTGTTTATGAGTTTCAACATTGAATAAGGTTGTATAGAAGTGTTATTTCTTATTCAAAGATCGAATACCAAAACGCAAATCCCCATTTAAATTAACATGTGTAATTACTATTACTCTTACTATACATACCACATATCGATTTTTTTTTTTTTTTTACGAAGAACATTTAATAAAAGAGAAGCTAAGATCCATATATATCACACCTCGAAAGCGAAGTAATTTTAACAGAAAACGAACCATGCCAAATAAAATGTATAATCGAAGAAGAACCAAAACTAGCATCTCTTTGGGCAAATTAAAAAAATTACAAGAATCTTTCAAGTCCATTATAATAGGCGCCACCTACTTTGCAATTCCAAAGAGATAAAGACGAACTAACTATCCAAAAAAAGATACTTTTGGTATCAAATCAATCAAATATTAAAAATATACAACCGAATTAATTAACAACTAATTAAACTTGTTAAAAATATGTATGTCTACAATATATAACTGTCAACAACTCATTAAGTGACGTTTGCTACCTAAACACAGACTTGCAGATTCCTCCCAGATTCCATAATTAACTAAGGGAGAATTACGTCCATATCATTGCAAAACATTCATATTACGTTAATATCCTTACAAACTTTAACGGTCGAATTAACTTATTTTTTGAACGGTAATTGGTATTTCTATTGCATGAAGATATAGAAGAACTATATCAAGAATACAAACATGAATGATGGTAAAGAGATGATTTAGAAATATTCAAATTAGTTTAAGTCAAAAATAATAATAACAAGTAGAATTGCATTATAAAAATGAAAGATTAGTTGGTAACTATTTTTTTGTCAGCTAATCTTAGTTTATGATTCAAGCGATTCGAATTAGTGGACTTCTATAAGCGCAAATTAGACGTTAAACTCTTCTTAGTTCAACATTTAAGACTAAATGTCTAAATTACTAAATATGGGAATGCTTTATATATTACTTAGTCGCAAGTATAAATAGATTAAGTTAATATCAAACCAATCTATTACTTTAAAAAAAAAAAGGGGTATTTGGGCCACCCATTGGAGCCGCTCCATATTTCAATGGAGTACGACCGAACCCCCACAAGATCAAACATCGCCGAGCAAATCACCTCCATCACATATACCACAACGTCCGAGCCGGAACTCGCGCGGATTAAACCTTAACGTTGTGGGACATGCACTTTATTGGTGGTAGGTACCTTTATGATAAATAATACCCATAGCATGATTCGAACCCATAACTTGAAGGAAGTCGTGAGTTACCCTTACTGCTAGACTATTTAATCATTGGTCCAATCTAATTACTTAAAAATAATCATGACTAACAAATTTTAATAAACACATATGTGCAAACATAGATAGATGAATTCTAATGCACAAATCAACTAAAACACACCTAATCAAATGTGGACGTTTTACAACACATATTTTGTAAGCAATATCATTATATTATATCATGATAAACATATATCTTAACTAATACTTTATCCGTCCCATTTTTATTATCCCATATAAAAAAATAAAAAAAGGTTGAGGGAAAATAATACTTGACAAGCCACAAGGGAGTAATATGTTACAGCTTGATTATTATCCCAGATATGTAGTACAATAAATTGATTATTATGTCGATTAAAATTGTAAGATTGGGACCTGATTTAATTAATCTAATTTTGGAAACATGACTTTGCTTTCGAGACTGAATGTGTTGAAGTCATACGATCTTGATTTGGTCGGTCGATCCCTTTGATTACGGACCCAATTTCTGACATTTCACCTTTTTCTGATCATTTTAACCAAACTTATGACTTCAATAAGACACCTACGGTTTGGAAGCCTAAACAGCATAAACGGAGTTAGAATGGGGCAGTCGTCCCCATAAAAATTTACAAAATTTTTGTTAAAAAACAAAAAAAATTTGAATAGAAATCAAAGGTATATTGTAGAAAAAAAAAAAAAAATTTGCCACATCAACAATCAAATCCTAGCTCCCCCACTACTAAACAATGATGTTCCACCCGATCTATTTTTTACAGACATTGATCTTTGACCGTTGACCAAAAACTGGTTCGGTTTTTCAACCCGAACTGATTTGTCAAAAAACCCAGAATTGGAAGGTTATTGAATATACATACATAAATTGATAGTGTAACCATATATACAAATCAAATTTGGCAGCTGATATCATATATTTCATCCGTTCCAAAATAATTGTCTACATTCTCAATTTAGTTTGTACCAAAAAATTGACCACTTTTGATAGTAATATACTAACTTTACCAATTTATCCGCAATTTACTTTTGACAAAACTAATTTATAGAAGAATGTGTAAAAATAAGGGTAAGAATGTCATTTATCTCTTACACAATGTACATTATGCATTTTTTAAAATTTTATGTAAATTGACTGTGAACACTTATTATGAGACGGAATGGGTATAAAGTAGTACATTTAGTTGTAACGTTAACTATATTTAATTGCAATGTGATGACTCACAAAAAAATATAATATGTACTAGTCCATACTCCAGAGTCTTATATCTTAAAAATTAATTACAATATATACAAAAATCTTAAAATTAAACTTAACTAAAACCTAGACCCATAATTCAAAACGAAATGAAGCCTAATATTTGGACAAACCAAAGTACTTTGATGTTGGTTTGGAAGTACATACGTAACAGACTGAAAAAACTCCTTTAGTTAGTCGTATAAAACTATCTAATTGCGACTTACGAGTTATAAATAGCTTAGCAAGTCGTTAGAGGTTCATTTCCTCATTAATTAATCACTAAATCATTTTCTACTAAACCTTATGATGATGAGGACTATGACCCTCTACTCTAAAAATATATACTACATTCGTCTCAAACTAAATGTACATAACTAATTTTCACAAAGTTTGATAAATTACATTGTTCGATAGAGAAAACATAACACTATTAACAACTTTGTTTTTCTGCAGAGACTTCATATACTAGTTTTAAGAAAAAGTATATTGAATTATTGATGATAAACCGATAAAATTGATATATTACTTTTGAAAATTGGATATTTATTCTGAGACAAACTAAAATGGAAATGTGAACACACATCTTGAAATAGAGAGTATGATTTAATGTTAGCAACAAGAAGTTATTTTTTATTTGCTATATATATATATATATATATATATATATATATATATATATATATATATACTAGCTTAAGACCCGCGGCTTCGCAGGATGCTTCATGGTTCTGCGTATTAATCTTCGGTGATGATTACTTAGGAATGTAGACGATTACATTGACGTGTCCAAGTTATAGGAGGTATGCACAGTTAAAAAAAGGAAAGAAAATTTAAGTACCAAAATAGAACATGGTATTGTGTTGAAGTTGAAATTACAGTAAGGCATTGCGAAGGGAACGTTAAAGTACACATATTAGAAAGTAAACACAAAATATTCTGGTCATATGCTATCATTTCGGACGAGCAATCCACAGAGCCTTCAGTTGCCGAATGCGGATGAAGTAGTTGTTTATGACAAGAATGGCACGTGCTGATTGTGTTGTTGTCAGTAGTTTATGCAGGTGCTGTAATGTTGATTCCCGCAATAGCTCAGCCTGATATCCAATACATATAATTTAAATGTTGAGCTAAAAAAATGAACGTACATAATTATCTTATTAACATTCATCCATTAGTATTAGTGTTGCAGCAGCAATATGATGTAGGTCAATGGTAATACCTGGTTTAGATACACTTCAAGTGAACCTAATTTTCCAATAGCAAAGGCCATTTGCTCTATATTGTTTCAAATGAATCGGATGGGATAACGTCTGAAGCAATTGCCAATGTTGATGCCAATGAATGCCTAAATGTTTCCATTTTGCTTGAAAGTTCATTCTCTGCATCAACGGTATGTTGTTGTAATTCACGAAGTTTACCTTTTTGGTCTTCTTTTAGGTTTTTCAATTTAGTGTCAACCAACTGCATTCATGTTGCATATGTAAATTATTAATAAGATAATATATATGGCATTTAAATTTTTATCGTGCTATATAATAATGGGACTTACATCAAGAACTTCACTTGAACGAAAACCACCAATCCACGTGAAACAACGTTCTGTCGGAGATGTCCACAACCCAAATATGATATCTAACACGTTAGCTTTTGCTGCGTTTCTTTTCATGGTGACATTTCATTAAAATGACTTATTACATCCGTTACGATGCCACTAATTTCCGCTTCACTTTGGTCAGACTGGACTGCATTCCTCAAAGTCATTATATGTATCTTTTGTTCTTCCAACCACGATACATATTTTGATTCGAAGTGAATGTGACCTGGTAAATCTAACACAATTTGGTAATTTAGGTTGTATACATTTAATGTATACTAAAGGTGGAACAACAATAACCATATATTTTAGGTGCCATATTTTCCCTCATAAAGAACATGAAAGTGTTGAGCACATAGTATAAGATGTTGAAAATACCATGCTGACATAGATTCTTTTCATTTGATGATGAATTAAGAACAGACTACAAAAAAGAAATTTGATCAGTAAATTAAGTATCTTTCATAATAACCAATAAAAAAAAACATTATCATAGATCTGTAACATAAGAACCTGATCTTGCTTGAGCAATTTTTTTGTAGTTGTATAAAATGTTGGTGACTATTTTCCAACTGTTATACATATGCCTGCAGGACAACAGATTATTGTTGTTTATAATCTATTTAGAAAATATGTCTTCAATAGAGCATGAGAACTTATGTTATGACACATGTAAAATTCATGGTGACAATAATATCTTAAGTTTGTTTGTTAGACATATGCTTGCCCTTTAAAACCAAATAAACTGATGGTTTTTCAATGCGTAAATAACACAACTCCCCACTTCATCTTATCATGGCCATTAACAACCTCTAACATACTAATATAAAATATAAAGTAAAAATAAAAATAATAGATACATAAAGCGTGAATTCGCTAGGAAATGTTTAAAGTAAAATGAGAATTAGTATGTACATAATATTCAGGTAAAGAGTGTGTTATTAGCTCTAAAATTCAATTCCATATTTTTTTAAAAACGCGTGTTAACGCTATAATTTTTGGATACAGTTCGAGCTTAATTTTGTAGAATGAGAGATTATTTAAATATTTTTCCTTAACCAGCTCTTTCTGGCAGTCTCTCGATTTTGAGAAAGTCGTCGTAACCTCTACAATAAAAAAAAAGTAGTGAAAGATATAGTTAATATGGGAAAAAATGGTACTGGGAAACCAAAAATATATAGGTATTATATTAAAACCTTATGTTGAGAAATTTCATTAGTGTCAACGTAATCCTGAACGCTTCCCAATTGGGCCATATTTTGCTGCAATGTAATTAATTTGAATTTGTTGGTTTGATCTGTAGTAGTAATGCAGTAGAAAACATTTATATTGTACACTTACCTTAGGTTATATTTCTGAAGAAGCTTTTACTCGTGTATCTGTTATTGAATCACCCTCCAACGTTTTTTCCATGACTGTGCCTATGTGATGGTGCATGAAGTACACTCGGTAACATATTTAACCTACTAATTATCTGGTTATCATAGGCTTGTTAATGGGTCGTGGGTTAATGCATTTGGTAACGATGGGCTTGCAGATATAATGGGCTTCTGATATAATTAAAACCTATTCTATAGCAGTAACATATTCCTGGATAAGGGGCGATTTATTTTATTTGTTTTACCAAAGTTTCACAAATCCAACAGGAACCTGTGCAAAACTACAAAATGAAATGTGCATTGGACTGGATCTAATGATTCCCTAAAACGACAAATGAAAACATCATGCTATCAATCAGACGAACGCACGGGATTATTACTAATAGGCATAACAACCGAAAACAGAAGATCATGTAGACAGGAACTGACTTATGGAGACAAATCATCGAGCTTTCCTATCTCGAGTGCTTCAATCCCTTTTCCAGCCTTAAAGGTACTTTTTTGTGACGAAGGGGCATCAGGTGGAGTGTCATTCTTCCTCTTGAGACCGGAACTACGTGGAGTTTGGTCAGATGAAGAACTTGTACTCGAGATATCCCAGGTATCTGCCCCAACAATCTGGATATTTATTTAATGAAAAGAAAAAACATGTAATTAACAAACTGTGAAGGATAACCGCTTTTAATGACATATTTATGACAATTGTTTGCTAACCTTTGTATTTGGAGTAGTGGCATCCACGTCCAGCTCAGTATCAACAGGATACTTTTCATCAAAAGCACGTTGAATCTTAGATAGAACCTCTTCATCATCAGTGAGTAATTTCAGAGTGAAGGCCGAAAACTGATACTTCAAATTCCAAGAACTGACAACCACCCTAAAAACCATTTCCTGGTTGATGAGGCAGCTAAACTCATCAGGTATAACTGTTGGATCCCCAGACTGTAATACAGAGGTAGTTTAAAGACACATAACATCAGGTATTGTTAAACATAATGCATTTAATATTGTATTAATATGACAGTATTTGTAAAAACACGTACATTTGCACACTTTGAATGCAGCCATTTGACGCTCCTATTCAGGAACTTGGACAGCAGCCTCTCAAACAAAACAAAAGATGCTGAGCCAGTCACATCTTTTACTCTTATAACGGTCCTAATACTACAAAATACATTCATAAAATATAGAATCACAATTACTAAATAATAAATAGAGATGTGATAAAAAAATTGTCGAAGAAAAGATACTCTTACTTGGTTTTAACGTCAGTCACAGGACCACATATATCACATTCATATAACTTCACTTTGACATCACCAATATCTTTCGGACCAGCAGTTTTCCCACACGTTTGACAACTGTAGTAGAACCAACCTTCGTTGGATAAAACTTTGAGCACAGTAGCCTTAGTAACACATTCCTGTGCCTGGACATGAAGGATTAAGTACTTCAGTATATGAGTTGCACAACAGAATAGTAGATATTGGTAATCGATTTTTTCATAAACTAATGGGTTGTATAGAAGAAAATAACACTGATTATAAGACAACCACCAAAATGCCACGTAATTACCAGAAGTAATGTGGTAATATAATATGAGTACGTATAAAAGTCCAGAATCAGTTTATGTACAACAGCATATGTATGTAATTGTTTCAGCAAGTGTAAACAGTTAGTGTCAAATAAGGATCATTAATATTAGTCATGTCATTTGAGTTTTACAAAACGTATAATTCAGTGATTAACAATGTGTTGCTTCACCTTATTTTATATAAGACAGCCACATGACTGTGTGCCATTTGCATACAGACAGGCAAAAACCCCATTGAAAAGAACATATTAGTTTTGCAGATGATGAGCAAGGTAAAATTACAATATGAAGCAATCTCGTCTTATGATCAGTACAGATTTCCAAAACAAAGCATATATCACAAAGAATGATCAGACTTTAACGTATAGGTGATGGCAAGATTGATTCACCAAATGATGGTGAGTCAGAAGCTAGTCTTGCAGGGGCGAGTTCATGTGTACTTCATATGGTTTTAAATGTTATTCAACTACAAATATGATGAAACGTATAACATGCAATGTAAACATTGGAAACATGAGCATAAAGTTGGTGTGTAAACGAACCTCACGAGCCTCTCGAACTTCATTAACAGACTTGAGAAGAGAGACCGGAAAATCATCGATGACATCCTTGATGATTGTTTTTGCTTCAATATTTGTAAGCGGAGTTGACGGCAATCCATGTTTGGATACTGATGTCATCCTGATAATTCTCGTCGACATAGTTTAAACAGTCAAAATACAATAACAGATATTGGCAGACTGTAATATACATACGTGAAAAAAATATTAACAGTAATACATTTGTTTGAATTGCTTGATTGGATCAACTTCATCGTTAATGTAGACACGACATCTAAAGAATTGATTGGATACTTGTGCGCTATCTGCCACATGATGAACATTGTAATTAGTAAAATGTCAACCAAAATGTTATATATCTGTGTATTGAATTTTACTACCTTGATAATTTTTGACTTTAGCATTCTGGATGAAGACAATGATGTGATCATTTGAAGACTGATGGTCACTGATATACGTATGCAACCGGACAGCAAAGTTTCCCTATAGACAGCATTTGATTCTATTATCACTATAATTAAATGAATGGAATGAATAACTAATAATAGCATGTCTGAAGCATTGATTGTGATACATAATGACACAACTATAAATAAGTATATATATATACATACATACATATAGGATTAGGATCAAGGGAGAAGGAAATTTAGGTGGAGAAGAGGGAGAAGCAATATTGATTCAGTATTTTACTACTATGATTCAATTTTTTATTACCTATCATAGTAATAAAAATACTGAATCATATTGCTTCTCCCTCTTCTCCACCTAATTTTTCTTCTTTTTTGATCCCGTTACTATAACGCCCCTCATTTAATACAACAATATAATATTAAATTTGGCGGAAGCAACTACTTGAAATACATATTCTATTAAAACTTGCTTGAAATTTTCGCAAACCTTTATACAACATGCTTACAAACCGGGGCATTATATACTATAAAGCATTATATATTACAAACTGGATCATAGTTGCAAGTTTCAAACATTCCCAACATCAAAACATCCTTCCTGTCTACCCACAAAATAAACATAACCTGCAGGAAGTAAATTGAGGGATTAACACGAAGCTAAGTGAATGAATTATCAACTACAATACAATTTAGCTAGCAATTTGTTCACAACCAATAATGTAACAAATATCGTCAAGAGGAACGGTGGTTCCTAAGGACCCTGTGCCGGGTGGCCCCATCAGAACACTTAAATCAACTGTAGGCCAAAACAGTGATTAACCGCTAACTAAATGCTAATCTCCATCAACACATGTACGCAACCCTGTGTTGACCAACATTAGCAATCAAGTCCAACTGACAATCTAGTTGACCTCTGGATTTATCAATCAAGCTCACAGGCAAATCAAACTACCAATCATATGGCATATCCTTTCAAAGTTAACATACTATCAATAGTAATCCTATAATTACTGATTGAAATCAAACTGACACAACCAAATCAAACTGTGAGTTTCAAATCCACTCACCTGATTATCTCGTTTCACTTACTCAGCAATCTTATCTTGCTGAGTCCTTTGAGGATCTGAGAATCAAAATCATATATAAGTTAGAAATCAGGATCATCAGTACTAAACTTATATCAAACTTAATTCAAAGAATTAGATAGTATTTTGTATAACTATTTAGTCTCTAATCATGTACAACATTCATATTACAGCATATCAATTACTCATTTGTCAACCTTTTAAGTTTGAAGTTGTTTAAAGTCAAAAGGCCACAGGACAAGTCACTACCCGCCGGGTAGCAACATTACCCGCCGGGTACCCCCTTATAACCGCCGGGTCACACTCTAACCCGTCGGGTCAATTAAGTTTTCATGGTAACAGAACACTTATGCGTTTTAAAGGCTAGAGAAACCGCCGGGTACGGGTTCTACCCGCCGGATCCCCGGTTTAGGTACATTACCCGTCGGGTACGGGCTATACCCACCGGGTACCAACCCTGCACCAGCAAGCTTCGCCCAGCTCAAAACCCAGCTACGAAAATTATACAACCTAACCAAAATTCGAGTACAGCAACAGTTTTCAGCTCACAAATCATCATATATACATACCATAACATGTTTAAAGCATAAGTTCAACATCAATTTTTGCCAAAACTTCAAATGATCATAACCATGAATTTGAACATGAAAACTAACTTACCATCAAGGAATTACCACTAGAAGATGATGATGATTATAATAACGCAAGATCACAGCTCAAAGTTCTCTTGATTTAATCTTGAGTTTTCAAGGGTTTTAGAGATTTTTGAGTTCTAGGTTTAAGTTTCAAAAAAAGAAAGTGAAGATCTTTCCTAAAAAGGAAACTATTTATGTCGGCTAACTTTTTAACACCGACCCGCATCCACTTAAAACTAATCCCCTTTTTAATCTATTGCCTGGAACCTAAAATTCATTTGCGAGAAACTTATTTTATTGTACCGTCAACTATAGTAAATTACAACAATCAACAATTTACTAAGCACAATAAGTCCTAAGGCTTATTTAACTAAATTTCGCACTTAAACACATATTATCAAATAATTTCTAATACAATTAAATATATCAATATAAAATTAGAAATTACCGGACCAGAAGAGAGGATGTTACAACTCTTCCCCCCTTAAGAAGATTTCGTCCCCGAAATCTCATCACGATCAAATAATCCAGGATATCTGGATCTCATACTATCCTCAGTTTCCCAAGTTAGGTTTGCACCTAAACTATGTTTCCATTTTACTAACACCATGGGAATCTGTTTCTTCCTAAGTTTAGTAACTTTTCTGTCAAGAAGTTCAACTGGTTCTTCTACTAACTTCTGACTCTGATCAACTTTCAAATCTTTCAAAGGGAGAATCTGAGACTGGTCCTCAACGTTACATTTCCTCAAATAACAAATGTTAAACGTATCATGAATACCAGCAAGCTCTGGAGGAAGATCCAATGTAACAGACTGATCATTAGCAATCTGACGAATTCTAAACGGTCCAATATATCGAGGATCCAATTTGCCACGTTTCTCAAACCGTATTACCCCTTTCCAAGGCGAAACCTTCAAATAAACAAGTTCACCTTTAACAAAAGTAACTGGTCGACGCTTAGGATCAGCATATTGTTTCTGTCTATCACGTGCAGCTTTTAACTTTTCACGAGCCACTGCTACCTTATCAGCTGTCATCTGAACAATGTCTGGACCTGCAAACTGTTTCTCCACAGCTTCTAACCAACAAGTTGGAGTTCTACAACGGCGACCATAAAGCATTTCATATGGAGGCATGCCAATACTAGAATGATATGAGTTATTATAAGCAAACTCAACCAATGGCAAATGAGAATCCCAAGAACCACCATACTCCAAAACACAAGCTCTTAACATATCCTCCAATGTCTGAATCGTACGTTCTGATTGTCCATCTGTTTGAGGATGATAAGCTGTACTAAGATTCACACGTGTACCCAATTCATGCTGCAAACTTTGCCAAAAATGAGATACAAACCTTGGATCTCTATCAGATACAATCGATAATGGAATACCATGCCGAGAAACAATCTCATTAACATACAACTGTGCAAGCTTACTCAAAGATGCAGTTTCACTAGTAGCGAGAAAATGAGCACTCTTGGTTAATCGATCAACAATAACCCAAACCATATCATTTCCTCGGGCAGTTCGAGGCAACTTGGTAACAAAATCCATAGTCAAATGTTCCCACTTCCATTCAAGAATCTCAAGCTGTTTCAACGATCCATACGGCTTCTGGTGTTCAGCTTTAACTTGAGAACAAATATGACAAGAACTAACAAATCTTGCTACATCCATTTTCATTGTAGGCCACCAATACAAAGGTTTCAAGTCATTATACATTTTCGTACTTCCAGGATGTACAGACAATCTGGACTTATGGGCTTCATTCAGAATAACATCCCGAAAACCACCAAACAAATGAATCCAAACACGAGACTGAAAGGTTTTTAATCCTCTCGAATCATCCAATAACAATTCCTTTCGATTCAACATAATTTCAGATTTCAAATTATGATCTAACAAAGCCTCTAACTGTGCAGCTTTTATCTGAGCCACCAAATCAAAAGAAACTTCTAAACGCATAAAATAAATTCGATCATAAGTTACCTTGCGGCTCAAAGCATCAGCAACCACATTGGCTTTCCCTGGATGGTATTTAATCTCACAATCATAATCTTTGATTAATTCTAACCATCGAATCTGCCGCATATTCAACTCTTGCTGCGAAAATATATACTGAAGACTCTTGTGATCTGTACAAATAATACATTTGGTACCATACAAGTAATGCCTCCAGATTTTCAAGGCAAACACAATCGCTGCAAGCTCTAAATCATGGGTAGGATAATTTCTTTCATGAGGTTTGAGCTGACGAGAAACATAAGCAATCACACGATCTCGTTGCATTAAAACACAACCCAAACCAGCAATCGATGCATCACACAAAACAACAAAATCATCGGACCCATCTGGCAATGCTAACACAGGAGTCTGACATAACAACTGTTTCAGAGTATGAAAAGCTGTTTCCTGTTGTTCAGTCCACACAAACTTTTCATCCTTACGGGTTAATTTAGTCAACGAACCGGCAATTTTAGAAAAATCTTTAATAAACTTCCGGTAATAACCCGCCAAGCCAAGAAAACTCTTTATTTCAGAAGCAGACTTTGGAGCTTTCCAATTCATTACAGCTTCAATTTTCGAAGGATCAACTTTAACACCATCATTACAAATGATATGACCCAAAAACTGTACTTCCCGAATCCAAAATTCACATTTAGAAAACTTTGCATACAAATGTTCTCTCTTTAAGGTTTCCAATACTAACCTCAAATGCATTCCATGTTCTGATTCGGATTTAGAATATACAAGAATATCATCGATAAATACAAGTACAAATTTATCAAGAAAATGTCGACAAACACGGTTCATCAAATCCATAAAAACTGCTGGAGCATTAGTCAAACCAAAAGGCATAACCAGGAATTCAAAATGACCATACCTGGTACGAAATGCAGTTTTAGGAATATCCCGTTCACAAACACGAACTTGATGATAACCAGACCTTAAATCAATTTTAGAATAAAACGAAGATCCCTGCAGCTGATCAAATAAATCATCTATCCGGGGCAGAGGATATTTATTCTTTACTGTCCGTTTATTCAATTCCCTATAATCAATGCACATTCTAAAAGACTCATCTTTCTTTTTCACAAACAGAACTGGTGCACCCCAGGGAGAAAAACTAGGTCTAATGAACCCTTTATCCAACAACTCCTGTATCTGATTCATCATTTCACGCATTTCAGAAGGAGCTAATCTATAGGGAGCTTTGGCTACAGGTGACGAGCTAGGAACCAGATCAATCTGATATTCAACTTCCCTAACTGGTGGTAATCCAGGTAATTCATCAGGGAACACTTCCGGATATTCAGAAACAACCGGGACATCAGAAAGAGATTTCTTTTCTACTTTAGTATCAATCACATAAGCTAGGTACGATTCACAGCCTTTGGACAAAGATTTCCTAGCTTTCATCATACTAATCAAAGGTAGACAAACATTATCCCGTTCTCCTCGAGCCACGACATATGACTCTTCAGAGATTGGAATTCTAATCAGCTTATTGTGGCAATCTATACTTGCTTTACACTGACTTAACCAATCCATGCCAATAATCACATCGAAACTAGCAATCGGCATCAACAGAAAGGAAATTGGGAAAGTCTGGCCATCTATCATAATACTAGCTCCAATTACCGAGGTGGTAACAGGAACTGATTTGCCACTAGCTATTTCTACTTCAACAGGGTTTGTAATCACAGTAGGCATCATTTTCAACTTATCACAGAAATATACAGATACAAAAGAACAATTTGCACCTGAATCAAACAAGACACGTGCTGGTATAGAGTTTACAAAAAAAGTACCCGTGATCACATCATCTGTATGGACAGCTTCATCTACTGTCATTTGAAAAGCCATACTAACTGCAGATGGCGGAGTCTTCCGCTTCTGACCGGAAGATGACGAACTAACAACCGACCCAGAACCCTGTCTCTTAGCCTCAGAACACTGATTTGCACGATGACCTTCCTTATGGCAATTCCAACACACATAAGTAGGAAAAACACAATCTTTGGCTTCATGCCCAATCACACCACATTTCACACATCTAGTGGTTTGCACAGTACACGGCCCAAAATGTCTAGCTCTACATTTGATACACCAATTGGGACGATCAGAAGTACCACCACGACTTTCTTGTTTCTTACCCTGCTGATTTCCTTGCCACCGCTGTTTACCTTTACCAGAAAATTAACTCCTAGATTTCTGAGAAACCATTTCTTTACTTGGCGCCTCTTGAGGTCTCAAATCACTGTCAACTGACCGAGCTAACATAAAAGCTTGGGAAAGAGATCCAGCTAACCTCACTGAAGTTCGATAATGATTAGGTAAAGTACCAACAAACTGATCTATTTGAGTTCTCTCATCAGGAACCCACTGCTGAACAAACCTGAGTTTCTCTGTAAACTGATTAATCAAATCATCCATTGACATTTTATCAGTTAATTGCAAATCCATAAACTCTTTTCTAATTCGAGCTATATCATAGAATAGATGCTTTCTGAAAAGGAGATAATACAGAAGAAATCGAATCCCACCAATTCATAGCTGCTCCTTTTAAGAGTTGAGATGCATAGGGAACTTTTAACTCTTCTTCACATTGGCAAACTTCAAATTTCTTTTCAATATCCCTCAACCAATCTAGAGTTACCGAAGGATTTGTACTACCAGAGTACACAGACGGATTACTGCTCATAAAGGTTTTAAATGAACACACCTTTTGTTTTGGCGGTGAAATCGTACCAAACACAGGATGAGAAGATTCAGCCTCTTTTTGTTATTTATACATTCTAAGTGCTTGGTTTTCCTCTTCCAATTGAAGGAGATACTCGTCTCTTTCTAACTCCTCTCTAGCATGGAAAGAAGTACCAGTATGCTCAGCCCGATTGTCATGAGTTTCAACAGTAACTTCCGGCCTTGAGACATTATTAGGGTTAACAGGGGGTTGCTCGTTATCCGCCATGTCTATAAACACAACAACAGCTCACAAATCGTTAATCGTAAGCACCTATCCTACTAACAGTTTCACATTCAGTACATAATCCCATTCCCAAGAATGTTTGACACAACAAAATCAAAGTTTAGGATTGAACATACAATCATATTCAATTGCCCCAAACTATTGCTTTGATACCAACTTATAACGCCCCTCATTTAATACAACAATATAATATTAAATTTGGCGGAAGCGACTACTTGAAATACATATTCTATTAAAACTTGCTTGAAATTTTCGCAAACCTTTATACAACATGCTTACAAACCGGGGCATTATATACTATAAAATATTATATATTACAAACTGGATCAGAGTTGCAAGTTTCAAACATTCCCAACATCAAAACATCCTTCATGTCTACCCACAAAATAAACATAACCTGCAGGAAGTAAATTGAGGGATTAGCACGAAGCTAAGTGAATGAATTATCAACTACAATACAATTTAGCTAGCAATTTGTTCACAACCAATAATGTAACAAATATCGTCAAGAGGAACGGTGGTTCCTAAGGACCCTGTGCCGGGTGGCCCCATCAGAACACTTAAATCAACTGTAGGCCAAAACAGTGATTAACCGCTAACTAAATGCTAATCTCCATCAACACATGTACGCAACCCTGTGTTGACCAACATTAGCAATCAAGTCCAACTGACAATCTAGCTGACCTCTGGATTTATCAATCAAGCTCACAGGCAAATCAAACTACCAATCATATGGCATATCCTTTCAAAGTTAACATACTATCAATAGTAATCCTATAATTACTGATTGAAATCAAACTGACACAACCAAATTAAACTGTGAGTTTCAAATCCACTCACCTGATTATCTCGTTTCACTTACTCAGCAATCTTATCTTACTGAGTCCTTTGAGGATTTGAGAATCAAAATCAGATATAAGTTAGAAATCAGGATCATCAGTACTAAACTTATATCAAACTTAATTCAAAGAATTAGATAGTATTTTGTATAACTATTTAGTCTCTAATCATGTACAACATTCATATTACAGCATATCAATTACTCATTTGTCAACCTTTTAAGTTTGAAGTTGTTTAAAGTCAAAAGGCCACAGGACAAGTCACTACCCGCCGGGTAGCAACATTACCCGCCGGGTACCCCCTTATAACCGCCGGGTCACACTCTAACCCGTCGGGTCAATTAAGTTTTCATGGTAACAGAACACTTATGCGTTTTAAAGGCTAGAGAAACCGCCGGGTACGGGTTCTACCCGCCGGATCCCCGGTTTAGGTACATTACCCGCCGGGTACGGGCTATACCCGCCGGGTACCAACCCTGCACCAGCAAGCTTCGCCCAGCTCAAAACCCAGCTACGAAAATTATACAACCTAACCAAAATTCGAGTACAGCAACAGTTTTCAGCTCACAAATCATCATATATACATACCATAACATGTTTAAAGCATAAGTTCAACATCAATTCATGCCAAAACTTCAAATGATCATAACCATGAATTTGAACATGAAAACTAACTTACCATCAAGGAATTACCACTAGAAGATGATGATGATTATAATAACGCAAGATCACAGCTCAAAGTTCTCTTGATTTAATCTTGAGTTTTCAAGGGTTTTAGAGATTTTTGAGTTCTAGGTTTAAGTTTCAAAAAAAGAAAGTGAAGATCTTTCCTAAAAAGGAAACTATTTATGTCGGCTAACTTTTTAACACCGACCCGCATCCACTTAAAACTAATCCCCTTTTTAATCTATTGCCTGGAACCTAAAATCCATTTGCGAGAAACTTATTTTATTGTACCGTCAACTATAGTAAATTACAACAATCAACAATTTACTAAGCACAATAAGTCCTAAGGCTTATTTAACTAAATTTCGCACTTAAACACATATTATCAAATAATTTCTAATACAATTAAATATATCAATATAAAATTAGAAATTACCGGACCAGAAGAGAGGATGTTACAGTTACCATACATATATATACATATATGTATATGTATATACATATATGTATATACATATATGTATATACATATATGTGTATACATATATGTATATACATATATGTATATACATATATATGTATATACATATATGTATATACATATATATATATACATATATATGTATATACATATATGTATATGTATATATATATATATATATATATTTGATTAGCCACGTACATGTAAAGATTTTTTTGGGGAATCTATATTTGATTAGCCATGTAGGATTTTTTAGGGGAACATTAGAATGACACATTAGAAAAAAGCTTAGGTGTCAATTAGAGAAGCAAGCCAAATAGGATATCTTCTATCCTCTATTACTTAGATAGGTAGATATATATAAACGAAATGTAAAAAAACTGATAACTTATTTAAAACTTACTTATTTTTTTGTAAGACAAAGTTGATAGACTTCCGTTCCTTCCCATTCTCCCTCTTAATATTGAGTCCTTCATTACTAAACAGTAACCCAACAACATCTATAAAAGACAAAGCACATTAAAAATAAACTTCAGTGTAATTCAAACTGTATTTTCTAAATATAGAAAATAAGATGGTTTTTAACATAGGGTATATGTAAAAGATTACCAAATGCAAGTTTAGTGGGTACTTTCAACTCCAAAATGTCGTTAAACGAAACCAGTTTTAGTCCGTCAAAAACAGTCTCAAATGGTTTAACCGTTCGGACCTTTGTTGTCCGGAAGAAGTTGATCTTGCAGTTGTGATCTACGTGTCATATGGACCCAACCCAAAGTTGTACACCTCACAGTAGTTCCCTTCTCTGATAGCATCTTCAAAGTCGGGCATGAGTTGGTGCTTAATGGATGCACATATTTTGTTACCCTGAAGTTTGACACGAAGTAGTATTTTTCGTTATAAACAATTCAGTATGTATTCAAAATAAAGTACTGGGCTACTCCCACAAAAAATGACAGCACATTAAAGTCATGCACATGTAGTGAACGATGCGGGTATTACTATAATATTGTTACCTATGCAGAAATTAGAGGAACAAACTTTGAACTATTTTACTCTGAATTATGAACTATTGAGAAACATTTAAAAAATTAACACAACATGTTAGGATACATTGATCCTAAGCCTTTCTGTTTTATCAACCATCAACGATGTTTATTGTTAGATAAGATTTTATGGTTTAGTACATTGCATTTTCATTTGTATATAGTAAGCTATGTATTAGTCGGCAAAAAGACGCTTTGGGTACAATGACCTGAAACACTTCTATTTATGTATTCTTAATCTACACACAGACTCTTGTCCATAGTTAAATTGATTTTTAAATTGACATGGTCAGTATGCTCCAGTTAAATAGGAGATGCTAAAGTTTGTAAATATTTATAATAATTAAGTATAGATAAGAGCTATGTATTCTAATTCTCATAAATATATCAAATAAAAATATGTCTGGGTACAAAACAATCGGATCAAATAGAGAAGGTAGTATTTGATAAAAGATGCCTTAAAAATTCCAGGAATTTTTTTTAAAAGACTTTTAATTAGGAATTAGTTATATATAATTACATATTATGCAACATACAGTATAGTTTATAGCAGTAATTAATTTTTTTCACAAACTAATGGGTTGCATAGAAGAAAATAACAGTGAAAATAAAGACAACCACCAAAATAATTCATGCTACACTATCACCATGACCACACCATTTAACAAATATCATCTTCCTGAAATAGCACATGTCTCTTTAATCAAATAATTTACCAATTACAGTTTACCACCACAAGCAACTATGCATAGGTATTTTTAAATTCCAGTTTTACACTTTATTTCATTTTCATATGTATATACCAAACATCAATCAATAACATAACATCAATAACGTAACATGAGAGATTAACAAAAATAAAATCAATAGTGGATACCTCAACATCCATGAGGATCAACTCATGGCTGGCAACTTGTTTGGGATTGTTCATGTAGCTTTGGGTTCACATCAGAAACACCTTCACACAAACCTTCCGAAGAAGGTTCAAGGGAGTGTAAACATCAACAGGGGTTGCCATTGAGTGTTATGCTCTGATATGATTGTGAGTTGAAAGTGAAGGACGTTTGGAAGGCTGAATGAACTGCAGATGAATAGCTATGAGTCGATATATATACATAAAATACATAACAACTTTGCCAAAAAAGTAGGAACCTAATTCAAATTTTGAATTTCCAGCAACCACCTAGATATTGGATAAGGATCATTTTGGATTCAAAAATCCTAAAAGGCCGTAGATATTTATCTGATTATTATTATTTTTATTTTTCATAAAAATACTCTGTAACATGTATATGTTTCCATAGTGTTAAATTAAAAGATTTTTTTTTTCAAAAATAAAAAGTCTAACGCTATCAAACAACTATTATACATGCCCTTCCATCAATCGTAAGAGTAATACTAACATATGTGAACATAAGCCCTTTGAATGAAACAATCAGAAAATTCACAGAAACATGATTTGACAAACATATGTTCTACGAAACATTTTGAAAGGGCTGACATACAATTTGAAATAAACACAATATAGATGAAATTTACCTGCACCTTATTCGCCGTTCATATCCTTGGGGTTAACTGATAAACAATCAAGACGAAGCATAAGTGGTGAAATCCAAATCAAAACATATGTTGATTACTTGTACTCCGCAGTAACAACACCTCCAACTGATAAATGTGAAAGCTTTGATTACTTGTACTCCGAAGATTCGCTGAATCGTCTCTCTCGATCTCATCCTGTTATCGTGTTCGAACTAAATTAAATAATCGATTGGGAATTTCCGATAGGGTATAACGAATGGTTAATCGTCTCTCTCGATCTAACCCCTGTTTAAGTGTTTGAACAAATCGTTTCTTTCGAATTCTTCAGTTCCGATAGGGTGTAAATTTTGGTTGTAGATAAGGTTAGGAAATGGTGTAAATTTTGTTTGAACCGATCTAATCCATGAGTTCATTTTATTTATATTTATTTATTATTAAAAGCATAATGAAAAAACTACATTAAACGTTTTAAATTATTTTTATTTTTGTTATTTAAATTCAAAATTTAAACTATAAATTAGGAAGGGCATTAGTGTCTTTTTAACGAAAAGATTATGATGTCAGCAAATGAACCAAAGGTTAGATTTGCATGTTGACTTTTGAAATGAAGGGTCTAGATTTACCCATTTTAAATTTTTTCAAAATTTTTTAAACTTTTCTACTTTCTTATTATAATATAAGTAGATAAGTAGATATATATATATATATATATATTATCATTATTATTCTCAACACAAATTATATATTCTTACAGATCTCATAATTCGGAGAGATTTTTGTATATAAAAGTCACCATATTGAGTCAAAAGAACATGTGCAAGGATTTAAGATTGAGACGAAAAAACTAGATTAATGAACGTAATACTTGATTTGGATGACGAAAATTCTAATCAATTAAGAATGTGCTAACTTGTATAAAGCAAGTTAAAAGTGATATTGTGTGTAACACTAGTGGGTAATGAACTAATGATGGTATGGTTTGGTGGTAATTAGAAATGTGAAACAAAAGATGACTTTATACAAGTGGGCCATTATTATAATTTGGAGATTGAGATAATTAATTAATATTCATTCGCCATGGGTAAAACATGGTTTTGTCCAAACACTGTAAATAAATAAAACAACAGGACGCAACACGACAGCGTAAAGCAAATGCTGTATTTTTTATTTTTTTATTTTTCTTTCTGATGGAGTAAAAAATGAACCGAATCTTGGAGCTAAAAGATTAAAGCATCATGTTCTCCACTCCTCCCTGTCATTATTAACATATTTAATTCACAATCCCTAGAAAAAATATTACTCCGTACTTGTCTTTCCATCTTACTTTAATTAATCTCTTAAATTAAAAATGACATTTAATTTATAAGGAAATTATTAATTCTGCCTTAGTTACCCAACGGCCCTCGATTATAATTAATAAAACACTTTTCATTACAGAGAAAATAATCATCAGGTTGGCCATAAAACACAAACATTTCCTTTTCAAGTAACGATATCGCATCATCATTATCATATAATATCTTCTTACTAATCATCCTAACAGCTAGACGATGACACGTATAATAAATAAGATAAGATTTATGAGAGATAGTCGGTGAATGATACATGTCAATTCTCATGATATTAGAAGGATTGATTGATTATTGTGATGAAAAATTAGAGATAAATTTTCTCTTGTTTTTATTCGTAGTAGCTTAGCATTTGCTAAAAAAAAACTAATAGTAGCTTTAAGCCAATGACTTGTAGCTCAGTTAATAATAGGTAGGGGAAACTTTGTACCAAATAGCACAAGGTCAGGGGTTCAAACCCTGACACCTCCATAGCCACAACCGCCGAGTGAGTCATATATGTTCCCCACATTATGAAATTGGCAGCCGATTGTGGGCTGATCGGGATTGCCGATTATTAACTTTTTTCCCCAAATAGTAGCTTTAATATCGTCAACCAATATCCGTAAGAAACAATCACGGATCCGATAAATAGGTGAATGATATTATTATATTTTTATGAGTGTGAGTATTATGTTTGGCATAAAGTCCTAAAATCTCAAAATGAAGTCAAACATTATATTATTGGGAATGCCATGTAGTCTAGAGAGGGGTTTCTTCTTTCTTTGCTTCTTTTAGGTTACGTTTCATCGAGAGAATTCTATAGAATTGAAATCGTAATCCCTTTTGTAATCATTTTCCAGCTTTTGTTAATTTTTAATAAAATTCTGTTGCTCAAAAAAAAAAAAAAGAACTACAATTAATAAGGTGTTGGTTGAAAAATGAACTCAATTGAAACTTCCCGATTTTCTTCTATCAAAGAAATTTACATCACTTAGAATTTCAACACATTTAAAGATATTGAATTCCATTAAATATATTCCGCAAATCAAACACATCTCGCTATCAACAAACAGTTTGTATCATTCAGAATAGTATAACTGGATCCAGTATTTTCAGTGTTAAGGTTTATTATCTCAAGAGAGGTTTTTAATCTAATATTGAATTTTTAAAGTTTATGATATGATATGATTCATTTTAATTTTTCTTTTTTACGTCAGAAGAATATAATCAAGTACTATATGAATGATAGCCGTTGAGTGTGTGTATGTGTGAGAGACAATAGTGCACATGTGACATGCCTTCACATGGGTAGACACGCATTCATGGATTAACAGTGCTGTAAGTTGAACCCTTTTAATAATACAAATCAGTCCATTATCATGCATACAAAGGCTGGGCATCCATTTATGATATCCACTTCCTGCTTCAATAATACACACCCAAAGATGGGCCATCTCCATTAAAGCGTATCCATAATTCCATATAGCTGCCCTTTTTTTGGTCCCCTAAATAATTTCTCATATAACCTCCTTAAATCTACTTCTATTTTCCTAATTAACCCCAACAAGATGATCATTTTTCAAGTAAAAGTTTGATCAAAAGTCTAGATTTAGAAAGAAATAAAGAAAAGATTGGTTTCTGTGGGATGTGAACGTTATTTTGACATGCAAAAAAACAGGTACAAATAATATTCTAATGTATGGCTACCTACCTTGTTGTCTAATTAAAGTATATCCCTTTTTAATTGGTCATTTGGAGTCAAGTATACATTTTTTTATTAACTTTATTATTATATACTCCTTTGCTAATAAAGAAAATGGCTTCTTACCCTTGGCATTTAATTCTTCACATATGACAGCTATGTATCATGAGGACAACCCATCTTGGATAGGATAATACTCTGTAATGTGGATCCTAATGTAAAGAATAACAAGAGACAAAATCAAAACAACTGAAGCAGAAGCTTTGTGATCTCACCTGAACACCAAAATGTTCAAATCTGGAAAATGGGGCCAAAACAACAAGATCAAAGTAATGTTTCAACTGCAGTTTCAAGCAACCCAGGTATATATATATATATATTTACAAATAATAGAAACAAATATTTACTTTTTATCGCAATTTGATGAAGTAATTATGGTTATTTGATTAGACAAAAAAATAATAAATCACCTTTTTGGTATGTTGATTGCAGGTGCCAAAGGTGAAAGGAAAGGGGTTGATGGTATCTTTGATTCCAGCAGAAATTGGGAAGCCAGTAGCCAAATCAGAGAGAGTTCCGGTTGTTGATGGAACGTGTACATGGGAAGATCCTGTTTATGAGATGGTTAAATTGGTTAGGAATCAAAAAACAGAGAAATATAAAGAGAAGATTTACTACTTCAATGTGCAATCGGTAAGAAATATTGCAAAACCTTATTATGTCATTTTCAGTAATGTGACAGTTTTGTAATGTGTTTGTTGGTTCTCGCAGGGATCGTCGAAATCGGGATATGTAGGAGAGGTGGGAGTTGATTTTGCTACTTTTGCAGAAACGACTGAGCCTTTTAACCTTTCTCTCCCCCTCACAACTTCAGATTCTGGTGCCATTCTACATGTAAGTTCTATATATCTAAATTATCTATCTATCTATAAATACATAAACACAGTAGTGATTTTCGAATATGTTGATATAATCTGGGGGGCAAATTTGATATGAAAACGTCGACTAAAGTTACTGATACTTATAATATGGGACAGGTTTATATTCAAAAGATGCAACGGACAGATGAACAGAGGTATGCAAAGTTTAACTGATTGATCTAATAATCGTTATTGTTGTATTATCAATGTTTTATTCGTTAACTTTGGGGCTGTTTCAGGGAGTTTGAAGAGAATGAGTCTCTAAAGTCTGATTCACTCAGATCAAAGAATCAAACAAGTGATTGCAGCGAGAATGGGAACATCCTTGATTTTGCAGAAGTAAGATACATTATTAGCTGCAATTTCAATACGTATTAATGCTTAATGCAATAAAACTAAAGCTTGTTTTCAACTGTTAATCAGGATGACTACTTAAGTAATAAAGCAAATTCTAAGAGCAGCAGAGATACTAAATTGGAAAATAAGTCCAACTTCCAGGAGCTTGCAACTGTCAAAAGAAACTCGAAACCTGTGGATAAAAAAGCTGATGGACAAAGATTAAGCCCCGATTGGTCATCAGGTTCTCTTTCAGACAGAAGTATGACTGATATATTAAACAGCCCGGAGCAGAATTACCAGAATCAGGGACACAACAGGTACACCGAACCATCAAAGAATGCAGTAGAAGTGTTAAAAAGTGACCTTTCCAGGTTGGAGAGACAAGCAGAATTATCAGAGCTAGAGTTAGAATCTCTTCGTAAGCAAATACTCAAAGAGAATAAGAGAGGACAAGATCTATCAAAGAAAATTGATGAACTCGTGGAGGAGAAAGAAGCTCTGGAAACAGAATGTGATCTACTCAAATCGTCACAACAACGCAATTATAATGCAGTTTCTCATCCGTCAGAATCACCGGAAAAATTAAAGGTTCTTTTAGGTGAAATAAGGGAAGAGTTGAAGCGTGAAAAGAACTTGAACAAATCGCTCACGTTGAATCTCCAGAAAACAGAAGAGTCCAACTCCGAATTGCTTCTACAAGTGAAAGATCTTGATAGAACATTGGACGAAAAAGATATAGAAATATCTAATCTTTCTGAAAAACTGAAAGAAAGGCAAATGACTAACAAAGCTATTGAGGGACTTTATGCTGAAATAGAGGTTGAAAGGAAAGAGAAGGAGGAGTTGAAGATCCATGTTGAGGAAATTTCACTTGATTACAAATTTTTACTGCAGGAAAATGATGATATGTCTTCTAAGTTGGAGGAGACTCAGAGAGAACAGTTGAAGATGCAAAACGAATACTCAAAGTCTTCAGTAACAATTAAACAATACGAACTTCAAGTGAAGAGATTAGAGGAAAAATTCACGAGTCAAGCATTGGAACTCTCACAATCTTTTGATACTATCACTGAACTTGAAACGCATATTAAGAGCTTGGAAAAAGAATTAGAGAAGCAAGGGCATGATTTTGAAGATGATGTAGCAGACTTGATGAAAGCCAAAATAGAGCAGGAGGAAAGAGTCGTCCAAGCAGAAGAGGCTCTTAGAAAGTCAAAGATTAACAACGGTGTTGCTGTTGAGAACCTTCAAGAAGCACTTGAGAAGTCTCATCAGGACCTCTTATTGACAAAAGATACACACAACCAGGAAGTACAGAAGTTATGCGACCAAATTGATCGGCAAGCTAAACAAATTAAGCAAATGTCACTGGAACTTGAAACTTCTATAAAACAGGGAGAAAATAAAAGTGAATTGGAGGAATCAATCAGAGAGAAAGATATATTGGTGACAGAATATGATTCACTAAAGAAGGAAACGGAAAAGCTACAGAAGGAATCGACAAGTTGGACAAGTTTGATGAGTGAAAAGAATGTTATAATTAGAACTTTGCAGTCAGAACTGAAAAAGCTAAGAGGTGACTATAATGGATTGCAGCAAAGGTTTTCGGTAATTGAGTCAGAGAAAGTGAACCTACATAAAGAGGTTTCTAGATTAGAAATCACAACTCTGGATCAGCAAAAACATCTGAACTCGCTAAAGGTAAACATTCAATTTCAGTTTTCAGATATGCAGTTAATACATATACAAATGCATATAGATACACATACAAACAAGCATGTGAAAGCACTCGAACAGTTACTCAATCACATATTCATCAAGACATTATATTCTTCTTTTCATGCATATATTAAGTAAGGTGTATCTGATTATGTTAATTCCAACAAGGTATACTGTAAGGGTATGCTAAACGTTGAAATCCACTTATTTCGTTTTATCTTCATGTATATAGCCGTATGCAAGAAATAGCTATATGCAAGATCCAGCAATGTACTTCCATCTCATATCTTATTGCAGCTACATAATTTCAAAGTTCTTTACAATAGAAACATACTTCTATTTTTCCTTATCATGGCAGCATAATCTTAGTTACTTTGCCCATTATTTGCCTGCAATTAGAAGAAAAAAATAAATCATATTGCTAAATATTGAATGTACTTTGCTATGATATAAAATTAAACAAGCATATGTTGCTATGTCTTGCATTTATCCCTTACATAAAACAAAGTATTTCATCCAATGTTGTTCACTCACTAGAATCTCGTCCTATTGGTGTAAGATTATTATTAATAGATTAACTGATTATTCTACTGATCTAAATGTTCTTATATCATTTTCTTTGCCTACCCTATCTAGCGTGAGATAATACTTTTTGTTGTGAAGGGCCGCTGCATAAAAAACAATGAAAGCACTCTTTTACAAATAATATAGCTTACCATCATAAGAGTATGCATTCTCAGAAAGCCAGCTTTCAGTAAACTGGTTAAACACTGTGAAAATCCCCAGCATATCTTAATTTCTATAGATATTACTATATTAAACTTAGGGATTCTGGCTATGGGCTACAACAGATAACCAAGAAGTTTTTATATGGGCAATACTTTACTGCTGAAAGGATATATTTAAGTACAGGATAAGACTCTGCATGTATTACAAAATTGCACACGTGTATTTAAGCACCGCAGAAACAAAACCTGTATTGCATGAGTGTTCAGAGTTATGTAGAGAGCATACTTTTAGAACTTTTTCGCAAATTAGGAATTTATTTTTCTACTAGAATAACATAATAAATAGTCTGGCAACTCACCTCATGACTATTAATCTTCGATCTGCAGGAGAGTAAAGACGTCACCACTACCAAGCATAATGAGAGCAGATCTGTTTCGAAATCAGCAAAAAGGTACACATAAGTAACATAACACAATTTCAAATATTTCCTAATTTTGATTCTGGTTTTAATCTCAGTTATAGTGTCTCGTTGATTGATGCATAGATATACACTAAATGACTCTTGCTCTTCTGCATTTTCCAGCAATAATGATCAGAAGCTCAGCAAACTATTAAGTGAAATATCCTCATTAGATGAAAGGAATAAACATATGGAAAGTGAGCTGAAAGAGATGCAAGAAAAATATTTAGAAGTAAGTCTTAGATTTGCTGAGGTGGAAGGGGAAAGACAACAACTGGTAATGGAATTGCGTAATCTGAGGAATGGTAGGAAGCAATAGCACTAATGTAGATGCACGATGCATAAAACTGTAACATACTGCAAGGTGAATCCAGTTATGGACTGAACAAGCAGATACATTTTGTGTTTTGATATTATAACACACAACATGCGCAAATAACAAATTTCTTATACCATGATCTTCCTGTTCCTCTTTCATATTACTTTGAATGTAACTGCCACATAACCTGCCCCTCCCCCCCCCCCCCCCCCCCCCCCCCTCCTCCTCCGTGCACCGATTCATGAGTGTTCACACTTTTTATATTTATATAGCTAATGGTAATAGAAACAATATGGACACTAGAAGTGGGTCTGGGTCCATGGTGAATAGCTTTGTACTGTTGTTTTTCTCAGCATTTTAAACAAGATTGGTCATTCAAAAGTAATAGCTGATAAGAGATTGACCAAAACAATGACATGAATAAGGTGAACCACTGACCCAAATACCCCCGATCAAATGTCATTCCGCTAGCATGTGAGATTTCCAATGACCTTATTTTAAATGAGGACATTGGATATACATAATCGAATGTCAGTTGTTCAAGCCTAGTTGTTTGACCAAAAAGAAGGTATGGGCATGTTAGGGTAAATGGTAACAAGCCACTATGTTCATCTGCAAGTACCAAAAGATTTAAGAGCCTTGAAGACAAAGATACATGCACATAAAATCGCAATCTCAGTTTATTGCAAAAAATATCTCATGTATAATCACCAACATTACCGATTAAGCAGAAAAGTTAGTGAGCAATCAAAGAAACCACTAAAATCTTACAGCTAAAATCTTGTTTGAAACTATATCCAACTTATTCAGATGATGAACCATACCCAAACAGTTTTACCTGTTCATCATGCTCAACGCACTCAACATTACAATCGTCTCTGCAGACTTTGATCAGTCTTATCACTCCAGATCAGCTTGCTTTGGCCCTTGCTTCCATTGCTGGCAAAAGTTAGCTTCTGCCTCGAAAAATAGAAATTTGATATAAGTTGTTAAAGCTACCAACTTGTATTTCTATGTGGTAAAAATAAAAATCACTTTCATACTATCGTGTCAACTAGATCAAACAAGTTGAAAGCCATCGAAATTGTTCTTATAATGCATAAAACCTACTAATTATTGTATTACAAAATTTAGACTAATAATGAGCTGATATAATGTTTGTAATCATATTCGAAACACTTTGTAGAAATATAAAACTAAGCATTAAATGGACAAAAAGTGTTACAGATCAACCTCACTTGTTCCTACCTATACCCAAAATTACCCATTTTGACCCGAACTGTTTTTGACATTTTACCCAATCCGACCCACTATTTTTGCCACCTTTCAAAATATATAGACAAATAACCTACTTCCAAATATTACGCATTAGAAGTATGGATAACACACCCTTTTTGCTCTCTTATCGATTGGAGTCCATGTATGTAATGAGGAAGGCAATGTCTTCACAGCTTTTGATGAATTTATTGGTTGTAGAGGAGCATTTTTCCCTTTATGTTCCATGCTTTGCACCGTAGTGCTACTGCTCCTTTGGTACCTGTAGAAGTCAAGTATAGATGGACTCTTTCGCTTTCTAAACTTTGATGAGTTCTCTGCGTAACCAAAACAAGGGGCAGATGAAATGTTTGGCAGAGATTGCTGACGCATCCTGCTCTTTTCTTTTATTCTATTAATAAAATCTATAGTCCAAGGTGATCCTTTTTGTGGTTGAGAAGAAAAAATGGCTTTTGACAGCGGTGTCCTACCATAATATGGATCCTTCTCTTCGAAAGGTAGCCTGCTGAAATTCACTGGAGAATTTACTATTGAACACTCCTCTCGAGGTGTTACATCTGTATCTGAATTTAGTGAAAATTCTTCTCTTGAACTCTTTCCATGATCTTTTGTAGGAGTCCACAAATCTAAATCTGAGTTAATCTCGGCAGCCGTAGGAAAACTTGGAAGACTGCACCAACCAGATGATAATTTTGTTGGGTTCTCAAAAGAGATGTTCTCACCCTCCACAGCATCATCATCGATGTCAATAACCTCCCCTTTATACCCTCTGGGCAGACCCTTGATATTCTTAGTTTGGATGACTGACTTATCAACTATGGGCATATAAACTTTCTTGCTTCCACCGAATGATGTCTCAGTCAAACTAGGACAATTCACCATCATGTGGAGATCAGATTTTTGATTTTTACCAAAACAGATCTCATCAAAAGCTTTAGTAGACTTTCCAATATCATAAGATATTTCTTCACTTTCCAGATTCCAATCACTACGTGAATCAACGATTTTTGGAAGATCCCATGTGACATTATTATTTTGCTCAAACTGAAACAAGGCATCCACGGGAATGGCCTTTATCTCAGGACTCCCAATGTACTTTCTTTTCTTCTGCTCATGGACAATCTTCGGGCAACAATTGCCAGAGTCGTGACCAGAAGACACTGACGAGCAGCAATCGGTCATTCCTGATCTAGAATCCTCTCGCTCCCCATATCTGCACAAAGCGCTAAATAATATGATACTTGCATCAGGAACAAGATACTTCTGGACAGCACAAACCCTTTGCTTATGAGACATTTCAAGAAACTCAACAAGTGCTCTGACTGAAGACAATATTGCGTGAGCTGAGAGTGGATTAATTGAAGGAAACGTGGAAAGAAATGCTTCAGCTAGAGTTTCTGATTCAGGCATCTTTGGATATAGGCCCCTCGTTGCCTTTGCAGCATGTGCAATACAGTTCAAGATTATCTCGTCAGTTATCTCAGATGAATATGAACAAAATAGCTGCAAGTCAACTCCTAGGCTTGCTGCAGCAACATATAGTTCATCTGATGATTCTATTATGCCAGCAAGGAAACTGATTTCTCCTTCAAATATCTGCAAAAGTTGATGTTTCTTGAGATGACTATATAACAAGAAAGAATAAACGCATGAGATTGATATGATACTTGCCAGTATGCAGCTACTGAAAGCAAAACTGAGGGATGTCAAAACATTTGCTGCAATATCTTCAACACATGAAGGTAAAGAAGAAGAAGCAGTATCCGAAGAAGTTGTCTTCCTTCTAATGTTATTGATGTCATATAACACCAAGCACAATGCGGCACTAACTATAACATCAACTGGCAAATTCAGATCCCTTTCAACAACCTGCATGCCTTCTTTCTCCAATGCAAGGATCTTTTGGTATGTGCTTCTCCTGGAAATGATCATTTCTTTGTCAACATTTTGGGTGTTCACGATTATGATGGCATCAGGTAATGAAAGTGTATTAGCATCGACTTTCTTTGACTCCATAGAAACCGGCAATTGTGGTACTTCATATGTTGCTTCCAAAGAGTTCATGCTACTCTTTTCCTCAACATGCGTAGAATGTAACGATCCGGAATTCTCGCTGCTCTCATTTGGTATCGAAGTAGAATGCAAATCTCCTCTCTAGCTTGAGATACATGTCACAGAATGAAAAGAAAGTGCAACAGCTTTATTAACCAAATCTAATTGCATTAATTCAAATGAGGAAGATAGAATTGTTATGACAATGAAGATTGAAAATGAATCCAAAAGAAATGAAATTATTGATACCCAAACAAACACTAGTTTCAAATATATGTCCTGTAAAAGAAATGACTACCCAGATTTTTTCTGCAGAAACTAATGAGTCTCATTATAAGCATAAAGGAGAGCTGGATGCATGGAAAAAAACTTAACTGGAGGAAACTCATTCTCGAATCTCTTCTGCTGTCTTTGGCTGCTATCATGCGTCTCGATAAGGCTGTTTTCTGAAACCACGGGATGGGCACAAGCCATTGTAATTTTCTTGTCAGCAGCTTTTTGCTTTATCACACCAGTAGCCTCAAAGGGGTTCAAGAAAAAGTCAAGATCATCAAACTGCAACATTGATTCAACATGTTTATGAGCCTTTTTAACCTTATTGTCAAGTAAAGCTTCTTCTCTACTTGCAATCTTGTGGCATGGATCATTCAGTTTCGTTGATGCATTTCCATCCTGACACACACGGTCTGTCAAATTTCCACTCTTTTCTATGTTTAGTACCTTGGTATTCTCTTTTGCGGTTTGCTCATTTGAGCATGTATCTGACATAATAAACTCCAAAACCAGCATTCGACTATCACACACATTCATTTCTGTATCTATGCAGTTAGTGTCTATATCCTCGAACAATTTCAAATTAGTGATACCGTCACCACAAAAATCTTCATCTAACAAATGCCAGTCCAAGTATATGCCATCTGAAGTCAAGGAAGGCTGTAGCTTCACCTTCAGAAGCATTTCCTCAACAGCCACTTGTACCGACAGTAATTTTTCATGATCAGAAATAATGGGAACAGGCAATGATTTGAATGAGTCGTCTCTTAGAATAAGTTCGTGTGTGACGATTAAGCTATTGAAAGTGCTCGTTGTTGTGCCACCAAACATCTGTTCACAGAGTTCAACCTCATTTATGATTCCAGTGACAGAGAACACTTCAGAAAAATGTGAGGTGTTTATATCAAAGAATTGGTGTTGTTCAAATGCAACTGGACTGGATGTCAGAGTATATTTTCCAGTCATTGGGTGCTCTATGGCATTAACTATGTCCTCTTCTAGAGAAAAATTCAGACACGCTTCCTCAATTTCATGGCATAAGACAGGATTCTGGTTTAAAAGATTTTCCAGTAAATCAAATTCTATGGAAAGCACAAGCTCCTTAGCATCACATGACGATTCATCTTTTTGCATCCATTGTTGGGGTTCATCGCTTTCAAATATCACGTGCTTATCCTCAGATATACAGCTGTTAATTTCCAGACTTGTCTCGTCTACTTCCAAAAGAGGAAATGTTCTAAGATCGGAAGATATTTGGCGCTTAACCAAACTAGCATCTTCAAAGATATCTGACACAGGCTCTTCCTGGACCTCTAAACTTAAATCTTCTACATAGAAGATTGATTTATTAATATCCATTAGTTGCTGCACCCCAAGTGAAAAATCAAGCAGCTCCTGTAAAAAAGGTCAAACTTCATCATTGAAGGGGTCTTAAAGTTACCACACAAAGAAAATCAGATCTCGAACTTTAAGGTGCCAACTCCAATTCAATTAACTATTAATGATGCAATAAATGAATCGAAGAGGGACTTAATCGACCTTTTAAATGAAACATGGATTTCAAAAGGCGCATATGTTGCTCTTAAATGCTATATATGTGTCAGTGGTGCTCATTAAAAAAATTTATGCTTTGTTTAAGACTGTTAATACATGATTATATTATAATTCACAATAAACTGAACTCTAAGTATATAGTATGTTTACAATATGATACGATAAACAGATTTCAGAAGTTTCTCCAATACGAAAAAGTTTCTGACACCTAAATTTTCTTATCCATATTAAGGAATATACGATAAACAGATTTCAGAAGTCATAATGCTTTATTACAACGACAAATAATAAGTAAACTTGGTACCTGAGAAACTTCTGCATCTGTAACTTCAAAGAAAATTTGCATCTTCTCCTCATGCAAAGAGCAAGAATTTACCTGCAGGTGACACGCTTACGCTGATAATAAAATATCGCTTCATGTATGTGACCAGTTCCATCCTTAAATAGTTAGTGTAAAAATAAATGTGAATTACCAAGGCTATAGGAAGCTCTGGAGTTTCAAATTCAAAGACTTTAGAATTGGTGTTAGCAGCACCATCAGAATTGTCATTGCTTTTCTCCTGCATAAGTGTAGAAAACAAGTGAAAAGAATAACCATATATAAAAAGATTGAAATGAATAATGAGATAAAAGATATCTTTTGATGCCATTAGGAAATCAGTTTCTCTTGCTTTCTAGCACATACATTGCGGATTCTCTCGCTCATTCTCCTCATAAAAAGATAAAAGAAAAGGTGAGTACACTAAACTACAAGTATACAACGATTGAGTTATTTAGGAACCGACAGGAAGATTAGAGCACAAGATGTCAATGTCTGTAACTATATTCAAGCTAATTAGTTACTCAACTAGTTGAACTCTGTTTACAGAGTATAGAAACGCTCCTCAGCATATCATAAAAACCAAATGATATTTCTCATATCTATATACCAAAAATTGATTTACAACTTCAAGAAAAGAAACTTGTCATCTTTTATTCTTTAAATGTCAAACTTCATATATAGATATACTTACAACCATTTTTGTCTTCTCATCATCAATACTTAGTTACTTACATGTCGATACGATACTGATTGAATCACTCAATAGCAAAACTTAATCAATATTACATATGCAAACACAAAACTTCAACATTATTAAATTAAACAGTCATACATTACACTATGGAATAGCAATAAAAGGTTAAACCTATTTCATAATTTAAATCATATAACATCTATTGTAATAGTGATTCTGTCAGATAACAAAAACGATAGCACCAAATCACTATCCTGTGTTTACCAAAATCTAAGTTCTTCATTTCATAATTCTAGTAGATATAAGACGATAATATTATCGGCTTAGAAATTCTTATATCGGAAGTATTAATTAATTATTTGTGAATGATCTTCGAAATAGTTAATCTTATGTCATAATATGAATTCAGACATGCTGATATACCAGATATCATATCATATTATCATATATTTATAATAATAATAATAAATAAAATTTTTGTATGTCTAAATAACAAATGATTCACTAATAGATACAAACTAACATCATCAGAGGAAAAGTAAAAAATCCAAACAGATACCGTGAAATAGCAATAGAATTTTGAACCTATTTGTGTAGTTTCAATTGCAAAACATCGAAATTGTATCAGCGATTGTGTCAGGTAACAAAAACATTAACGCAAATATACTGAATTTGCATATCCTGTGGTTTGAAAAACTTTAAAGTCTTAACCTCATAATTCACATACATATTATACAGTCACTAAATTACTATAATAAAACCAAAAATAAGTAAACTAGCAAAACTGAATACTGCATCTGGTGTACTAGAATTCATAGCAACTGATCTATATCTCGAAATAATTATTTTAGTCTAAACAACAAATGTTTCATTAATAGATGCGTATTAACATTAATTCATACATACAGTGCAAAAGTATAACGGATGATCAAACAAATTAGCTGAAAGCTACTAGCTCATTACCTCTGATATTACTTCACTTGCAGCTTGCTGATTGACATCCGTGATGATGTGTTGCGGAATAACATCGGCGAAGAACTTACTGAGAGCTTCATTAACGGAAAACCGATCGATTTCAGAAGTGATGTTAAGAGGAGTGAATTGATCGAAACATAAAATGTTATCAAACTTGTCAGGATCAGTTGAAGGAAGCTGAGGCGGTGGAAATCGGAGGAAGTCTAGGGTTTGTAACGATTGAGATGCGGCGGAGGTGTTGAAGAAATCGGTGAGAAAACGAGTTCTCATGGCGGAGCGTGAATCGGTTTGTGAGTCTGTAAAGAGGATGCTCGAATGTTTGTTTTATTTGGGATTTAATTAAATTTTTTGGAATGTTTTTGAACCCGATTTGGCGCCTATGTAAAGGCATTGTTATGCAATTTTGCTTCTTCTTTTTTTTTTTCCCTTAGTTTATTTTCTTATAAATATTTGGTAAAAGTTGGTGGAGCTTAAATATATGAATTTATATAGGTGGAGCTTAAATATATGAATTTACATAAATGGACAAAAAATTAAATGATAAGTAAGTATATAAGCGGCATTTATATAATAACTCATTTAATAAGCTACTCCCTCCATCCTAAATTAAGTGTCCTGAATCAGATTTGAAAGTCTTTCTTTTTCAACTTTGACCTTAAATATTTTTGTTTGTGTTATATATTACTTTATGAAAATTATACCAATGAAAATACATTTAAAACCCAATCTATTCATATATTTTGCATCAAGTATTATATAACACAAACAAAAATATTTAAAGTCAAAGTTTAAAAAGAAATACTCAAAAAGTAAAAAAAAAGACACTTAATTTGGGACGGAGGGAGTACGAGTTTATTTTTATAAGCTACTTCTATTAGTTTTTTTTCTTCTAGAACTTTTTTTTTTTAATAAGCTCTTAAATTTTTGTGTACCAAACAATGACAGAAGCTTGAGCTTATGGAATAAATAAGTTTAAGCTCTCATTAGCTCCAATAAACTAGTTTGTCAAACACACCATTTGTGTTTGGTACTTCGTAATTACTGCTTTATAAAATGAGTGATGATTCGTATACCACAAAAAATTATCCATACACCACTAACTGTGCTTTATAGTATTGTACTGTACAACACTATAAAGCATATTTAGTGATGTACGGATAATTTTTGATGGTGTACGGATCACTCCCCTTATAAAATATGCAAATAATACTAATAATAACATAAAAATACGGTAATTAGTAGGCAACGAGATATGTAGATGTATTTACGTATATCACTATGGAGTAGGGAACACGCCATATATAGGGTGTGTTTGGTAATAATGGGCTGAAGCTTGTGGCTGGAGATGGGGCTGGAGCTGGGGCTTGGGCTTCTATTCAAAAGTCACTTCAAAAAGCTTCTTGTTTAAGGGCTTCTAGGGGCTTATTTTTTCAAGAAACCCCTTTTGTTTTATGTTACCAAACAAGGCTTATAGATGAGGCTTATAAAAATTAGAAGCTCAAGCCCCCAAAAGCCCCTAGAATCCCCTCATCCAAACACACCCATAACCGATATAATCATATCTATACTATATAATATAAGGGGTTCACGCTGATGTCATCAAGCTGATTTGGCCCAATCTTAAGCTTAATCCATGCTTACGTGGCATATTTAGGTGCAAGATAAATAAACTGTGCTTTTATTTAGGTAAATACATAATATAAATCCTTTGCATTGTTTTTGACACATGATGTGAAGCAAGCATGCATGCTGTGCTTTTATCCCTAGGATATGCATGAGTTCCCATGCACAATAATAATTACAATGCACCAACCATGGCTGGCCATTTTGAACCGGCTTTGGAATACGAAAAGGTTTCCTGCAACGTTATTAATACACCAGTGAATATACACTTTGAAACACACAAACGCTAAAGCAAAAAACACACACAAACTAACTTCTCTCTTTTCGAATTCTTAAAGCGGTAAACATGGCTGAAGAAGGTTATAACTACATTTCTGAACTTGATACTGTGCGGGATTCATGGAAACTTAAGATTCGCATTCTCAGTATGTAGGTTCCACTTGTACGGACCAAATCGAGTAGTTCAACTAGTTTGTTAAAGCGGAAATCAAACAAACTAATATATGCTAGATTAACACGATAAATAACCAAAACACAAAGTGTGTTTGTATATATATATGAAACACTAACAACAATACATACACTTGGACACAAACACACAAAGATCAAATAACACTTAGAGAGTATTCTGTGATAATGAGAGTGCTATGTGTGTGTAAAATGTGGTGCCAAAACAGAAGCTGGCGAGCTTCTATTTATAGCCTGATCCAAACTTTATGCGACACAAGCCTTGTGTCGCATAGACTCTTTTGCTACACAATGCTTGTGTCGCATGGAATGTTTCTGCGACACAATTCTTGTGTCGCATAGAATGCTTCAGCGACACAATTCTTGTGTCGCATGGATACAAAAATTGTAATTAAACTAAATCTAAAACTATACAAAACATAATTACAATTTCGACACGATTACAGACTGAGACCAACTGACAGACACACATAGATGTACCAACAAACTCCCCCGTGTCTTCAGCTTGGTCGCATGAAATTCTTCGATTTTCTTCAGTCTTCAGATATCTGGTCTTCAAACCCATCCAGGTGAAAAGTTTCCACCAGCGTGTATGCCGTAGGTGAAGCATATATCAACAATTTTCTGGAATCGTTTCGCTAAAACAGAGTTGAACTCGTTTCCTGGATTGTAGCGAATCCGATTGTCGAATAGCTTCTTCATGTCACTTCTGGACAGATTAATCAAGCTCATTGGGTCAAATATTCTGAAGTTGGCTTTTCGTAGACCCCACAAAGATCCTGTCTGAGGCTCTGAATCTGGTACAAAAACTAAGACGGCTTCGCCAGTGTGAGCATCCAGTTCCCAGTAATGAAAGCGTTTCAGTAGATTGAATGGAACTGTTTCCAGAGCGATTTTAGTCAGACATTCAGCAGGCGGATAGTGAACCCTTACAATTGGCTGCTTGGTCTTTGGATCGAGTTTCTTCTTGAACGTGTACCTTGTACCCAGTACTGGTTTAACATAATGATATTTCTTTCGTTTAATTTCCTCACGCATCACCTTTTGAATAACATCAGCTACTCCGTCTTCGTAAGGATTTATCAACTGAAGTTGAGAGAGACGAACGATGTCATGCTTTGGCAATGTACTCAATATCCTCAGTGATCGACGAAAGTACTGGATACCGTCGAGTCTTTTAATCATAAACCTTCCTTTGCTCACCTTCCAGCTTTTTATCAGGCCAGAATAATCACCACCAACCTGATATTTCTTGCATGTAACTGGAGCAGGTTCTGGATTTTTACCTTTTGGAAACCAGTTATCCCTTTCTCTGATGGGCATTTCCTTGTCAAAAGATACACATTCGGATGTATCGAGAGGAAAAATGTCATTATAATTTGTCGATTCTCGAACAGGGACTGGTTGTGCTTGTGAAGAACTGGATGGTACAGACGATTCTTGAGCAGGATCAGGTTGAGAAGTAGATCCTGGTACGTAATTGAACGCTGGTCCTGACTCATCGTCTGAAGAATCAGATAATACAACACCCTCTTGAGGATAAGCTGGACACTCAGAATATTCTTCATCAGGATTAAGCTCTTCTCGTTCAACATCAACATCATCGTCATTATCAGCGGAGTTGAAGTCAAAAGGTTCTTCAGGCGCACGACCGTCATCATCAACCGCAGATTGAAAGTAAGTCAGATTACAATACGTGTAATCTACAGCTAACGGTTTTGGTTGCCCTGGTTGCTCAATAATATACTCAAGAACAAGAGTTGTTTCTGGACAGATTAATCAAGCTCATTGGGTCAAATATTATGAAGTTGGCTTTTCGTAGACCCCACAAAGATCCTGTCTGAGGCTCTGAATCTGGTACAAAAACTAAGACGGCTTCGCCAGTGTGAGCATCCAGTTCCCAGTAATGAAAGCGTTTCAGTAGATTGAATGGAACTGTTTCCAGAGCGATTTTAGTCAGACATTCAGCAGGAGAATAGTGAACCCTTACAATTGGCTGCTTGGTCTTTGGATCGAGTTTCTTCTTGAACGTGTACCTTGTACCTAGTACTGGTTTAACATAATGATATTTCTTTCGTTTAATTTCCTCACGCATGACCTTTTGAATAACATCAGTTACTCCGTCTTCGTAAGGATTTATCAACTGAAGTTGAGAGAGACGAACGATGTCATGTTTTGGCAATGTACTCAATATCCTCAGTGATCGACGAAAGTACTGGATACCGTCGAGTCTTTTAATCATAAACCTTCCTTTGCTCACCTTCCAGCTTTTTATCAGGCCAGAATAATCACCACCAACCTGATATTTCTTGCATGTAACTGGAGCAGGTTCTGGATTTTTACCTTTTGGAAACCAGTTATCCCTTTCTCTGATGGGCATTTCCTTGTCAAAAGATACACATTCGGATGTATCGAGAGGAAAAATGTCATTATAATTTGTCGATTCTCGAACAGGGACTGGTTGTGCTTGTGAAGAACTGGATGGTACAGACGATTCTTGAGCAGGATCAGGTTGAGAAGTAGATCCTGGTACGTAATTGAACGCTGGCCCTGACTCATCGTCTGAAGAATCAGATAATACAACACCCTTTTGAGGATAAGCTGGACACTCAGAATATTCTTCATCAGGATTAAGCTCTTCTTGTTCAACATCAACATCATCGTCATTATCAGCGGAGTTGAAGTCAAAAGGTTCTTCAGGCGCACGACCGTCATCATCAACCGCAGATTGAAAGTAAGTCAGATTACAATACGTGTAATCTACAGCTAACGGTTTTGGTTGCCCTGGTTGCTCAATAATATACTCAAGAACAAGAGTTGTTTCATTAAAATCAGAAGCATTTACATTTTCAGGATTTACATTTTCAGGATTTACATTTTCTTCGCCCTCGGCGGAAAACCTAGGTGTTGATTCTATAGCTGGTTGGGCTGTCTCCCCCAAAGCAATAGCTTGGGTTTCCAGCTGCAGAATCTTTGACTTCAGTTCTTCGTTCTCTTTTTCAATGCGAGAGATTCTGGCATCCTGAGCTTCAAAAACTGATGCTTGAGCTTCCATAGACTGCTGCATCTTTTCAATCTTTGCCAGGAGCTCCTGAATGACGGCAGGATGAGGAGTGATCGGAGTTTCAGTCGCCGGGAGCTCAGAAGAAGTAGACGTGGAAGTACGGGAGCGTCTGACCAAAGGATTCGGATCAGCAACGTCCGAAGTGTCTCGAGGCCTTTTTCCTCGGTTAGAAGATTCAGGGCGTGGAGAAGGTGGTCGATAAGCATCGATCTCACGATCGAGATCCACCAACTCCGGATCCTCGACAGCTTGCTGAACTGGCGGTTGTTGAGCTGGAGGTTGTTGAACCGGAGGCTGCTGCACTGGAGGCTGAGGGATAGGTTGTTCAGGTGCTGGATCATTGAATTGCTCACCAGGAGGAGCAACATAATCAGGATCCACAATGTGACCAAAAAGAGCAACCTCACGTTCTGGTGGTTGACCCTGCTTCGCAAAAGTAGTACAAGTAATGTAGATCCTTGTATTCATCGGTGTCTGCTTGAAAGTGAAAGATGCGACCACCGGAAGATCTGGATGAAGATGATTGAGCAGCAGCTGAGTGAACCTAGGATACAGAGCCCATTTATCTTTAGCATCCAAGGCATTGTTCACAAAACCCCTGAAGATATAACCAGAGAAGTTGAATGGTTTGTTGTATATCAGGGCAAGAATAGCAGAAACAGTCGAAAATTTCATCCCTTCGAGACCTGCCTTGCGACTGGATAAGCAGACGATGACAATGTGAGCAAGATATCTCCAGACCTTTGTCATGTAGGTCTTCTTGTACTGATCAACTGGAATATCTTGATATCCAATCGATCGCATGCCCTGTGCAATTGCAGCTGGAGTAAACTGGGTGATCATGTCAGAATTATCACCGAACTGAAAGAAATCCCGAATAAGCTGCTCGGTGAAGATAACTTGGCGGCCGCGGACAGCAGAAATGATACGAGTATCCGCTTCATCATAGTTGACCACCGCGTTGTCCCAAAACTCGGTGATATGATTTGTCAAGATCCGAGTATCAGCAGTGATAGCTCTGTGAATTCTGGAGCGACGAAGAAATGCTATCATTGGACGGTACGGGCGAGAAGTCTCGACAGTGGTATTCATGAAAGCCACGATATTGTGACGTGGCTCCCAGAAATATTTAGAGACATCGATCTCTGGGAGTGCTGGAGCAGCTGGAGCAGCTTGAGCAGGTTGTTCAGCCATTTCTACAAAAATAACAATAATACAGCCAAAACTCGAAATGCGTTAGCGTTAGTACCAAAAATAATTTGCGTTTTATTTTTACAAAAGTTCTGCGACACAACAGTTGTGTCGCACGAAGTTCATACGACATAAGGACTGTGTCGTAAAAAGAAAATACGACACAAGCCTTGTGTCGTATGACACGTGTCGCGCGGACAGCATTTCCCCTGCATTTAGCAATATTTGAGAAATTAATCTCGAATGCGACATAGTCGCTGTGTCGTATGATGTGTCGTATAACATGGGTACGACATAACATTTGTGTCGTATAAAGATACGACATAAGCACCTGTGATCAATACGACATAAAAACCAAGAATCTATACGACACAACGACTGTGTCGTATGTTATGTCGTAAAGATGAACATCAAAGCAACCCAGATTCGATCGATGAAAAATTTTGGGGATTTTGAAATCTACTCATACCCTAGGGTTCGCAATAAACAGGGGATCATAATTATGCAGTTATCTAACCCTAGAAACCCCTAAACCCTAAATAATTTGAGTAAAAACCATAACCCTAAACTCGTAACACGGGTCGATCAAAATCAAAGCATAATACGCGATTAAAACACGAAAGAATTATACCTAAAGATGCGCAAACTGATGATGAACAAGAATCGAGTAACAAATCGCGAAGAAAAGCCTTCGAAAACACGAATCCGATCGAAAAACTCTTGTGTCGCAAAATCGCCTTTATGTCGTATAATTTGTGTCGTGTAAGTTTTGAAAACGTAAATGATTATGTCGTATGATGTGAATAGTTAACCCATGACCCGCATACGACATAGTATACGACACAAACATAACTGACGAATACGACACAGTCATTGTGTCGTATAACAGTAGTACGACACAGTGATTGTGTCGCACAGAACGCAAAGCAAAATTTTGAAGATTAAAAAATTGATTTCGATGCCGATTCGGATTTTGATTTTAGAATTCTCGCAAAGAAGATGATTTGTGACTTAAAAAAATAAAATAAAAAGGAAAAATACAATCTAAAGAATATTAAAGAGATAAAACTAAATATAAACATAAAAGATAAGAAACAAATCAAATTTTTTTAAAGAAATTTATAAAATCGTTTTGGTGACGGAGTTGAGATTCTGGTTAGGGATCATATCGAAATAACATGCAATTATTAGGAATAGAAAGTGTTATTTCGATTATCAGTATATTTGTCCACTTGTAATTAAAACGTCACACATTTAAAACACGTTTTATAAAAATTATTTCAAGACGATTATCGATATTGTTTGTCCACTTAAGCATGTTACAACCGAGTCTGTGGAGTTAACCTTTTATTGTTAGTATGAATAAGTCTCTGTGGCACCCACCATTGATATACCCCTATAATCCAGACAATAACATAGTTTCCATATTTAGAAAGAGTAAAGAGAGATCATTTTTAAGAATCAGGCTAGAGTTGACAGGTCAGTACGGAAGTACAGCAAAGCAACCTAACGTGATTCAAGTATAATCAAAACCAATCGCAGTCAAACTGAAGTTGGAGTTTCCCAAACAGCGACCTTGGTTAGTATGATTTAGGATTAAGCAAAACCGATCGCAGTCAAACTGAATTTGAAGTTTCCCAAACAGCGACCTTGTTCAGTATCATCAAGATTTTTCAAGTGCATTGATCTGTAATTGCTTAACCCCAAGTTTATAGTAACTGTTACCAGTTCTGTACTTTCGTACAACAGAGGCAACAACCAGCATAAACTCCCAAATGATTTCAGATAAAAGTTCCAAAGATAGAAATATGTTAGGCTACACTAAGGAATTAAGACATTTAGTCGTACATCACACGGTGTTTACCACAAGATAATAGACACATATTTAAATGATTTCTTAACAACCCAGAGACAGGTGTGTATCATGTCTACCGGTACATCGCATGATGAAGATAATTTTCATAAAAACTGTTTTAAGTGTGTCAGATAAACCTACTGACACATCAAAGATAAACCTTAAAATTCCATTTTGTGCATGTCACTCGATGTACTATCATATCCCAAGTTGTTTACAGACTCAACTCAACGTCTATTTCAAAATGGTAGCAACCATTGCATTTCTTTGACACTAATGAGTATAAAGAGTTGTGGTTGCTTAAAATTTTATTTTTTATTATTATTTTTTTTTTATTTTTTTTATTTTTTTTTGACCAAAACAATAAAACAAATAAACTGTACAGAAATTAAGTCACAAATCATTTCTTGAGATCAAAGGAAATCATCCCTATCATATCCACAAGTTCGTCGAAACGAGCACGCGAAAATGCTTTAGTGAATAAGTCGGCTTTTTGCCTAAGGGTATCTATGTGAATGAGGTCAATTAAATGTTTCTCATAGCAATCTCGTATGAAGTGAAACCTAATCTCTATGTGCTTGGTCTTAGAGTGTTGAACGGGATTGCGAATAATAGATATAGCAGCAGTATTATCAATATGAATAGGAGTCAAAGTAAGAAGTAACCCATAGTCACGCAATTGATGTTGAATCCACAATATCTGTGAACAACAGCTTGCAACAGCAATGTATTCAGCTTCCGCTGTTGAGGTGGAAACTGTGGTTTGCTTTTTACACTGCCAAGACACCAATCGAGAACCGAGATATTGGCATCCTCCTGTAGTTGACTTTTTATCCGAATTGCAGCCGCCATAATCAGAATCAGAATAGGCAGTGAGAGCGAAATTTTTCTCATTTGAGTACCATAGACCAAGTGATGGTCTATATTTGAGGTAACCAAAAATTCGCTTCACAGCCTTCATGTGAGAAGCCTTGGGCTTTGATTGATATCTGGAACAGATAGACACAGCAAACACAATATCTGGTCTGGATGCAGTGAGATACATCAGAGATCCTATCATAGAACGATAGTCCCGCTCCTTGCAATCTTCTTCGTGTTCAGCGGGTCCGAGTTTGTGATCAGTTTCAATGGGAGTACCATATGGCTTACAGTCATGGAGTTCATACCGAGTCAACATGTCATTGACATATTTGGACTGATGAATGTAGAAACCCTTGTCAGACTGCTCAACTTGTACACCTAGAAAGAACTTAAGTTCTCCCATGGCACTCATTTCAAACTCGGACTTCATAATCTTCTCGAAGTCTCTGCACAAAGAATCATTTGTTGAACCAAATATGATGTCGTCCACGTAAACCTGCACAAGTAACAAATCTTTTCCAACCCTTTTTATGAAGAGAGTGCTATCAATTTGGCCTCGTGAAAAGCCATTTCTCGTGAGATGATTTGCCAACCTCGCATACCAAGCTCTTGGAGCTTGATGAAGACCATATAATGCCTTGCCTAACTTGCACACATAATCAGGATGGTTTGGATCTTCAAAACCAGGAGGTTGCAAGACATACACATCCTTCAAAACCTCTGCATACAGAAATGCGCTCTTGACATCGAGTTGATAAACCCGAAAACCTTTAAATGTCGCATAAGCCAGAAAAATGCGAATGGACTCCAATCTTGCAACTGGAGCAAACACATCATCATAGTCCAAACCCTCAATCTGAGTAAAACCTTGAACAACCAGCCGAGCCTTATTCCGAATAACTACGCCTCTGTCATCTTTCTTCACGCGATAAACCCAGCGAGTTCCAATTGGATCGACATCTTTTGGTAAAGGAACCAACTCCCAGACATCAAGCTTTTTGAATTGATTCAATTCTTCCTGCATAGCCTCAACCCAGTATGGATCTTTCAAAGCTTCAGCTATTTTCTTTGGTTCATGCTGAGACAAGAAGCATTCTTCCAATTCTTCTTCAACACAGGCAAAATTGGCAGATGAAGATTCTTCACGGACTTCATTAGCAGCAGTTTGATGCCTAGTTAAAACACCTTGTTGAAGGTCACCAATGATATTTTCAGTGGGGTGAGAAGAATGAATTCTAAGCTGAGGAATCGGATCAGGCACAATGATCGAATCCAAATTTGACAGATCACCTCCAGGATTTTCAATTTCAACTGAGCTATTAGTGGCAGTATCCTCATTGTCAATTGGTGTGACAATATCGGTTTCAGTTTGAGGATTAGATTCAGAAGCCACTTGATCAACATCGGAGGGATTGTCATCATTGACAACATTCTCTGGAGGTACAACTCTAGAATTGGAGATTGAGACGTCAGGAGAAAGATCCAATCCATGAAGTAGAGACACCACCAGTTCTTCTTCATTAAATTTGGGAAGATTGAAAGAGTCCACCAACTTATCATACTCAAACAAGGACTCAGGTCCCTTACCTTTTGGAGAATCAGTATATTTCATAAACCTTACTTCAAAATGTTCCTCTATTCTCCCAGTAGACTTGTTTAACACTCTTTTATTCGGCGAGTTCACAGAATATCCCAAAAATAACCCATCGACTGCTTTTTCATCAAATTTGCTTACCGAGTCCTTAGTGATTAAGATTGTGCAAGGACACCCGAAAGGCTCAAGAAACTTCAAATTTGGTTTGCGATTATTCAGCAATTCGTAGCATGTTTTCTTTCACTTTTTAACAATCGAAACCCTATTTAACACATAGCAGGCAGTGTTAACAGCTTCTGCCCAAAAAGTGGATGGCAGATGTGCATCAGACAACATGGTTCTTGCTGTCTCAATGATTGTCCTATTCTTTCTTTCAGCTACTCCATTTTGCTGAGGAGTACGAGCAGCACTAAACTGATGAAAGATTCCCTTTCGAAGACAATACATTTCCAAGGTTCTGTTCTTGAATTCGGTTCCATTATCACTGCGCAGTTTCTTGATTTTCAGATTGCACAGATTTTCCAGTCTGTCGAACAAGTAGATTAAAGTATCAGTTGTTTCATCCTTTCCAGCCAAGAAATACACCCAAGAAAACCTTGAGTAATCATCAGTAACAACCAGACAGTACGATTTTCCACCAATACTTTTCTTATTCACAGGACCGAACAAATCCATGTGAAGCAGCTCCAAGGGAGATTCAATAGAGTTCACCAGCTTAGACTTATGGAACTTCTTGTGTTGTTTCCCTTTGAGACAGGAAACGCATTCATCATCAGTTACGAATGATTTTTTAGGCACACCTAACACAAGATCATTAGTAACAAGATAATTCATTCTGCGAAAATGAATATGTCCCATTCGTCTGTGCCAAAGCAGTGAATCTGTAGAAGATGCTTTTGATAGCAAACAAGTATGCTCCTTGGTAACCACGGTTTGCATATCCAAAATGTACGAGTTGCGTACACGGGGTGCTCTCAGTAACACCCATTCCTCGGGAATAACAAATCCCGGCTTCAGAATTAAACATTCAACATCTGTAAATGCGGTAGTGAACTTCTTGTCGCAGACTTGAGAAACACTGATCAGATTGTGTTGCAGTTCCTCGACATAGTTCACTTTATCAAAACTCACTTGCCCATTAGAAAGTGTACCCTGACCCGTTATGTTACCACCTGTATCTCCCGCAAAAGCAACATGTCCTCCGCGATATGGTTTCACATCAGACAGAAGAGACATGTCACCAGTCATGTGCCGTGAGCAGCCACTATCCACATACCATTTACTTCTTTGTATATGATCTGACTACTACAGCACAACATAGAGAGAGAGTTAGTTAGAAATGGAGACCCAGGCCTTGACAGACTTGGGTACTCCCGAGACCTCATCAATAATAACTACATCAGTTAAAACTTTGTTTTTCAATAAATCAGGTGCAATTCCTGATGCAGTATTACTTGATGATGAGTCTTTTAACGACTCTTTTGGTCTCCAAATCTTCACAGGAACAATATTGGGTTGCTTGTTAACATTGTCAGGCTGTTTAACCAGAGGTTTACTAGGCCTAGCAGCATTAACTTTCGGGATAGAAGTATGAGAGAGTGAACCCTTCTTTGAAAAAGATTTAACAGATGAATTTTTGTAAACAGAATTTCTGGGAACACCTTTTGAAAACTTCTTTCTCAAAAGCAACGGGCATTGATTAATCAAGTGACCTTGTTTCTTGCAGTAGAAACATGATCGTCTTTCCCTAAAGTTTCGGTCGTTACTGCCTAAAAATTGAGGTGAGACAGGTAACTTATGTGAGCATGTTGAAGTGGATGCCCCAGAATGTGAAACAGAAAGTTTAACAGAATTCTTAATTGATTTGTCATTAATATTCTGTAAATCTTTCCTTTTATGTTCAGCCTTAACCTTAGTATTCATTGGAAAAGTTTCATCATCTATTTCAGTAGTGAGAATGTGATGTTCAGGCTTAATGTTTTTCTTTTCACATTGAGGCACAAACTTACAGGGAACATCCTCAACCTCGACCTCTTCTTCAATAGTTTTTAAGGGAGCAGGCGAAAAACTACCAAAGGGGGTAAACTTGATGGTTCCTGAGGGGGTAAACCTAACAGGTTCAAAAGGCTTCACAGGTTCAGCCTTAATTGTCTTAGGTTTCTTCTTATCATGGTTTACTTCTATGTTGGCTTTATAGAATTCAGGCAACTTAAACGGATTCAAACTAACAGGTTTACATACAGGCATAGCTACCTTCTTAACAACAGGCTCATTAACTGATATTTCAATGGGCTTTGCATCTACTAACGCAGTAGGCACAAAATCTTTAATTTCATCCTTAGACGGTCTACACAAATTCACATCTAAAGACGGAGGCGGTTGATGATGATAACCATAACCGGACTTATCTTTAGAACTAGTTCTACCCGTCTGCAGGATATCAGTAAAAACCAAAGCTGAAGTGTTGATATTCTTGAGTTTTCGTTGCAAATCAACAGCTTTGGCTTGAGAGTCAGCCAATTCCTTTTTTAAATGAGCAATCATTTTTAAGTAACTGTCAATTTCATCTTGATTACTGAAAATTAGAGCTTTCAGCTCCTTTTTATCTTCAATAAGTTGATTAATGTTACTTTCAAAGTGTTTCTCATTAGTTTTTAAAACTTTGTTTGCCTCCATCAAATTCAAGATATCAGACTTCAAGTTTTCATTATGTTCCATAAGCCCATTTACTTTACCAATTAAACTAATACATGAATCACAAGTAAATTTAGCAAATGGTACCTCATTGTTGATAGCCATGAAGCATTGCTCTTGAGTTTCATGAGCAGAGAAATCATAAGCATCACCATCCTCAATCAACAATACAGCCTTAGCAGTAGAATGCTCAATCTGTTTTGGAGCAACAGATGGTTTTGTGAAACCCGAAGCAGGCTGTCGTCCTTTCTCACATTCGCGGGCAAAGTGACCAAGATTCTGACACTTATAGCACTTGATTTTGCATTTATCGAATCCCATTGGTGTTCGGTCAGCTGTATCTTCAAGAGATCTCTTTCCAGTTCTTCTTAGATAGTTTTTGGCTCTGCGAGTGAGCATAGCCATATTCCATCTAATGTCAATCCTTTCTAACTCATCAGGATCAACCTGATTGAAGTCTTCATCAGTCAGCTCCAATGTACTGACTCTTTTAGAGAGAAAGTCTTCATATGATGACAAGAAAGCAGTAAACATGGTTGCATGTTCATCGGTGGTTGCTGAAGAAGGAACAGATGATGATGAATATGTACTACTTGAAGAAGCATTATAAGCTGGTAGGACTGAAAATGTTCCCACAGTAGGATTACTGTAAGAAGAGGATCTTTGAGAATTTAGCTCAGCTGAGATGAAAGCCGTTCCACCATGACTTGATTCTGATGCACGAGAAGTAGATCTTGTTTCCTTCTTTTCAATATCCAACGCCCCAGCTTCAAGTTTTCCAATGAGATCATCCAGAGACAATTGCATTGTCTTTGAATCGTTTTCTAATAACAAAACTCGTGTTTCCCAACTTGGTGGTAGAGCAGCTAAAGCCTTTTTGTTAATCTCAGAATTTTTGAGATTATATCCGCCAGCTTTCAGTTCATTTACTGTGCGAGTAAATCTGCAAAGCATGTCTCTGACAGTTTCATTCTTCTGGATATAGAAATAATCAAACTGAGTTTTGACTAATTCCAATTTGCTTTCAATGTACTCAGTGTTGCCACAAAATCTTTTCTCAATTGCATTCAAAAGATCATAAGCAATAGTTTGTGGAAACATATCCAAAACATCAGTTGGAAGTGACATAGTAATAGCAGAATGAGTCTTGCGTTCAATTTCCCATGCTTTTCGTTCTTCGGGAGTGTATGAACGAACGGGTTTGGGTGGAGGAACACCGATATGTTCTCCAAGAGCAACAGGAACAACATATCGTTCAAGAAGAGCCAACTCCATATCAGGATCAGTGAATAATACAAACGCCATGAAACGTTGTTTCCATGCCCGAAATGGCAAACCCGGTGCAAAATAAGGAGGTTTATTTGCACTACAGATTTTGTAGCATTATGTTGTAAAACTGCATCAACGCTTTGAAGAGACATGATGAAAATCTGCAAAAAAAATCAGAAAATACACAACAAACAAACTGATTTATGTCTAAGTCTGGAATTATGCGACACAGTGTTATGTCGCAAAGTATCAATACGACACAGTCGTTGTGTCGCAGAGAATCAATACGACACAGTTGTTGTGTCGCTGAAGTTAATCAGACAGAAGACAAAAATGTGACACAACCGTTATGTCGTAGGTTATGTCGCAACTTGTGTCGCAGACCAGTCAAGGTCAAAATAAGTTGTGTCGTAGGCTTATGTCGCACGATATGTCGCACTTTATGTCGCAGACAATTTAATGTCGTATGGTTGTGTCGTATGAACAGTGGATACGACACAAATATTGTGTCGCAAAAAGTGCACGTGCAGACAGTTTTTGAGCCCACAAAAATTTCAATTTTCAACCCACATCATTACATAAAACACCATGCTTTATTTCAGACTGAAAAACCAACCTTTTACACAAAATGATTACTAACTTTTTACCAAACAAATCACCAACACAAATCTTTGTAGATTATCAACCAAAATATGATCAAACACAATCCTATTAACCAAGAACACCAAGAACACCAAGAACATAAAATGTGAAAATAATATTTTTAGACCAAAATCTAGCAAAAACTAACTCGAAACCGCAACTCAAGAGTATGCCGCTTTGATACCAATTGTAGGTTCCACTTGTACGGACCAAATCGAGTAGTTCAACTAGTTTGTTAAAGCGGAAATCAATCAAACTAATATATGCTAGATTAACACGATAAATAACCAAAACACAAAGTATGTATGTATATATATATATGAAACACTAACAACAATACATACACTTGGACACAAACACACAAAGATCAAATAACACTTAGAGAGTATTCTGTGATAATGAGAGTGCTATGTGTGTGTAAAATGTGGTGCCAAAACAGAAGCTGGCGAGCTTCTATTTATAGCCTGATCCAAACTTTATGCGACACAAGCCTTGTGTCGCATAGACTCTTTTGCGACACAATGCTTGTGTCGCATGGAATGTTTCTGCGACACAATTCTTGTGTCGCATAGAATGCTTCAGCGACACAATTCTTGTGTCGCATGGATACAAAAATTGTAATTAAACTAAATCTAAAACTATACAAAACATAATTACAATTTCGACACGATTACAGACTGAGACCAACTGACAGACACACATAGATGTACCAACACAGTATGTGGAAGACAAGCTATCAACTGGAAATGATTGTCATGGATGAGAGGGTCAGTATCGTTTTCGTTATTCCGTTCAGTTTTAAGTAAACCTGTAATGATATTAACCTTCTGATTTTGTATTTTAGGGAGACAAAATACACGCTGTTGTGAAGATGAACTTACTTCATGTGTTTGAAAAATCTTTGGAAGAGGGAATGGTTGTTTCGCTTGCCAAGTTTGGCGTCGGTGAAAACAGGGGCAAGTATCCAGTTTTGAATCATCCTTACAAACTAAACTTCTGCCGTTGTACTTCTGTGAAAAGGTGCTCTAACTTTGATGGGCCGTTACATGGGTTTAATTTCTTCTATTTTTCGTTGATCGAAGAGTATCTTCAAGATCCTCATCTTTCAGTTGGTAAGATTGTCTATGTTTACTCGTCAATTAATTTATGTTTTACTTACGAGTAATCTTTAAAATTAAATTTAACTTGCAGTGAATGTTTTTTTGTTTGTAGATATCATTGGATGTGTAGTCGACTGTGGTAACTTAGAAGTTTATGACAAGGGTTCTGGAAAGGAAGGGGTTCGACAGACTTTAGAACTTGAAGATTTGGAGTATGGCTCTATCTATCATATTTTGTTTTAAAAAAATTATCTTAACCCTACTTATTTTAGTATACGTCGCATTTTAGGGGTGTGAAGGTAAAATGTACACTGTGGGATGACTTTGCCGAGCAGTTTTATGCTTATGTTGCTGGTGGGACAATTGACCAGCATGTGGTAATTGCCCTTCAATTTGGGCGTATTCGCAAGTGGAAAGGTAATATTGGATCTGTTACTTTGTTGAACACATGCAGATAAAATTTCCACCTGGTGTCTTTTTATGAATTTATTGATTTCTTTACAGAACCTTCTTTCCAAAACAATCTTTTTGGATCCAAACTGTACATTGATGCTGACCTTGAAGAGATCAATGATTTCAGAAAGAGGTGACTTTTAATTTTATGACTTTAACATTGAGATTGACTGTACATCCCCTTAAAACTGAAACATCTATTCGTCTAACACATATGTTGCAGATTCATTTGTAAAATTGGTGTTGCTACTTCATCTCAAGGTGGTAGTCAGCTTTCTAGCCAACGTGTCCATTCAAATCGTGAAGAGTTTCTTTTCAGCACGAAATACCGTACCATTGATGAAATTGTTAATGCATCTGAGGTTTGAATCATTTAACACCATAATGTTTGTTGATCATGTTATGTTTTGTAAAGTATACGTTAACCACAAGTTTTTTATGCAGCCTATGGTGTCTGTTGTGCTTGCTACCATCAAATATGTTGAGGAAGAACATGGCTGGTTTTACATTGCTTGTCGGAAACATAACTGTAAAGCAGTCCCAAAAACTGAGTTTATCAGTCTTGATGAAATTGATGATGAACCAGAAGATGGTAGTTTGTATTGTAAAAAGTGCAAAGGCAAAACCTCAACTGTTTTTCCAAGGTTATGAAAATAAAAAGTTATGTTTGTTAATGTTAATCTGTTATAACATGAATGTGTTAATGCTGATTAATTCACTCTTTTCCAACAGCTACAGCCTACAAAGTTCGTGTTAGGGTTCAGGATGCTCAGGGCCGGCCCTGGCTATGGGCAGGTGTGACAACCATCAAATTAGGACTAGAATTTAGTGCCTAATCAAGTTTTAATACATGTAATTAGTTCTGTGTTAGGCTAATTAATGTATCAATTATTATATATATTGTTGAATATATATCTACAATTATGCAGTTTGTTTAAATCGTACGAGTCTCAAATCGAATGAATTTCGATACAATAAATACGGACGTTGGTGAACAAATTATTATGTAATACAAATGTTATTTAATAACTCAATTTATTCAAAAATATTATTTATAATAATATTTTGTATCCAAATTTTATTAAACAATTAACGTTTACGCGATTAAACATACAAACGCGCAAACAAATAAAACGAATTCCAATTTAGATATCCCAAATGGAAAATTGATAAATTATTTTAATGAAACATTTTATAATAAATTCGTAATTTAAAACTTACCTTTTAAATGTGTAAAAATCATTTAACGTTTAAACGACGGAGCAAACGAACACCGCACGGAGCGGAAACGCGGGGCGAAAATGGGGGCTTAACCTCCCATTCCCACCCACTTTCTTTCATTCTCTTTTCTTTCCTCTCTCTCTTCCTCCCCTTTTTCTCTCAATTATCATCATCACCACCATTTACCTCAACCATCAAATTCACAAAATAAACACCTTAAACGACCTCGGATCTTCAAGCCCCTTTGGAAATAAACGACCACCACGCGACGATCTACACTCCTATCTTTCCGGAATTTCATTTCGGCGATTTGTAAGTTCCCGACACAACTCCGAAAACTCTCGTTTTTAAGTTTTATAACTTGCTAGTTGTTTGTATAACCTTGTAATGTCCTAAAATGGGTTGGGTAAAAATATTAGGCCGATCGATGGCCGGAAAATGCGTTTTTGGGGTCGAAACTCCGATCAGACCCCGTACGTCGCATTTGGCCTGGAGCAAATGCGACGCAGCGACCTACGTCGCACTATATCCCCAACGTCGCATATAGCGACGCAGCCTAGTACGTCGCATTGACTTGCGGACGTCGCATTTAGCGACGCAGACCCTTACGTCGCAGAAATCAACTACGTCGCCTATAGCGACGTCACGTTCAACGTCGCATTAAATTGCGAAGGTCGCACATAGCGACGTCATGCCCAACGTCGCAGTCCGGATCTGCGACGTAGCACCCTACGTCGCACAAAACAGAATCTTCAAACCTCAAAATTTTGAAGTCAAAGTTACTGTTCAAAAAAGTCAAATTTACTGTAGCAGTACTGTAGCAGTACTGTAGCAAAGTCAACATTTTAGAATTTTTATTATTTCAACTAAATCACCAACGGGCCGTACACATTTTCAAATACACAATTGAATCAACTAAGTCATAGTAACTTAGATAATTTATTCAAACAAGTCGTTGTAACTTGTGTCAATTCAATCAAACAAGTCGTAGTAACTTGTAACAATACAATCAACCAAATCGGGGTAATTTGGACATTAAGTTAGACAAACAATTTCAATGGTAGTCTTTCGAGATACCAATACAATTAATAACAATTCAAGTGTCGTGGACACATTCAGGTTTCAAGTCTTTGGACACCAACACACTGCTAATTACTTCAAGTTTAATTGCTTAACATTTCAATACTCAGGTGAGTTTCATAGCCCCATTTTCACTGCTTTACAACTAGGGGTGTGATATTACTACTCGATTTTGTTTTACAAGTAGAACGCAAGTGCCAAACTTCAAATACTACATGAGTTTCAAGCTAATCAATTTAAAGTCCTCCATAAGCATAGTCTCTAGTATTTTATAGCGTGAATGTTAGTATATGATATCATATGGGATTGACAATCCTCATCCGGGTTAGCACGCACTAACCGGTCAAACGGATGTATTAGCATTTGGGAAGACGAGTGTTGATTAGGCACTCGTAGGAGGCATTTCAAGTTAGGTTTCCTTAATTGGGCCTGACAAATCAAGTTAAGCTCAGACTATGTGCTCATGGACAGTATAACTTTTATTTTGCTTAATTGCATTTTAAATTCAATATAAATCTTGCGGTTCTGACAACTATACATTGACATACAAACCTGTGAGCTCACCAGCGTTTTCGCTGACCCATTTTAGTATTTATCACAGGTACCCAGCAGTAGTTTGGCTGTACAAGCAGGAATTATTAGCTCGAGTCAGCATACATACAACTAGAGATTGGACTGCATTATTATATTTTGTAAAAGTAATTATGCTATGTAATCTCTCAATTTCAGGAACCGAGCTAATGTAACAATATTTTGATGTAAACATTTACTTTATCTATACAAGTTTTAAAACGACGCATATAGTGGTCGTTCATTATATCTTATGTGCTTTGTATATTGATTAGTGACACCCAATTCAAGCTTCCGCAAATCATCAAATTTGGGGGTGTCACAGATTGGTATCAGAGCCTAAGGTTATAGTGAACTAGGTTGCATTTAGTGGGCCTAGACTATGACCGTTAGGCAGTATTCCTTATTAGTTATGACTAGTTCAGGGACTACATCATACGACTTTAATTTAACATAGCCTGATCAACTATGTACAATTAGAGAAAGATGATGTGAAATCTGAAAGAGTTATGATGAACAGGAATGCATTAGTTGACTCTGACCTCGAGAGAAACGGGACTCAAAACACGTCTGTGCTAGACACTCAATAGGTTATTATGTGACATATATACTTACATAAGTAGACCTCATTACCACTTTAGGCTATATTATTATATGAATATAGGCATCTTTCTCTCTAACGCTTTGTCTCGAAATGACAAACACACCACTAGTTCATCATACTCGGACTAGCATCTTATTCCATTTCCTTGTTCTTTCTTACTCAGCATCATGCCTCCTCGCCGTCAAATTACCCTTAGCGAAGCTGAGATCGCGGGAATCATTGCCCGCAGTGTGACCGAAGCCTTGGCTACTCGAACACCACCCGGTAGCGAGGACACAGCAACCAATACTCCACCACCCAAACCTTGCTCCTATAAGGACTTTCTTAGCTGTAAACCGTTATACTTCAAGGGCACGGAAGGTGCCATTGGCTTAATCCGTTGGATTGAGCGCATGAAATCTGTTTTCAGTCTCTGCGATTGCACTGAGAACAACAAGGTCAAATTCGCTGCTTACACCTTTCAGGAAGGTGCACTCACGTGGTGGAAAACCCACGCAAACTCGGTAGGCCTTGAGGTTGCAAACCGACTTCCTTGGGCCGAACTGAAAAAGAAATTGACAGAAAAATACTGTCCTGAAGAGGAATTGCACAGGCTGGAAGAAGAATTCTGGCATCTGGAGGTGCAGGGAAATGATGTTGCTGATTATACCGCTAAATTTCAGCAGTTTGTTTTATTATGCCCGGGTTTAGTCGAACCAGAAAGCAAGGGCATTAAGAAATACATTCGTGGACTCCCCGAGAACATCCAAGGAAACGTTGCCTCATCCAAACCAACCACTACTGAGAGTGCCATTCGATTGGCCCACGAACTCATGGCTCTAGTTGTCAGCCGTGAGACCTCCAACACCTCATCCTCCAACAACAACAAACGCAAATCCACTGAACACCACCATAACTCAAACAAGAAAAACAACGCCATCCAAGTCTACAACACCAACTCTGAAACCACCCGCAGCTACACCGGGGACAGGCCTTATTGTCCTAAGTGTAACTACCACCATTTTGGTCAGTGCGGTACTCCTTGCAACAACTGCAGGAGGTACGGGCATTTGACTAAGGATTGCCGAACCCCCAAATCCAACAACAACCCCTCTGACAGAAATACCCGACAACCTAAGTCCTGCTACGAATGTGGAAACCCAGGACACTTCAGGGATTTTTGCCCAAAATTGAAGAATAAGGGCAACAACAACAACAACCACCGCAACAACAACAACGCCAAAAGTACCGCTTTCGTGATCAACTCAGGGGACGCCCGTCAGGACCCGAATGTGGTCACGGGTATGTTCCTCCTCAACAATTTAACTGCTTCCATTCTGTTTGATACTGGTGCCGATAGGAGTTTTATTTCCGATGAATTTTGCCCTCTACTTGACGTTACACCTGTTGCTTTAGACGTTAAGTACACCGTAGAGCTAGCAAATGGCAAATTGATAGAAACAAATAGTGTGATACCTAATTGCACCTTAAAGCTAGCCGACGAAACCTTCTCCATAGACCTTATGCCTGTTGAGATAGGAAGTTTTGATGTCATCGTAGGCATGGACTGGTTGTCCAAACATCGCGCTGAAATCATTTGCTACGACAAAATTGTTCGCATACCTCTCGCTGTCGGTAGAACCCTGATTATACAGGGGGAGACCGGTGGGACGAGGCTTAACATCATCTCTTGTCTTAAAACCCAGAAATTTCTGAGAAAGGGTTATCCATCAATCCTCGCGCACATCATGGAGAAAAAGTCGGAGGAGAAGCGACTTGAGGATGTTCCAATTGTTCGAGACTTTCCAGAAGTCTTTCCTGAAGAACTACCTGGTCTACCACCACCAAGACAGGTTGAGTTCTCAATCGATCTTGTACCAGGTGCTGCGCCTGTGGCCCGAGCACCATACCGTTTAGCTCCATCCGAACTTCAGGAGCTGTCCACCCAGTTACAGGAACTCCTGGAACGAGGGTTTATCAGGCCGAGTTCTTCACCTTGGGGAGCTCCGGTCCTATTTGTTAAGAAGAAAGATGGTTCTTTTCGAATGTGTATCGACCATCGAGAGTTGAACAAGTTAACTGTCAAGAACCGGTATCCACTCCCTCGAATCGATGACCTGTTCGACCAACTTCAAGGGTCGAGTTGTTATTCAAAGATTGATCTCCGATCCGGTTATCACCAATTGCGTGTTCGCGATGCCGATATTCCAAAAACCGCTTTCAGAACCCGTTACGGGCATTACGAATTTCAAGTGATGCCATTCGGCCTAACCAATGCACCGGCTGTATTCATGGACCTTATGAATCGGGTGTGTAAACCTTACCTTGATAAGTTTGTCATTGTCTTCATCGATGACATCCTCATATATTCACGAAGCCAAGAAGAACACGCGCAACACCTCAAAACCATCCTTGAACTACTTAAACATGAGGAGCTCTATGCCAAGTTCTCTAAGTGTGAGTTCTGGATTAAAACCGTTCAATTCCTTGGTCACGTGATTGACAGTCAGGGGATTCACGTCGACCCGTCAAAAATCGAGGCTATCCAAGACTGGCAATCGCCAACCACTCCGACCGAAGTACGGCAGTTTCTAGGACTGGCCGGATACTATCGACGATTCATTGAAAATTTCTCCAAGATAGCCATACCACTCACGACGCTGACCCAGAAAGACAAAAAGTTTGACTGGACTGATAAACAGGAGTCGGCATTCCAACTCTTGAAACAAAAGCTTTGCAGTGCTCCTATCCTCTCATTACCCGAAGGCACCGATGACTTCGTGGTATACTGCGATGCTTCTCATCAGGGTCTCGGTTGTGTGCTCATGCAACGAGACAAAGTCATAGCTTATGCTTCCCGACAGCTTAAGATTCATGAAAAGAATTACACCACCCACGACCTCGAGCTAGGAGCTGTCGTTTTTGCCCTCAAAATCTGGAGACATTACCTTTATGGTACCAGATGTACAATCTTTACCGACCATAAAAGCCTTCAACACATATTCGATCAGAAGGATCTCAACATGAGGCAACGTCGATGGGTCGAGTTGCTTACCGATTACGACTGCGAACTCAAATATCATCCAGGCAAAGCAAATGTTGTTGCTGACGCCCTCAGTCGAAAAGAGCGAGTGAAACCACTTCGGGTTCGAGCCCTCAGTATGACCATTCACAACAATTTAAACATTCAAATCCTCACTGCTCAACTCGAAGCCTTAAAACCCGAAAATGTCAAAGATGAAGCCTTGCGGGGCATGGATAAACAATTCGAAATCAGACCTAACGGGATTAGGTATTTCTCAAACCGAATCTGGTTGCCTAAATTTGGGAACCTACGAGACTTAGTGATGGATGAAGCTCACAAGTCCAAATATTCTATCCATCCGGGATCCGATAAAATGTACCACGGTATCAAGGACTTCTACTGGTGGCCGAACATGAAAGCTGAAATCGCCACCTATGTCAGCAAGTGCCTTACTTGCTCCAAAGTTAAAATCGAATATCAAAAACCTTCTGGTTTACTTCAACAACCCAGTCTTCCTGAATGGAAATGGGAACAAATTGCCATGGACTTCATAACCAAACTACCCAGATCCTCGAACGGTTGCGATACCATTTGGGTGATCGTGGATCGTCTCACAAAATCTGCTCACTTCCTGGCAATCAAGGAATCCGACAAAATGGAACGCCTCACCAGAATCTATTTGAAGGAAATCGTGACCAAACACGGTGTTCCAATCTCAATTATCTCCGATAGGGATAGTCGTTTCACTTCACAATTTTGGCAATCACTTCAAAAATCCTTGGGTACTCGACTTGATATGAGTACCGCATACCATCCTCAAACAGACGGTCAAAGTGAACGAACCATTCAAACACTTGAAGACATGCTACGGGCCTGCGTAGTAGACTTCGGTGTAAACTGGGAAAAACATCTACCATTGTGCGAGTTCTCGTACAACAACAGTTATCATACCAGCATCAAAGCTGCACCCTTCGAGGCACTATACGGTCGTAAGTGCCGGTCACCTATCTGCTGGACTGAAGTTGGGGATAGCCAACTCACAGGTCCAGAAATCATTCATGAGACAACCGAGAGAATCGTAGAAATTCAAAACAAACTCAAAGCCGCGCGTGATCGTCAGAAAAGTTATGCTGACGTGAGACGCAAACCACTCGAGTTCCAAGTTGGGGATCGAGTTCTACTCAAAGTATCGCCTTGGAAAGGCGTAATCCGATTTGGTAAACGAGGGAAGTTAAATCCCAGATACATTGGACCATTCGAGATCCTCGAAAGGATTGGTCCAGTGGCCTATCGATTGCAGCTGCCATCTGAACTCAGCAGCGTGCATCCCACATTTCATGTTTCAAATCTGAAGAAGTGCCTGTCTGATGAGACACTTATCATTCCACTCGATGAAATTCGAGTTGACGAAAAACTTCACTTTGTTGAGGAGGCCGCTGAAATCATGGACCGTGAGGTCAAACAACTAAAACAAAGTCGTATTCCTATCGTCAAGGTTAGGTGGAATTCGCGGCGCGGTCCGGAATTCACCTGGGAACGGGAGGACCAAATGCGACTCAAGTATCCTCAACTCTTCACTGATTCAACGTCAAACACGACTTCAACATAAATTTCGGGACGAAATTCTCCTAACAGGGGGAGAATGTGACAACCATCAAATTAGGACTAGAATTTAGTGCCTAATCAAGTTTTAATACATGTAATTAGTTCTGTGTTAGGCTAATTAATGTATCAATTATTATATATATTGTTGAATATATATCTACAATTATGCAGTTTGTTTAAATCGTACGAGTCTCAAATCGAATGAATTTCGATACAATAAATACGGACGTTGGTGAACAAATTATTATGTAATACAAATGTTATTTAATAACTCAATTTATTCAAAAATATTATTTATAATAATATTTTGTATCCAAATTTTATTAAACAATTAACGTTTACGCGATTAAACATACAAACGCGCAAACAAATAAAACGAATTCCAATTTAGATATCCCAAATGGAAAATTGATAAATTATTTTAATGAAACATTTTATAATAAATTCGTAATTTAAAACTTACCTTTTAAATGTGTAAAAATCATTTAACGTTTAAACGACGGAGCAAACGAACACCGCACGGAGCGGAAACGCGGGGCGAAAATGGGGGCTTAACCTCCCATTCCCACCCACTTTCTTTCATTCTCTTTTCTTTCCTCTCTCTCTTCCTCCCCTTTTTCTCTCAATTATCATCATCACCACCATTTACCTCAACCATCAAATTCACAAAATAAACACCTTAAACGACCTCGGATCTTCAAGCCCCTTTGGAAATAAACGACCACCACGCGACGATCTACACTCCTATCTTTCCGGAATTTCATTTCGGCGATTTGTAAGTTCCCGACACAACTCCGAAAACTCTCGTTTTTAAGTTTTATAACTTGCTAGTTGTTTGTATAACCTTGTAATGTCCTAAAATGGGTTGGGTAAAAATATTAGGCCGATCGATGGCCGGAAAATGCGTTTTTGGGGTCGAAACTCCGATCAGACCCCGTACGTCGCATTTGGCCTGGAGCAAATACGACGCAGCGACCTACGTCGCACTATATCCCCAACGTCGCATATAGCGACGCAGCCTAGTACGTCGCATTGACTTGCGGACGTCGCATTTAGCGACGCAGACCCTTACGTCGCAGAAATCAACTACGTCGCCTATAGCGACGTCACGTTCAACATCGCATTAAATTGCGAAGGTCGCACATAGCGACGTCATGCCCAACGTCGCAGTCCGGATCTGCGACGTAGCACCCTACGTCGCACAAAACAGAATCTTCAAACCTCAAAATTTTGAAGTCAAAGTTACTGTTCAAAAAAGTCAAATTTACTGTAGCAGTACTGTAGCAAAGTCAACATTTTAGAATTTTTATTATTTCAACTAAATCACCAACGGGCCGTACACATTTTCAAATACACAATTGAATCAACTAAGTCATAGTAACTTAGATAATTTATTCAAACAAGTCGTTGTAACTTGTGTCAATTCAATCAAACAAGTCGTAGTAACTTGTAACAATACAATCAACCAAATCGGGGTAATTTGGACATTAAGTTAGACAAACAATTTCAATGGTAGTCTTTCGAGATACCAATACAATTAATAACAATTCAAGTGTCGTGGACACATTCAGGTTTCAAGTCTTTGGACACCAACACACTGCTAATTACTTCAAGTTTAATTGCTTAACATTTCAATACTCAGGTGAGTTTCATAGCCCCATTTTCACTGCTTTACAACTAGGGGTGTGATATTACTACTCGATTTTGTTTTACAAGTAGAACGCAAGTGCCAAACTTCAAATACTACATGAGTTTCAAGCTAATCAATTTAAAGTCCTCCATAAGCATAGTCTCTAGTATTTTATAGCGTGAATGTTAGTATATGATATCATATGGGATTGACAATCCTCATCCGGGTTAGCACGCACTAACCGGTCAAACGGATGTATTAGCATTTGGGAAGACGAGTGTTGATTAGGCACTCGTAGGAGGCATTTCAAGTTAGGTTTCCTTAATTGGGCCTGACAAATCAAGTTAAGCTCAGACTATGTGCTCATGGACAGTATAACTTTTATTTTGCTTAATTGCATTTTAAATTCAATATAAATCTTGCGGTTCTGACAACTATACATTGACATACAAACCTGTGAGCTCACCAGCGTTTTCGCTGACCCATTTTAGTATTTATCACAGGTACCCAGCAGTAGTTTGGCTGTACAAGCAGGAATTATTAGCTCGAGTCAGCATACATACAACTAGAGATTGGACTGCATTATTATATTTTGTAAAAGTAATTATGCTATGTAATCTCTCAATTTCAGGAACCGAGCTAATGTAACAATATTTTGATGTAAACATTTACTTTATCTATACAAGTTTTAAAACGACGCATATAGTGGTCGTTCATTATATCTTATGTGCTTTGTATATTGATTAGTGACACCCAATTCAAGCTTCCGCAAATCATCAAATTTGGGGGTGTCACAGCAGGCCGGGCGACGGCCAGGACATCAACAACTGAAGGGGCATCACGATGTTCTAAATTCATAAAAATTTTATATAAAAAAAACTGATATTTGAACAATTTGATTCAATTATAATGTTTTATGATGTAAAAGATATGTTTTCAATAGTTTTGATCAGTTTATTGAAGTTATAATGGAAATATTAAAGCTTTAATTTTGGTTGTATTGAAACTCTATTTTAGTTGCAGGTCAAAATTTGGGGAAGATGACTGCACATTTATATAATAGTTTCATTTGGATGCCCCTAACTACTATTGAAGTAACATTTTTAACCCTCTCATTTTTATTTAGTGCCCCCTATTATAATAAAAATAGTCAGTACAACCCCTTGATTATTCTACGCAGATCATCCCCTCATTTTCAAGCAACATTGAACTAAAAAAAGCGTACATATATATCCTTTTACTCGTAATATGAATTAGTACTTGGATTATTGCTTGAATTTGATTATTTTACATTTTAAAAAGATAATGAATGCCATTAAGTATAAAAACATTTATATTTTGAACTTTTGATATTTTACTTGGAAGTTATGAAAATTCAAACTCTTTTCTATTAACATAGAAAACATATATATAGAATGATGTTATTTAATACTTCTCTTAAAGCTAATTGCATGAAATTATTAGAATAAACCGTTTGATTTGACTTAGTTCGAAACACCTAATATTTGTTTACAAAATATAATCGGGGCATTTTTCGATCGTCTTGCCCGGGGCATCCAAAACCTCAGGACCGGCCCTGAGGATGCTACAGGTAGCACTTCTTTTGTTTTATTTGAGCGAGATGTGTATAAGCTGTTACACAAGCATGCATATGATATTCGTGATAAACAAGCTAGGGTTTGTGTTTTTCTTAGCCCTTTTGTTTTGTTTTTCTGATGAATTTAATTAATATATTTTTGCCAAATAACACTGTCTAACCTTTTCTTTGTAGGATGGAACTGACGATGTGTTTCCTGATGAGTTTAGCAGTTTGGTTGATCAAATGTGGCTTTTCAAGGTGGAAGTGTCAACCTATAACATTGACATAGGATATCAAGTTTACACTGGGTTGAAAGTTTGTTCAGATCTAAAGATCATTACTGATTTTTTGGATATCCATCCAGATGTAATCATTCTGGTGGTAACAATGAAGATGAGGTTTCTGGGAAGGAAAAGGTTTTATTATGATTAAATATTTATTTGCAAAGTCTATCCCCTCTTTTTTATTTATTTGATTATAAATTAAAATTTGTAATATAGGGTTTATGTGGTTTGTTTGAAGGATGTTGTTTCCTCTACCGACGATTCTTCCGTTGTCATGGTGGACGAGAACCCAACCGCGACCAGTCCTGCAAGCAAGCATCCAAGGAAATGTGATGAAAAGGAAAGCATGGCTCAGAATTCAAGCTCAAAGAAACGTGTTGTGGCGGTCAAGATTGAAAAGCCATAAGGATCTCAACTTTGCTCTGTTTTTAGTATTTTGATTTGAATATTGATGCTTTGTCTATTGTTTTGAAACATTTATGGGTTGTCTTTTGTTTCCAACATGTGGGTTCTATTTTTCTTTCGAATGTGGATGGTTGCTATGTTTATTTTGAACTTTTAATGAATCTATTATTAATCCGATCTTAATTTCGAATGTTTAATTTTTCTATCATGTTCTATTAGACCCAACTAATTTTCAATGTTGGAATCTTTCAGTTTTAAGTTAATATTAATATTATTCAAAATAAAAGAAGCTTTAACTTAACATTAACATATGTTTGTGCAAATGTAATTATCTACTTAAACAATGAAGACAATTGATATACTAAAAGTCTGGCGATTATATAATTACAAAGTTATGCTAAAACTGTATATAAATTAAAGTACTACAAACTATGTTGTTTCTAGAAAAATAAAGTGGTTACCTGATTCAGCTATGCATGTGTAATCTTGATATTATAATAACTAATCCCTAACAATCAATTGTTTAAAAAATACAGATTATTAAATAAAAAGTACAACTTATTATACACATATTGTACGTTTTTTTTAACCTTTAGGTTACATTTTTACGTATTATCTTCTTAGATCTATATGATAGAAATACGTATAGAATTTGTAAACTTGATTAAAAAAGCGTACTCTGCATAATCAGTTATTTAAAATACCTTTGGAAAACCAAACGATTCTCCACACTAATACCTTTAGTAACTCATTCAACCTTTTATCAAATACCTTTGGAAAACCAAACGATTCTCCACACTAATAATTAATATATGTATAAAATAAGATTACATTTCTCAAAACCTTGTGGAAAACGAAGAGTCCAAACCACATCCTAATATGTCAGTCACGCTCACTGAGTGGCTGGAAACAATGATTATATGTTTTTATATAATATTTTTATGTTTATGGATATAAAAACATATGATACATATGATATATAATATAAGGGAGGGCATGATTTATGCTATTTAGTTTCAAAATCTTCTCGATCTGCTTCTTTCTCAGATAAAATATCAATGCTTCCTAATAGTTCGAAGGATGCAAGGCGTGATCCTTCTGCTATTCTTGCTAATAAAAGGTTAAAACATTCTGAGAATTATAAACGTAAGGAGAACCTTAATATGTCCACTTCATCTTCCACCTCGAGTAAACCAGCAAAGCCTTTACATAATTCCAAAGGGAAAAGCATTCGACTAAATGCAGGAGGATGTTCAAGAACTCCTTTGCAGGATATTAGTAATTGTAAGTCCTTTATTTCGTCTTATTAAATATTAAATATGTTAATGATTTACTTGCACAATTACAAACGGTGGTACTTTGTATTATTATGTTCAGCTGAAAAGGTATCCAGAAACAACTTACTTATTGAAAGACAAGGTGTTCGTTGTTCTCACCCATCCAATGAACCAAAGCAGAAACCCATTGGAGTTGGATCTTCCAATTCAGTATACTCTATGCTTAATGTTTGTAAGTATTATGCATCCTTCATATTACCATTTTTTTGTTCTTTTGGTGATGACTATCGAGCTACAGTTTACAGGTTGTGTAACTATTAATAAATATCTTTTTATTACAGATAACTACACATCCCCCAAATACAATTGTAATGTTATGCCAAAAGGTTATGTCAATTTAAACACTTCTTACGAAGCCAGACAAAAGGGTAAAGGGATTATGAAAGAAAAAGGAAATAAAACGCAGCAATGTAAGATCAATTTTCCAGCTTGACCTTAATTTATTTGTCTGTAATTTTGTATAATATTTTTATGTTGTCTTACGATACCTGTGTTTTACTACATGTTTTGGATGTCACGAAACAGCAAGTGAAGGGAGTCTTACTCCTATACCAGGTTCTTCTAGGGCAACTGCTTTGACTTCTCCAAAGAATGGTAACATTACATCTTTTTTTTCCCTTCAATTTAACGATACTCTTAGCTTACTTAAATAGCATCACCTTCTCTTATTCTTATTTTATTACCTACATATTTATATTTACTGAACTTTTATGTTAACAGCATTCACTACTCCTAAATCTGTTTTGGCCAATCAACAATTTCAATGTTATTCTCCTTTGAGCAAAATATCTCCTTCGTTGTACACTCAACGTAATGGTAAATAGTGTCACCTTCTCTTATTTTTATTTTATTACCTACACATTTATATTTACTGAACTTTTATGTTAACAGCATTCACTACTCCTATATCTGTTTCGGCCAATCAACAATTTCAATGTTATTCTCCTTTGAGCAATATATCTCCTTTGTTGTACACTCAACGTAATGGTAATCTAATTTTGAGTTTTTGGAATTTCTGTACTTCTACAATTTTATATTATTATTTGTATTATTTAATGCTGTTCTTTATTTAATGATTTCTTTGGTTAGTTTTTGATACATGTGCTTCCACATCAACCGAAAATCCTTTCGTCAGAAGTAATTCTATAGCATATCATCAGAACAGCAAGGTCAAAATTAATACAAAATGTGCCAAAAGAAAATCAGTCATGCCTGATTCTGCGGAGCTGCCAAAATTTGTACTTACAGATGAAGTTTCCGAAGCCTATGAGGCTGCCCGGAAAAATTTTTATGGAATATCCAAGGGTAAATTTTGCATGTAGTACAACCTGGCTTTTACATATACAAAAACATTCTTATCAAAAACTAATAGTCTACTTTTACTTTGTCCTCCTTTTTAGAATATCTGGACCATGGTGATCCAACATTTGTATGCAGTAGTTGTCACGCCATTCTTTGGGAAGCAGAAGCAAAAAAAGGAACTAGGAATGGTAATAAGTATTCTTACTCCATGTGCTGTTCTCATGGAAAAGTTGAGCTGTTCGCCGCCACCTATTCCAGATCTTTTTAGCAGACTTTATAATAACCTACACTCGAAGAGCAAAAGTTTCATCAAAAATATTGGAGCCTATAACAACATGTTTTCTTTTACTTCCATGGGAGGTAAAATTGATAAGAGTGTGAATAATGGACGTGGCCCATACGTTTTCAGACTTTCTGGTCAAAACTGTCATCTTATGGGCAGTTTGGTTCCCACAATTGGTTCATCGCCTAAGTTTTCTCAGCTGTATATTTTTGACACCCAAAATGAAGTCCGTAATAGAATCAAAGCTGTTAGGTATGCAACTTATTTATTATTTCATTGTCTGTATAGTATCCATATACAATATCACTTTTAAATTCCCGTATAATTCTTCTTTTTTGGTCTTCCTTCAGCACCGGCCTTCAATATACGTCGTCAGATGATTCTCTGGATCCTTAGTTGGTTACTGAAATAAGGGATTACTTGGACGTTAATAATCCTTTGGTCATTTCTTACAGAATGATTAGAGATCTATTTGAGGAAGATGAGGTTACACCTGTGAGAATTAAACTGATAGCAAAAAGGGAAAAGGATGGAAGAAATTATAATCTTCCAACTGCAGATGAAGTTGCTGGAATCATTATTGGTGATATAGATGCAGCGTTTGACGAAAGAGACATTATTGTGCAGAGTCAATCAGGTCATCTACAACGGATTAGTGAGTTGCATCCGTCCTATTTACCACTTCAATATCCTCTTATATTTCCGTTGGCTGAAGATGGTTATAGACGTGGCATTAAACATAGAGATGTTGATGAAGATGCTATGCCTGGCAGAAATGAGTTAACCATCAGAGAGTTTTTTGCATATAGGATTCAAGAATGATTAAAGCAGCCCTCATTATTGCATATGGGAAGAAAACTTTTCCAACAGTTTTTGGTAGATGGGTACACTATGATTGAATCAGAGAGGTTGTCATTTATACGATGTCGGCAAAAAAAACTTAGATTGGACACTTATGAAAACTTGAGAAATAATGTTCATTCTTGTAATACAGAAGCCTCAAGTAATGGTCAACGTATACTTTTACCTTCATCATTCACTGGTGGTTCTAGGTACATGATGCATAATTACTTGGATGCAATGGCTATAGTCCGACATTTTGGTTACCCGGATTTGTTTGTTACCTTTACTTGCAACCCCAAATGGCCCGAGATTTTACGCTTTTTGAACAACAAGAAACTGAATCCGGAGGACAGACCTGAAATTTTGTGTAGACTATTCAAGATCAAGCTTTATAGCTTGATAAAGGATTTCAAGAAGAATCATGTATTTGGTGAAGTTGAGTCAGGTATATTTTAGTGCGTGTAAAATTTATACATAAGTAATAAGTAATGCCTTATTTTAATAATATCTAATGTTCCATTTTGTTATATCATCTGCTGCAGTTGTATACACAATTGAGTTTCAAAAGCGAGGTCTTCCACACTCCCACATATGCCTTTTTCTGAAAGCTGGTTACAAGTTTCCTACAGTACAACATGTTGACAACATTATTTCTGCAGAGATTCCAGATAAGAATGAAGATCCTGAATTACATGAACTTGTAAATGAGTTCATGATGCATGGTCCGTGTGGTATAGATAATCCAACATGTCCATGTATGCAGGATAATAAGTGTTCCAAAGATTTCCCGAAAGCTTTTAGAGATGATACATCTGTTGATGAAGATGGATACCCTCTGTATAGAAGACGTGATAATGGCTCTCATGTTTATAAGGGTGAAACTAAATTAGACAATCGACATGTTGTACCATACAGCAAGTTTCTGTTGAAAAGATATCGGGCTCACATCAACGTTGAATGGTGCAACCAGGCCGGAGCAATCAAGTATTTGTTTAAGTATATCAACAAAGGACCTGACAGAGTTACAGCCGGTGTCTATACCGCAAACGTTGATAGCAACGGTCAGGTTGAGGAAAAGAAAATTGATGAGATTCAAGACTACTATGATTGTAGATACATATCTGCATGTGAAGCGTCTTAGAGAAATTACATATACGAACTTCATTATAGAACTCCTGCAGTTGAAAGATTAGCATTTCATCTTCCTGAAAAACAAGTTGTTATATATGGAGATGATGCTGATCTTGAAGATGTTCTTGACAAGCCTTCAGTCGCGTCATCAATGTTTACTGGCTGGATGGACAGAAATAAAATTGATTCTGAAGCTAGGAAGTTGACTTATTTGGAGTTTCCTAAATTGTATGTTTGGAATGCTGGCAAAAGAACTTGGACAAAGAGGAAACAAAGGCAAAAAATTGGCCGAATTCATCATGCTCCACCATCTGCTGGTGAAGCTTATTATTTGCGGATGCTTCTCAACAAAGTAAAAGGGCCAACTTGCTTTGAAGATATTCGTACAGTCAAAGGCAAACTTTGTGCTTGTAACATCCCCAAATCGGGCCTAGGAGAAACAGGTATTTCTTTATATTTAATTGTGATATTTAATTGTATTTGTGTTTGATTGTGAAATTTATAGGTAAATGAGCCTCAGGAAATATTGTGACTAGTGAATTATAGTTTGTTTTAAATAAACTCAGGTGACGGTAAAATAATATAATTTTATCGCATTTGAAATTGAGGTTCCAGACAATAGGTCAAAAAGGGGTATAATATTGCACTGTGAATTAAGTGGGTCGGTTTAAATGAAAGAAAAGGGGGCCGACTTATGTTTTGTTTCCCCAAACTTCTTGTGTGTTCTTCAACTTTGTTTTTCAACTTTCTCTCAAACAAAAATCACCACACCAAAATTGCTAGTGAAAAGTGATCAAGATTAATGTTGTAATCTTCTTGTGAAGTCATCATCATCATCCTCATAATCTTCTTCTTGTTTTTCTTCAAGTAAGTATGGTGTTAGTAACTAGTTAATTATATAATTGATGCTTGAAGCTAGAATCTATGTGGCTATGGTGTGTACATGATAGAATTCAAGTTTATATGATATATGTAAGCTTTATGAACTGATTTGAGTGATGATTACATGAATAAATTGATAGATTTCTTGAGTTTTAGATTGAATATGAGATTATTAGGTCATAGGTGATTTTGATGGATTGTAATGAATTGGTGTTTGATTTCTTGTTATATGTTGTTAATAGAAGTTCTAGTGGTGAAATCTTGATGAAATTGCAAGCTTTGGACTCAGTTTGATGGATTTTTGAGTTTTGGTTCGTAGTTGTATTGTGCAGGAAATGATCTGTGCAGGTACTGAAAAACCAGGGAATCCGGTCGGATTCCTTTGAATCCGGCGGATTCCGGGTAAAATGGGTAAATGGGATTAAGTGAATCCGGCGTATTCCGGATCGTATTCCAGAACGGATTCCCAAGAATGAATTCTGGTCAAAATTGGAGCTGAAATGAGGTCGGGAATCCGGCGGATTCATGTTGAATCCGGCGGATTCTGTCTGAATCCGGGCGGATTCCCTTGAATCCGGACGGATTCCTTGGGCTGGACTGAATGTTTTAATTTAAGCTTTATAATGTGATATTTGTTTGCTTAATATGTTTATATAACTTTATACTTGTTTGATTGTTGATATTAAGTTATATACAATGTGATGTGAGGATTGACTTGGAATTCTTTTGTATTTCAGATCCGACCACGACTCAATAAAATTAGATCTTTGAGTGAAGCTTGAAACGAGACAGGTGAGTGACTGGTTCTCACAGTTTAAATTGGTGTTAACAATTTAGTTACATCAATTTTTAGTAGATTGATATTGTGAGTTATTGATAAGTTGATTGCGATTAAATGATTGATTGCTAGTGATTCATTCCATGATAGGTTGGAATGATAGAGGTCAATTTCGGTTGGGTTTAGTTGCTATAGGTTAATCTTTATGGTATTGATGAACATTCGTTGTGAATTCGTCCATATTGATTAAAGATAGCATTGAACTATCGGTAAAATCTCTGTATTGGCCTGCAGTGGATTATAAGTGTTTTTGGTGGGCCATCCGCGGGCTGAGGGTACCACAAGAACCACCGATCCTCTAATTGGATTGTTACTATTAGTTGATTGTTGTGAGTTGATTGTTTATGCTAAGTTAGATTGTTGGAATCGTTATTCACTTAGCTTCGTGCTAATCCCCCACCTCACTTTTGCAGGTTAAGTTTGCTTATGCTCGGTTGAGAGGTTTTGGGTGAAATGTTTGACAAGCTGGGCACTCTTGATTACTTTGTTTTGGCGTAAACGTTTGTATAAATAACACCACTAGATTATGAGTTTGTAACAAAATAATTTAATGATAGTATGTGTAATAACTAACCTTTGATATTAGTATTATGTAAAGTTTGTTGAATGGGATAACGCTTCCAGTAAAAAGAAAAAAAAAATTTGGCTTGAAAATATGGGGTGTTATAAGTTGGTATCAGAGCATAAGTTTAGGGGAATGAACATTCTAGGTGTTCATACCTAAACTTATTTCCGTTGGTCAAACATTTCATGTTACGGGGATTAGTTAGGAGAGGAAATTTGATTAGTTTGCTAGTACTAATGATTAACGAATTTTGAGATATGATGTGATTTCAGAAATGGCGGATAATGAGCAACCTGTCCATACTCTTAATGAAGCCTCTCAGATCAATGCACCACCAGAAAGTCAGGAGCACAATGGAATGTCTAATCCAAGAGGGGTGGAAACAGAAACTGACCAAGAGTACATTATGAGATTAGAGAATCGGGTGTTGGAATTACAGAATGAACGGGCTGGGCCTTCTCGACAGCCTATTTATACTCAGCCGCCTGTTATAACTACTGCTCCTCCTGTTGTATCTTCTGAGCGGATTCCAGTATCTATACCTTTTGTTTCTCAGCAGCAGCAACAAGGTTATAGTTATCAAGCTACTGTGCCTTTTCCTTCTTCCGGATTTCCTAGTTATCAGATACATGCGATTCCTCCATTTCAGCAGTTAAAAGTGGGTTGTTCACTTAAGACTTTTATGTCTACCAATCCTTCTTCATTCTCTGGAAGTACTAATCCTACTGACACTTTGGATTGGTTACGTGATGTGGAGCGAAAATTGGAAGTTTGCCATTGTGAAGAAAAAGATAAAGTACCATATGCGGTTCAGCTGTTAAAGGGTCAAGCAATGTCATGGTGGGATGCTGTAACTGCTCCATTGACATCGGAACAAATCAAAATGATTAGATGGTCAGACTTTCATGCCGAAGTTTGTAAGCAATTCTGTTCAGAGTACAACTTATCACGTATCAGACAAGAGTTTCTTGATTTACAAAAGACGGATCAAATGTCGATTGAAGAACTTATTAAGCAATTCTCTGATAAATTGCGATTTGTGAGACAGTGGGTTCTGACTGATAGAACTCAGATTGAGCATTTTGTGAAGACTTTGCCTCCAGATTACCGTACTTCAGTGAGATTAGCTGGTTCTCTTTCACAAGCGTACGATTATGCTCGTTCGGTGGATGGTGATATTCAAGCTAAAAGGGTAATGAATAAGGAAAGGTATTCATAGAAACAAAGAGGAGATTCATCTAGTAAACAAAAGGGGCAAGGTGGTCAGCAGAACAGAAGGTTTAATCCAATGGATAGTAATTACTGTAACAAATGTAGGGCTAGACATAATGGTCCTTGTACTCCCCAAACTTCAAGATGTGTTAAGTGTGGAACTTTTGGACATGCTGCCAAGGATTGTACGTTTCCTAATAGCGTGTGTTGGAATTGTCAAAAAGAGGGGCATCGAGCTGGAGATTGTACAGAGGCTAAGAGACAGAGTATGGGTATGGCTAAGGGTTCCTCATCCTCCGGCCAAAAGAGGAAAGTACCACCAGTAGCTGCTAGTCGAGCTTTTCAAATGATAGTGGATGAAGCTGTCACTACTGAGGATGTTATAACGGGTACATTTCTCATAAATTCTGTACCAGCTCGTGTATTATTTGATTCTGGTGCCAATTGTTCGTTTATATCTGTGAAATTTTGTGATAGACTGAAATTGATTCCCTCTTTGATTGTGAAACCTTTAGAAGTTGAAATTGCGGATGGTAAGGTAGTTCCTGTTACCACATTGGTAACTGGAGCTAGTATACTGATAGAGGGTCATGATTTTCTGATTTCATTTCTGTTAATGCCAATTCCGAGTTTCGATGCGGTTATCGGTATGGATTGGTTGAGCTTAAATAAAGCTAATATTGATTGTCATAGAAAGATTATAAAAATTCCCGTCTCTGATAAGTCTCACGTCGTGGCTCGAGGGGAACGGGAAAGGGGTAACATTCCGTTGATTTCTGTGATGAAGGCTAGAAAATCTTTAGTCAAGGGCTGTGATTCTTATTTGTGTTATGTGGTTGATACTAAATTAGAAAAGAAATCCATTTCCGATATCCGGGTGGTTTCTGAATACCCGGAGGTGTTCCCTGATGAATTGCCTGGTTTACCCCTGTAAGAGAAGTAGAATATCAGATTGATTTGATTCCTGGTTCAACTCCAGTAGCTAAGTCTCCTTATAGATTAGCTCCAGCTGAAATTCGGGAAATGATGGGTCAGATTCAGGAATTGTTAGATAAAGGGTTTATAAGGCCGAGTTCTTCCCCGTGGGGTGCTCCGGTATTGTTTGTGAAAAAGAAAGATGGTACTTTACGTATGTGTATCGATTATAGGGAACTTAATAAGAGAACAGTGAAGAATAAATACCCTTTGCCCAGAATTGATGAACTCTTTGACCAGTTGCAAGGATCATCTTATTTTTCTAAGATTGATTTGAGATCTGGTTATCACCAGGTGCAAGTACGTGAGGAAGATGTTCCTAAAACTGCTTTTCGCACCAGGTACAGACATTATGAGTTTTTAGTCATGCCTTTTGGATTGACTAATGCCCCTGCTATTTTCATGGACTTAATGAATCGAATATGTCGACCTTTTCTAGACAAGTTTGTAATTGTGTTTATCGACGATATATTGATCTATTCTAAGTCTGAGTCCGAACATGAACATCATTTGAGGTTGATTCTGGAAATTCTGAAAAGAGAACACCTTTATGCTAAATTTTCTAAATGCGAATTCTGGCTTAGAGAGGTACAATTTCTTGGTCATATCATTTGTAATGATGGAGTTAAAGTAGATCCTTCTAAGGTAGAAGCTGTTATGAATTGGAATGCTCCTAAATCCCCTTCTGAGATTAAAAGTTTCCTTGGTTTAGCTGGGTATTATCGGAAATTTATCCAAGATTTTTCTAAGATTGCTGGTCCGTTGACTCGATTGACTAGGAAAGATGTTAAGTTTCAGTGGGGTGATAACCAAAAATCTTCTTTTCAGACTCTTAAGCAGTTGTTGTGTCAAGCTCCAGTGTTAGCACTTCCTGATGGTTCCGATGGTTTTGTGGTTTATTATGATGCTTCACATGCTGGGTTGGGTGCAGTTTTAATGCAACGTGATCGTGTTATTGCGTATGCTTCTCGTCAGCTCAAAACTCATGAAAGAAATTATCCTACGCACGATTTGGAACTTGCAGCTGTGGTATTTACTTTAAAGATCTGGAGACATTATTTATACGGTACCAAATGCATTGTATGTACAGATCATAAAAGTCTCCAGTACATGTTTTCTCATAAAGAGCTTAATATGAGACAGCGCCGTTGGTTAGAATTGATTAAGGATTATGATTGTGAAATCCGATATCATCCAGGTAAAGCTAATGTAGTAGCCGATGCTTTAAGTCGAAAGGTATCTTCTAATCGAGTCTACTTTATGCGCTTGGAAATATCTTCTGATTTGATTTCTCAGTTGAGAGTGGCACAGTTAGAAGCGTTGTTAGATCAGAATTTAAAATCTGAGATTTTGTTGAAAAGAAAAGATTTATTGGTTGATGATTCTCGGGGGTTGAAAACTTTTCAGTCTCGAGTTTGGGTTCCATTGATTGGGGGACTTCGGAATTTGATTTTGTCTGAGGCACACAAATCGAGGTTGTCAGTACATCCAGGGAGTACGAAAATGTATAATGATTTGAAACCGTTATATTGGTGGCCAACGATGAAAACCGATGTTGCTAGAATGGTTGAAACTTGTCACATATGTTCCCAAGTAAAAGCAGAACATCAGAAACCTTATGGTACATTAAAACAGTTGGATATCCCTGAGTGGAAGTGGGAACATATTACTATGGATTTTGTTACTAAGTTGCCTCGTACACAGAAAGGGAATGATATGATTTGGGTCATTGTCGATCGTTTAACTAAAAGTGCTCATTTTCTTGCCACCAGTGAGACTGCTTCTTTGACGCGGTTATCTCTTTTGTATATTAACGAGATTGTTGTAAGACATGGTATTCCTTTATCTATTGTGTCCGATCGAGATTCTCGGTTTGTTTCTGGTTTTTGGCAGAGTTTTCAGCGTGAATTAGGTACCAGAATTAATCTCAGTACAGCTTATCATCCTCAGACGGATGGACAGTCAGAACGTACTATTCAGACTCTAGAGGATTTGTTAAGAGCTTGTGTACTTGAATATGGCGGTTCTTGGGATTCACACTTACCTTTGATAGAGTTTGCATATAACAACTCTTATCATTCTAGTATTGGTATGCCACCATACGAAATGTTGTATGGTCGTCGTTGTCGAACTCCTACCTGTTGGTTAGAAGCGGGAGAAAAGCAATTTGCGGGTCCCGATATAGTCCAGATTACAGCTGATAAAGTTAAAGTTGCACGTGAGAAATTGAAAGCAGCTAGAGATAGACAAAAACAGTATGCTGATCCACGTAGACGACCCGTTGTGTTTGTTGAAGGTGAACTTGTATATTTGAAAGTTTCTCCGTGGAAGGGTGTTATTAGAATTGGTAAGCGTGGAAAGTTAGCTCCCCGTTATATTGGTCCATTCAAAGTTCGACAAGTAATTAATGATCAATCGGTTTCTTTGGAACTTCCTCCTGAATTAGCTGGTATTCATGATACGTTTAATGTCTGTTATTTAAGAAAGTGCAATGTGGAGGATCAATCCCAAATCCTTCCTTTGCAAGATCTTAGAGTTGACCCAAGTAAGAAATTGGTGGAAGAACCTGTTGAGCTTTTAGATAGAAAAGTGACCAAGCTTCGTAGAAAAGAAATCCCGATGGTGTTAGTTAAATGGAAACATAGCTTGGGCGCAAATTTAACATGGGAAACCGAGGAGAGTATGAAAACTAGATATCCTAGTTTGTTTATGTCTAGTGAGATTTCGGGGACGAAATCTTCTTAAGGAGGGAAGATTTGTAACATCCCCAAATCGGGCCTAGGAGAAACAGGTATTTCTTTATATTTAATTATGATATTTAATTGTATTTGTGTTTGATTGTGAAATTTATAGGTAAATGAGCCTCAGGAAATATTGTGACTAGTGAATTATAGTTTGTTTTAAATAAACTCAGGTGACGGTAAAATAATATAATTTTATCGCATTTGAAATTGAGGTTCCAGACAATAGGTCAAAAAGGGGTATAATATTGCACTGTGAATTAAGTGGGTCGGTTTAAATGAAAGAAAAGGGGGCCGACTTATGTTTTGTTTCCCCAAACTTCTTGTGTGTTCTTCAACTTTGTTTTTCAACTTTCTCTCAAACAAAAATCACCACACCAAAATTGCTAGTGAAAAGTGATCAAGATTAATGTTGTAATCTTCTTGTGAAGTCATCATCATCATCCTCATAATCTTCTTCTTGTTTTTCTTCAAGTAAGTATGGTGTTAGTAACTAGTTAATTATATAATTGATGCTTGAAGCTAGAATCTATGTGGCTATGGTGTGTACATGATAGAATTCAAGTTTATATGATATATGTAAGCTTCATGAACTGATTTGAGTGATGATTACATGAATAAATTGATAGATTTCTTGAGTTTTAGATTGAATATGAGATTATTAGGTCATAGGTGATTTTGATGGATTGTAATGAATTGGTGTTTGATTTCTTGTTATATGTTGTTAATAGAAGTTCTAGTGGTGAAATCTTGATGAAATTGCAAGCTTTGGACTCAGTTTGATGGATTTTTGAGTTTTGGTTCGTAGTTGTATTGTGCAGGAAATGATCTGTGCAGGTACTGAAAAACCAGGGAATCCGGTCGGATTCCTTTGAATCCGGCGGATTCCGGGTAAAATGGGTAAATGGGATTAAGTGAATCCGGCGTATTCCGGATCGTATTCCAGAACGGATTCCCAAGAATGAATTCTGGTCAAAATTGGAGCTGAAATGAGGTCGGGAATCCGGCGGATTCATGTTGAATCCGGCGGATTCTGTCTGAATCCGGGCGGATTCCCTTGAATCCGGACGGATTCCTTGGGCTGGACTGAATGTTTTAATTTAAGCTTTATAATGTGATATTTGTTTGCTTAATATGTTTATATAACTTTATACTTGTTTGATTGTTGATATTAAGTTATATACAATGTGATGTGAGGATTGACTTGGAATTCTTTTGTATTTCAGATCCGACCACGACTCAATAAAATTAGATCTTTGAGTGAAGCTTGAAACGAGACAGGTGAGTGACTGGTTCTCACAGTTTAAATTGGTGTTAACAATTTAGTTACATCAATTTTTAGTAGATTGATATTGTGAGTTATTGATAAGTTGATTGCGATTAAATGATTGATTGCTAGTGATTCATTCCATGATAGGTTGGAATGATAGAGGTCAATTTCGGTTGGGTTTAGTTGCTATAGGTTAATCTTTATGGTATTGATGAACATTCGTTGTGAATTCGTCCATATTGATTAAAGATAGCATTGAACTATCGGTAAAATCTCTGTATTGGCCTGCAGTGGATTATAAGTGTTTTTGGTGGGCCATCCGCGGGCTGAGGGTACCACAAGAACCACCGATCCTCTAATTGGATTGTTACTATTAGTTGATTGTTGTGAGTTGATTGTTTATGCTAAGTTAGATTGTTGGAATCGTTATTCACTTAGCTTCGTGCTAATCCCCCACCTCACTTTTGCAGGTTAAGTTTGCTTATGCTCGGTTGAGAGGTTTTGGGTGAAATGTTTGACAAGCTGGGCACTCTTGATTACTTTGTTTTGGCGTAAACGTTTGTATAAATAACACCACTAGATTATGAGTTTGTAACAAAATAATTTAATGATAGTATGTGTAATAACTAACCTTTGATATTAGTATTATGTAAAGTTTGTTGAATGGGATAACGCTTCCAGTAAAAAGAAAAAAAAATTTTGGCTTGAAAATATGGGGTGTTATAGTGCTACTTTCAAGGATGCTTGCTATGAGTTAGGTATGTTGGATGATGATAAGGAGTACATTGACAGAATTAGAGATGCAAGTCAATGGGCTTCTGGTGTATATTTAAGGTCTTTATTTGTTATGCTTTTGCTCTCGAATACGTTGTTAAGGCCAGAGTTTGTGTGGCAGGAAACCAAACAATACCTATGTGATGGTATACTTCACCATAAACAGAAAGAACTTGGATATCAAGGTACATTCATATGGTCTTTAATTATTTTTTTTAATATTTAATTGCTACAGTGATTATGTTTTTATATGTATATTAATTTGTATACACTTATATCAAATAATTTTATTTGCAGGTTATTCTATGGAGCCCGAAGATCTTTACAAGCACACATTGTTTAAAATTGAACAACTTTTGCGTAACAGCGGTAGTAGTCTTACGTGTTTTCCTGGAATGCCAGTGCTTCCTGATGATTTTGCAGGTTCTACGTCTAATATAATGATTCACGATGAGCTCTCTTATGACCGTACATCTTTGAGATCAGAGCATGCTGATATGTTTGGTAGTCTGACTTGTGAGCAGAAAGCTATATATGAGAAAATAATGAGTGCTGTTAACAACGATGCTGGAGGTGTTTTCTTTGTATATGGATATGGTGGTACGTGCAAAACATATTTATGGAAATGTTTATCAACAGCTGTTCGAGCAGAAGGAAAGATTGTGTTAAATGTTGCATCAAGTGGAATTGCTTCTTTGTTACTTAGTGGTGGTAGAACGGCGTATTCAAGATTTAAAATTCCAATAAATGTTACTGAGACTTCGCTTTGTTCTATTCAACAAAACAGTCCTCTAGCGGAATTATTGAAGTTAACGTCGTTAATTATTTGGGACGAAGCTCCTATGATACACAAGCATTCGTTTGAGGCACTTGATCGTACTTTAAGAGATATTCTGTGGACAACAAATGCAGATGGTGAAAATATACCCTTTGGAGGTAAAGTTGTTTTATTTGGTGGTGACTTTCGGCAAATTCTTCCGGTTATTCCCAAAGGTAGTCGGCAAGACATGGTCAATGCATCATTAAATTCTTCTTATCTTTGGGATGACATTGAAGTTCTTAAATTGACCGTTAATATGAGATTACAGTCAGGATCAAACGGTGATGATGTAGAAGAAATGAAAGAGTTTGCTGATTAGATTTTAGATGTTAGTAACGGTTTAGTAGGAGGTCCAAATGATGGCGAGGCTGAAATCTCAATTCCTGAAGAGTTTTTAATAACAGAAGGTGATGATCGTATACTGTCTATTATTTCTTCCACGTATCCTGATGTTGTTAAAATCTTTATGAGCCACGTTACTTCCAACAGAGAGAAATTATGGCTCCAACACATGAACATGTAGACAAAATTAATGATCGTTTGCTTGAAATGCTACCTAGTGAATCTGTTGTATATCTGAGTTCGGATGGTATTAGCGCGTGTGACAATTTAGGAGAACAAGATAGTGCTTTAGTATAACACCCCTCATTCTGGACATCAATATTATATGATTTTACTCGGAAGCGTATATTAAAAACATACTTTACTATTATACATAATGGAAATGTACATAACTTTTTCAAAATATGATACACCACATAGGTTAAAGTTATTAAAACACTGTACACATATTACACAAATGGGGTATTATATAATTCCAAACTTAGTTTATAAATAAACTTTATCAGAGTTAGCAGAGCAGTCAAACATCCCTTGCTTTCAAAGCATCACTTCCTGATCACCCCATAATTAACAATCCGAGTGACCATGCGAATTTCAGCTCAATCCGAATTGATATAAAAATTTGTAAATTTTTAGTCACTAAAGGTGTTGGGACACGTGCATTTTTGAAATTTGCGAAACAAAAACTTTTAAAATTCTCGGTTCGTAGTGATCTCAACTCGCAGGTCAACTCGGTTCGCAGAAACTCGACTCGCAACGAAGTAACTCGGTTCGCACAGCCATCTCGGCTCGCAGAAACTCAATTCGCATAGCGAATCAATTCGACTCGCAACATCTCAACTCGCTTCGCGAGATGAACTGGGTTTCTGCGAGTTTCGCTGCTGTTACGAGTTTTCCGAACCAATTCTCACCATAACTTCAAAAAACTCAATTCTATGGTTTCTAACACTTCAACTAACATCATATAACACCTAATAACACCAAATAACAATATAACAAGCTTTAATTTCACTCAATCACCCAATTTCTCATAAAACCCATTTATAAAACTCAAGAATCAAACTCACTTTTTAAAGAAAGATGAGTGAAAGTAATAAGATGGAGATGATGATACAAAGCTGATAGGAATAATCAGAATCACATAAACTAGTTGGGTTATTAATTTGGTATGGAGTTAGAGAGCTTTCAAGTTCTTATTATGAAGATAAATGAAGAAACCTTGAAAACAAAAGAATTTTAAGGTCGGCTCTCACAAACCGCCTCTGTCCCAATTGCTATAATTTTATACCCGTCCTAAATCTATTGTCTAGAACCCGAAAACCATTTGCGAGAAAATTATTGTATTTTACCGTCATCTATAATAATTTAAAATAACTAATATTTCACTATTCACAATAAGTCCTGAGACCTATTTATTTAAGTTTCACAGTAAAACAAATAATATCAGGTAATTCCTAAAACCATTAAATAATCAATTTAAATAAAGAATTACCAGGCCACTGGAGAGGATGTTACAAATCTCCCCTCCTTAAGGAGATTTCGTCTCCGAAATCTCAACATGGTCAAACAATCCAGGATATCTGGATTTCATACTTTCCTTAGTTTCCCAAGTAAGGTTTGAACCTAAACTATGTTTCCATTTGACTAACACCATGGGAATCTGTTTCTTTCTAAGTTTAGTTACTTTCTTGTCAAGAATTTCAACGGGTTCTTCAACGAACTTCTGATTCTGATCCACCCGTAAGTCTTGTAAAGGAAGAATCTGAGACTGATCTTCAATATTGCATTTTCTCAAATAACACACATTAAATGTATTATGAATCCCTGCGAGCTCTGGAGGAAGATCAAGAGTAACTGACTGATCATTTACAACTTGACAAATTCTGGAGGGACCAATGTATCTAGGAGCTAACTTCCCTCGTTTTCCGAACCGAATAACACCTTTCCAGGGAGAAACTTTCAAATAAACAAGTTCGCCTTCAGAAAATGTAACTGGTCTTCTACGTGGATCCGCATACTGTTTCTGCCTGTCACGCGCTGCTTTCAACTTTTCACGTGTAATTGCTACTTTATCCGCTGTTATCTGAATAATATCGGGCCCAGCAAACTGTTTCTCTCCGGCTTCTAACCAACAAGTAGGCGTTCTGCAATGTCTACCATACAACATCTCATATGGAGGCATACCAATACTGGAATGATAGGAATTATTATAAGCAAATTCCACTAACGGTAGATGAGAATCCCAAGAACCGCCATATTCAATAACACACACACGTAACATATCCTCAAGTGTTTGAATCGTACTCTCATTTGGCCATCAGTTTGAGGATGATACAATGTACTGAGATTCACACGTGTACCCAACTCTTGCTGTAAACTTTGCCAGAAATGAGAAATAAACCGAGAATCTCTATCTGACACAATCGACAATGGAATACCATGACGGGAAACAATCTCATTAACATACAACTGGGCAAGCTTACTCAGCGATGCAGTTTCACTAGTAGCCAGAAAATGAGCACTTTTCGTCAATCTGTATACGATAACCCAAATCATATCATTTCCTCGAAATGTACGCGGAAGTTTAGTCACAAAATCCATAGTCAAATGTTCCCACTTCCACTCTGGAATTTCCAACTGTTTCAGTGACCCATATGGCTTCTGGTGTTCAGCTTTGACCTGAGCACAAATATGACAGGTACCAACAAACTGTGTTATATCAGTTTTCATTTGGGCCACCAATACAAGGGTTTCAAGTCATTATACATTCGGGTACTGCCGGGATGAACAGATAAACGTGACTTATGGGCTTCATTCAAAATCATATCCCGAATACCACCAATAAGAGGAATCCACACGCGAGACTGAAAAGTCTTTAATCGTCTAGAATCATCAACTAACAACTCTTTTCTTTTCAACATATTTTCAGACTTCAAATTATGATCCAATAAGGCTTCCAACTGTGCAGCTTTAATTTTATCTACTAAATCTAAGGAAACATCAACTTTCAAATAATAAACTCGGTCAGATGTACCTTTTCGGCTCAAAGCATCAGCAACCACATTAGCCTTGCCTGGATGGTAATGAATGTCACAATCATAATCTTTGATTAACTCTAACCATCGTCTCTGACGCATATTCAACTCTTTCTGAGAAAACATGTACTGAAGACTCTTGTGATCTGTACAGATAATACACCTTGTACCATAAAGATAATGTCTCCATATTTTCAATGCAAATACAACAGCTACCAACTCTAAATCATGAGTAGGGTAATTTCTTTCATGCTGTTTCAACTGCCGAGAAGCATAGGCAATAACTCTATCTCTTTGCATAAGAACACCACCCAAACCAGCATAAGATGCATCACAGTAAACAATAAAGTCATCAGAGCCATCTGATAATGCCAATACAGGTGCCTGACAAAGTAACTATTTCAAGGTCTGAAAAGCTATCTCCTGTGACTCATCTCACTGGAACTTAACATCTTTACGTGTCAATTTGGTTAACGGACCAGCAATCTTTGAAAAGTCTTTAATGAATTTTCGATAATATCCAGCTAGCCCAAGAAAACTCTTGATTTCAGAAGGATTCTTTGGAACATTCCAATTCATAACAGCTTCAATTTTAGCAGGATCAACTTTAACCCAATCATTACAGATAATATGACCCAGAAACTGTACCTCCCAAATCCAGAACTCGCATTTAGAAAACTTGGCGTATAAGTGTTCTCTTTTCAATGTTTCCAACACTATTCTCAAATGCATTTCATGTTCTGATTCAGATTTAGAATATACCGAAATGTCATCGATAAACACAATAACAAATTTATCGAGAAAAGGCCGACAAACACGGTTCATCAAATCCATAAAAACTGCTGGCGCATTTGTCAAACCAAAAGGCATAACCAGGAATTCAAAATGACCATACCTGGTTCGGAAAGCAGTTTTAGGAATATCCTGTTCATGAACACGAACTTGATTGAAAGTCCCTTTTTGCCTTGGATCTAGATGACTAATGACAATGATTGATTGGCGTAAACAAACAATCACACAAACGAATAATAAACTCAAACCGAAACAATGAATCAATCAAAGTAAAACTAGTTTATTAGCTTCTTGAACGTATTGGAACTATTTACAAGGTTGCTTAGTCGACAAATGGTGCTAGGGTTTCGTCAACCTTAGCCGAAAACCCGTAGGTTTCAATTTATACAAAACACAAATCGGCAGACATGCGACACTTGGGAAGTGTCGCATATTGCCGCCCTCATGCGTCACTTACATAAGTGACGCTATGCGACACTAAGGCAAGTGTCGCCTAACACAGAAGCTAAGTGTCGCTATACAAGAAAATGCCTTTTCTATTAAAACTAACTAACGACACTTTACAACTCGATAGACCAACTGACAGACACACTAATATGTATCAACAAAATCCCCCGTGTCTTCAGCTTGGTCTTCAAAAACATCTTCAGTCAAACCCAACCTGGTGGAAATACACCACCAGCATGAATACCAACTTTTACACAAATCTCGACCACCTTCTCAAACTTTGAAGCCTCTTCTTTATCAAATCGATGATATTCCATTTTACTTTAGTGAAGAGCTTTCAAATCTTTCTTTGTCAGATTGATAAGGCTGATCGGATCAAAAACATGAAGAGTCTTTCCATACTTCGCCGGTAAATTCCACTTACCCTTTTCGATCACCGGATCTTCATCAGAAAGATAGTCAATAACCGCTTCTTGAGTAACAGAATCAAACCACCAATATCGTAATCTTTTGAGAAAATCAAGTGGCAGAGACTGTAGTGGCACAGTTTTCAGACTAGCAGCTGGAGGATAATGATATTTGACGATCGGTTCCTGAGTTCTTGGATCTAACTTTTTCTTGTAAGAGTAACGAACTCCCAGCTCTGGTATAATCCTCAAATACTTCTTGCTGTAGATATCTTTTCTAAGAATTTTCTGAAACATGTCACCACGAAAATCATCAGTATGGTTAACAATGTTCAGTTGAGCAAGACGATTCAATTCTTCCTTCGGCAGTGTACTGAAGCAGTTGAATCTCGGCCTGAAGTACTGTACACCATCTCTTCGTTTGATGAGAATCAAAAAGTTGTCAGCATCGAATTTCCAACTTCTGATCAAACCAGTCAAATCGCCTTTAACCTGATAAGTTTTACAAATCTTCAATTCAGGTTTAAGCTTTCGAAACATTGGGAGACCTGAAGACGTAGACGGTTGTGATTGTTCAGGAACAGATTCAGCAGCTGGTTGTTCCTGAGTATTATCTGTTGGAGGTTCTTGATCATCATCAGAATCATCGGACTCAATGATCGGTGCATCAAAATCATAAGGTTGAGCCGGTTGTTTCTGAACAGGTTCCGGTTCTCGCTCAGGCTCCGGTTCCTGATTCGGATTATCCACATACTCTTCATCCGGCCCTGGAACCTCCGCATTCATCTCAATATCATCCGGATCGATTGATATGTGTGCTTCATCAACCGGATTTATCAAACTCTGAAGATACGTGAGATTAACATTTGAGTAATCAACCGAAATTGGTCTCGGTTGTCCTGGAACATCAACAAAGTAATCCAAAGCAATATTTTCATTAATCTGATCTGGAATTACATTTTCAGGTTCTGGGGGAGGGGTTACATTTGTTTCCAAGGTTCTCTGACCTTCCTCCCCCGAAACAACAGTAACCGACTCCAGCTCTAGCAACCTAGACTCAAGATTCGTCACTTGGAGCTTCAATTCACCAACCTGAGCCACATGCAATCGAAGAGAATCAACCTCTGCAGCTTTGACCTCTAAATCTTTGATCTGTGCAGCTTGAGCTTCAACCACTGCTGCCTGATCGTCAAAACGTTTATTCAACTCAACCATTTGAGCTAAAAACTGCTGAAGCATTGCAGGCGTGGGTTCCTGTTGTTGTTGACGTTGCTGACCAGTTTCTTGGATATGAACACCTGTTCTCTGGCGTCTTCTCAATGGTCGATCAGCATAAGACGGAGAAGACCCAGCTGGTCGCTTGCCAAGATTAGGCGGTACATGAACACGCCCCTCAGAGATCCTTCCCAAAATACGCTTAAAGCGTCTAGGATCAGCCAACTGAATACCATCCAAAGCATTCTGAGGTTGTACATCACCTAGAGAGTCAGGTGATGTGGGACCACCGTCAGATTCTTCTGCTGCAACCTCTTCAACCTGCTCAATATCTTTTAAATCCTGAGCAACAGCAGCATCAACCAAGTCATCCTCATTTACTGGAGGCACAACAATATCCTCATATCCATCCCCAGGCGGCGAAACATAGTTTTCGTTCAATATGTGCCCGAACAGCTCGCGATCAGGTAAAACCTGAGAATCCTTAGGAGGGAGCTTGCAGTCGTTGAAAACACGCAAGAGCATTGGCGTCGGAACCAATAACGACCGCTGAACCGGAGCTATTCCCAAATCCAGATCATTCAATAACAACTGAAGAAACCTTGGATAAAGCAGCCACTTATCCTTACCAGCTCGAACATTCTCCACCATATTCCCAAAAACATAACCGCTGAAGTTATACGGTTTGTTATAAACTAACGCCAACATCAACGAAAGAGTCGTATGACTCGCAACATCGTATCCTCCTTTCCTAGGAGATAAACAAACAATAACGATATGACACAAATATCGCCAGACCCTGCAAAGATACTGTTTCCTGAAGTCCATAAGCTGATCCTCAGGATAACCCATTCTCTAAAGACCCCCATAGATAAATGTTGTCTCAAATAAGGTCGGCATCTCGTGTGTGTCATTGAACTGCAACACACGTCGAATCGAATCTTCAGTAATCTCAATCTCATGCCCAAACATAGTAGATACAATCCTTGGGGTATCATTCTCTGTTCTGATAAACGCATGATCGTAGAATTCCTCGATCTGATTCATGTAAACTGGAGTAGACGCTGAAATAGCATGTTGAATCCTAGACCTGCGAAGAAACGCAATCATTGGCCTGAAAGGAAGCGAGTTCTTATGCGTCGAATCCAGAAACGCAACAATATTGTGTCGGGAATTGGTTCGGCGATAATAATCCTGAAGATTCTCCATCTATAACTAAAAACAATAAGAGAACACGATAAAAATCGTTACAGAATAAGCTCAAACATAGAGGTGAATAATTCTGATTGTATAGCGTCGCTAAGCAAGTGACGCCTCAAGAAGAACCGACACTCAAGGAGTGCCGCAATAAAATCAGAAATCAAAGGGATGCGTCACTTGAGGTAAGTGACGCATGGCAAGCGTCACTGGTGTAAGTGACGTTGCCACAGCATGTGTCATTTAAAGTGGTACTGAACAAGTGACGGTTAGGCGTCACTTATAAAGTGATGGATAATGATAGCGGCACTGATAGCGTCACTCAAAGAAGTGACGATAAGAGTGAAAATATAGACCTAGGCGTCACTTAGGGAGTAACGTATAAGAGTGACGCATAAAGGCGTCACTCATCAAGTGACGGTATAAGTGACGTTTAACCTATCAAATTACCATTTAGTGTCACTTATGGAAGTGACGCTCGAAGTGACGCAACGATGAAGATCATCGTGTCACTGTTCAACCCAGAAATCACGAAGAACACAAATTGGGGTTTTTGCAAACGGAGTTAACCAAAAGGTGCGCAATGCATAAACGAGTAAAACACACCGTTTATTAACACAAAACATTAACAAATCGATTCCCAAATTTCGTGATTTCGGTAAACCCTAAAAAACCGTAACTTTAAACAGATGATTAAATCATGAATACGCAATTATAGAAGGTAAAAATTATACCTAATGACGCGTAATGATAAGGAGAACAAGTTCACGGAGGCCGATTGCTCGCAAAACGCTTGAAAAACCACAGATCGATCGGAAATAGCAAACAGTCGAAGTGACGCAACGACAAGAGAAGTGACGCTAGAGCAGTGGAAGTGACGCGTAATGAATAGGGTTGGTGGTGATAATGAGTGCCGGTTAAGGAACTATTTATACCAAAACCCTAATCTGCGTCACTTAGAACGTCTCTTTGTGCGTCACTTATAGCGTCACTAGCAGCGTCACTAACGGAGTGACGCATATCGACAGTTAGTGAAAAATTTTCGAAATTTTGTCGATCTTTTGCGTAGTACTCAATTTGAAAGTAAATGTGACTTGGGTAAGACTAAAGTAGAAAATGAATTAACACAAAATTAATGCAAAAATACAAATATAAACCAAACTTAATACATTCTTTTTGGTGACGGAGTTGATTGAGTCTGGTTAGGGATCATATCGGAATAACATGCAATTATTAGGAATAGTAAGTGTTATTTCGATCATCAGTATATTTGTCCACTTTAAATTTACGTGGCACATTTAAAACACCTTTTATAAAAATTATTCCAAGACGATTATTGGTATTGTTTGTCCACCTAAACATGTTACATCCATGTCTGTGAGTTAACCTGTTATTGTTAGTATGAATATTTCACCATGGTCCCCACCATAGACATACCCCTGTAACCCAGACATGAACATAGTTTCCATATTTAGAAAGAATATAAGAGTATCAATTTTAAGAATCAAGCCAGCGGTGACAGGTCTGTACTTGCGTACAACAGAGCAACATACACTTGATTCAGGTTTAAGCAAAGCCGATCGCAGTCAAACCAAACTTGTGTTTATTCAATTGGCGACCTTGATCAGTATCTTAGAATTTAAGACTTTGCAAGTACATTGACTCACGTTTGCTTAGTTTTGAGAGTAAGCTGAATTGAGACCAGGTCTGCACTTACGTACAACAGAGGAAACAATCAGTAAACTCCCCCAAGAGATCTCAGATATACGATCCAAAAATAAAAGTATGTCAAGCTACGCTAAGGAATTAAGACTTAGAGTCGTACATCATAAGGTGTTTACCACAGTATCATAGACATGTATTTAAGTTACTTCTTAAAAACCCAGAGACCGGTGTGTAGCATGTCTACCAATACATCGTATAATGAAGCTAATTTTTATAAAAACTGTTTTAAATATGTCAGATAAACCTACTGACACATCCAAGATAAACCTTAAAATTCCATTTTGTGCATGTCACCCGATGTACTATCATATCCCAAGTTGTTTACAGACACAACTTCAACGTCTATTTTAAAAATGTAGCAACCGTGCATTTCTTTTATACTAAAGAGCAAAAAGAGTGGCTGTTGCCATGATTTTTTTATTTATTTTTATTTTTTTTTAACACACATAAAAGCAAAAATATACAAAAACAAAATTTCCAAGTCACAAATTACTTTTTAGACACAAAGAACCTTAAACCGATCATATTGACCAGTTCATCAAATCTAGCACTCGAAAAAGCTTTGGTGAATAGGTCGGCACTTTGCTTAAGGGTGTCTATATGGACCAGGTCTATCAAGTGTTTTTCATAGCAATCCCGTATGAAGTGGAACCTAAGTTCTATGTGTTTAGTCTTAGAGTGCTGTACGGGATTGCATGTGATAGATATGGCAGCAGTGTTATCTATGTGAATAGGAGTCATAGTAAGAAGTAACCCGTAATCGCGTAGTTGATGCTGAATCCAGAGAACTTGAGCACAGCAACTAGCAGCAGCAACATACTCAGCCTCTGCTGTAGAAAGAGAAACTGTAGTCTGCTTCTTGCACTGCCAAGAGACCAAACGCGATCCCAGAAATTGACATCCACCAGTTGTTGACTTCTTATCGATACTGCAACCTCCATGATCCGAATCCGAATAGGCTGTAAGAGCGAAAGTCTTCTCATTTGAATACCATAGACCAAGAGTAGGTCTAGCTCTGAGATAACCAAAAATTTGCTTTACTGCCTTCATATGAGACACCTTTGGTTTAGCCTGATATCGTGAGCAGATTGACACGGCAAATACGATGTTCGGCCTAGAGGCAGTCAAATACATAAGAGAACCTATCATCGAACGATAGTCCCTCTCTTTGCAATCTTCGTCTTCCTCAGCAAGTCTAAGATTGTGATTAAGCTCGATAGGAGTCCCATAGGTTTTACAATTGAGCAGATCATACCTAGTCAACATGTCATTGACATATTTTGACTGATGTATATAAATACCTTTTGAAAGCTGCTCAACTTGTACACCTAAAAAGAATGTGAGCTCCCCCATCGTGCTCATCTCAAACTCAGACTTCATGATTTTCTCAAAGTTCTTGCACATTGCCTCATTTATAGAACCGAAGATAATATCGTCCACGTAAACCTGCACAAGTAACATATCTTCCCTATCTCCAGACTGTTCACGAAGAATGAATAGCGTGCTGTCTATGTTGCCCCTCACAAAACCATGCTTAATTAGATGTGTAGTTAGCCTCTCATACCAAAGTCTCGGTGCTTGGTGAAGACCATACAACGCCTTATTCAATTTACAGACGTATTCAGGATGCGTAGGGTCTTCAAAACCAGGAGGCTGCTTAACGTACACATCGGTATCTACTTGTCCATACAGAAACGCACTTTTCACATCAAGTTGATTTACGCGAAATCCCTTAAAGGACGCGTATGCCAGAAAAATGCGAATGGATTCCAAACGAGCAACTGGGGCAAATACATCATCATAGTCCAGACCTTCAATTTGACTAAAGCCTTGAACTACTAGACGTGCTTTATTACGAATCACAACGCCCCGATCATCTATCTTATTGCGATATACCCAACGAGTGCCAGTCAAGTGGGCACCCTTTGGCAATGGAACTACTTCCTAGACTTGCAACTTTTCAAATTGCAACAGTTCCTCTTGCATGGCCTCGATCCAGGATGGATCTTTTAAGGCCTCTTCAACCTTCTTGGGTTCAATTTGCGATAGATGACATGAATTGATATTAGCCAATAGACCCAAAAGTTGCTCAGTATCAGTCTGCTTCGCTTAATGTCGCGTTTGAACAGGAGCATGAGGGTCACCAATGATATTATCAATAGGGTGATCCTTATGTATCCGAGTTACTGGAATTTGATCCGGCACAAGATTCTGTTCCAAGTTGTTCAAATCTCCTTCAGTTGCAGGAGTGTTCGGTGAAGTATCATCATCTTCATCTCCTTGAGTATAGTAATGAGAATAATTCGTCTTTTTTGCTTCCTCTTCCTCCCCTTCTTCTTCTAAGGAAGGCATTAGCGGATCATAGGGAAGCTCCTTCATATAGATAGACTTAGAAGTAGAAGGAGCATCCGAAGACGGTGTAATGGGAGATGGTTTATTTGTGGGTGTAGGTGAGGGTGTAGATGTAGATGCGAATGCGGGTGTTGGACTTGGTGTTGTGGCAGGTGCGGGAGTGGGTGTTGGAGTAGGTGTTGAGGTGGATGTTTGATTTGATGCCGATTCAGGACATGAATATGTCCCATCCGTCTGTGCCAAAGAAGTGATTCTTTCTCAGAAGCCTTTGAAAGGAGACAAGTGTACTCGCTAGTTGTCTCGACAGTTTGCATATTCAGAACATATGTGTCATCTTTCCTCGGTGCTCGCATCAGCACCCATTCCTCAGGAATGACAAAACCCGGCTTCAGTATAACACAATCAGTTTTTGTGAATGCAGTGGTATAATCCTTATCACAAACTTGTGAAACGCTCAGCAAGTTGTGATTGAGTTGTGCCACATAATTCACATTCTCAAAGCTAACATTTCCATTTGTTAGCGTTCCCCGACCCAAAATCGTTCCTCCTGTATCTCCAGCAAAGGCAACATATCCTCCTGCAAATCGTTTAATATCCACAAGAAGAGACACATCGCCAGTCATGTGTCGCGAGCAGCCACTGTCTAAGTACCATTTACTATCTCTCACACGTTCAGACTGCTACAACATACAAAAATAAGGAGATTAGTGAGAAACGGTGACCCAAGCCTTTACATACTTAGGTACACCGAAGTCATCAACAATAATCACATCAGATAGAATTTTATTTTTTAACAAATCAGAATTTTCATCTGATGGGTTATTATTGACAACTTTAGAGTCAACAGCAGACTCTTTTCTTTTCCAAACCTTAGATGGTTCGGAAATTGGTTTGGAAGTGATTTCGGGCTTTTGTTTTGGCAAAAGATTTTGCTCAACATCACTTTGCTTCTTAACCGGCTTGGGAGAGATAGAATAACGCCTAGGTGGAGATTTTGAAAACGAATTCTTATAAAAAGAAGTTCTAGGCATTTCTCTCCCTTAGCGTTGGTTAGAAAGCTTTGGACAGTCACGGATTAAATGTCCCTGTTTCTTGCAATAGAAATAGGAACGCATCTCAACAAATGGTTGAGGTTGAGGATATACCGGAGGAGGAGGAGGAGGAGGAGAAGCATTCCTTGAACATGCACAATGTGTACACGTTTTAGGTGGTGCTTTCTCAGATTTAATGGTTGAAGTAGAAGGTTTGTTATGAGAAACTTTATCATTATTTACATTTAAACTTCGTTTCAAAATCTTTACAGGTGTCTGTAAAGTTTGAATGTTCTCATTTAAAACATTTTCTTTTTCTTTTTGAACCTTAAATGGTTCAGTTTGCAAAATTTCAGGTTTAACTTCAACCTTCTTAATCTTTGGATACTCCTGTTCGGTAATATCCTCAATCTCAACGACCTCCTCTAAACTGACTGGAGGTGTACTCCCAGACATAACAAAAGTAGGCAAGGGATACCCTGGCCGTTTAGTTTTCTCCTTTGCCTCCCTTTTGGGATTGGATTTAACTTCTTTAGAATTTGTAGCTGACCATGATGAGTAGTCAGTCACAAGTTCTTCGGTGCCTTCTTTAACAGGCAGAGGATAGTGTAACACCCGCATAATTAGGATAATTAGTTATGCCAAATTGTTTGTAACTAGTTGTAATTAGTATGTAATAGGACTAATTACAGGCTCTATTAGTATATATATATATAAAAGGTGATTTATATATATATGTGCATACTTACGCGATTTGGATTAATCGTACGCATTAACCGGACGGAGTCCGACACAGTTATTTGGACGTTGGTGACAGAAATTTACTTAAATAACGAGAAAGTATCTTGTTGTATAAAATACGCAACTGAACGACCATTATTTACATATTATCGCGACGACATTTTAAATAATGCAACAAAACGTAATAAACGCGAATTAATAATTTAAATACTTCGACAAATGTTTTTATCATTAATTTCAAGGTATTTTTATTTAAATACTCCAATTATATTTTAAAAATATAAACTTTTGGTTAAATATTAAAAACAAGTGATTAAACGATTAGGACACGAAGTCAACACTGTATTTTTGGGAGTATTTCCCCCTCCTCCCTTGATGGATCAGCCATCAACCCCACCTCCACCCCAAATTCCTCTTTCATTTTCATTTTTACCAAACACACACAAACCATAAACTCTCTCAACTTAAATCACACCCATATTTTCGGAATCAAATCTCGACCACGAAAATTACATATTCGGAATCACCATCACGAGTGGAGCAAGAATATAAAGACCGTTTTCATCATTTCATCCTCCATCTAGCTCGATTTGCAAAAGTAAGAAATTTCTAAAATCTTAGATCTACTCAATTTGGTGTAATGTTTTGATGTTTTGATGTGTACACAACATAGTTATAACCTAATACATGAAGAAAACACGTTTTTATAGCTCAAAAATGGGTTAGATTTGCGTTTTTGATCGGAAATGTTCGAAACCCGAAAGTTTCTGGGTTGGTGTTCATCATTGCGACGTAGTGGGCGACGTCGCACAAATACTCAACGTCGCATATAGCGACGCAGACTCTAACGTCGCAGACTCAAACAACGTCGCACTTAGCGACGACCCATATTACGTCGCATTAATTTGCGAATGTCACACTTAGCGACGTCGTACTCAACGTCGCAATCCTTGCCTGCGACGTCGCACCCAACGTCGCAGAAATCAGAATTTTTAAAGAGATTTTCACTAAAACTATGTAGAAAATGTGCATTTTTCCCTCCGAGCTGACTCGGCAGCTCGACCCCGACCAGGGGCTCTGCCCCTTGGAACCCCGCAACCAGGGGCGCTGCCCCCGGACCCCCGTCGTTTCAGTACAAAATGTTTCAAACGCAATGATAATACTTTGACTATTACTAATACAAACCGTCACCAATGGGCCAAACATGTTTTCTAACAAACGAACAATTACAAACATACGGATAAACACTGGATATACTAGTTGTGTACAACCAAACGAAACGTCTCGTGAGACGCATACTTACATAACTTCATATGATTAGGCATTTGAAGGTTACGGGTTCGGAGAACCTACTTGCTATAATTACTACTTGCTATTTGCTACAGCTTATTTCAAGACTCAGGTGAGTCTTACGGCCCCACTTTTACTGTTTTATCGTATTGGGGGAGAAACATGCTACTACTTTTCCTTGAACACAAGTACTAAAACTGTTTACTATACCAAACGGAATTGCATGAGTTGTTTACTATTTACAGAAGTCTCTCCATCATATATCGTTAGTTATGGACTTAAGCGCGAACACTAGTTAATGGATCCATTAGGGAAATGACCCTCCCCACCAGGGGCAGTAGCGCTGCCACGTACTGATTTACACGTAGAAACGGGTGACTACTTATTCGTTACTGATGCTTGCTCATTTACGAGCATGTCACGGGAGCAAACTTATTACTTACGGGTTAAGCTTCGATTATGAGCCTCATGGCAACGGTATAAACTTACTTATTTACATTTGCTGGATTGCAAATACTGGTTTTACGATTGCTGGATTGCAATTGCTGATTTTACGCCTGCGGGCATTACTAATGAAATCTCGTGTTCAAAGCTGATATTACTTACAAACCTGTGAGATTCACCAACCTTTGGTTGACACTTTTTAGCATGTTTTCTCAGGTACCCGTATAACACCGCAATATTCCAAGAGACAAATTTTTTTTTTTTTTACATATATCGGAAGCGATTAAATACAAATCATGCATTATAGATTGCGTATAACATAGTTCCTAAAACACAATCTATGCCTGCATGATAAGTTGGTTAGATAACCCCATTAGTTACAACATTAAGTTAGGTGTTATTTAAATTCCAAAACATAAGTTTATAAACGACTACATGTCGTATAGTCAGAGTAGGCAGTCAAACATTCTTCCAACTAACTTCTTGCCCACCCACATCAAAAGTAATCTGCAAGAAGTGAGGAGAGGGATTAGCACGAAGCTAAGTGAATAGATCACAACTATCAATCTAAACTATCATAGCAATTGATCACCACAAAGCATCATAACAAATACATCAAAGAGGATCGGTGGTCCTTGAGGTACCCTCATGCCGCGGTGGTTCCCCAAGTAACACTTATAACCACTGAAGGCCAAACAGTGGTCTTACCGATAGTTTAGTACCATTACTACATACGACATGATTTCAATAAACAACACATGTACAGAGTCCTCATGTCGTCCAAAGTAATAGTATCCAAACCCAATATCATATTGACCCCTGACAAGATAGCACATTCCATAATCATCATGGCAAAATGTACTTATTCAATATATAACTGTAAAACCATGTTTACCCGTTGTAACCAGATTGTTACAACTAATTCAGAAAGAGAGTCAATGATCCACTCACCCTTACTTTCACAATCTCCACTCAAAGTTCTTATGTTATTGAGTCTTCGGTTTATCTGGAAACATAAACAATTAACGAATTAGGAACCCATTTGAAATAATGTAATTCATGTCAAATACGTCACTTAATAATAAGCTTAAGGTTCCACATTTATTTTCACCTATCAAGTTTTACTTAGCGCACAAATGTACATATATGCACAAATACACACACACACACATATATATATATATATATACACCGAAGTACAACACGACAAACTGATTGTTGTCCACTTTTAGACCCAAAGCCGATCGGCTAAGGGTCCCTAGCCGTTCGGCTAAGCCCAACCGATCGGCTATATCATAGCCGATCTGCTTTATTAGTTAATTTTCAAACTTCGGTTCAAGTGGCTGAGTTCTGTGATGATTTTGAACTAACCTAACCGATCTGCTAAATTAAGCCGATCTGCTTTACTACCTTAGCCGATCGGCTTCTTCATAACCGATCGGCTATGAAGAAGAAACCCAGGTACTCAGTTCCTTATCACAACCTGATCCGAAACAAAACCCCAATTCACCAATTTAAGGACATACTACACGATTTATACATGAAAATAACTTAAGGCATCATCATATATCAAGTTCTAACAACAACTATCTTCCTAAATCATCAATCTAAGCATAATCACTCATTTACCTATTTTATCAAACCCTAACACATAAACACATATTCAAAGACAATTTAAACTTACAATCGAAGTAGCAACTATATAGATGATGATGTTGATCAGTGGTAACCACGAATCCAAGCTCTAATCGATTGATCAAAGTTTCTCCTTAGATTTCCCTAATTTTTCAAGTATATGGGGTGTGTATTTTGTTTGAGGAGTTAGAAGAAATTGGGGAAGAAAGAAAACAAATAGGCCGATCCATTTCCAAGTTGGGTATAAGTTGGTTACCAAATAATACCCGCTCTATATCTATTGTCTGGAACCTAAGAACCGTTTACGTGAAAATATATATTATTATACCGTCAACTATAATAATTTAAAACAAGTAATAATTCATGTATCACAATAAGTCATTTGACCACTGGACATATTTATTTCAATTAGCCAAATAATACTAATTATTTCTAAACTAAATTAAATAATCAAATGAGTTAAGTACATTACCAAATTTCTCCTAGGCCGGTAACGAGGATGTTACAAATCTTCCCTCCTTAAGAAGATTTCGTCCCCGAAATCTCGTCACGCTCAAAGAGATTAGGGTAACGCACCCTCATGCTTTCCTCCGTTTCCCACGTAAGGTTAGCACCCAAACTATGTCGCCACTTAACCAAAACCATGGGTATCTCCTTCTTTCGAAGTTTAGTCACTTTTCTATCTACAAGCTCTATGGGTTCTTCTACAAGTTTCTGACTTAAGTCGACACGCAAGTCTTGTGACGGAAGGACTTGGGATTGGTCCTCCACCTTACATTTTCTTAAGTAACAAACATTGAAGGTATCATGAATACCCGCTAATTCAGGAGGAAGATCTAACGATACTGTTTGATCATTAACTACTTGGCGAATTCTAAATGGCCCAATAAACCTAGGAGCAAGTTTACCACGCTTACCAAACCGAATCACACCTTTCCAAGGGGAAACCTTTAAGTAAACCCATTCACCCACCATAAACGAAACCGGACGGCGCCGCGGATCAGCATACTGTTTCTGTCTATCACGTGCCGCTTTTAACTTCTCACGAGCAATGGCTACCTTATCAGCAGTAATCTGAACAATATCTGGACCCGCAAATTGTTTCTCACCCGCTTCCAACCAACATGTGGGTGTTCTACAACGACGCCCATAAAGCATTTCATACGGAGGCATACCTATACTCGAGTGATAAGAATTATTATACGCAAACTCAATCAATGGCAGGTGGGAATCCCAAGACCCACCATATTCCAACACACAAGCACGCAACATGTCCTCCAAAGTTTGAATGGTGCGCTCTGATTGACCGTCCGTCTGAGGGTGATAAGCCGTACTCAAATTAATTCGGGTACCCAATTCCTTCTGCAAACCTTGCCAAAACCCGGACACGAATCGTGGATCTCTATCCGACACAATAGATAAAGGAATTCCATGTCATGAAACGATCTCATTGACGTACAATTGGGATAATTTACTCAAAGAAGCCGTCTCACTAGTAGCAAGAAAGTGAGCACTCTTAGTCAATCGGTCCACAATCACCCAAATCATGTCGTTTCCTCTAATGATTCGCGGGAATTTTGTTACAAAGTCCATCGTAATGTTTTCCCATTTCCACTCGGGGATCTCAAGTTGTTTCAACGACCCATACGGTTTCTGGTGCTCGGCCTTTACTTGAGAGCATATATGGCATGATTCCACAATTCGAGCAACATCCATTTTCAAAGTAGGCCACCAATATAAAGGTTTCAGATCATTATACATTTTTGTGCTTCCGGGATGGACCGACAATTTGGACTTATGAGCTTCCATCAGTATTACATCACGAAGCCCACCAAGCAAAGGAACCCAAACACGAGATTGGAATGTCTTTAATCCACGAGAATCGTCACATAACAGTTCTTTTCTTTTCAATAGAATCTCGGCTTTCAAATTTTGATCCAACAATGCTTCCATTTGTGCCATTCTCAATTTGTCAATCAAATCCGAGGAAACTTCTAATCGCATAAAACAACCCTTCTCGAGTTTCCCTTTTCGACTCAACGCATCTGCGACCACATTCGCCTTACCCGGATGGTAACGAATTTCACAATCATAATCTTTTATCAACTCCAACCATCGCCTCTGACGCATATTCAGTTCTTTCTGAGAAAACATGTATTGAAGACTCTTGTGATCCGTACAAATAACGCATTTAGTACCATACAAATAGTGTCTCCAGATTTTCAAGGCAAAGACTACTGCTGCAAGTTCCAAGTCATGGGTAGGATAATTCTTTTCATGAGGCTTAAGCTGACGAGAAACATACGCAATGACCCGACCACGTTGCATCAAGACGCCACCTAACCCCGCATGCGAAGCATCACAATACACAATAAAATCCTCGGACCCTTCAGGCAAGGCTAAAATTGGAGCCTGACACAATAACTGTTTCAAAGTCTGGAAAGCCGACTCTTGTTGATCATTCCACTGAAACTTAACATCCTTTCGAGTCAATTTCGTCAAAGGACCCGCGAGCTTAGAGAAATCCTTGATGAACTTTCGATAGTAACCCGCTAGACCGAGAAAACTCTTAATCTCCGAAGCAGACTTAGGCGCTTGCCAATTCATAACTGCCTCAACCTTAGATGGATCAACCTTAACTCCATCCTCACAAATGATATGCCCCAAAAACTGAACCTCACGCAACCAAAACTCACATTTGGAGAACTTAGCATACAACTTCTCCTGTTTCAAAGTGTCGAGTACTAAACGCAAGTGTACTTCATGATCAGCCTCAGTCTTAGAATAAATCAATATATCATCAATAAATACAATAACGAACTTATCAAGATAGGCCCGACAAACTCTATTCATCAAATCCATAAAGACCGCCGGAGCATTAGTCAACCCAAAAGGAATAACAAGAAATTCATAATGACCATATCTAGTGCGAAAAGCCGTCTTAGGAATATCCTCCTCACAAACCCGCACTTGATGATAACCCGACCTCAAGTCAATCTTAGAAAAATAGGAAGACCCTTGTAATTGATCAAATAATTCATCTATTCGAGGCAAAGGGTACTTATTCTTTATGGTTCGCTTATTCAACTCTCTATAATCAATACACATCCGAAGGGTGCCATCCTTCTTTTTAACAAACAACACGGGTGCACCCCAAGGAGACGAACTAGGCCTGGCGAAACCCTTATCTAATAGCTCCTGGATTTGGGTCATCATTTCACGAATTTCGGAGGGAGCTAATCTATAAGGAGCCTTAGCTACGGGAGTAGAACCCGGAATTAGGTCAATTTTATATTCCACCTCTCTAATGGGAGGTAACCCAGGCAATTCATCAGGAAAGACGTCAGGGTAATCAGAAACCACCCGAACATTGGAAACGGTTTTCTTTTCTAATTTTGCATCAACTATATAAGCCAGGTAGGATACACACCCCTTAGCTAGAGATTTACTAGCTTTCATCATAGAAATCATAGGGATACTACCTCCTTCCCGTTCCCCTCGAGCCACAACATATGACTCATCCGAGATTGGAATCCTAATTAGTTTCTTATGGCACTCTATACTTGCCTTATTCTTACTTAACCAATCCATGCCTAAAACCGCATCAAAACTGGGGATAGGCATCAATAGAAAAGAAATTGGGAAACTATGATCCTCAATCAAGATGCTAGCTCCAGTCACCGATGTGGTAACTGGAACTATCTTGCCATTTGCTATCTCAACCTCAATAGGATTTGTAATACAAGTGGGAGTCAATTTCAGTTTATCGCAGAAAAGCATAGATATAAATGAGCAATTGGCTCCCGAATCACACAGAACAATAGCTGGTACAGAGTTGATTAGAAATGTACCAGTTATAACATCTTCAGTCCTGACAGCATCATCAGCTGTCATTTGGAATGCCCTACCAGTTGCCGTTGGTGGATTCTTTCTTTTCTGGCCAGAAGATGAAGACCCTCCAACCACACCCATCTTTTGTTTCCCAGCCTCCGGACACAAACCCGAACGATGACCTTCCTTTTGACAATTCCAACACACATGTCTAGGAAACGCACAATCCTTGATGTCATGACCAAGTTGTCCACATTTGATACACCTAGCAGTTTGTGGAGTGCAAGGACCCGTGTGTCGCGATTTACAATTGTGGCACCAATTGTTTCTGTCCAATGATTTACTATCCGAACTGGACTTCTTAGGTTGATGAGATCCCTGCCATTTCTTCTTTCCAGGACTACCCGAAGATTCACCCTTGGGTTTAAATGAAGATTTTTCCTTAACCTCCAAACCTTGTGCCCTAACATCCCCATCCACAGAACGAGCAAGATCAAAAGCCTGGGAAAGAGTACCCGCCAATCTCACGGTCGTCCGATAAGTATGCGGTAACATTCCCACAAAATGGTCAATCTTCATACGTTCCTCCGGTACCCATTGTTGCACAAATCTCAACTTGTCAGTGAATTGGGAAATGAGATCATCCATCGTCATCTTATCCGTTAATTGCAAATCCAAAAACTCACGTCGAATCCTAGTCATGTCAAATCCAGAACAATACTTCTTACAAACCTCATTGTGGAAATCAGACCAACAAATTGAGGCTCTCTGCTGTGGGGTAAAATGCGATGTAATGGAATCCCACCAAACCATTGCGGGACCCTAGAGAAGTTGCACCGCAAAAGGAACCTTGACTTCCTCTTCACATCGACAAACCTCAAACTTTCTTTCCACATCCCTCAACCAATCCAAGGTAACGGAGGGATTTGTACTACCCGAATAATCCGATGGTCCACAAGACTTGAAAGTCTTAAAAGAGCATAGCTTAGGTTGATTCTGAGCTTGAAAAATCGGAGTCTGATAACCCGAAGGTCCGGAAGAGAACGGAGCCGAAATTGGATAGGTACCATAGTGTGGATGATGATAATAAGACTGAGATACTGGAATTTGTGAAGTCACCAAAAGTGGTGGTACAGTGCTAACAGTAGGTGGCAAAGATTGCAAGATTTGTTGAGAAGACCGGGTTTGTTGTTGTTGCAAAAACTGTTGCTCTATTGCCTTAAGTCTCAGATTTTCTGTCTCTAGATGAATCATATAATCATCATGATCAAAATCCCCTGCAGAAAAGGTAGTTCCAGTTTGACCCTGGCTAACATTTTGGGTTTCAGGAGGGGATACATTAGTTCGGGGGGCATCATTGGGTGTGTCAGCTGGAGGTTCATTCTCTGCCATATCTGTACCAAAACAACATCTCATAACACGTTAGTTGTTAGTACCTATATACTAACCAACTTCACATGCTAACGAAATCCCACTCATAGGAATGATTGACTGACACACATAGATTTGGGATTGAACACTTAACCCATGCTCAATTCACCCAAACCTAGGCTCTGATACCAATTTATAACACCGCAATATTCCAAGAGACAAATTTTTTTTTTTTTTTTTTTACATATATCGGAAGCGATTAAATACAAATCATGCATTATAGATTGCGTATAACATAGTTCCCAAAACACAATCTATGCCTGCATGATAAGTTGGTTAGATAACCCCATTAGTTACAACATTAAGTTAGGTGTTATTTAAATTCCAAAACATAAGTTTATAAACGACTACATGTCGTATAGTCAGAGTAGGCAGTCAAACATTCTTCCAACTAACTTCTTGCCCACCCACATCAAAAGTAATCTGCAAGAAGTGAGGAGAGGGATTAGCACGAAGCTAAGTGAATAGATCACAACTATCAATCTAAACTATCATAGCAATTGATCACCACAAAGCATCATAACAAATACATCAAAGAGGATCGGTGGTCCTTGAGGTACCCTCATGCCGCGGTGGTTCCCCAAGTAACACTTATAACCACTGAAGGCCAAACAGTGGTCTTACCGATAGTTTAGTACCATTACTACATACGACATGATTTCAATAAACAACACATGTACAGAGTCCTCATGTCGTCCAAAGTAATAGTATCCAAACCCAATATCATATTGACCCCTGACAAGATAGCACATTCCATAATCATCATGGCAAAATGTACTTATTCAATATATAACTGTAAAACCATGTTTACCCGTTGTAACCGGATTGTTACAACTAATTCAGAATATAAAGACCGTTTTCATCATTTCATCCTCCATCTAGCTCGATTTGCAAAAGTAAGAAATTTCTAAAATCTTAGATCTACTCAATTTGGTGTAATGTTTTGATGTTTTGATGTGTACACAACATAGTTATAACCTAATACATGAAGAAAACACGTTTTTATAGCTCAAAAATGGGTTAGATTTGCGTTTTTGATCGGAAATGTTCGAAACCCGAAAGTTTCTGGGTTGGTGTTCATCATTGCGACGTAGTGGGCGACGTCGCACAAATACTCAACGTCGCATATAGCGACGCAGACTCTAACGTCGCAGACTCAAACAACGTCGCACTTAGCGACGACCCATATTACGTCGCATTAATTTGCGAATGTCACACTTAGCGACGTCGTACTCAACGTCGCAATCCTTGCCTGCGACGTCGCACCCAACGTCGCAGAAATCAGAATTTTTAAAGAGATTTTCACTAAAACTATGTAGAAAATGTGCATTTTTCCCTCCGAGCTGACTCGGCAGCTCGACCCCGACCAGGGGCTCTGCCCCTTGGACCCCGCCAAGGGGTTGCCACCCCTTGGAACCCCGCAACCAGGGGCGCTGCCCCCGGACCCCCGTCGTTTCAGTACAAAATGTTTCAAACGCAATGATAATACTTTGACTATTACTAATACAAACCGTCACCAATGGGCCAAACATGTTTTCTAACAAACGAACAATTACAAACATACGGATAAACACTGGATATACTAGTTGTGTACAACCAAACGAAACGTCTCGTGAGACGCATACTTACATAACTTCATATGATTAGGCATTTGAAGGTTACGGGTTCGGAGAACCTACTTGCTATAATTACTACTTGCTATTTGCTACAGCTTATTTCAAGACTCAGGTGAGTCTTACGGCCCCACTTTTACTGTTTTATCGTATTGGGGGAGAAACATGCTACTACTTTTCCTTGAACACAAGTACTAAAACTGTTTACTATACCAAACGGAATTGCATGAGTTGTTTACTATTTACAGAAGTCTCTCCATCATATATCGTTAGTTATGGACTTAAGCGCGAACACTAGTTAATGGATCCATTAGGGAAATGACCCTCCCCACCAGGGGCAGTAGCGCTGCCACGTACTGATTTACACGTAGAAACGGGTGACTACTTATTCGTTACTGATGCTTGCTCATTTACGAGCATGTCACGGGAGCAAACTTATTACTTACGGGTTAAGCTTCGATTATGAGCCTCATGGCAACGGTATAAACTTACTTATTTACATTTGCTGGATTGCAAATACTGGTTTTACGATTGCTGGATTGCAATTGCTGATTTTACGCCTGCGGGCATTACTAATGAAATCTCGTGTTCAAAGCTGATATTACTTACAAACCTGTGAGATTCACCAACCTTTGGTTGACACTTTTTAGCATGTTTTCTCAGGTACCCGTATAACACCGCAATATTCCAAGAGACAAATTTTTTTTTTTTACATATATCGGAAGCGATTAAATACAAATCATGCATTATAGATTGCGTATAACATAGTTCCCAAAACACAATCTATGCCTGCATGATAAGTTGGTTAGATAACCCCATTAGTTACAACATTAAGTTAGGTGTTATTTAAATTCCAAAACATAAGTTTATAAACGACTACATGTCGTATAGTCAGAGTAGGCAGTCAAACATTCTTCCAACTAACTTCTTGCCCACCCACATCAAAAGTAATCTGCAAGAAGTGAGGAGAGGGATTAGCACGAAGCTAAGTGAATAGATCACAACTATCAATCTAAACTATCATAGCAATTGATCACCACAAAGCATCATAACAAATACATCAAAGAGGATCGGTGGTCCTTGAGGTACCCTCATGCCGCGGTGGTTCCCCAAGTAACACTTATAACCACTGAAGGCCAAACAGTGGTCTTACCGATAGTTTAGTACCATTACTACATACGACATGATTTCAATAAACAACACATGTACAGAGTCCTCATGTCGTCCAAAGTAATAGTATCCAAACCCAATATCATATTGACCCCTGACAAGATAGCACATTCCATAATCATCATGGCAAAATGTACTTATTCAATATATAACTGTAAAACCATGTTTACCCGTTGTAACCAGATTGTTACAACTAATTCAGAAAGAGAGTCAATGATCCACTCACCCTTACTTTCACAATCTCCACTCAAAGTTCTTATGTTATTGAGTCTTCGGTTTATCTGGAAACATAAACAATTAACGAATTAGGAACCCATTTGAAATAATGTAATTCATGTCAAATACGTCACTTAATAATAAGCTTAAGGTTCCACATTTATTTTCACCTATCAAGTTTTACTTAGCGCACAAATGTACATATATGCACAAATACACACACACACACATATATATATATATATATATATATATATATACACCGAAGTACAACACGACAAACTGATTGTTGTCCACTTTTAGACCCAAAGCCGATCGGCTAAGGGTCCCTAGCCGTTCGGCTAAGCCCAACCGATCGGCTATATCATAGCCGATCTGCTTTATTAGTTAATTTTCAAACTTCGGTTCAAGTGGCTGAGTTCTGTGATGATTTTGAACTAACCTAACCGATCTGCTAAATTAAGCCGATCTGCTTTACTACCTTAGCCGATCGGCTTCTTCATAACCGATCGGCTATGAAGAAGAAACCCAGGTACTCAGTTCCTTATCACAACCTGATCCGAAACAAAACCCCAATTCACCAATTTAAGGACATACTACACGATTTATACATGAAAATAACTTAAGGCATCATCATATATCAAGTTCTAACAACAACTATCTTCCTAAATCATCAATCTAAGCATAATCACTCATTTACCTATTTTATCAAACCCTAACACATAAACACATATTCAAAGACAATTTAAACTTACAATCGAAGTAGCAACTATATAGATGATGATGTTGATCAGTGGTAACCACGAATCCAAGCTCTAATCGATTGATCAAAGTTTCTCCTTAGATTTCCCTAATTTTTCAAGTATATGGGGTGTGTATTTTGTTTGAGGAGTTAGAAGAAATTGGGGAAGAAAGAAAACAAATAGGCCGATCCATTTCCAAGTTGGGTATAAGTTGGTTACCAAATAATACCCGCTCTATATCTATTGTCTGGAACCTAAGAACCGTTTACGTGAAAATATATATTATTATACCGTCAACTATAATAATTTAAAACAAGTAATAATTCATGTATCACAATAAGTCATTTGACCACTGGACATATTTATTTCAATTAGCCAAATAATACTAATTATTTCTAAACTAAATTAAATAATCAAATGAGTTAAGTACATTACCAAATTTCTCCTAGGCCGGTAACGAGGATGTTACAAATCTTCCCTCCTTAAGAAGATTTCGTCCCCGAAATCTCGTCACGCTCAAAGAGATTAGGGTAACGCACCCTCATGCTTTCCTCCGTTTCCCACGTAAGGTTAGCACCCAAACTATGTCGCCACTTAACCAAAACCATGGGTATCTCCTTCTTTCGAAGTTTAGTCACTTTTCTATCTACAAGCTCTATGGGTTCTTCTACAAGTTTCTGACTTAAGTCGACACGCAAGTCTTGTGACGGAAGGACTTGGGATTGGTCCTCCACCTTACATTTTCTTAAGTAACAAACATTGAAGGTATCATGAATACCCGCTAATTCAGGAGGAAGATCTAACGATACTGTTTGATCATTAACTACTTGGCGAATTCTAAATGGCCCAATAAACCTAGGAGCAAGTTTACCACGCTTACCAAACCGAATCACACCTTTCCAAGGGGAAACCTTTAAGTAAACCCATTCACCCACCATAAACGAAACCGGACGGCGCCGCGGATCAGCATACTGTTTCTGTCTATCACGTGCCGCTTTTAACTTCTCACGAGCAATGGCTACCTTATCAGCAGTAATCTGAACAATATCTGGACCCGCAAATTGTTTCTCACCCGCTTCCAACCAACATGTGGGTGTTCTACAACGACGCCCATAAAGCATTTCATACGGAGGCATACCTATACTCGAGTGATAAGAATTATTATACGCAAACTCAATCAATGGCAGGTGGGAATCCCAAGACCCACCATATTCCAACACACAAGCACGCAACATGTCCTCCAAAGTTTGAATGGTGCGCTCTGATTGACCGTCCGTCTGAGGGTGATAAGCCGTACTCAAATTAATTCGGGTACCCAATTCCTTCTGCAAACCTTGCCAAAACCCGGACACGAATCGTGGATCTCTATCCGACACAATAGATAAAGGAATTCCATGTCGTGAAACGATCTCATTGACGTACAATTGGGATAATTTACTCAAAGAAGCCGTCTCACTAGTAGCAAGAAAGTGAGCACTCTTAGTCAATCGGTCCACAATCACCCAAATCATGTCGTTTCCTCTAATGGTTCGCGGGAATTTTGTTACAAAGTCCATCGTAATGTTTTCCCATTTCCACTCGGGGATCTCAAGTTGTTTCAACGACCCATACGGTTTCTGGTGCTCGGCCTTTACTTGAGAGCATATATGGCATGATTCCACAATTCGAGCAACATCCATTTTCAAAGTAGGCCACCAATATAAAGGTTTCAGATCATTATACATTTTTGTGCTTCCGGGATGGACCGACAATTTGGACTTATGAGCTTCCATCAGTATTACATCACGAAGCCCACCAAGCAAAGGAACCCAAACACGAGATTGGAATGTCTTTAATCCACGAGAATCGTCACATAACAGTTCTTTTCTTTTCAATAGAATCTCGGCTTTCAAATTTTGATCCAACAATGCTTCCATTTGTGCCATTCTCAATTTGTCAATCAAATCCGAGGAAACTTCTAATCGCATAAAACAACCCTTCTCGAGTTTCCCTTTTCGACTCAACGCATCTGCGACCACATTCGCCTTACCCGGATGGTAACGAATTTCACAATCATAATCTTTTATCAACTCCAACCATCGCCTCTGACGCATATTCAGTTCTTTCTGAGAAAACATGTATTGAAGACTCTTGTGATCCGTACAAATAACGCATTTAGTACCATACAAATAGTGTCTCCAGATTTTCAAGGCAAAGACTACTGCTGCAAGTTCCAAGTCATGGGTAGGATAATTCTTTTCATGAGGCTTAAGCTGACGAGAAACATACGCAATGACCCGACCACGTTGCATCAAGACGCCACCTAACCCCGCATGCGAAGCATCACAATACACAATAAAATCCTCGGACCCTTCAGGCAAGGCTAAAATTGGAGCCTGACACAATAACTGTTTCAAAGTCTGGAAAGCCGACTCTTGTTGATCATTCCACTGAAACTTAACATCCTTTCGAGTCAATTTCGTCAAAGGACCCGCGAGCTTAGAGAAATCCTTGATGAACTTTCGATAGTAACCCGCTAGACCGAGAAAACTCTTAATCTCCGAAGCAGACTTAGGCGCTTGCCAATTCATAACTGCCTCAACCTTAGATGGATCAACCTTAACTCCATCCTCACAAATGATATGCCCCAAAAACTGAACCTCACGCAACCAAAACTCACATTTGGAGAACTTAGCATACAACTTCTCCTGTTTCAAAGTGTCGAGTACTAAACGCAAGTGTACTTCATGATCAGCCTCAGTCTTAGAATAAATCAATATATCATCAATAAATACAATAACGAACTTATCAAGATAGGCCCGACAAACTCTATTCATCAAATCCATAAAGACCGCCGGAGCATTAGTCAACCCAAAAGGAATAACAAGAAATTCATAATGACCATATCTAGTGCGAAAAGCCGTCTTAGGAATATCCTCCTCACAAACCCGCACTTGATGATAACCCGACCTCAAGTCAATCTTAGAAAAATAGGAAGACCCTTGTAATTGATCAAATAATTCATCTATTCGAGGCAAAGGGTACTTATTCTTTATGGTTCGCTTATTCAACTCTCTATAATCAATACACATCCGAAGGGTGCCATCCTTCTTTTTAACAAACAACACGGGTGCACCCCAAGGAGACGAACTAGGCCTGGCGAAACCCTTATCTAATAGCTCCTGGATTTGGGTCATCATTTCACGAATTTCGGAGGGAGCTAATCTATAAGGAGCCTTAGCTACGGGAGTAGAACCCGGAATTAGGTCAATTTTATATTCCACCTCTCTAATGGGAGGTAACCCAGGCAATTCATCAGGAAAGACGTCAGGGTAATCAGAAACCACCCGAACATTGGAAACGGTTTTCTTTTCTAATTTTGCATCAACTATATAAGCCAGGTAGGATACACACCCCTTAGCTAGAGATTTACTAGCTTTCATCATAGAAATCATAGGGATACTACCTCCTTCCCGTTCCCCTCGAGCCACAACATATGACTCATCCGAGATTGGAATCCTAATTAGTTTCTTATGGCACTCTATACTTGCCTTATTCTTACTTAACCAATCCATGCCTAAAACCGCATCAAAACTGGGGATAGGCATCAATAGAAAAGAAATTGGGAAACTATGATCCTCAATCAAGATGCTAGCTCCAGTCACCGATGTGGTAACTGGAACTATCTTGCCATTTGCTATCTCAACCTCAATAGGATTTGTAATACAAGTGGGAGTCAATTTCAGTTTATCGCAGAAAAGCATAGATATAAATGAGCAATTGGCTCCCGAATCACACAGAACAATAGCTGGTACAGAGTTGATTAGAAATGTACCAGTTATAACATCTTCAGTCCTGACAGCATCATCAGCTGTCATTTGGAATGCCCTACCAGTTGCCGTTGGTGGATTCTTTCTTTTCTGGCCAGAAGATGAAGACCCTCCGACCACACCCATCTTTTGTTTCCCAGCCTCCGGACACAAACCCGAACGATGACCTTCCTTTTGACAATTCCAACACACATGTCTAGGAAACGCACAATCCTTGATGTCATGACCAAGTTGTCCACATTTGATACACCTAGCAGTTTGTGGAGTGCAAGGACCCGTGTGTCGCGATTTACAATTGTGGCACCAATTGTTTCTGTCCAATGATTTACTATCCGAACTGGACTTCTTAGGTTGATGAGATCCCTGCCATTTCTTCTTTCCAGGACTACCCGAAGATTCACCCTTGGGTTTAAATGAAGATTTTTCCTTAACCTCCAAACCTTGTGCCCTAACATCCCCATCCACAGAACGAGCAAGATCAAAAGCCTGGGAAAGAGTACCCGCCAATCTCACGGTCGTCCGATAAGTATGCGGTAACATTCCCACAAAATGGTCAATCTTCATACGTTCCTCCGGTACCCATTGTTGCACAAATCTCAACTTGTCAGTGAATTGGGAAATGAGATCATCCATCGTCATCTTATCCGTTAATTGCAAATCCAAAAACTCACGTCGAATCCTAGTCATGTCAAATCCAGAACAATACTTCTTACAAACCTCATTGTGGAAATCAGACCAACAAATTGAGGCTCTCTGCTGTGGGGTAAAATGCGATGTAATGGAATCCCACCAAACCATTGCGGGACCCTAGAGAAGTTGCACCGCAAAAGGAACCTTGACTTCCTCTTCACATCGACAAACCTCAAACTTTCTTTCCACATCCCTCAACCAATCCAAGGTAACGGAGGGATTTGTACTACCCGAATAATCCGATGGTCCACAAGACTTGAAAGTCTTAAAAGAGCATAGCTTAGGTTGATTCTGAGCTTGAAAAATCGGAGTCTGATAACCCGAAGGTCCGGAAGAGAACGGAGCCGAAATCGGATAGGTACCATAGTGTGGATGATGATAATAAGACTGAGATACTGGAATTTGTGAAGTCACCAAAAGTGGTGGTACAGTGCTAACAGTAGGTGGCAAAGATTGCAAGATTTGTTGAGAAGACCGGGTTTGTTGTTGTTGCAAAAACTGTTGCTCTATTGCCTTAAGTCTCAGATTTTCTGTCTCTAGATGAATCATATAATCATCATGATCAAAATCCCCTGCAGAAAAGGTAGTTCCAGTTTGACCCTGGCTAACATTTTGGGTTTCAGGAGGGGATACATTAGTTCGGGGGGCATCATTGGGTGTGTCAGCTGGAGGTTCATTCTCTGCCATATCTGTACCAAAACAACATCTCATAACACGTTAGTTGTTAGTACCTATATACTAACCAACTTCACATGCTAACGAAATCCCACTCATAGGAATGATTGACTGACACACATAGATTTGGGATTGAACACTTAACCCATGCTCAATTCACCCAAACCTAGGCTCTGATACCAATTTATAACACCGCAATATTCCAAGAGACAAATTTTTTTTTTTTTTTTTTTACATATATCGGAAGCGATTAAATACAAATCATGCATTATAGATTGCGTATAACATAGTTCCCAAAACACAATCTATGCCTGCATGATAAGTTGGTTAGATAACCCCATTAGTTACAACATTAAGTTAGGTGTTATTTAAATTCCAAAACATAAGTTTATAAACGACTACATGTCGTATAGTCAGAGTAGGCAGTCAAACATTCTTCCAACTAACTTCTTGCCCACCCACATCAAAAGTAATCTGCAAGAAGTGAGGAGAGGGATTAGCACGAAGCTAAGTGAATAGATCACAACTATCAATCTAAACTATCATAGCAATTGATCACCACAAAGCATCATAACAAATACATCAAAGAGGATCGGTGGTCCTTGAGGTACCCTCATGTCGCGGTGGTTCCCCAAGTAACACTTATAACCACTGAAGGCCAAACAGTGGTCTTACCGATAGTTTAGTACCATTACTACATACGACATGATTTCAATAAACAACACATGTACAGAGTCCTCATGTCGTCCAAAGTAATAGTATCCAAACCCAATATCATATTGACCCCTGACAAGATAGCACATTCCATAATCATCATGGCAAAATGTACTTATTCAATATATAACTGTAAAACCATGTTTACCCGTTGTAACCGGATTGTTACAACTAATTCAGAAAGAGAGTCAATGATCCACTCACCCTTACTTTCACAATCTCCACTCAAAGTTCTTATGTTATTGAGTCTTCGGTTTATCTGGAAACATAAACAATTAACGAATTAGGAACCCATTTGAAATAATGTAATTCATGTCAAATACGTCACTTAATAATAAGCTTAAGGTTCCACATTTATTTTCACCTATCAAGTTTTACTTAGCGCACAAATGTACATATATGCACAAATACACACACACACATATATATATATATATATATATATATATATATATATACACCGAAGTACAACACGACAAACTGATTGTTGTCCACTTTTAGACCCAAAGCCGATCGGCTAAGGGTCCCTAGCCGTTCGGCTAAGCCCAACCGATCGGCTATATCATAGCCGATCTGCTTTATTAGTTAATTTTCAAACTTCGGTTCAAGTGGCTGAGTTCTGTGATGATTTTGAACTAACCTAACCGATCTGCTAAATTAAGCCGATCTGCTTTACTACCTTAGCCGATCGGCTTCTTCATAACCGATCGGCTATGAAGAAGAAACCCAGGTACTCAGTTCCTTATCACAACCTGATCCGAAACAAAACCCCAATTCACCAATTTAAGGACATACTACATGATTTATACATGAAAATAACTTAAGGCATCATCATATATCAAGTTCTAACAACAACTATCTTCCTAAATCATCAATCTAAGCATAATCACTCATTTACCTATTTTATCAAACCCTAACACATAAACACATATTCAAAGCCAATTTAAACTTACAATCGAAGTAGCAACTATATAGATGATGATGTTGATCAGTGGTAACCACGAATCCAAGCTCTAATCGATTGATCAAAGTTTCTCCTTAGATTTCCCTAATTTTTCAAGTATATGGGGTGTGTATTTTGTTTGAGGAGTTAGAAGAAATTGGGGAAGAAAGAAAACAAATAGGCCGATCCATTTCCAAGTTGGGTATAAGTTGGTTACCAAATAATACCCGCTCTAAATCTATTGTCTGGAACCTAAGAACCGTTTACGTGAAAATATATATTATTATACCGTCAACTATAATAATTTAAAACAAGTAATAATTCATGTATCACAATAAGTCATTTGACCACTGGACATATTTATTTCAATTAGCCAAATAATACTAATTATTTCTAAACTAAATTAAATAATCAAATGAGTTAAGTACATTACCAAATTTCTCCTAGGCCGGTAACGAGGATGTTACAACCCGGATGGAGTAGGATTACTCCAGGATTTAACTAGAGTCGCATGATTTCAACACAACTGCATTAACGGAGATTCTTAGCATTATCTTTTGTATATTACGATTATGTAATAGAATCTCCCGCTATACGCGTGGACCCTAGGGGAAACTACATTTTTGTATACGAAAACACTAAGTTTTCAAACATTATATCTATGGAATGTAACTAATTTACAAACGTTGCATATAGATGTCGTTTGCTTTATCTTTGTGCTGTGATATTTGATTAGTAACACCCCAAACTATGCTTCCGCAAAACAGTGAATTTCGGGGGTGTTACAGATTGGTATCAGAGCCTAAGGTTATAGTGAACTAGGTTGCATTTAGTGGGCCTAGACTATGACCATTAGGCAGTATTCCCTTACTAGGCATGATTGGTTCAGGAATTACAGCATACGACTTTAATTTAACATAGCCTGATCAACTATGTACAATTAAGGAAAGATGATGTGAGGTCTGAAATGGTTATGTTGAATAGGAATACGTTAGTTGACTCTGACCACGAGAGAACTGGACCATTACTTGATACGTGCTCGACACTAGGCTGGATATTATATACTTATATATATATTAGCCTCGTCTTACTTACACTCTGCCACAGGAATGGCAAACACACCACCCAATTTGTCATGCTCTCATCCACAAGGATCTCGAAACCCACAATTATCTTATCCTTCTTTCCTTGTCCTTTTCTTGTCAGCATCATGCCTCCTCGCCGACAAGTCACCCTCAGTGAAGCCGAAATTGCGGGTCTGATTGCCCGTAGTGTAGCCCAAGCCTTAGCTACCCGAACACCAACTCCTGGTAGCGAAGATACAGCTAACAATGGACCACAACCCAAACCCTGTTCTTATAAAGACTTCCAGAACTGCAAACCCCTGAACTTTGCAGGTACTGAGGGAGCTATCGGTCTAGTACGCTGGATCGAGAAAGTTGAGTCTGTATTTCTGATCTGCAACTGTGCGGAGGGAGACAAGGTTAAGTTCTCCGTTAGTACTTTTACTGACACCGCACTCACCTGGTGGAACACTTATGCCCAGACTGTGAGTGTTGCTACTGCTTACCAACTCCCGTGGAAGGAGTGGAAGGAGATGTTGAGGGGCGAGTACTGCCCCAGGGATGAATTGAAACAGCTGGAAATGGAATTCTGGAACCACAAGATGCAGGGTGATGACATCACCGGATACACCAACCGTTTCCACCAACTGGCACTTCTGTGCCCAACCATGGTCGATCCTGAGTACAAGAGGATCGAGAAATTCATTGATGGACTTCCCGAGAGACTCCAAGACCTGGTGACTTCATCCAAACCGGGCACTATTCAGAGCGCCATCCGTATGGCCCATGAACTAACGGCAAATTCTGTCCGCCGTGGCACAACTTCAACCCCATCTGCAAACAACAAACGCAAGTGAGAAGGAAACCCCAACTCATCCAACCAAACCTCCAACAAAAAGCCTGAGTTCGTTAAGGCTTATTCATCTGGAACTTCGAAGAAGAAAGGGTACAGCGGGAGCAGACCCTACTGTCCCAAATGCAACCGCCATCATGACGGTTCTTGCCCTTGCTCCAACTGCAAGCGGTTCGGGCATTTAGCCAAAGATTGCCAAACTAACATTTCTACCCCCAACACCAATGCACCAAAGGCCTGCTTTGGGTGCGGAAATTCAGGGCATTTCAAGAAAGATTGCCCAAAGCTGAAAAATAACAACAATCCTGCTCGCGGTAGAGCATTCGTTATCAAGACTGGGGAAGCCAGACAAGACCCGAATGTCGTGACGGGTACGTTCCTTCTCAACGACCTTACTGCTTCTGTATTATTTGATACCGGGGCCAATAGAAGCTTCATTTCTGAGAAATTTAGCCCTTTACTTGATATAACTCCCACTGCCTTAGATACTAAATACATTGTTGAATTAGCTAACGGCAAACTGATTGAGACTGATAGCATCATACACAACTGTACACTTAACCTCACGAACGAAACGTTTCCCATTGATTTAATCCCTGTCGAGATCGGCAGCTTCGATATTATTGTCGGTATGGATTGGTTGTCCAAGCACCGAGCTGAAATCATCTGTCATGACAAACTCGTTCGCATACCTCTTGTCTCCGGTGGAACCTTAGTCCTACAAGGGGAGACCGGCAGACGGAATCTGAATATTGTCTCCTGTCTGAAAACTAGAAAATATCTACGAAAAGGGTATCAAGCCATCCTCGCACATGTAACGGAGAAGAAGTCGGAGGAGAAGCGACTTGAGGATGTTCCAATCGTGCGGGATTTCCCGGAAGTCTTTCCTGAAGACTTGCCCGGACTTCCTCTGTAACACCCCCAAATTTAACAGTTTGCGGAAGCGATGTGTAACATCCTCGAAATGGACCTAGTTGTTTATATATTATTTCTTGATTTAAATATGTATTTAAATGTGTTTGGAAATAATATTGTTTGTAATAGTTGAAATAATTGGAATAGGAGTCGAATATTCCAATGTGATAAGTGAATTATTAATTGTTGTAAATTAATATAGTTGACGGTGCAATAAAATATTTGGGCTCGCAAATGGTTTTCAGGTTCCATGCAATAGATTGAGATGGGGTATTAAATTATACCCGTGTAATAGAAGGTCGGTTGAGGAACCGACTTAAGTTTCTATTTATATAACTTTCATTTTTAGGAAGTTATTCATTTTTATTCTAAAACTCACAGAAACTCTCTGAAAACCTCCAAATCAATCCAGAAATCAAATCAGGAAGTTGTGATTCTCGTGAAACTTCCTAATCATCAGGTTACCATCGTTAGATTCTTCAATCAGTAAGTATTCTTGAGTATTTAAGAATTTGATTTTGATTTAAATTTGGGTAAATTGATGATTTGAGAGATTTGGATGTTAGAAATCATGTTATAAGTGTTACATATTGATTATGTGATAATAATTGTGGTTTTAAACGGTTAGAAACCTTGTTTTTGAGGTTTTGGATTATAAACCCGCGGGTTAGGGTTTGAGCAGATCGCACAGGTCTGGAACGAAGGTAGAACCCGGCGGCTTCGTGGTCTAGCCGGCGGGTAGTCGTGATTTGTTAGAAACCGGCGGCTTGAAAAGCCAAGCCGGCGGGTAGTGTGACCGAATGGGAACCCGGCTGCTAATATATTGAGCCGGTGGCTTGTGTAGGCTTTAAAACGTGGTTTTGTTCTGTTACCACATTTGGTAATATACCCGGCGGGTGGGGACATGTAGCCGGCGGGTGGTGACCTTAAGCCGACGGGTCTGAGACCCTAGCCGGCGGCTTGATGGGCTAGCACAACCTTTCTTATAACTTGTTAATTGTCATATGATTTGTATTTGTTGTATGATAGTAGATGATAATGATTATATTATAAATCATTAGTGTATAATTAGGAACTAGTAATCTTGATGTGGAGTATGTTAAGTTCCTAATGTTATTGATTGATATAAGTTAAGTACTGATGATCATGATTACTAACTTATATTTGATTGGTTGATTCTCAGATGTGGAGAAGGCTCGGTGATATTAGACTACTGAGTGGAGATCTGAGGTAGTCGGTGAGTGGATCTGTAACCTCAGTGTGATTTAGTTGTAATGATTTGATTTACAACAAATAATTATAGTATTATTTTGATAGAATGTAATTGCTGAGATATCTTGCCATGATAGTTTGACTAGTTGCTTACTTGGCTGTTTGAGCTAGTACGTAAGATTCTGAGGTCAACTTGACTTGACAGTTGGACTTGGTTGTTATTGTAGACGACGGGAGATCTTGAAACTTGAAATGTTGGTTTGGAGATCTAGGTCGTGTGTGATTAACAACTGGTTACCGGTAATTCTGTATAGGCCAATACAGATGATTGATAAGGGTTCCCTGAGTACCAAACCGGTATTAGGGTATCTCAGGAGCCACCGGTCCTCATGATGATTTATAATGTTTGATTGGTGTAGCTTGACATTGATTGGATGTCGAGTGAATGATTGATTTTCTGTTTATTGTGATTTGATGTAAACAGATTGTTATGCTAGGTTGTACTGTTGCTTATAGTTTCATTCACTTAGCTTTATGCTAACCCCACCACAGTTCTTCCTGCAGGTTAAATAGATGGGACATATTGGGCAGGAGGTTGTGGGACTGGATGGAATGTTTGACAGGCTGTAACTCTGATGTTATTTTGATAACTATAGAAATGTTTTTAATAACACCCAGTGTGTTGAAATGTCTTGTACTTTGAATTGAAAAAGTTTATTGACATTTTGGGTAACATGTGATATTGGTTGTAATGTTTTGAAATATAAGCTTCCGCGTCGTCATTATTATATTGTTTGTTTATATATAGATGAAGGGGTGTTATAAGTTGGTATCAGAGCAATAGTTTGGGCGAGTTGAGCATGACAGATTGTTCAATCCTGAACTGTGATTGAGTTGAGTCAAACATTCCAGAAGGTGTGGGTTTAGTTGAGTAGTGAATGTGTAAGAAAGTGATTAGTTGAATATGTACTAACCCTTAACAAGTTGTGAAGTTGTTGTTTGATTGCAGAGACGGAGGAACATGAGTATCTGATTGGTATATTTCATGTTTCCTCAACACTCGTGGGCTTAAGATTGTCAGGTAATCTTTGATAAGCCTTTGTTAATTTAAGTTAACTTAAATTGTTTACTGAGTAAGCTTTGTTGTGAAGTTAATTGAGTCAGACTGATATGATCCCCCGGTTTTGAGTCAACTAATGATTGCTATATGTTGACATGAGGATAGAGGTACTAAATGAAAGGTTCATTGTTGTGAATATTTCTGATTGAATTGTAAATGCAGAAATGTGATTAAGTAAGTAGAAAAGAGTAGATTAAGGTTTTAACTGGAGTGATGTTAGAACCTAAGAGTGTCTAGATTGTGAGACAAAACTAGTAGATTGATTACAAGGAGTGACTTAAATCCTTGTAAAGGAAAGTGGTGTCATTTAATTTGAAAATGACTGCTATTTGAGAAAATATGTGCTTATGTGACTACATGATATGTTTTGATTGTAGTTAAGCAATTGATCTAAACCAAGACTGATAGGTTTATGAGAAATGTAGAGCATGATAATGTGAAATTGATTTGTGAAGTGATAGATCTTTCTGGTCAATTGTGAATTAATAAATGAAATGTTTTGTAGTAACATGATTGAGTAGGCTTGTTGTGACATTGATACTTGATAGTATAGCATATGTCAAAGTGATGATAATTAATTAAGATGTGTCCTGAATTTTGTAGTAAATAGGGACATTGAATTGTATTTAGTATTAAAATTATGATGATGGGTTATCATATGTTTGAGGCTTCAGACAAGTAGATATACTAAGTAATCCAGTTGCTGAAAATTAGAACATTGTGTGTATGTGAGATGACTTGCATATGTAAGGTTGAATATGTAAAGTAGTAAGCTGATTTTGAGTATGTATCAGCTGTTAGAAACTATTAAATAGATGTTGATTGATTTGAAATCATAAAGTATTTAATATATATGAGATAAGAGTAGATCACATTGATAATTATAATGTAGAGTAGCCTGAGAATGGATTGTGAAGAACATAATCTTGCAACGCCTGATCACCGTTGTTATATTATGTTGTGTCACATGAACTTGTTGAGGCTACTAGGTATAAAAGAAATGTAATGTGATTTTGGAAAATTGAGCATGAAAGTATGCTAAGTTGTTTAATAGTTGTTTGGATAAGAAAACAATCAGTTGATAGAACTGTGACAGTTAAACTGTAAGGTGCGAGTGTAAATATATTTGTCATTGATAGTTGTTTTGATGATAAACATAAATGATAAATATGATTTTGTTGAAAATATAGTTGTAACCGATTGTGTTAAATTGACCATAGGCGGAATCGATAGTGTTTAAATGAATCACTATGTTGTAAATGGCTTGTATGAAGCTAAGGTTGAGACATGTTGATATTGTTTGGTTTAAGGAATTCCTAGTAATTATTGAATGTAATAATTAGAAGTCAATGTTTGAAAGTAAACATACAATATGAAATGGCTTGTATGGAGCCAAAATTGATGTAGGTTGACTTTGTCCTTGTGAAGGATTGATAAGATTATTGAAAGTAATAATTTGAAATATAAGTTTGAAAGTGAACATATAAGATGAAATGGTTTGTTGTGAGTTAACTTGATAGTATGTTAACTTTGAAAGTCAAACCATGAATAGAGAGTTGTGTATAAAATAAATTGCTTGTGATTGGTTTGAGGATAGGTCAAACTTGAGAAAAGCAATCAGTTGATTTTATTGATTGATTGATTGAAATCAAGGTTGACAAGTAGTCAACTGTGTGTATTGAAATAGTATAACATAGATTGTAATGTTATGATTGTGTGGAATATGATTGAATTCCTAAATTGTATTAAGTTGTGAAAACTTGAGTAATTACTTAAAGCTAGTATTAAGTAATTGAAATAGTGTTAAGTATAATTGAGTATTCAGTCAGGAAATATATGATATTTGAACTGAATATGTGTTAGAAAATTTTACAGATATGAAGTCATTGAATGATATGACAGTTGTAAATTGTTGAAAGGTGCAAATTAAGTCACATTGATTAGAATTGTGATAAGAAAATCTTACCAGTGTATGAAGCTTGTGATGATAGCTTTGATTGGATAAGAATGTGAGATAAGAAATAATTGAAAGTTATTATTAATGGTTGCCTAGATTGACTGGTACCTCATGGTGAATTACTTAGGTATGGAAAGAATTAAATGGATTCTTTTGTTATTTGTTGATAGTATACAAATGAAATAATTGATAAAGTGATAAATTGGGATTCGATCCAAATAAGAAAGGATATGATAGTATATCTGGGATTAGACTGTATAAAAAAATCTAGTTGATCTTTGTTGATAAATTGAGGAATATGAATTGAATGATTGTTCATATTTTAAGAAATCAGGTATGAAATTAAGTGTAATGATCATTATTTTGATAGTTTAAGAATAATGATTACTTGAATTTTGGGATTGAAAACCTGATGTGTGTATAGCAGAGTATGCTAGAATAATAGAAACCTTGAAATTGATAGGTGATGATAGTATTCACCAAACTTTTCTTGGAAGTTTAAATTAAATGTTTGAGTTATATACTAGTTGGTAAGTATATAGGTGAAACATAGAATTGGTAATTATTCCATGTCCTGTGGTAAGGATATGTGATGATTAATAAAAATGTGAAGGCTTGATATAGACTTTAATAGTTTGAATGGCCTAGTGTATAGAATGAAATGGAATTGATGTGTATATGTCCATTTAAGAGAGTACCTGAAGTTGTATAGATATGTATGTGTGGTATACATGATAATAAACGGCATGATAGATTTTAATAGAATGAATTAAAATATGCCATAAGTTGTGTGGAGTTAGTTAACTGAAATTAACTTGAAGTAGATTGTTAGTAATGTGCTAGAAAGTAGCATATTGTGATATTGTGATGTTTGATCTGTAGTATCATAATATGTTGATTAAGATTGACTTAGTTGCTAGATTGATGGAATCTAGTGTTGAATGATTAAGTGATTCAAGTTGTATAATTGCTAATGGTTTGTGATTAGTAGCTTAAGAGCTTAAGGTTGAGTTGAAATAACTGGTTGCTAAGAATAGATTTTGATGTCTTACCAGTTTAAGTAGGATATAAATTTTAACTTGATGGTTAGTTAGAGTTTGAAGACAAATATTAAGTACTGATAGGTGTACTGGAATGTATAATCATTAGTGTTGTGATTATTGGAAGTGTTATTGTTGTTGTTAACAATTGATAGGTTGTAATGAAAGGAATTACAAGTAGAAATAAGTCAATGTAGAGGTTGGTTGAATGTAGGTAATATTTGATTGTGGTACTATTGTTGATTGAGCAAAGTACTTGTTGATTGTAGTTTTACCTACTGAGTTTGACCTCTGCTTTGCTTATTAAGGTGATATGAATCTGAAGTACTTTTAAGTAAAGGATTTCATATGATTGAAATGATATGTGAACATTAAAGATTGTTCAAAAGAGTATAGGTATGAAACTTTTGAATGAAAAGTTAACCTAGATTTGAATTTCAGATCTTTGATGGTAGAGATTTAAGATTGTGATCTGTATGTTAGACTGATTGTTGGTCGTGAGCTGAATTATATTTCAGTGTTGCTAGGTACATTGTGGTTTAATAAACACTGTTGTTGTGATATTGTTACTGCTGTTTTATTGTTACCAGTGATGAACAGTGAAAGTAGGTTAAAGATTTTAACATGTTGCTAATTTCTGGTTGTGTAGACCTAATAAGTGATGTTAGGTTTCACTTATTGTTGTTGGTTAAAGTGATAGGGTGCTTTAAACTTTTATCTGATTGGTGATAAAGGAATTAGATAGATGATTGGTTCCTATGAGATGTTGGATGGATGCACTGTATGTGTGCATAGGAAAAGATAGAAGCATGTACATTTGGATATGTGCATGTGGAAAGAATTCAACTAGTCTAAGAATAGTTGTAAGTTGCTATTGAGGACAAATGTATGTTAAGATATATGTGATTATATCACATTAGTTAGATTGATTGAGGTTAGATTTCGGGGACGAAATCTCTTTAAGGGGGGGAGAGTTGTAACATCCTCGAAATGGACCTAGTTGTTTATATATTATTTCTTGATTTAAATATGTATTTAAATGTGTTTGGAAATAATATTGTTTGTAATAGTTGAAATAATTGGAATAGGAGTCGAATATTCCAATGTGATAAGTGAATTATTAATTGTTGTAAATTAATATAGTTGACGGTGCAATAAAATATTTGGGCTCGCAAATGGTTTTCAGGTTCCATGCAATAGATTGAGATGGGGTATTAAATTATACCCGTGTAATAGAAGGTCGGTTGAGGAACCGACTTAAGTTTCTATTTATATAACTTTCATTTTTAGGAAGTTATTCATTTTTATTCTAAAACTCACAGAAACTCTCTGAAAACCTCCAAATCAATCCAGAAATCAAATCAGGAAGTTGTGATTCTCGTGAAACTTCCTAATCATCAGGTTACCATCGTTAGATTCTTCAATCAGTAAGTATTCTTGAGTATTTAAGAATTTGATTTTGATTTAAATTTGGGTAAATTGATGATTTGAGAGATTTGGATGTTAGAAATCATGTTATAAGTGTTACATATTGATTATGTGATAATAATTGTGGTTTTAAACGGTTAGAAACCTTGTTTTTGAGGTTTTGGATTATAAACCCGCGGGTTAGGGTTTGAGCAGATCGCACAGGTCTGGAACGAAGGTAGAACCCGGCGGCTTCGTGGTCTAGCCGGCGGGTAGTCGTGATTTGTTAGAAACCGGCGGCTTGAAAAGCCAAGCCGGCGGGTAGTGTGACCGAATGGGAACCCGGCTGCTAATATATTGAGCCGGTGGCTTGTGTAGGCTTTAAAACGTGGTTTTGTTCTGTTACCACATTTGGTAATATACCCGGCGGGTGGGGACATGTAGCCGGCGGGTGGTGACCTTAAGCCGACGGGTCTGAGACCCTAGCCGGCGGCTTGATGGGCTAGCACAACCTTTCTTATAACTTGTTAATTGTCATATGATTTGTATTTGTTGTATGATAGTAGATGATAATGATTATATTATAAATCATTAGTGTATAATTAGGAACTAGTAATCTTGATGTGGAGTATGTTAAGTTCCTAATGTTATTGATTGATATAAGTTAAGTACTGATGATCATGATTACTAACTTATATTTGATTGGTTGATTCTCAGATGTGGAGAAGGCTCAGTGATATTAGACTACTGAGTGGAGATCTGAGGTAGTCGGTGAGTGGATCTGTAACCTCAGTGTGATTTAGTTGTAATGATTTGATTTACAACAAATAATTATAGTATTATTTTGATAGAATGTAATTGCTGAGATATCTTGCCATGATAGTTTGACTAGTTGCTTACTTGGCTGTTTGAGCTAGTACGTAAGATTCTGAGGTCAACTTGACTTGACAGTTGGACTTGGTTGTTATTGTAGACGACGGGAGATCTTGAAACTTGAAATGTTGGTTTGGAGATCTAGGTCGTGTGTGATTAACAACTGGTTACCGGTAATTCTGTATAGGCCAATACAGATGATTGATAAGGGTTCCCTGAGTACCAAACCGGTATTAGGGTATCTCAGGAGCCACCGGTCCTCATGATGATTTATAATGTTTGATTGGTGTAGCTTGACATTGATTGGATGTCGAGTGAATGATTGATTTTCTGTTTATTGTGATTTGATGTAAACAGATTGTTATGCTAGGTTGTACTGTTGCTTATAGTTTCATTCACTTAGCTTTATGCTAACCCCACCACAGTTCTTCCTGCAGGTTAAATAGATGGGACATATTGGGCAGGAGGTTGTGGGACTGGATGGAATGTTTGACAGGCTGTAACTCTGATGTTATTTTGATAACTATAGAAATGTTTTTAATAACACCCAGTGTGTTGAAATGTCTTGTACTTTGAATTGAAAAAGTTTATTGACATTTTGGGTAACATGTGATATTGGTTGTAATGTTTTGAAATATAAGCTTCCGCGTCGTCATTATTATATTGTTTGTTTATATATAGATGAAGGGGTGTTATACGATGTTTTGGGTGTTACTAATCAATAATCACAAGCACAAAGGATACAGTGAACGACTCTAAATGAGACGTTCGAAAAGTTATAACATTAATACATAAGTAGTTTCAAAATACAAGCTCGAGTTCAGTAGTTTCCTAGAGATTCTAGTACATAACAACTAGTACAAAAGTAATGTAGTAAAATCTCCAAGCTTGTAATGCATGCGACTCGAGCTAAGTAAGCTCATCCTGCTGGGCATCCCTACTGATGCTGTGTACCTGAGAAGCATTACTAAAACGGTCAACCAAAAGGTTGGTGAATCTCACAGGTTTGTAAATAAGTAAACAGTTTGAACACACAAGTAGTATTTGTAAATCATAGCCAGCCAGTAAGTTTTAATAAGTGGGTGGTTGCAGATTATGCAAACCGTTTGATACAATCGCCATGAGCCCCCATAGTTGATGCTTAACGTACAGTAAATATCGGTACCCCCTCATGAATGTAATCCAAAACATTCATACGGAACGAGTAAGAAACGCCCGTTTCTACAGGAACGGTTCGTGGTAGTGCGTGCTACCCCGGGCGGGGATTGTCAGTCCCATATGGATCCATATACTAAAACTCGCGCTTATCACATAACTAACAACTATGATTCAGGAGGATTTCATTGGATTAGTCGTAAACTCATGCAATTGGCGTATCGTTACTCTCGTACAGTATGTAAATCATGGCAGCAAGTAAGTTTTGTGTGTTCATGTAAAACAGTAATGCATCTCACCCCTGAGTGTAAAACAGTAAAGTAGGGGCTGTGAGACTCACCTGAGTCTGGCAGACAATGCAGTAAGTAAGCAAGTAGTATTCCCGAACTAGCAACCCTTAGCGTCCTAATACGCATAAGGTTCAGTAAGTAAATGGAATACTTGTAAAGTATCCATGCTAGTTGTTCCCAAACTAGTTAATGTCCATTAGTTTGTTTGTAAGTTTGTAATCGTTTGTAAATCGTAGTTTGTATAAAAGTTATACGGTTCGTTTGTTATCGGTGTTATAATAATAATTCCATCCATTATTATTATATGTTCACAGTAGTTGTACAGTTGTAAAGTATACTCGTATGATCGTTTGTTTGTATTACAACATGTATCGTTTGTGTACGTTCCAATGGGCTTAGTCCCCAAAGGGTACGAGTGAAACCTCGTAAGTATTCGTAAGTAAGTTCGTATCAGTTAACGTGTAATCCAGCACGTAACTAGCAGGTGAACTTGTAAGTTTGTATCGGGTGTAATCCCGTGTGGTGTACAAGTGTAAGTTCGTTGGAGTGTAATCTCCTAAGTATTTCCGAGTGAAAACTCGTACGCGTGTGAGTGAAATCTCACGTTTAGTTTAGTATAGACTTGTACGTATTCCAGTATCGTTGTATACTTCCAAAAGTATAGTATTTTCATGTATAAGTAACGCCGAGTTAAGTACGTTCACGTTTTAAGTATATTCCATACTTGTATAAAATGTAAGTTTCAATCAGCCTGTTATAGCGTCACTTGTAGGCGTCACTTCTGTGTATCATGCGACACTTAGGTAGTGTCGTGTTAGGTTATCTGTTTCAAGATGTATGCGACACTTAAGTAGTGTCGGTATTAAGATGGTGCGTCACTAGGTAAGTGACGTTAATAAGTCTTAAGATTCATCACTGCGTCACTAGAATAGTGACGGTATTAAGTGCCGTGTTCAAACAGGGCGTCACTTACGAAGTGACGGTATAAATGAGTAAATCGGTTCATAGGGCGACACTGGGCAAGTGTCGGTATAAGTATGTATGCGTCACTGATGAAGTGACGGTATAAGGGTCAGTGACGTCATCAGTAGTAACTAGGTGTTATTCGTTTCTACTGAAGGTTATACGTTTACATTAATAATAGCGACACTAAGGAAGTGTCGGTATACGTGTTCTAGCGTCACTATGTAAGTGACGTATTGTTTCTGCTGAAAGGGTTATGACTGCGTCACTTATGGAGTGACGGTATAAGTGTTTAGCGGCACTAACGAAGTGTCGCGTATGGCGGATCGTGACCTATGCGTCACTAAGGCGAAGTGTCGCATAACTGGCGTGAGCCATGCGACACTTACCTCTGGTCAGATTTTGAGTCGTGTCGAAAACGTGTCTAACGAGTTCCGTTCAAGTTGAAACTTTTACACAAGTTATATTATGTTATGATGAGTTCATAAAAATTGTTGGATGTCGTTTTTAATGTTCGAGGTGTCGTTTTATTTAAAATGACCAAAACCGACATTTTCGTAAACGTGTTCAAAAACGAGTTTAAGTTATATATTTGGACATTACTAAGCTAGGGGAACATTTATCTAGCAAAATAAAAGTAATCGGAAAAGTTTCGGGTCGCCGGAAAACTTACAAAATTGTCGAAACGGAAATCCGAAAAGATACGATTGTACCCCTCGTTCTCGTGATCGTCGTTGCTCCTTTGCGTTTTGTGATTTAAGCTCGTTTTGTGGTGTTTTTGGGATGTTTTAGTGATGGTTTTAGAGAGAGAGAGAAACCGATGGGGAGAGAGAGAGAGAGAATGATGAGGGTGTGGGTTTGGGTTTGAGTGTGTAAGTGAAGAAGTGAGGGGGAAGGGTGAGGGGGTTGTCCCCTTGACCCTTGGGCCGGTTGGGTGGGGTCCACCAAGTGTGGATCTCACCAAACTTTGTTCCTCCGTGTTTGCGCTCCGTGCGGTGTTCGTTTCCCCAGTCGTTTAAACGTTAAAATGATTTTATACGCGATTTAATATACGTTTGAAAATACGAAATAATACCCGATAATTTAGTTGTAGTATTTCACCAAAATACTAGTTTTCAAGTTATAAATCATAACTTGGTTTTGTTTTGTCGGTTGGTCGAGTTTTCGGAGAGTTCGGTGACGTTTTGGTTAAATCGTACGTTTTCCGTTATATTATAAACATAATATAAAGTAATAATCAAAGTAATTAAATAAATTCACATTATTTAATATTCGTTTTACCAGTGTACGCAAGTTTGTACAGTTGTTGTTTTATACGATATTTGCACTAATCGTATTCGCGTATATATACGTATATTCCATCCATATATATATATATATATAAGTAAGTAATGCATTTAATCCTATTTCATATTAAATACAAGAAATAAACATGTAATTAGGAAAATTTTAAATTGGTCCTAATTTTGGGGTTGTTACATTCTCCCCTTGTTAATAAAATTTCGTCCCGAAATTTGTTCAAAGTAGTAATTGGTAGTTCGTTATTCGTCAGGTGGTTACGATGCGTACTAGTAGCCTACAGTAGTAGGGTAGGTCCTACAGTGTTTGAAACCAAGTAATTGTCAAGTGGTAACGTACCCTAATTTTTGTTGCCTGGAGGTAGTGGGCATTGGGCCTTGAGATGGCCAGCACTCCCACAGTTGAAGCAGAGTTTCACCTTAGGAGGGTTCGTACTTTTAGGGTTGGCCTTGCATCGACCGGTGGGTGTGGTACAAGGGTTGTCATGATGTCGGGTGCATCGAGCACAGTAAGGTCTATTTCCCCTGTAAACTTTCACCCTCTTTGCTGGAGGTGGTGCACAGTCAGTGTCGGTCTCCTTTTCAGTAGGATTACTTTGTGAAGTTGGTGGTGGAGTAGGGTTTTCTAAGGCTGTCAAACGTAGCTCGTACTCACGCATACGCAGGTCGTTTTGGAAAGCAATTCGTCGCAGGTCATCAATGTCCTCCCGTGCTTCAGTCAGTTGTTTTAGCAGCGAATCAATAGTTTGGTTGAGGTGGCTGACTGATTCAGCAGTCAAGGTTACATCAACTGGTGCTTTTGCAGCAGTTGGAGCAGCAGGAACAACAGGTGTCATTTCTGATTCAGCGGAGTGTTCTGTATCACACTCGAGTTCGAGGAGGTAAGGAAACATCTTCGGTTCCTCACTGAGCAGTTCATTTTGCAGTGTAGGGTTGTTGACGGAGTGAGTTGTCATTTCCTACGAAATAAGTGTTCTATTTAAGAATTTGCCTCAAGTAAGTAAAGTTATATTAAATTATCTGTTTAAAGTAACGAATAGCAGGTGAGTTCCCGGTCTCAACCAGTGTGAGATAACTGGGAAGGGAGTTTGGTTACAGTATCTTGAGTGTAAAGCAATTCGTGTTGTCGGGATTTAAGCAATCGGTCGTTTCCTAATCCTATTGGGTACTTAGGATCAAAGAAAACACACAGAATAAAATACAGTTATACATAAATCATTAAGCGAGAGATTTATGAGAAAATAGATTCGGGTAGTCAAAGAATGAACGTACCCGGGTTGAGTATATCGCAAAGTCTCGGGTTCGGGTCTTCTTCCCTAGCGTTAATTACATAAGCTCGGCTTCTCGTATTGTTGGTTCGGAGTTTCAGTTTTGGGCAGTCCTTCCTGAAGTGCCCGGTACCATTGCACTCATAGCAGGTCTTGGGTGCAGGAGCATCAGTACCAGTAGGATTGGTTTTACAGTCTTGGGCCAGGTGCCCGAATTTCTTGCATTTGGAACAGGGACAGGAGCCGTTATGATGACGACTACATTTGGAGCAGTAAGGCTTGCTCCCCTTGTAAGCCTTTGAGTCATTGGCATTGACTGTTGCAGGCTTTTTGTCAGAGGTAGGGTTGGATTAGTGGGGAATCACTTCCCATTTACGTTTGTTATTCGCAGGTGGGGTTGAAGTCGAGCCACGGCGAACAGAATTGGCCGTTAACTCATGAGCCATACGAATGGCACTCTGAATGGTTCCTGGTTTGGACGAAGTGACTAAATCTTGTAGTCGCTCGGGGAGTCCATCAACGTACTTTTCGATCCTTTTGTATTCAGGATCAACCATGGATGGGCACAGAAGTGCCAGCTGGTGAAAGCGGTTGGTGTAACCGGTGATATCGTCGCCTTGCATCTTGTGATTCCAGAATTCTAATTCCAACTGTTTCAGCTCGTCTCTTGGGCAGTATTCGCCCCTCAGCATATTCTTCAGTTCATCCCACGGTAATTTGTAAGCATCAGCAACGCTCACAGTTTGTGCGTAGGTGTTCCACCAGGTTAGGGCGATTTCAGAAAAAGTGCTGGCGGCGAATTTGACTTTATCCTCTTCCTTGCAGTTGCAGATGAGGAACACTGATTCAATTTTCTCGGTCCAACGAATCAGACCAATCGCTCCTTCAGTTCCTTGAAAAGTCAAGGGTTTGCAGTTATGGAAATCTTTGTAGGTGCAGGTTTTGGGTTGTGGTCCGTTGTTAGCGGTATCTTCACTACCGGGTGCTGAAGTCCGGGTAGCTAGAGCTTGAGCCACGCTACGGGCAATTAGGCCCGCGACTTCGGCTTCGGTAAGCATAATTTGTCGTCGAGGAGGCATGTTCCTTGAAACAATAAATAAAGAACATGTGAAGGTTTGAACAAGAATTATGATTGTGATGATTTAGTAAGTTCAAAAGAATTTCGTCAAAGGTTGAAATTTGTTCAAAGCTGTGAATTAATAATAAGTTATATAGTTTTGAAATTTTGAGAATTTTATAAAACATTTTGTAAGAAATTGAGTAATAATTTTGATAGTAAGAATTGGTTGAAAAGTTTTGAAGTCTGAAGGAGACTTGAGTTGAAAATGATTTTATTAGGATACATCTAACAGTACGGTGGGTACGTCGTAAAATGTTATAAACGTTGAATTGGGTAGAGTTAGTGAATAAAACAGAATCCCGATCTTCATATCAAAGGATATTCGATTAGCTATGATTGTCAGTTATAACGGTGTAGAAGTCGTCAGACGTATGAATTCGTAAAAGTTGAATAAAAATAGAATGACGAGAATCGAGATGTCGTTTGGTTAATGTAAGTTGAGAATAAATTTCGCAGCAGTTGAGAGAGAGCATCGTGTCGGGAAAAAGGCCTATGTATATATATATATATATAACACATAACCGCCTAGTTCGTGTCTAGCACAGTCAAGTAAAAGTCCCGGTTCTCTCGAGGTCAGAGTCAGCTATTGCATTCCTGTTCAACATAACCCCTTTCAGAACTTACATCATCTTCATTTAATTGTACATAGTTGATCAGGCTATGTTAAATTAAACTTGTATGCTGTAATTCCTGAACCAGTTATACCTAATGAGGAATACTGCCTAACGGTCATAGTCTAGGCCCACTAAATGCAACCTAGTTCACTATAACCTTAGGCTCTGATACCAATCTGTAACACCCCCAAATTTAACAGTTTGCGGAAGCGATGTTTTGGGTGTTACTAATCAATAATCACAAGCACAAAGGATACAGTGAACGACTCTAAATGAGACGTTCGAAAAGTTATAACATTAATACATAAGTAGTTTCAAAATACAAGCTCGAGTTCAGTAGTTTCCTAGAGATTCTAGTACATAACAACTAGTACAAAAGTAATGTAGTAAAATCTCCAAGCTTGTAATGCATGCGACTCGAGCTAAGTAAGCTCATCCTGCTGGGCATCCCTACTGATGCTGTGTACCTGAGAAGCATTACTAAAACGGTCAACCAAAAGGTTGGTGAATCTCACAGGTTTGTAAATAAGTAAACAGTTTGAACACACAAGTAGTATTTGTAAATCATAGCCAGCCAGTAAGTTTTAATAAGTGGGTGGTTGCAGATTATGCAAACCGTTTGATACAATCGCCATGAGCCCCCATAGTTGATGCTTAACGTACAGTAAATATCGGTACCCCCTCATGAATGTAATCCAAAACATTCATACGGAACGAGTAAGAAACGCCCGTTTCTACAGGAACGGTTCGTGGTAGTGCGTGCTACCCCGGGCGGGGATTGTCAGTCCCATATGGATCCATATACTAAAACTCGCGCTTATCACATAACTAACAACTATGATTCAGGAGGATTTCATTGGATTAGTCGTAAACTCATGCAATTGGCGTATCGTTACTCTCGTACAGTATGTAAATCATGGCAGCAAGTAAGTTTTGTGTGTTCATGTAAAACAGTAATGCATCTCACCCCTGAGTGTAAAACAGTAAAGTAGGGGCTGTGAGACTCACCTGAGTCTGGCAGACAATGCAGTAAGTAAGCAAGTAGTATTCCCGAACTAGCAACCCTTAGCGTCCTAATACGCATAAGGTTCAGTAAGTAAATGGAATACTTGTAAAGTATCCATGCTATTTGTTCCCAAACTAGTTAATGTCCATTAGTTTGTTTGTAAGTTTGTAATCGTTTGTAAATCGTAGTTTGTATAAAAGTTATACGGTTCGTTTGTTATCGGTGTTATAATAATAATTCCATCCATTATTATTATATGTTCACAGTAGTTGTACAGTTGTAAAGTATACTCGTATGATCGTTTGTTTGTATTACAACATGTATCGTTTGTGTACGTTCCAATGGGCTTAGTCCCCAAAGGGTACGAGTGAAACCTCGTAAGTATTCGTAAGTAAGTTCGTATCAGTTAACGTGTAATCCAGCACGTAACTAGCAGGTGAACTTGTAAGTTTGTATCGGGTGTAATCCCGTGTGGTGTACAAGTGTAAGTTCGTTGGAGTGTAATCTCCTAAGTATTTCCGAGTGAAAACTCGTACGCGTGTGAGTGAAATCTCACGTTTAGTTTAGTATAGACTTGTACGTATTCCAGTATCGTTGTATACTTCCAAAAGTATAGTATTTTCATGTATAAGTAACGCCGAGTTAAGTACGTTCACGTTTTAAGTATATTCCATACTTGTATAAAATGTAAGTTTCAATCAGCCTGTTATAGCGTCACTTGTAGGCGTCACTTCTGTGTATCATGCGACACTTAGGTAGTGTCGTGTTAGGTTATCTGTTTCAAGATGTATGCGACACTTAAGTAGTGTCGGTATTAAGATGGTGCGTCACTAGGTAAGTGACGTTAATAAGTCTTAAGATTCATCACTGCGTCACTAGAATAGTGACGGTATTAAGTGCCGTGTTCAAACAGGGCGTCACTTACGAAGTGACGGTATAAATGAGTAAATCGGTTCATAGGGCGACACTGGGCAAGTGTCGGTATAAGTATGTATGCGTCACTGATGAAGTGACGGTATAAGGGTCAGTGACGTCATCAGTAGTAACTAGGTGTTATTCGTTTCTACTGAAGGTTATACGTTTACATTAATAATAGCGACACTAAGGAAGTGTCGGTATACGTGTTCTAGCGTCACTATGTAAGTGACGTATTGTTTCTGCTGAAAGGGTTATGACTGCGTCACTTATGGAGTGACGGTATAAGTGTTTAGCGGCACTAACGAAGTGTCGCGTATGGCGGATCGTGACCTATGCGTCACTAAGGCGAAGTGTCGCATAACTGGCGTGAGCCATGCGACACTTACCTCTGGTCAGATTTTGAGTCGTGTCGAAAACGTGTCTAACGAGTTCCGTTCAAGTTGAAACTTTTACACAAGTTATATTATGTTATGATGAGTTCATAAAAATTGTTGGATGTCGTTTTTAATGTTCGAGGTGTCGTTTTATTTAAAATGACCAAAACCGACATTTTCGTAAACGTGTTCAAAAACGAGTTTAAGTTATATATTTGGACATTACTAAGCTAGGGGAACATTTATCTAGCAAAATAAAAGTAATCGGAAAAGTTTCGGGTCGCTGGAAAACTTACAAAATTGTCGAAACGAAAATCCGAAAAGATACGATTGTAGCCCTCGTTCTCGTGATCGTCGTTGCTCCTTTGCGTTTTGTGATTTAAGCTCGTTTTGTGGTGTTTTTGGGATGTTTTAGTGATGGTTTTAGAGAGAGAGAGAAACCGATGGGGAGAGAGAGAGAGAGAATGATGAGGGTGTGGGTTTGGGTTTGAGTGTGTAAGTGAAGAAGTGAGGGGGAAGGGTGAGGGGGTTGTCCCCTTGACCCTTGGGCCGGTTGGGTGGGGTCCACCAAGTGTGGATCTCACCAAACTTTGTTCCTCCGTGTTTGCGCTCCGTGCGGTGTTCGTTTCCCCGGTCGTTTAAACGTTAAAATGATTTTATACGCGATTTAATATACGTTTGAAAATACGAAATAATACCCGATAATTTAGTTGTAGTATTTCACCAAAATACTAGTTTTCAAGTTATAAATCATAACTTGGTTTTGTTTTGTCGGTTGGTCGAGTTTTCGGAGAGTTCGGTGACGTTTTGGTTAAATCGTACGTTTTCCGTTATATTATAAACATAATATAAAGTAATAATCAAAGTAATTAAATAAATTCACATTATTTAATATTCGTTTTACCAGTGTACGCAAGTTTGTACAGTTGTTGTTTTATACGATATTTGCACTAATCGTATTCGCGTATATATACGTATATTCCATCCATATATATATATATATATATATAAGTAAGTAATGCATTTAATCCTATTTCATATTAAATACAAGAAATAAACATGTAATTAGGAAAATTTTAAATTGGTCCTAATTTTGGGGTTGTTACATCCTCCACCTAGACAAATCGAATTCCAAATCGAACTTGTGCCAGGAGCTGCACCCGTGGCACGAGCCCCATACCGTTTAGCACCATCCGAAATGCAGGAGTTGTCTAACCAACTACAGGAACTCCTGGACAGAGGATTTATTCGACCAAGTTCCTCGCCTTGGGGAGCTCCGATCTTATTCGTGAAAAAGAAAGATGGATCTTTCCGCATGTGTATCGACTACCGAGAGCTGAATAAGCTAACCATAAAGAATCGGTACCCACTTCCTAGAATCGATGTCCTATTTGACCAACTCCAGGGATCGAGTGTTTACTCAAAGATTGATCTACGGTCAGGTTATCATCAACTCCGAGTCCGCGACAATGATATTCCAAAGACAGCCTTCCGAACTCGTTATGGGCATTACGAATTCCAAGTGATGCCATTCAGGCTGACCAACGCACCGGCCGTATTCATGGACCTTATGAATCGGGTGTGCAAGCCATATCTTGACAAATTCATCATCGTGTTCATCGATGATATCCTGATTTACTCTCGCAATGAGCAGGAGCATGCTCAACATCTGAAAACCATTCTAGGACTTCTTAAACACGAAGAGTTATATGCCAAATTCTCTAAGTGTGAGTTCTGGATTCAAACCGTTCAATTCCTCGGGCACGTGATTGATAGCCAAGGAATTCATGTTGATCCCGCCAAGATTGAAGCAATCAAGGGCTGGGAGTCACCGACCACTCCAACCGAAGTGAGACAATTCTTAGGTCTTGCTGGTTACTACCGCCGATTCATCGAAAACTTTTCAAGAATAGCTATTCCCCTAACCTCACTGACTCAAAAAGATAAGAAGTTCGATTGGACCGATAAACAAGAGTCAGCCTTCCAGCTATTGAAAAACAAACTTTGCAGTGCACCAATCTTGTCCTTACCCGAGGGCACCGACGATTTCGTGGTTTACTGCGACGCTTCACACCAAGGACTTGGTTGTGTGCTAATGCAACAGGAAAAAGTCATTGTCTATGCCTCACGACAACTAAAAATCCACGAGAAAAACTATACGACCCACGACCTCGAGTTAGGTGCTGTGGTCTTCGCATTGAAAATCTGGAGACATTACCTCTACAGCACGAAAAGCACTATCTTTACCGATCACAAAAGTCTCCAACACATATTTGATCAGAAAGATCTAAACATGAGGCAACGTCGCTGGGTTGAGTTACTTAGTGACTATGACCGCGAAATCAAATACCATCCGGGCAAGGCTAACGTAGTTGCCGATGCCTTAAGCCGAAAAGAACGAGTGAAACCCCTTCGAGTCCGAGCACTTTCTATGACAATTCATAACGAGCTCCCTGCTCAAATCCTTACCGCCCAACTCGAAGCACTCAACGATGAAAACTTGAAAAATGAAGCCTTGCGAGGCTTGGATAAACAATTCAAAATCAAACCCGATGGAACTCGATACTTCTCTAACCGGGTGTGGTTACCCAAATTCGGAAACTTGCGAGATTTGGTGATGGCTGAAGCTCACAAATCTCGATACTCTATACATCCTGGTTCTGACAAGATGTATCACGACATCAAAGGGTTGTATTGGTGGCCTAACATGAAAGCTGACATTGCCTTGTATGTCAGTAAATGCCTAACCTGTTCCAAAGTCAAGGCCGAACACCAAAGACCCTCGGGGTTGCTCCAACAACCTGAAATTCCTCAATGGAAATGGGAACAGATTACCATGGACTTCATTACCAAACTACCAAAAACTTCTAGTGATTGCGATACTATTTGGGTGATCGTGGACCGTCTCACGAAATCTGCTCATTTTCTGGCCATCAAGGAAACCGACAAGATGGAGCGTCTGACTCGCATCTACGTCAAAGAAATCATCTCGCGACACGGTGTACCTATCTCGATCATCTCGGATAGGGACAGCCGTTTTACTTCTAACTTTTGGCAATCACTACAGAAATCTCTGGGTACTCGTCTGGATATGAGTACTGCTTATCACCCGCAAACCGATGGCCAAAGCGAGCGAACTATTCAAACACTGGAGGAAATGCTACGAGCCTGTGTAGTTGACTTCGGTACTTCTTGGGAAAATCACTTACCGTTGTGCGAGTTCTCGTACAACAACAGTAACCATACCAGTATTAAGGCTGCACCCTTCGAGGCACTTTACGGGCGTAAGTGCCGATCGCCTATCTGTTGGACTGAGTTAGGAGAATCCCAACTCAAAGGTCCAGAAATCATTCAGGAAACTACTGAGAAAATCATCGGTATTCAAAACCGGCTGAAAGCCGCACGTGATCGTCAGAAAAGCTATGCTGACGTGAGACGCAAACACCTTGAGTTCCAGGTAGGGGACAAGGTACTTCTCAAAGTGGCACCGTGGAAAGGTGTCATTCGATTCGGAAAGCGAGGCAAACTAAATCCTAGATACATCGGACCATTCGAAATCCTGGAAAGGATTGGTCCAGTGGCATACCGCCTGCAACTTCCTACTGAACTTAGCAGCGTTCACAGCACATTCCACATTTCTAACCTGAAGAAATGTCTGTCTGACGAGACACTGATTATACCGCTCGACAAAATCCAAATCGATGATAAACTTCATTTTGTCGAGGAACCTATGGAAATCATGGACCAAGAGGTCAAGCAATTGAAACAGAGTCGTATTCCCATTGTAAAAGTCAGGTGGAATTCTAGGCGTGGCCCTGAGTTCACCTGGGAACGGTAAGATCAAATGCGACAGAAATACCCACATCTCTTCCCAGATAACGCACCGTCCGTGCACTCGAGTTAATTTCGGGACGAAATTTCTTTAACAAGGGGAGAATGTAACACCCGCATAATTAGGATAATTAGTTATGCCAAATTGTTTGTAACTAGTTGTAATTAGTATGTAATAGGACTAATTACAGGCTCTATTAGTATATATATATAAGGTGATTTATATATATATGTGCATACTTACGCGATTTGGATTAATCGTACGCATTAACCGGACAGAGTCCGACACAATTATTTGGACGTTGGTGACAGAAATTTACTTAAATAATGAGAAAGTATCTTGTTGTATAAAATACGCAACTGAACGGCCATTATTTACATATTATCGCGACGACATTTTAAATAATGCAACAAAACGTAATAAACGCGAATTAATAATTTAAATACTTCGACAAATGTTTTTATCATTAATTTCAAGGTATTTTTATTTAAATACTCCAATTATATTTTAAAAATATAAACTTTTGGTTAAATATTAAAAACAAGTGATTAAACGATTAGGACACGAAGTCAACACTGTATTTTTGGGAGTATTTCCCCCTCCTCCCTTGATGGATCAGCCATCAACCCCACCTCCACCCCAAATTCCTCTTTCATTTTCATTTTTACCAAACACACACAAACCATAAACTCTCTCAACTTAAATCACACCCATATTTTCGGAATCAAATCTCGACCACGAAAATTACATATTCGGAATCACCATCACGAGTGGAGCAAGAATATAAAGACCGTTTTCATCATTTCATCCTCCATCTAGCTCGATTTGCAAAAGTAAGAAATTTCTAAAATCTTAGATCTACTCAATTTGGTGTAATGTTTTGATGTTTCGATGTGTACACAACATAGTTATAACCTAATACATGAAGAAAACACGTTTTTATAGCTCAAAAATGGGTTAGATTTGCGTTTTTGATCGGAAATGTTCGAAACCCGAAAGTTTCTGGGTTGGTGTTCATCATTGCGACGTAGTGGGCGACGTCGCACAAATACTCAACGTCGCATATAGCGACGCAGACTCTAACGTCGCAGACTCAAACAACGTCGCACTTAGCGACGACCCATATTACGTCGCATTAATTTGCGAATGTCACACTTAGCGACGTCGTACTCAACGTCGCAATCCTTGCCTGCGACGTCGCACCCAACGTCGCAGAAATCAGAATTTTTAAAGAGATTTTCACTAAAACTATGTAGAAAATGTGCATTTTTCCCTCCGAGCTGACTCGGCAGCTCGACCCCGACCAGGGGCTCTGCCCCTTGGACCCCGCCAAGGGGTTGCCACCCCTTGGAACCCCGCAACCAGGGGCGCTGCCCCCGGACCCCCGTCGTTTCAGTACAAAATGTTTCAAACGCAATGATAATACTTTGACTATTACTAATACAAACCGTCACCAATGGGCCAAACATGTTTTCTAACAAACGAACAATTACAAACATACGGATAAACACTGGATATACTAGTTGTGTACAACCAAACGAAACGTCTCGTGAGACGCATACTTACATAACTTCATATGATTAGGCATTTGAAGGTTACGGGTTCGGAGAACCTACTTGCTATAATTACTACTTGCTATTTGCTACAGCTTATTTCAAGACTCAGGTGAGTCTTACGGCCCCACTTTTACTGTTTTATCGTATTGGGGGAGAAACATGCTACTACTTTTCCTTGAACACAAGTACTAAAACTGTTTACTATACCAAACGGAATTGCATGAGTTGTTTACTATTTACAGAAGTCTCTCCATCATATATCGTTAGTTATGGACTTAAGCACGAACACTAGTTAATGGATCCATTAGGGAAATGACCCTCCCCACCAGGGGCAGTAGCGCTGCCACGTACTGATTTACACGTAGAAACGGGTGACTACTTATTCGTTACTGATGCTTACTCATTTACGAGCATGTCACGGGAGCAAACTTATTACTTACGGGTTAAGCTTCGATTATGAGCCTCATGGCAACGGTATAAACTTACTTATTTACATTTTCTGGATTGCAAATACTGGTTTTACGATTGCTGGATTGCAATTGCTGATTTTACGCCTGCGGGCATTACTAATGAAATCTCGTGTTCAAAGCTGATATTACTTACAAACCTGTGAGATTCACCAACCTTTGGTTGACACTTTTTAGCATGTTTTCTCAGGTACCCGGATGGAGTAGGATTACTCCAGGATTTAACTAGAGTCGCATGATTTCAACACAACTGCATTAACGGAGATTCTTAGCATTATCTTTTGTATATTACGATTATGTAATAGAATCTCCCGCTATACGCGTGGACCCTAGGGGAAACTACATTTTTGTATACGAAAACACTAAGTTTTCAAACATTATATCTATGGAATGTAACTAATTTACAAACGTTGCATATAGATGTCGTTTGCTTTATCTTTGTGCTGTGATATTTGATTAGTAACACCCCAAACTATGCTTCCGCAAAACAGTGAATTTCGGAGGTGTTACAGATAGTGATTGGTAGGAGGTGGAACTGAGTTATACCATATTCCTGCCTTACTACTTGTATTTGTCCTCTGCTTGTTAACGATTTCATCGAAAACATCACGAGACTCTGAGAAACTTGAGATTTTTTTATTAAAACTCACAGACTCAGACTTTAATTCAGAAAGTTCTTTATTCAACAAATCAATTTCTGTTAAATAGATTTTAATTGCATCTTGTTGACTAAAGACTTTTGCTTTAAAAGTTTGAGTATCTAACTTATAAGCTTCAATCTGCTTATCATAAAGTCTTTCATTACCTTTTAAAAACTTATTTGACTCAGTAAGTTTCTCGACCTTTTCTCTCAAGTTCATATTGTCTATTTGAAAACCTTTAAAGAAGTTTCCAATTTAATACAAGATAAACAAGTAACAGGTTCTTCAGGTTCTTTATGTACCTCAGGTGTGATGTGAGCCATTAAGCATTGTTGGTATTGCTGAGCTTGAGCGCTCCAATCCAGACTAGTAGGCTCGATCACAATCAACTCATCAGAAGTTCCAGTCTTCGGTACATCTTTCTCAGGAGTCTTGGGAGGAGATGGTTTAGTGAGACCTGATGGTGGCATCTTTGGCTTCTCACATTCTCGGGCAAAGTGTCCCAAGTTATGGCAGTTGTAGCAACGAACCTTGCTCTTATCAAATCCAAAGCCAGATTTACCAGCTCCTTCCAAACTCTTTCGTCCAGTTCTTTGCAGGAATTTTTGAACCCTTCTCGTGATCATGGCGATGTTCCAATTTAAATCCATCTATTCCAGATCATCATCGTCAAGCTGGCCGTAGTCCTCCTTTGTTAATTCCAGAGTGGTATTTGGTTGTGACACCAAATCTTTGTAAGAACTAAGAAAAGCTGTATAAATGGCAGCTTGTTCTTCGATGGCTGGTGAAATAGGAGTCTGTGCACCTTGTGCACCTTGTGAAGTGCCAGCAGAATAGCCTGATGAATAACCACCAGTGGAGCTTGGTAGAGAACTAATGTCTGACATAAACGCCAATCCACCAGGAGTATTACATTCTTTCTTCTTCAACTCCATAGCATGTGCTTGGAGTATCCCAACTAACTCATCCAACTTCCATGTAGCCAACTCTTGATTTTCTTTTAACATTTGTACCTTGACGTCCCAATCTTTAGGTAGTGCTTCCAAGAGCTTCTTATTAAACTCCAGTTCTGTAAAGGTATAGCCTCCTTCCATCAAATCACCCACAAGCTGGGTGTATCTAGTGAACAAGCTGGTCGTGGTCTCATTAGGCGCAATATCAAAGAGATCAAATTGTTTCTTGATCAACTCTAACTTAGCCTCCTTGTATTTCTCATTACCACCACAACGAAGCTCAATTGCATGCCACAGATCATAGGCAATATCATGTTGTTTGAACATGCGCAAAACATCTGGAGTTAAGGCCATCTTTATTGCTGAAAGACATTTGCGTTCAGTATCATACTCCTTACGTTCCTCAGGAGTCATAGCCTTATAAGTCTTAGCTGGAGGAACGCCACGGTAGTTTCCCTTAGCTAATGGTCTTACATATCTTTCAGTAAGTGGGCCCCATAGTTCCGGACAATGAAAATCGATATACTGCTCAAATCGTGATCTCCAGTATGTATAGTCCAAATCAGCAGTAAAAACGGGAGGTTTACTATTGGTTCCAACATCATTACCTTGTCTAATCATTTCCCTAATGCTTTGAATAGTTTCCCTATCCGACATTGTTGTGCACCTGTAAAATCAACTCAAAACAAGACTAGAAAGCTGATTAGTAACAAAGGCGTCACTAGGTAAGTGACGCACCTAAGTGTCGCAAAGAGTAGCGGCACTGGGTAAGTGACGCTATCAAGTGACGAATAAACAAACACAACGACACTAGTGATTAGTGTCGTATAATCAAGCAAGTGACGCACTCAAGTGACGGACCTGAGTGACGCTTAGCAATAACAGGTGTCACTAAGATAAGTGACGCTTTTAGTGACTCACAGAAATAATTGCGTCACTAGTAGCAAGTGACGGATAACACACAAGTGTCGTCCAAAGTGACGCAATTAAGTGTCGGAAAGTACAGTAGACGTCACTAGAGTAAGTGACGTGTAATCCTCAAGTGACGTAACTAAGTGACGTACTTGAGTGTCGTAAAAACCCTAATTGAACCTTACAGAAGTGTCGCTCGAAGTGCCGCACGAAGTGACGCGGCGAGTGACGCAGAAACGGCTGTGAACGCCCAAAAACCCTAAAAATCGAATTTTCGTAAACCTAACGAAAATTCTTGAATCCCAATCGAACGAAACCTGTAAAACTTGATTCAAAACGTAATAATAGCACCCAATCGATCCAAATATTGCTAGAATTCCTATGATCTTCACAAAAGCGAACCGAAAAGTCTCCAATACACGAACACACGTTGATCAAATCACCTAAAGGCTCTGATACCAGTTGAAAGTCCCTTTTTGCCTTGGATCTAGATGACTGATGACAATGATTGATTGGCGTAAACAAACAATCACACAAACGAATAATAAACTCAAACCGAAACAATGAATCAATCAAAGTAAAACTAGTTTATTAGCTTCTTAAACGTATTGGAACTGTTTACAAGGTGGCTTAGTCGACAAATGGTGCTAGGGTTTCGTCAACCTTAGCCGAAAACCGGTAGGTTTCAATTTATACAAAACACAAATCGGCAGACATGCGTCACTTGGGAAGTGTCGCATGTCGCCGCCCTCATGCGTCACTTACATAAGTGACGCTATGCGACACTAAGGCAAGTGTCGCCTAACACAGAAGCTAAGTGTCGCTATACAAGAAAATGCCTTTTCTATTAAAACTAACTAACGACACTTACACTCGATAGACCAACTGACAGACACACTAATATGTATCAACATTGATGATAACCCGACCTCAGATCAATTTTAGAATAAAACGAAGATCCTTGCAACTGATCAAACAAATCGTCTATTCGAGGAAGAGGATATTTATTCTTTACTATTCGTTTATTCAGTTCTCTATAATCAATACACATTCGAAAAGACCCATCCTTCTTTTTCACAAACAAAACTGGTGCACCCCAAGGAGAAGAACTAGGTCTAATGAATCCTTTATCCAATAACTCTTGTATCTGATTCATCATTTCACGTATTTCAGAAGGAGCTAATCTATAGGGAGCTTTGGCTATAGGCGACGAGCCAGGAACAAGATCAATCTGAAATTCAACTTCCCTAACCGGTGGTAAACCACGCAATTCATCAGGAAACACCTCCGGATATTCAGAAACTACCAGGACATCAGAAATGGATTTCTTTTCTAATTTGGCATCGATAACATAAGCTAGATAAGACTCACAACCTTTAGACAAAGATTTCCTAGCTTTCATCATACTGATCAGAGGAATATTCCCACTATCCCGTTCTCCTCGAGCCACGACATATGACTCTTCAGAAATTGGGATTCTTATCGACTTTCTATGGCAATCTATACTTGCTTTATACTGACTTAGCCAATCCATGCCAATAATCACATCAAAACTAGGAATTGGCATCAACAGAAAGGAAATTGGAAAAGTCTGGCCATCTATCACAATATTAGCTCCAGTCACCGAGGTGGTAACAGGAACTAACTTGCCACTAACAATCTCTACTTCTAAGGGCTTAGTTATCACAGTAGGGATCAGTTTCAACTTATCGCAGAAACACACAGATATAAAAGAGCAATTCGCTCCAGAATCAAATAACACACGTGCTGGTACAGAGTTTATAAGAAAAGTACCAGTGATAACATCATCTGTGTGCACAGCCTCATCGACTGTCATCGGAAAGGCCCTACTAGTAGCTGGCGGAGGATTCTTCCGCTTTTGACCGGAAGATGACGAACTCTCGACCGAAACCGAACCCTGTTTCTTCGCCTCAGGACATTCTCCAACTCTGTGACCTTCTTTCTTACAATTCCAACAGACAAAATTCGGATACTTGCAGTTCTTAAACTCATGACCAAGTTCACCACATTTAACACACTTGTTCGTTTGAATAGTACACGGCCCAGTATGTTTAGACCTACAAGTACTACACTAGTTGGAACTACCAGAAGAACCACTTTTATTACCAGATTTTTGACCTTGACGATTACTCTGCCACCTTTGCTTTCCTTTTCCCGAAGATTCATTTATGGATTTCTGATCAGATCTATCTTTAGCTAGAAAACCTTGAGCTCTCATATCACTGTCAACAGAACGTGCAAGGTTAAAATCCTGAGATAAAGTACCTGCTAACCTCACTGTAGTGCGATAATTCGGAGGCAATGCATCAACAAACTGCTCGATTCTGGTTTTCTCATTAGAGACCCATTCTTGAATAAATCTCAGCTTCTCAGAAAACTGAGATATCAACTCATCAATTGTCATTTTATCAGTCAAGTGTAGATTCACAAACTCCCTTCTAATGCGAGCCATATCAAAATCTGAACAATATTGTTTACAAACTTCATTACGAAATTCAGCCCATCGAATAGAGTCTTTTTGTTACTGAGTGAAATGACCAGTGATCGAATCCCACCAAACCATGGCTTCATCTTTTAAACATTGAATAGCATAAAACACTTTGGATTCTTCCTCACAACGAGTAACATCAAATTTTCGCTCCATATCTCTTAACCAATTTAAAGTTACTGATGGATTTGTACTACCATGAAACTCCGGTGGTTTACTTGCCATAAATGTTTTGAAAGAACAAAATTTACTTGGCATAGGTGGTGGAATAGTACCAAAAACTGGTAATTGCTGCTGAAACTGTTGATGAGATGATTCAGCTTCCTTCTGTCGGCGATAATCTCTAAGTCTAATTACTTCATCTTATAACTGGAAAAGATAATCCTCTCTATTCGATTCTTCATGACCAGGAATGGAAGTACCCTCATGATGTCTCTCATTATGAGTATCTGAAGGATGAACATCGATCCTTGAGGCATTATTAGGGTTGGTGGTCGTTGCTCGTTATCTGCCATATCTGTATTCAACACAACACTTGAAACTCGTTAATCGTTAGTACCTATCTACTAACAGATTCACAACCAATGCTAAATCCCATACCCAGGAATGTTTGACATAACACAACTCAGAATCGGGATTGAACACTTTACAATGTTCAATTCACCCAAATCTATGCTCTGATACCAACTTATAACACCCCTCATTCTGGATATCAATATTATATGATTTTACTCGGAAGCGTATATTAAAAACATACTTTACTATTATACATAATGGAAATGTACATAACTTTTTCAAAATATGACACCACATAGGTTAAAGTTATTAAAACACTGTACACATATTACACAAACGGGGTATTATAACAAAACTATATCAGAATTAGCAGAGCAGTCAAACATCCCTTGCTTTCAAAGCATCACTTCCTGATCACCCCATAATTAATAAAACCTGCAGGAAGTAAAATGAGGGATTAGCACGAAGCTAAGTGAATGAACTTGTCACACACAATTCAACTTAGCATAATCATTTGTTTACACCAAATAACCGTAAACATATACATATTTTAATGAGGATCGGTGGTTCTTGAGATATCATAATACCCGGGGATTCTCTAAGAACACTTACCGTCAATCTGTAAGGCCAATACATAATAGACCGATAACTATTGGTTATTAAACTCATACACAGTTCTCAAACACAACAAATGAATCAAAACCTGTGTAAATCACATATTAACCAAAAAGTCCAACTACACGTTGACCCCAATAAACTGATACACAGAGGCCACATAGCACGTAGATTCATAATCAGTAACACAGACTAAGCAGTCTTATAAGCAATCTACGTTTACTTGTTGCAACCAAACAGTTACAACTAAATCGACGGGTGAGTTCTAAATCCACTCACCGATACCTCTGCAGATTCCTCACTCAGCAGTCTTATATTACTGAGTCTTTGGAGTATCTGAAACACCACATAACACACAAGTTAGTAACTTGTTTTAGAATCATTATTATAGCTTATTTACTCAATCAGGTAATCCCTGGAGTCTAGGCAAACAAAAGTTTAATCAGAAATAAAATCCGAAAATCCCGAAATTACGTTTCAAAACTGAAAAATGCCATTTTCGACCCCTAGAATCCTAGATGACCCCGAATGGCCAAAAACTGACTAGGCTCTTAAAATAGAGTCTTGATCATTGGGCCGTTTCCGAGTGACCATGCGAATTTCAGCTCAATCCGAATTGATATAAAAATTTGTAAATTTTTAGTCACTAAAGGTGTTGGGACACGTGCATTTTTGAAATTTGCGAAACAAAAACTTTTAAAATTCTCGGTTCGCAGTGATCTCAACTCGCAGGTCAACTCGGTTCGCAGAAACTCGACTCGCAACGAAGTAACTCGGTTCGCACAGCCATCTCGGCTCGCAGAAACTCAATTCGCACAGCAAATCAATTCGACTCGGGACATCTCAACTCGCTTCGCGAGATGAACTGGGTTTCTGCGAGTTTCGCTGCTGTTACGAGTTTTCCGAACCAATTCTCACCATAACTTCAAAAAACTCAATTCTATGGTTTCTAACACTTCAACTAACATCATATAACACCTAATAACACCAAATAACAATATAACAAGCTTTAATTTCACTCAATCACCCAATTTATCATAAAACCCATTTATAAAACTCAAGAATCAAACTCACTTTTTAAAGAAAGATGAGTGAAAGTAATAAGATGGAGATGATGATACATAGCTTATAGGAATAATCAGAATCACATAAACTAGTTGGGTTATTAATTTGGTATGGAGTTAGAGAGCTTTCAAGTTCTTATTATGAAGATAAATGAAGAAACCTTGAAAACAAAAGAATTTTAAGGTCGGCTCTCACAAACCGCCTCTGTCCCAATTGCTATAATTTTATACCCGTCCTAAATCTATTGTCTGGAACCCGAAAACCATTTGCGAGAAAATTATTTTATTTTACCGTCATCTATAATAATTTAAAATAACTAATATTTCACTATTCACAATAAGTCCTGAGACCTATTTATTTGAGTTTCACAGTAAAACAAATAATATCAGGTAATTCCTAAAACCATTAAATAATCAATTTAAATAAAGAATTACCAGGCCACTAGAGAGGATGTTACATTTAGGATCTCCAGAATTTTTAAACACTTTGAAGTTTTCTGGAATCCCTAACCACATGATATCATTGAAAGTTGGTGTCCCGATCATGTTACTTCGAAATATTGATCAGCCTAACGGTTTGTGTAATGGGACAAGATTGACAGTTCTTAAACTTGATAGAACGATGATTAAAGCAAGAGTTATCACAGGTACTAATGTTGGTTTTGAAACTATCATTGCACGTATGAAGCTTGAACCTTCGGATAAAACACTCCCTTTCAAAATAACCCGTAAGCAGTTTCCCATTGCTGTTTGTTTTGCCATGACAATTAATAAAAGTCAAGGCCAATCTCTTGACCACGTTGGTTTGTTTTTGCCTCGTCCCGTGTTCACTCATGGTCAGCTGTACGTTGCTTTTTCTAGAGTAAAGAGCAAGAAGGGATTGAAAGTGCTTATATGTGACAACGATATGAAGATAGGCAACTCTACAAAGAATGTCATTTATAAGGAAGTCCTTAGGAATTTGTGAAGTTATTTTAATTTATTTGTACTTTGCAACTAATGTTCGTGCCTCATGTTACTTGGCTTTTGAATGTTAAATTAACTATGATGACTATTTCGGTTTCTATGGTGTTTTCATTACCATATATGTTCAATGTGTATGGTTTATTTACGAACCTATATTATACTGAAACGCCCCAATTTATTTCTTTACTTTAAAACATATTTTATTCAATTTCATTCTAGCCCCATTGTATTTATTATAATATTTATCACATTTTGACGACTTTAAAAGTCAACCACAAACAATTTACCACAACTTACAACTTCTTTTCTATTAAAACATTTGACTGAATAACATAAAATGGGTGACTTATACAAGTGCCATCGTAAAAAAAAAGAAGGGAAGCTTGTCTAACCATACAGCAAACTCCAATCCACGTTAACTTCTGACATACACAATCATATCTTCAATCATATTGGTTCAACCGAACCAAACCTACAAAATAAACAACTGAAAGGAATAAGCTAACGCTTAGTGAGACAATGAGTAGCTAAATGAATAATTTATCACACAATATTCATATAACAAGTATTATTTCATTCTTTTTCGTATATGCTAAGGATACTTAACTTTATTCTGTATGCTAATATTATCATATTAGCTATTACACGAGCCTATGGTCGCAACCATTACTCGCACCAAACTATTACCATCCAGCTCATGACCGCAGCCAATCCTGGACACCAAAATTTTATATTCAAGTATTTCCACATTATAAATATCAATTACACATAATTATTGAGCAATCGTAGAAACTCCTTCTGGACTCTGCCCCATACCATGCTAATTACTACCAATTAGTCTTACAGTTTGTTCACCAATTAATGACCGCGTATCATATATCATTAATTAGGAACTATCCAATCACCGCGCGGAAGTGATGGAAACAAATCCCGATACAAGTCCATTAGAAATGTCTACAATTCCCAATCCACACAATTCACGTATTCACATAATCATTTTCATTTACTATTAAGGATCCTTATTATTATATCATGCTAACTTTTATGTAATTAGCAATTAACACAAGCCAATGGCCGCAACCATTGCTTGCAAACCCACAATCACAACACAATTTATATCATTTATCCACCTGCTATAACATAGCACAACACATCATATACATCTATTTATATTATATAAATAATGGAATTTCATATCACACTTTCTTTATATTAAACACTTACCAACCATCTGTATACTATATTCTAATAATCAATATATATAAGCATACTTCCGTCTGCAACCCGATTACACACAATTAATCATTCATCAGATTATGTAAGCCTGTTGCACGTAAGCAATATGGATTACATAATCATTACAAATTTAACCCCCCCCCCCCCCCCCCCATAATACTCACCTTTGTTTTTAGTCGAATAAGAGACTTAGCACAATTCTCGTGGGTTGCGTTAAGAGAATAGAAATCCTTTGACAAAAATGCATGCTTCCTAGACTTGTACCATGAGCTTTCTCTACTTGTACCATCCTTTTCTCATGCTTCATACGAAACCTTATACAATACAATGTATATTAAACATTTTTAGCAACTTGTACTTCATGGTTGATAAATTTTACATTAACTACTATTTCACTCTACTCATAAATTTATTATGAAAATTGACTTTCTTGTAAGATATAAAAATTGGAAGAAATATAACTCTAATGACCTCTTTTATAAACATGAACCGTAATTGGACTTTAACGCCAATTAGTCATGTGTAGTTGGATTTCTACCTAGACAACATGTTAGCTTGTGAATTAACTTTGTCATTACTCTAGTAAGTTAGGTTTGACACAATGACACCACAAATACATGTACATACAGCCTACACACGTGTCACATACAAAATCTCTTATTATCATTTCAAGCATAATATATGTTTATAACTATAATGCTTAAAGGTCATATACAACTCAAACGTTTAATCACTTGGTTCCTATTCAAATAAATGTTCTAATAGAATTTCATATCTAACCATGGTTTCCGCTTACACCTTTCTATTAGTATAACGAACTAAATTAAATATCGAAAAAAAACATCTTCTGTGACAACATAATTTCGCGTCGTGACCAACCACAAATCGCGTCGCGTTTTTAAGGGTTTCGCGTCGTCATTCCAAACGAATCGCGTCGCGATTCAAAGTATATACAAAACCTGCAACTTTTGTTTGAACAGTGTTATCCCGAATTCTTTTCTTACAACAACAATAACCCAGATTCTTAATCTTCTATTCAAGCATAAAATCACCATCTAATAGTAATCATAGACATACCTTTATCAATTCCACTAACCTAACCTAATTCTCTTAACCAATTCAAGAACTCTAAATTAAAGAAATAGAGGATTAAATCAAAAGGAAAATTACACTTACAATGAATTAAAGGGGAGATGGAGATGATGGATCAATTTCTTAAGTTTGGATTGAGGATTAAAATCACACAATTAATTCTCCTTTGTTATTGCTTCCTGTTTCCACTCGTTCCTTTTTCTTTCTTTGGTGTTTTCTGGAGTAGTTTTGAAGATTGTGGAAATATACATCACACGTACACACACACACACACACACATATATATATATATATATATATATATATATATATATATATATATATATATATATATATATATACTTATATTAATTTGGTCCCCTTTTAATACCTATTGTCTGGAACTTAAAAAAACTATTCGCGATTTTAACTATTTTATTTTTCTTATAACACTATTAATTTAAAACAGTCAATTTTTTTTTTATTCGTCACAATAATACTTTTAGATTTTGGGGTGTTACAACTATCCCCCAATCATTCTATTCGTGTCCTCACGAATGTCGCTTGTATCTAAGCAACTTAACAATTCTGTTTGAACCTAGTGATTCCTTTACTCAGGTCTCTTATCTATACTATCTAAAACATATTACCACGCATTACACGTGTGACATATAACTGGAACCACTTATAACAGGTAAACATGTGAATTATCAACGTAGGCACAGAATATACATTTTGCCCCACCCACTTGTACACAAACAGTGTGTCTTAACCTTTCTCATGTAAGCACATAACCTACGCATACATTTTTATCTACATTCCCACTGGCACTACGGGTAATATCCAACACAAGTGCAATATCAATAATTACTCATTTCATCTGAAATAATTTTTTTTTTTTCAGTTTAACAACTAACACATATAACGTACATTATACCTCGTGAGCAACTTGTAGACTTAAACACGTGTTTTGAATTCTTTCCACATGCACATTTAAAGTGTGCATTTTGTTTGCTTTTACCCACGCCTATATATATTATTTCTACCCTTGACCCGTTTGGATCAATAATCATTTACCAGGGTTAGTTATACTTAAACCCTTAAACACAATCATTTAAACAACTTTTATTTCTGCAACTAGTTATTAATCATATTACTCTCATTAATCTAGTTTCACTTATATAGTGAAACATCTTATCATAAAACACAGAAAGTGTCTCTTACATTTTCATACAATTTATGATTTCTTGCTAGTTGCAATTCATTATTATTTTACTTTGTCATTTCTTAAAACTGGCTATTCGGCTGTTAAAGCTTTTACTAAACATTTTTCATCATAAACCAATGAACCCATATCCATACCAATAGGTAATGGAAACAGTTACAAGTCTAAAAATTCTATATGTGTGATTACATCATAACTATCTTTTCATAAGATTTCAGTTTCATCCCCCAATCAGCTTAAAGTTATAACTTCCTTTACACACCATATTCTAGAAATCATTAACATAACAATAAGACTTGTACATAATCCTGCACAAATCAATATTGATATACTTAAACATAATAAGAGATGAACTAAACCATAAGAAACTGAAATCAATATTCTGATCAACACTAAATCGCGTCGCGATTACCCCATAATCGCGTAGTGATTAATTGCAAATCGCGTGGCGATCTTACACAGATCGCGCCGCGACCTTTACCTGTACAGACCTGCACAATCAACTTCTAACCCCTAACTTTGCACGCGCATAACTATTACCTCAGTAATATTCAGAACTTGAAACTTCACAAACATCTCAATTATATCATAATAAAGGTTTCACTTTTCACACTTTTCTAAATTTCGCATTAACAACGAATTTGGACCTATAACCAATTATGGGTCAATTTGGGTCGCACTTTGTAATCAAGGTAATATATACAATTACATGTCTTCAAGATTTGCACTAATCACTATTATACACAACATTGTTGATCCTTATATCATTAGCATCTAGCTACTTGGGCATAGACTAACCCATTTTAGACTACGGTTGCACTAACGACCCATGTAGGGCACTTTTGACCCATTTTATCAAAACACAAGCAATTTGTACCACTTAACATTCTAGTTCATGTTTTCATATAAAATTAACCATTTTAAAGTAACAACTATTTGTCATTACCCGTTTGGACCAAAGTCCCAATTTGTCACTTAACCATATCCATGAACTATATATAATTAATAAGCAGTAATATAAACCATTTAAACATATTAATATCTTGGTAATCTAAATAGAGTACCGACTGACCCGTTAAGGTATAAACTACTTTCATCACATAAACTCTCTAGAATAATATAGTTGAACCAAAAACTCCACTTAGACATTTAATCCATAACTCTATCCAATTACCTGTAAACGTGAACCCAAGGTAGACACGTTCACATAATCATGTACATGTATATATTCAAACTAATATTCTGTTTTACTCAATAAAGAGTTTACTACATATCTTACTCTTAATCACAACATAGTCACATTAAATCCATCTGATACTTAGCAGCCTCAACAATTTTCATGTGACATAGCATAATATAATTACGTTGGCCAGACGTAACTAGATTATGTAATTCACATTTCCATTCTCAGGCTACTTCATATCATTAAGATTTATTGAGACTTATCATTACACAATCACATAACACAAACTTCTACAGCAATCAAAATTTAAAATTTAAAATTGTTGTCCACATAATCGTTTTCACATAATCAATTAATTTCACATAATCAGTCAATATCTTGTATAAGGCATTTATTAATGCCTCTGACTACTTTATCTTTTTCACAAAATGTATTTTATATGATAATTGACATAAGTCAATATTCCTGATTATTGGAATTCTATTTACATGTAGCATCTACCAATCCACTACTGTAGCTAACTTTGGTCAGCTAGTTCATTATTCAAATCTTTTATATATATACTGCCAATATATTTATTAGCAGTTTTCAACACATCTCAACACATGGCTAATATAAATTAGCCTATTTAATCCTCATCGAGCTAGTGTCAATAGCACTGCTCCATTATATCATATCCATCTACCCAATTACATGAGTAATGGAAATTTCACAAGTATGTCTACATCATATCAATATCAGTAAGGAATGTTAAGATGCCTTACAGTAATTTATTAAATCCGACACTACAACTTTCACACTTTCTTTAATAAGTCAAGCATACTATTCTCTCAATTAACATTGTTACCTATTCACAAGTAACAATATCACCTGGTTCACTACATGGACTCATATTAGTTCAATCTACTGTACTTTACTATATGCATAATCAGCATAATAATTACTGCTATTCACATTGGTTTAAGATTAGGCAATCTTATCGTGGATCACCTAATTCTCTCAAACCATTGCTCTGATACCAACTTGAAACGCCCCAATTTATTTCTTTACTTTAAAACTTATTTTATTCAATTTCATTCTAGCCCCATTGTATTTATTATAATATTTACCACATTTTGACGACTTTAAAAGTCAACCACATACAATTTACCACAACTTACAACTTCTTTTCTATCAAAACATTTGACTGAATAACATAAAATGGGCGACTTATACAAGTGCCATCGTTACAATAGTTTAAAAGAAGGGAAGCTTGTCTAACCATACATCAAACTCCAATCCACGTTAACTTCTGACATACACAATCATATCTTCAATCATATTGGTTCAACCGAACCAAACCTACAAAATAAACAACTTAAAGGAATAAGCTAACGCTTAGTGAGACAATGAGTAGCTAAATGAATAATTTATCACACAATATTCATATAACAAGTATTATTTCATTCTTTTTCGTATATGCTAAGGATACTTAACTTTATTCTGTATGCTAATATTATCATATTAGCTATTACACGAGCCTATGGCCGCAACCATTACTTGCACCAAACTATTACCATCCAGCTCATGACCGCAGCCAATCCTGGACACCAAAATTTTATATTCAAGTATTTCCACATTATAAATATCAATTACACATAATTATTGAGCAATCGTAGAAACTCCTTCTGGACTCTGCCCCATACCATGCTAATTACTACCAATTAGTCTTACAGTTTGTTCACCAATTAATGACCGCGTATCATATATCATTAATTAGGAACTATCCAATCACCGCGCGGAAGTGATGGAAACAAATCCCGATACAAGTCCATTAGAAATGTCTACAATTCCCAATCCACACAATTCACGTATTCACATAATCATTTTCATTTACTATTAAGGATCCTTATTATTATATCATGCTAACTTTTATGTAATTAGCAATTAACACAAGCCAATGGCCGCAACCATTGCTTGCAAACCCACAATCACAACACAATTTATATCATTTATCCACCTGCTATAACATAGCACAACACATCATATACATCTATTTATATTATATAAATAATGAAATTTCATATCACACTTTCTTTATATTAAACACTTACCAACCATCTGTATACTATATTCTAACAATCAATATATATAAGCATACTTCCGTCTGCAACCCGATTACACACAATTAATCATTCATCAGATTATGTAAGCCTGTTGCTCGTAAGCAATATGGATTACATAATCATTACCCATTTAACCCCCCCCCCCCCCCCCCCATAATACTCACCTTTGCTTTTAGTCGAATAAGAGACTTAGCACAATTCTCGTGGGTTGCGTTAAGAGAATAGAAATCCTTTGACAAAAATGCATGCTTCCTAGACTTGTACCATGAGCTTTCTCTACTTGTACCATCCTTTTCTCATGCTTCATACGAAACCTTATACAATACAATGTATATTAAACATTTTTAACAACTTGTACTTCATGGTTGATAAATTTTACATTAACTACTATTTCACTCTACTCATAAATTTATTATGAAAATTGACTTTCTTGTAAGATATAAAAATTGGAAGAAATATAACTCTAATGACCTCTTTTATAAACATGAACCGTAATTGGACTTTAACGCCAATTAGTCATGTGTAGTTGGATTTCTACCTAGACAACATGTTAGCTTGTGAATTAACTTAGTCATTACTCTAGTAAGTTAGGTTTGACACAATGACACCACAAATACATGTACATACAGCCTACACACGTGTCACATACAAAATCTCTTATTATCATTTCAAGCATAATATATGTTTATAACTATAATGCTTAAAGGTCATATACAACTCAAACGTTTAATCACTTGGTTCCTATTCAAATAAATGTTCTAATAGAATTTCATATCTAACCATGGTTTCCGCTTACACCTTTCTATTAGTATAACGAACTAAATTAAATATCGAAAAAAAACATCTTCTGTGACAACATAATTTCGCGTCGTGACCAACCACAAATCGCGTCGCGTTTTTAAGGGTTTCGCGTCGTCATTCCAAACGAATCGCGTCGCGATTCAAAGTATATACAAAACCTGCAACTTTTGTTTGAACAGTGTTATCCCGAATTCTTTTCTTACAACAACAATAACCCAGATTCTTAATCTTCTATTCAAGCATAAAATCACCATCTAATAGTAATCATAGACATACCTTCATCAATTCCACTAACCTAACCTAATTCTCTTAACCAATTCAAGAACTCTAAATTAAAGAAATAGAGGATTAAATCAAAAGGAAAATTACACTTACAATGAATTAAAGGGGAGATGGAGATGATGGATCAATTTCTTAAGTTTGGATTGAGGATTAAAATCACACAATTAATTCTCCTTTGTTATTGCTTCCTGTTTCCACTCGTTCCTTTTTCTTTCTTTGGTGTTTTCTGGAGTAGTTTTTAAGATTGTGGAAATATACATCACACGTACACACACACACACACACACACACACACACACACACACACATATATATATATATATATATATATATATATATATATATATATATATATATATATATTTATATTAATTTGGTCCCCTTTTAATACCTATTGTCTGGAACTTAAAAAAACTATTCGCGATTTTAACTATTTTATTTTTCTTATAACACTATTATTTTTAAAACAGTCAATTTTTTTTTATTCGTCACTCTAATACTTTTAGATATTGGGGTGTTACATATACTTAGACAATTTCATACCAGTTTAAAGTAATCATCAATGAATAGCTTATAACTCAACATCATGTAGTCTATCATATAGATATTATTATTAACTATATACAAATATAACACTTGGATAAAAACTGACTGTTTGGTTTCATATTTTAGTCAAACATTTCTTAAACTCAGATAAAACATTTAGAATTGTTTATATTTTTTGGTATAACTAAAGTAATACATAAGCAGTTTTTAAACTATAAATTTTTATTGGGCCTACTTTTAAACACACATGTATATGTGTAGAGAAATTTTATATCCAAAGTTATAACATCCAACATGATATAAAATTGGGCCAACATGATATAAACTTTTGTTGACCCAACTTTTAAACACACATGGGCCGTGGGACCTTATGTACATTCAACCTAAAAGTTTATTGCTATATAAAGCGTATATTGTTTATACTTCAACATATTTCTACCTTTTCCTTTTCAACTAAAAGTTATCAACTACAAAACTAAATGGATCCAAACGGTCCTTCTAAAAATTCTGAATCACCTGTCCAAAAGAATAAAGGTGAAGTTGTCATGGATGTGTTTAATGGCAACCTACAGATGAGGGGTTACGAGTACCGAATGAAGTCACTACTGGAACAGATGCAACAATCTGTAGAGCGAGGAAAACGAGAGAAGGCTATCGTTCAACAATATCTGACTCAATTTGAGGGTGACGATGCTGAAGTGTGTAAGAAATATGTGAAAGAAGATCTTTTCAGGGACACTCTCCATGAACTCAAAATCAAAAACGCCATGGCAGTTGTGTTGGATAGTATTGATGTGAAGACTGATTCTATCGATCGTTTTTCACAACTTTGAGTGTGTTAGTTAATATTTTGTAACAACTTCATGATGAATGTATATGGGAATATCAAGTAATGAAGTTCTTTATGTTTTTGATCTTAGATATATTTTTATTCAATGATTATTGCATGTATGTTTTTTTTCTTTTATATATGCAACTTAACAAAATTATACATGATACTAACGCTTTGAAAATATCACAAATGTTGATTCTTAATATTTACACTTCCGATTTTTAATCTGTTTCACTTAAATCACTTTACAAGTTTATATAATATTATAAAAAGTTTATATTTATAAACAAAAAGGCTGTTGATGACTACTTTTATAAATAAAAAGTTTATGAATACTTTTTTAAAAAAGGTTATGAATAGTTTTATAAAAAGTTTATATGGATATTAATAAAAATTGTATAAAACAGATACACAGAAGATTATTTTAGATCTAATTTTGTTTAAAATTTTTATACAATTTCGATGAAAGTGAACGGTTCAGTTTATACACAAAAGCTGTTGATGAAATGATTGTTAAAGACTAATTTGGCCTTGGAAACATGCAAGCCGTAATAATCTGCAAAAGTCAGTTTTCATTAAGTAATTGCATCCATCTGACTTCCACCTACACACAAACCGTAAAAATAATTTGTTGAGTCACTTGTCGCTGACCATGATGAAGTCACTGGTCGCTGACCAACTCAACTGTACACTACTCGATGAAGAAATGGATTGTATCGAAGCTGCAGTTGCTAATGATAGGTTTCGCTGATCGTCATTCATTCTGTTCGATATTCTGAGGAAGATTTAAAGCTCAACTTGGTGTGTCGCTGATCAACGTCAGCGAGAGCATTACTTCTTCAAATCAATAAAGGCAAAAGTCACTGCCAGAATAACAGCTAGTCACTGAAGATCTTCTGTTCAATTCATTCTACAAGAGCATGTTAGCTCGCAGTGAGTGAGAAGGATTGCTGCATCTTCAGTGACTATTCAATAAAGCCTCTCAATCATCTAGTACTAAAAAGTACTGTACTTATCTATACATCAGCAAGAGTGTTCCAGTTCGAAGTATGTCCGAAAAATTACGTGGCAGCAAGTGATTGGTTTTAAGGTAACGAGATATTTGCGGTAACATAATTGGGACCCGCAGTATGTCGGTTTATCAGAGATCAGGACCAATCAAGCAGCGACACGTGTCCTTCAAATATCCTATTTTGTAGGCGATATTTTAGGAACTCTTGTAGTATAAATAGTTCAGTGTTTTGTACTATTGAGGCTAGTCGACATATGCATCGTTCTTCTGTTTGTCAGAGAACTAGTTTATCTAGGTGTGTATTAAGACTCAGCGAGGTTAACTATTAGCGTGTATGTCCACTGTAGTTAATACTCTTCATTGTAATAATTTAGCTAAGTGTTTGAATTGGATTAACTTTGGTTAATCCATTCCGCATTCAACACTTCGTGAATTTAATCAATACAATTCACTTTCAGCTATTATTACTTGTCGTTCTTTGATACTGTTATATCTTTAATCTGTTATAGATAATCAATTTAAAACAAGCTGAAACACTTGGTAAAATCTGAAATTGTTTTAATTGTATTCAACCCCCCTTCTACAATTAAACTTTACACTTTGTGATTCCAAATTACTAACTAATAGTGATTACGGGACTCTCATAATTCAACATTTATAATCGTTAATAATTAACGTACAAATTTTATTAATAAATCCAGTCATATCAACCGTCTGCGCAATTTATTGCTATTGAATTTTACCACTTGAAGCTGTATTGTTATATTCATTATATATTATATAGATGTTGTTGTATTCATGTAACTCTCTTTCATATAATTGTTTTTTTCACTTTTTTACCCTTTTGTACAATGGCAACTTTGCAAACAATGGCTGATAATCGTGTCATGCAGATGGAGATGATCGAGTATTTTAAAGGTCAGATGTTGATTGAAATCCAAAGAAAACGTGAAGCTGAGACGATGCTGAAAGAGATACGTAGTCATTATGATAAAATAAACTGTGTTGTTCCTAGCGTGAAGAAGTTACCAAAGTGCCAAGTTAAAATCCACTGTGTTGGTTCGGTTCATGATCAGAATTTGTTGGAGGATGATTACGAAGAGGTTATGAAAGCGGTAATCAACTCGGCTGATAAAGGCATACAAGAGAAGATGAACCACATCACGATGCTACTTAAATGTTAGTTTGCCTGTTTTCTTAAGTTTCAATGTTTAGTTCTAATATTATAGTCATCTTTTGCATTTACCACTTTCTATCAATGGTGTATTAGTTGATGTTATCGTATTATTAATATATGTATGCTTCTTATTTGAAACTTTATTTCCTTTATTTATATACATATAAATAAATATATGAGGAAAAACTTGGATGAAGAAATATAAAACATTTTAACAAAAAGTGGATCTTTTTTGGTCAAAAACTATGGAAGAGTCGGTATGCAAATTTTTTTTTTTCCTTTTTTGGGAAATACAAAATTTGTAAAGTTGGGTCTTATCATCTATGACCTATCTTATCAAGCTTTATCATCTACATGTTTTTATTTAACTCTATACTTGCAAAAGGTAAGCCAATCTCATAACCATCCCATTCTAAAGAGTACTCTCTACAACTTACCTAAATACATCACAACTCTACTCCAACAATGACCTTCCTTTTTTTTTTTAAGTTTTACACGTTAAAAATTATCAACACTTTCAAACGTTGTTGCACTAAAGTAAGGACACTTAAACAACAATATGTAGCTGACCTCATTGAAAAAGTACAAGTACAAGTTGATGAAGACATGAAAATGATAGAAAACATTCAAACGATTATGGAGGAAATCAATGAATGTTTTGATAACTCAAGGAATCTTATTTCAGAATTCGAAAAGTTACCAAGTTCGCAAGTTAAAGATGTTACTATCTCTTCTCTTCAACAACTATTATCTTATGAAGAAATTTATGTTTACGCATTTGAGTTGTTGTTGTTTTCAATTCAACAAAGTTATGAAGACAAACTTCTCTTCATAATAAATGTAAGGAATGTTTAATTTGCTATTAATCTGTTAACTTTTGTGTTCATTCACTTGAAATCCAAAAGTAACTGAAAAATTGTATCCTTTATGTATTTCAACAGATTTTTGGTGCCATGTTGAATTAATTAAATGCTTTGTTTCAGTTTTTCGTTATGTATGTTAAAACCAATAATACAATGTTCATGTTAAAATAATATGAAAAATAATTTATTACTTTTCGTTTTTAACATTTAATTAAGGATGTAATCGGTGTCAGCATTTTAATACAATGACATGAATAGATTATGATGGGTTAATTTGTATTATTATATAACCCATTTCTATACATATCATATTCATTTCACAGCCCACATAAATCATTCGGCCCAATACACTTAGTGTATAAAACTATTATAACGTATCTTACTTGATTGTTAGTCGTGTAAACACTATTTTTAACTAACCTGAGTCTAAACTATTAAAATTAATAAATTCAATTAGATGCATTATGCTAATTTAACTATACACATAATAATAGAAAATTATATGTAGAAATTTTTTACACATGACAAACTTATACTTTAAATCTACATAACAAATATTAAAATTTACTTTTTGTCATACCCGTGTATACACGGGTCCTAAAACTAGTAAATACTAGATGGGTGAGGTTCTTGAGAGAATAGGTAAAAGTGAGGGAAGGGAGGGAAGCTAATGAGGAGGTGACAAGTGTCCTCATCATTTCTCCACCTTTTTTATTCATTTCATATATCTTTCTCATTTCTCCACATTTTTTATCCATTTCTCCCATCTTTCTTTCTTTATTTTTTTTCCCTTTTTTCTATTTCCCTTTTTTTTCTAAAAACTTTTATTAAAAAAATTTATTTTAATAAAAAAAGCAGTTTTTAAAAAAATTATTTTTTTTACTTGTACGAACTTCTATAACACTTTTATCAAAAATATAATCAAATAAAATTTGTTAACATTTTTTTACAAAATTTTTACATTTTTAACAATTAAAAATTAAAAAAAATAGTTTTTAACATTATTAAAAAAATTACTGTTTAATTTTTTCTTTTTTATATCATTTTCACATTTGTGATGCACCAGATATTATATATTAAAATGCTGATGAATATAAAAAATAAGATGCTATAAAAGTAAATTATTATTGTGTTTACTAACATAATAAACTATGATGCACTAATTTTCTCTGAAAATAATGCATCGAGTGTTTAAATATCATGCATCGACTTTCAAAATATACTATAAAACATAATTATTGAATTAAAAAGTGGTGCATCATAGTTATAAAACATGGTGTATCGAGTTTTTAAAATATCATGCATCGACTTTCAAAATATACTATAAAACATCGTTATTGAATTAAAACATGATTCATCATAGTTAGAAAAACATGGTTCATCATAGTTATAAAACACGGTGCATCGAGTGTTTAAAATAGCATGCATCGACTTACAAAATATACTATAAAACATCGTTATTGAATTAAAAGGTGGTGCATCATAGTTATAAAACATGATGTAAACATCATTAGTGTATAAATCTTGGTGCATCATAGTTATAAAATATGGTGTATCATAATATTAATTTTACAATGCATTGAAGTTATAACTTTGTTATATCAAAATTTATTTTATTCAGGGTATGAATATGGTGCATCACATAATTTTTTTTTTTTTTTTGTAATACTATATATAAAATTGTATTTATATATAACAACGGGAGGTAAAACAACAACAGAAAAAAGGTTGAAAACGCGAAAAAAAAAAAAACAAAAGCAATGATAAACAAGCCGTGAAAAGGGTTAAATGAAAATGTTGGAAAAAAAAATGATAACAAGAACTTCAAAAAATGCAAAAAAAAATAAAAAAATAAAATAGCTTAAAAAAAAGAAAAAATAATAATAAGAAACAAAATTAGGGTGTGGTTCGAGGGAGGAAGGCAAAAAAGGAGAGAAGGGGACGGCAAAAAGATCACAGCCGTCAATTTCAAAAAATAGATCTAATCTACGGATCAAAATGACGAGGTGGCATTTTCGTAATTAATATCAACTTTTTGGATAGCTGCTGCTGCTATTATAACATTGACGAAAAAGGTGCATCACAAAGTAAAACCGGTAAATAACATTGCCAAAACGGTGCATCAAATATTAAAAACATGATGTATTACAGAGTAAAAATGGTGCATTATAACAGATATTAATGTTCATCGTAATAGATAAAAATATGCATAAAGATGGTACATCACATTGTAAAAAATGGTACATCATATAGTAAAAACATAATGCATTACAAAGTAAAAAAATGGTGCATCATAGAAGATAGTAAGGTTCATCGTAATAGATAAAAATGTACATACATCACATTGTAAAAAATGGTGCATCAAAGAGTAAAACATAATGCATTACAGAGTAAAAAAAATAATGCATCATAGAAGATTTTAATTTCATCATACTAGATAAAAAAAGGTGCATCACAGCTTCAAGTTAAATACTACTCGTCTCTCACAAAAATGAACATAAACATCAACTAACAATATCCTTGATTCAACAAAAGGTTAAAAAATGATAACGAACACTTTAAAAAATTCCTTTTTAAAAAATTCCAATTGCCGTTCACTTCCGTTCAAAAGTTGGTTTCCGTTCGGGAACCAATACCACAAAATTAATGTAAAAAAATAAAACACTAAAATAATTTAAGAAAAAAAAGTGAAGGATAAATGATATGTTTAGAGAAATAAAAAAGGTGAAGAAATGAAGAAGACATATGGCAGCACCCTATTGCTTCCTTCACTTGCGTCCAAAAAGTCTCTTCCGTTGAAGAACCAATATCATACTAGATATGATGGTGGTCACATGTGGCCTTTGAATGATATGGAAATTATGAAACTAAAAGTACAAATATTCAAAGATGGTTATCGGACACTTGTCGCTTTTGAAAAATATGAATGTTTATTATTTTTATGTTGATTTTGAAAAGATGTAGTATTATTCTTACAATTTATTTGACGTGTTAAAATAATTTGATTCTACAGGGTTTTCAAACAAATCTTTTATGTGGTGCTTTTACAAAAGGGTTTGGCTAACTTATGCCCTAAGAGTACAAGTTAAATTTCATTAAATGCACCAGAACTTTTCTAAATATATTACGAATTTCATTTATTAAACTCACCAATTTTCAATTATAGATATTTATTAATTATAATTTATATTATTTATAGAAAATTCAACTTTATTAAACGTTCTGAAAATATGCCCTAAGGGCACGAGTTAGATTTTCCTTTTATAAAATAGATTCATTTAAAAATATATAATCTTATTTAATGTTAAGTTTTTAATTAAATGAAAGAGAGGGAAATCTTTGGTTGATATGTGTAAACAATAGTTTAGAAAATTAAGGATTGGGATAGATAGTTTATTAACTAACTTTCCATTTTTATAATTTTATATTCTAAACGAAAGTGTATGATATATTTTATAGGTAAGTAGAAATAAGTTACATAACTTCTATGTTTCGTATATTCAATCCATTCATATGTTTATAATTTAGTCAAATAATAAAATTAAAATTAACCTTGAGAACTATTATTTTATCTTTCCATTTTTACAAATTAATGATAGTAAGAGAGGTATAATATATTTCCTTATTTTCTTCCTTTCATTTAATTGAGGTATATTTTTTTATACACGTGTTTCGTATAATTATTTTACTTTACACTCATGTATATACACATACACATGTTTAGATAAAAGTAAACCTTTGATACTAAATTACAATACTTATAAGAGTCTGTTAGTACAAATTGGAGTAATACTTAATTAAGGGTGTTGAATTTAGGAGTTATATTTGAATATCAATCAATAATTGTTGATGAAAAACAATTTAGTTCAAAATCTATATATCTATAATCTATATTTACAAACCCTTATAAATCATTTAGATACAAGCCTTAATACTTAATAGTCGGTGACTCGCGCAATGTAATTGTAATGCATAGAAATGTGATAGTGATCTTCAACATAATGATAATGGTTGTATTATTTGAAGGTTTGTGTTCGTATAGGTTTGTTTGTGTCCATTTGATATATTGACAAATGAATTCAAAATTTTATATATTCATCCGTTTGCTTTCACGAACATGAACAAAATAATCATTCTTTTATTCGTTTGATTAATATAACCCTGTTGAACGATCATGAACACGTTCCGTTGGTGTCCGTTCGATTCGATTAAAGGACTAATGACACTGTAACAACTTATTACATTTGCAGCAACACATTTCTATAATTATAATTATTATGAACATTGGGTAAGCATTGTTAAGTTGGTTGTTATTGTGAAGTGAATACCGATTATCAAAGTGAATATGAAATAGCACGTAAGAATAATCGGTCGTCTATATACAAAATATTGCTACGAAATGGAGTTCAAGTGTTCAACATCAAGAGAAAAATTTAACTTATAACTAATAATTATCGCGAATCCAATAATCAAGACCCGAACTTATATATTACTTTTATATTAGATTATTAGGTTATTTTATTGCAATTGTTCTACCAATCTGTTGATTGCTTTTTAGTTTTAAAATGAACAAAAAGACGAATATTAATATATAGAAATATTATAGTTATGTATATTGTGATTGAGTAATGAGTAATAAATGGTTACACTTACCATAGTAGTTTAGTCAAATGCACTTTAACGTATATCACGGAGGCACACGTTTGCAAAACCCTATGTTTGCAAAAAACACTCGTGTTTATGCACGGATTTAAAATATAATATCCTTAATATATAGAAATATATAATTATATCACAATATTTTTGTATAATTTTTTGAATCAATCTAAATGGTTTTAACTAACAATTAATTAAAATACTACTAGTAAGACATTTTCTTTAATAAAATCACATATTCAGCTAGCCCCGGGCTTCGATCTCCTAGATCTCGCAAAGCAGATACACGATAGAAACCCTTTGTAACCCCTTTGAGCACCGTCCGGCCCGTTTTCCGCCGTCATCGCTAATAAACCCCTCCACCGTCACTCTCCACCACCATCCGCCGTCCCCCAAACTATACCTACAACTACAATCTACCCCTACTTATATATGGTATGTACACAGTTCCATCTTTTACTCATTTACTTACGCTATTCATATCATTACATAGTTGCTATCAAAGTTAATCGCGGTCGATACCAAATTGACCCGATTAATAACATAAAAACCTAAAATATAGCTTCTTGCATGTTCTCAATTGCTCAATTAGGTCACAAATTTGTTCAAGGTATATCTTGCTTTTGCGGCATTTCACGTTCTTTATGTAGCAATACCAATAGCTTCAATTTAGGGTTTCGTAAACTTGAAAAATATCTAATTGGTTATCGAAAATGCTTGAATACTTATACTCATTCTGTATCAAACGGAAACCTAGAATACAATTACATGGATTCCGTTGGTACCACTAGTACAAGCGGAAGATACAATGATTGTGATGATGATTACGATAATGATGATGATGATAACGATGATTACGAACAAAAGGTATCTAGTAGAGCTAGTTTTATAAGAAATGCACAAATTAGTGCGACGAAAGCGTTAAAGGTTTTACAGCAAGACGGGCCTGGTTTTGATACGAAGTCGGCTTTAGATGATTTAGAAGTTAAAGTATCGGGTTTATTTGTTAGAGAAGTACTTATAGGAATATTGAAGAACGTTAATAATGCGAATAAGGAACGGTGTGTGAAGCTTGGGTATAAGTTTTTCGTATGGTCGGGTGAAAAGGAGACTTACAATCACACGGTTAATACGTACCATTTAATAATGCAAATTTTTGCGGAAGCAGAGGAATATAAAGCAATGTGGAGGTTAGTCGATGAGATGACCGAGAAAGGATATAAAGTTACTTCGAGGACTTTTAATATCTTGATTTGTACGTGTGGTGAGGCAGGTGTAGCTAAGAAAGTTGTGGAGAGGTTTATAAAGTCGAAGTCGTTTAATTTTAGGCCGCATAAGCATTGTTTTAACGCGATTTTGCATGCTCTTCTTGCTATAAATCAGTATCAACTGATTGAATGGGTGTATCAGCAGATGTTGACTGCTGGTTATTTACCGGATGCGTTGACTTATAATATTATAATGTATACGAAATTTAGGTTGGGAAAATTAGATCAGTTTAAGAGGTTTTTAGATGAAATGAGATTAAATGGATTTCCTCCTGATTTTCATACATGTAATATTCTTCTTCATATGTACGGTAAAGTAGATGAGCCAGCTGCAGCCGTTAAGCTTTTGACCCGTATGACGGAAGCTGGAATTGAACCTAATGTTCTTCATTTTACTACGTTGATAGATGGGTTGAGTCGAGCTGGAAACATGGATGCCTGCAAGTTTTTTTTCGAAGAAATGATCAAATATGGATGTGAACCGGATGTTGTGTCGTATACTGTTATGATCACGGGGTATATTGCAGTTGGACAGTTGGATGAAGCAGAGGAGTTGTTTTCGGATATGTTCAATAATGGGAGGATTCCTAATGTTTACACGTATAATGCTATGATTCGCGGGCTTTGTATGGCGGGAAAATTTGAGTTAGCGTGTTTGATGCTTAAAGAAATGGAATCTAAAGGGTGTAATCCTAATTTTCTTGTGTATAGTACACTTGTAAGCTATTTGAGGAAAGCTGGAAAGCTTTCTGAAGCTCATGAGGTAATAAAACAGATGGTGGAAAAGGGGCAATATGTTCATTTACTTCATAAGATTAAAAGATATCGGAGATGCTAATGACGAAACCAACCGTGTAATTTTAGGCACGTAATTGTAGAAGTGCTGTGTAGTCCAGGTCGGTTATTTTCAGATGCTTTGAGCCATCTGTGTTGTAATAACTTTGCCCGTTAGTTGCATAGTTTTGTTTCGTTTTCATACTTAATCATGGTTTTACTTTCACATATTTAAAGAAATGAAAAGCGCCATTTTTTTAACTCCATTTGAGGAATGTTTATGTTGAGTTGGCCAAGCCTGCCATTGTTGTTAAATACTTGAGTTGACATTGATGGGTGAATTGGGTGGGTTGAATAATAGGCCTCTACGTGTTCTGGTTGAAAGGAGGCATTTTTAGTTTGAGCAAAAACTGGTAGGGTCCGGTTGTGTTGACCCACAATTACTTTTTGTTATTTTTAAAATTAACTATTAATAATGAACGTGTTAGCTACAATTTTACATTAGGGTTGTACACATTAATAGTAGACTTTGGGCAGATTTCAACCTGTTTGACTGGTTTTTCTTATAAGTGTCCTTTCATATTTTTTTCCCTTTTCTACTTTTGCCCATTTGACCTGTATGAGACTAAAGACAACCCAAATCGACCTATTAATAATTTAATGGCTTGAAATTGCCATCTCTAATGAATGTTATGATGTGCTGTATCTTAAGGTATTTTCCAGTCCTTTTTGCCTGTCAATGTATTGTACAGATTCCGAAGTGCTATTTTTTGTATAATATATATACTCAGTAGAACAAATCGAGCCCATGTTGACACTGGAACCTTCTTGAAAGGTTAGCAGCTACCCTCTATTTGTTAATAATAATTGCTCCGCTTTTATAATGCTATTTCACTAATTTAAAGATTTGTCATCACCGTGTTCATTGTTGTGCCTTCTTGCAATCAAATATATAGGCTGCTTTGTATCTAGTTTAAAAGCATATAAAGCTAAACCATGTTCATCGCACAATCTGACTTGACTATATATATACAGTATATATTAGATTATTAATACTCTGGTCAGACATTATATATGGGTTATTTGTTTCTTATAGTATTGTTTCGTAAATTGGCCGCTTCGCATGAAAACATGATCTATTCATGGTGTTGACAGCAGTGGGTGTGTAGTTCCAGAATTAACTTGATTGGGTATCTGCTATTTTGATGCATTATGCCCTTATTATACAAGACTTAGAAAGCTGGTATCTAGTCGTTAAGTGACGTTATATTATTTTATTATGAATTGATGATTCTGCAATAGAACATATATAATTACATTGTGGTTGGCTCATGTTAATGCCACTTTATAAAATTAAATATCGAGTATATCTGACTCTTCATGTCTTCAAATGTTTATTTGTCTATACTCTATACATACCGAATATTTGAATTTCTTTTTGATAATTATAATAATCATGCACCTCACTTTGATGAGGTGCGACTTATCTTTCAGCTAGTGTTTTCTTTTTTCTACTTATGTCACATATCTTATGGGCACTTCATTTTTGAGGACTTGTTATTAGCTCGTCAATGCCAAAAAAGTCTTTGCATAATCTGCAGCTTAAAGGAGGCATGACGGTCCACCTGATTGACGGCTCCCACTACTAAAATTATGAACGTTTCTTCTCCTTTTCTCTTTGTAAGAAAGACGGTCTTTACACATGGTGAAATTGTTTGGTGATTGCAAATGTTTCTGATTTTTGGCAAAATCTAAAGCTGGAGAGACCTATGTTTGACCATTTGTCATTAGGGGTGAATATTGATCAGTTACTGATAAGAGGAAAATCAGAATCGGTATTACTATCCGCTTGTATGAGATGCAGATATATATTAATGAATTATTTTGATAAATGAATATTGTGTGTTTTCTTCTCGCTAATACTCAACGACAGAGTTGACTTCAAGAAATAACTGAAATATGTGTCAATTTTTAATTCGAAACATAATATACAGGAAAATTTTCTGATTTATGCTTCTAATAGTACAGTAGTACATACGTTTGCATACTAGTATACTACTACCCTTAAAGAAGGGGTTAGTTATGTGCCAATCTGTAAGTTTGGTTTTACTTTGTCTTGCAGCATCTAGGATGCGTAAGCAGCGACGCTCTCATTTGTTAATATCTACCTTCGTTACGGGGTGGTACATGACCAAGTGATATTGGTAGCTGGCTACAGCCTGTTGGTCATGAATTCGAGTTTTATTGTACACACAAGGTGATAGTTTATAGGTTTAGTAATTTGATCGTTAAAAAAACAAAATCATTAAATTATATCAGTTAAACCATGTGTCTAATAAAACGTTGCAGAATCTTATTGGACAGATTACAAATACTATATTGACTTAATGCATGGAAGGTGATATCCTTTCTGCTTTTAGAGAAGTCACCATCATAAGAATTCGGGTTGAGATATCAATGGATACGTATATTTGTTTATATTTTCTGCTTACTTGTTTAGCCTGTTTATAATCTATTTGGCCTTTTGGTGGTGGGATTAGTTATACAGAATGGACACCTCTCAACTCATCTCATCTCATCATGGTCCACCACCACCAAAAAATGTTTAGGTCTAACAAGCATTAATCATCTTCATAGTCCTTACAAAACCAAATTAACAGAATAACTCGATAACTTTTTGATCAACTTAAATCGCGGTGAAAGTTATTAGTAGCTTCACAACTTAAACTTACATGATTCCTGCTTCTCTATTCATGTGGGATGGGGCGAACGGGAATATTTGCTAAGATTTTCTTCGAAGTGTTTAAAAAAGTCCAGTTTTTGTAACTTTGCCTTTTTGCAGACAGGGATCTCAATCTTGCATTTATTATTAACAAAAAGTTATGTATATGTCCATTTTGTACTGTATGATGTCGACAAGAACACATGTAATCAAGAAACATGCCTAAAAATCCAATCTTTTCGTGTTAATTAGACACGAGGTGCTGAAATTTTTGTGGGTTTGTTGGAACTTGGAGAAAAGTAGCAGCAAAATGTGTTCTGTTTATATAAGTTGGTGGCAATTATATCAAGAAGATCAAATTTAAAGACCCCACAAGAGGAAATATAGACATAGAAAATACCAAATAGATAATAATAATTAAATAACATTCAAGATAATATTGTATTTGGTGGTACAGTTCAATGCTTGCAAATGAAGCTAAGTTGTGACATGTTCATATGCACTTCATCTCTCAATGAGAATCTTGAACCTAAAAAACCATTCTAGATCTGCTCATGACCAGATTCGAGTCTGACCCGTTTCGCCGATTTGAAAAAGAATACATTTTTTCAAGGAACTTTATTGATTTATAGAACATCAAGATCAAGATATATGATTATATGAATATGAATTGAGAAGCAAAGTTGATTATTTCTTATCTTCTTTAACTTCTTCCTTTTTCTCCTCTTTCTTTTCTTCTTTTTTCTCTTCTTTTTTCTCTGCTTTCTTTTCTTCTTTCTTTTCTGGTTCTTTTGCTGGCCCAACTGATATTATATCCACTTTTCCTACTTTTTTCAGCTTCTTCACCACTGCCACCGTGTCCATCTCTCCGATCACTGTCAGTTTCTGATCTTTTGGATCAGCTGCTATCGAATCCACTCCTGTAAGATGCAAGATTCATTTTCCATCTCGAAATCCTTAATTTTACAAGTATCTAGTTAAAAAAGTTATGTTCTTGAATCCCATAAATAAGTATTCATAAAGCTGTACTAATAGTCTATTACTATACACACCATAGATATCGGCAGCAGCTTCGATGGCTTTTTGTTTGGTTTTTTCATCAGTCATGGTAAGTACTCTTAGGACCACCTTCTGTTTATCATAAATCATACATAAACATGCAGAAAAGTTTTTATGAATTTTTTTAAAAAATAATGAGCAAAATTGAAATGGATAGAAATTGTTATTACCTGAGCCATGTGAAGAGGGTGGAGAACAAAGTGGGATTTCTGATATAATGTTAGGAGTGTGAACAAAAGAAAGAAGTGAAATGTTTCATCATACATATTTGGTGTTTTATATTGACTAAATTGATGGTATGGTATGCGTGTGACTACAAACCGTACGTACAACGTATCTAGTCATTCTGATTAGTATAAAGTTGTGCTTTAAAGACTTGTACCTTGTGCATTGCAAGTAGTACTGTTATGAATTCACATATGGTTGGTGTGCATTCAAGTTTGAACAATTTTACCGTTGATGTGTTAGCAGCGACGGATGTAGAAGAGGGCCCCAAAAGTTTTGTAAAAAGGAAAATTTTCAATAGGTATCTATTACCGTATATTTTATAAGTTTTGACCCCTCAAGTTTGAAAAGATAATCATTTTTTTTTTGCCCTCTAAATTCTTAAATTTTTAAATCCTAGTTCTGTCCCTGTGCGTTAGAACTTAGAAGTCATATTAGAAATCCAACTTAGATCTTGATAAGTACATGCATTTACATTTTATTGTCATATAACTATGGAAAAATGTCATTAGGATTTTATTACGTGATTCGTGAATAAAAAAATACTCGTATTAGTTATTGTTTGAAGAGGTACGTGCCACGTGATAAATCGGTTCGATTAGGATCATTAGGTCCGATTCAAAATACAAGTAGGAGCACGGTGAAATAAACTATGTATTGCTTAGATCTTATATACATATAGGATCATAACCTAGTTGAATCAAGCCCAACGCACTACGATCGAATAAAAGAATCAAATCAATTCTCAATTCAAGTCGAAACCAATCCAACCCACAAAAACCCATTCCATGCCCATTACTAAGCCTTGATCCAAATTGATAACTAGTTGGTGTGGTGGCTTATAAGGAGAGTCATCTCCTATTTCTTGCTTTTATGTGCGATCAAAGTTCCCGAACATAAGGCAAGTTCCAACACATTGTAGGAACATTGTTCATTTTTAAATATTAGTTAAATTGGATGATTTGATTTTCTCTATGCAACTTTACTTAAGTATTTTAATATCTCTCTCTATTTTCTCTATTATAAAAAAGATTAAAATAGGTAGACTTCCTAATTGTAATCCTAATTGGACTAATCTTCACCTTTCATTATTTTTTTGGAAACGGCAAATAACACCTGCGGGCCAGTAATGGAGTATCATCGTGCCATCACTACCAGCCCATATATTGCCTCACCTAGGAAAAACCACCACAGGACTCGAACCCGAGACCTATGATTTCAACCATTGATCTTCCTAATCAATGATGGTCTATGCAATAAGTACAATTTTGGTTATTAATTTTACTTAACTACCTCTAATTAATGACATTAAACATTCAACTTAAGTATTTATTGAGATGAAGTCCTTTTATTTTTAGAATATATTCAAAATGTCAGTATTTCTATTAATAGATAAATTTAGTGACACATTAATTGAAAGAAGAAAAAAAGAGAAAATTACGAAAATCGTCCTTATGGTTTGACCTGAATTACACATTCAATCATTTAATTAATTTAATTACATAGATGATCCTTTCTTTTGAAACTTGTTACGTAAATAGTCCTTTACACTAACGATTGTTAAATATCCGTTAAAAAGGACCATGCATGTAAAAAATTTAATTCTTTAAATTTTTTTGACTACAATATAAATAATAAAATCTAGCATATGTATAAATACATTTTATGGTGCACATAACATTATTTTCATTTCACTCATTTTGTTCATTATCAAATTTGATCATATTCTCCTCTATAACTAGGGCTATTGACGAACCGAGTCAATTCGAATATCCTGATGCTCGACTCGACTCGTTTAAAAAATAAGTATGTTCGAGTTTGACTCGAACTCAATTAACTTTTTAAAACCATATTCGAGTTCGGGCTCGGATAATAATTTAGTGTTCGAGTTCGAACTCTATACTCGTTTAAGTTTATGACAATTTACAAAAAAAAAAAAAAAAAAAAAAAGTTATTTGAGCTCAAAATGTTTGTTTAGAAGTTCAAATTCGATAAAATTGTTTATAAGCTTAAACAAGCTCATTAAAAAGTATACTAACTATTTTATAAAACTTGAAATAAAGTTTGTAAAAGACATTTACACTTAATTAAACTTAAAATGTGTAAGTTTAATTAGTTATCATCAAACACTAATAATAAGTATGTAATTAGATTCTTGATGTTAATATTTATAGTGTGCTCATCTCATCCTAACGACCCGAGCCGAATTTATTGTTTTGAAGCTCGGCTCGTGAAACTAATCGAGCAGTCTTTTTATGTTCGAATTCGACTCGGGCTCGAATAGTATTATGCTCGAATTGATAAACGATTTCGAACTCGAGTAGCTCGTTAAGTGCTCGGTTCGTTAACACCCCTATCTATAACATCAAATTTATATTCCACCAACATCTTTTCCTACCTAAATATACATTTTTGACTTAATTAGTTCCCACTTTTCAACGTCATTTTACTTTAAAGATAGGGTCATCGAAAAGGATACAAAAGAGAAGAGATGGTGGCCACTAAAGTCATTACGAGATAAGATGAATGGGTAATGGAGGGTCCTTGAGTGGTGAAAGACAAATGTGGAAGAGGAACAATTTGATAACGAATTTGCTAAGCGAAATGTGAAATACATATTTTAAATTTTATAATTTATATTTACTCAAAAATTATAAAATTTAAAAGAATAAAAAAAAAACTACACACGTGGTCCTTTTTAACGGAGATTTAACAATCGTTATTGTAAATGACTATTTACGTAACAAGTTTCAAAAGAAAGGACCATCTATGTAATTAAATTAATTAAAGGACTGAATGTGCAATTCAGGTCAAACCATAAGGACGGTTTTTGTAATTTTCTAAAAAAAAAACAATCAAAGAGAAATTATTCGTCAGCTTATTCTTATCTTATTTAAACTAAAAAACAACTTAGTCTAAATAAAGATAATCATAACTATCATTTTAACTTCCAATAGAAATTAACTTCAACATTCAATATTAACATTATCATACAATAATTATATAAGAATATCATGTAAATATCAAACATCTTTACACATTATAATTATAATTATATATATATGGAGCACAATAGTATGATATTTTTAGGCTACTCTCTAACATGATATACATATCTCTCTATTTAATTCATTTCATATAATAGATAAAAATGAAAGGTGATTTGGAGAGTATTCCTGACCCCGTATTTATTTATTAATGGAAAATCACATGTCCACAAATCACCCACATATGGTGAGACACGGATTCGAACGTCTGACCAATAAGTCACACAAATGGGGTATGAGCGTTCGCGGTGGCGTTACCACTTGAGCAATGCCCCATTAGTTCATATAATAAATATACATAGGACTCAACATAATAACTTTAATTCTATGTCAAACATTGGTAAGTAACCTATGCTAATTTCACTCCAATGAAATTATTATGAATTTAATAAATAAATATCTATAATTATTATTTATATACTTAAAGCAAAATAACTTGGGGCAATCCTGACCCTTAATTGGTTTTTCCAAATTGATCCAACCACCTAGATTAATTCTTGATACTTACACTTACCACCCTTAATCCCCTAAAAAAATTAATCCTTTTAATAATTAAAAAAAAAAAACGTAAAGAATGTTATCAACAAAACAAAAAAAAAAAAAAAAGGAAAAAGATATTGTCAAATATTTCATGTACGTATATGTGAAGCCTATCTCAATTAATATCTTTTACTAATTCATTTATATCTATTCCTTATTATAAACATCTTCTACAACTATATATAGCCTTCATTATTCATCCGTTTCTTCATCATTCAATTTGTAACCTCTCAAAATTTTCAACGGATGAACCCTCAAAAACTCCTAATTCATCCCAAAACCCATTGTTGATGAGGTCAAAATTGATCTTCTATATAATAAAAGCAAATACCATGAAGCAATCTACATCGTAGATTGGGTTTCATCCATAGAGATTCTACAGTTAAATTTATTTCATACATTCATTTTCATATTTTAAAAAGTGTACCACCACTATTGAGAATTAGCACTTTTAGTACTTCTCTAATTCTTTTCAGTCCTTATAGTTCAAGTACCATGACGTTTAAAAAACTGGTCGTCCATATTACCGTACAACTTTATATATAATGAATACGTTAAAGTCATAACTAAAATATTTTTATGTTTTCAAGTCAAAGACCATGTCTATTATTTCTTTATTTTATTTTATAAGTGTAAAATTTTCATATTTAACGTTTCACAATAAGTCTCTTTACTTGATTAGTTTATTTCTTTTTTCTCATATAACATTTTGTACATTATATTTTCTTTTAGATTTAATTGTTAACTTTTAAAACTCAAAAAATGTATTAGCCCGCGCTGTCGCGGGTCAATAAACTAGTACACGAATAAAAAAAATATAGAATATCTCCGTTAATGCATGTCCTCCCTTCAAAAATATGAATTTTGAGAATGTGAATTTTTAGGATACGTTAAATGTAGAGGGAAAACCACACATTAAGACAAAGAGATATTATATATTAGCTGAAAAAATAAGTCCAAATTCAATCTTAGTAACAAAATTCACGATATTTATGCATGATTATTGGGGTCATAATCATCTCATTACAATTTTGATCTTGAATTTTAATTTGAATATCATTCAAAAAGGAAAGATTCCCTCATACTCATTGAAAACTAACAACCTTACAGTTCAATATAAACTTCCACTTTAATTTATATACACCAACCAAACCTACTTTCCCTATTAATATGTGAATCATACGTGGAATTCATATCATCACTAACCATACCAATTAATTAGTTTGAAACTAAGTGAATGAAATGTTCGATCAATAATATCTTACATTATTGCTTAGTCATCTCAAGTAAAATGCAGGACTAACATATTTTGATGAGACATGCAACAATGGATTCCAACATGTGCACTCTAGATTTTGTAATGCTATAACACTTGATATAACCATATGAATTACATTATTGCTTAGTCATCTCATTTGTAAGTCGTAAAAATGCCCAACTTGATTATATGGACGCCTTTATTGTGAGTTGTATATCTTTTATGTTTTTATTACCTTTTGTATATGTTTAGGTATATACATTATTAATCTTAGACAGACATGAGAGAAATTGCAAATGGTTTTAATGCGAGTTGTATATCTTTTTTGTGAGTAACGAGTTTTTAGTTTTCCGTAAAAATGTGTAAAAATTACACCTGTGAAAGCTGCACAATCAACCGGTATAAATGCCCAACTTGCAGCACCAAAAAGGCTCAACTTCGAGTATAAGTTTCACAAATATATAGTTGTTATGGCATCACCTTTTTGATATTTTGCTCTTAACTAATGATGAAACAGTGATGGGCTTAAATTTAGTCTATGATTAACATTAGGTTCACGTTACAACACCACTATTTGATAGATTTATGGGTTTTGTTTAAGGGTCGAGAATCAATCATGCGTTTATGACATTCAGATTTTGTTCTTATATTTGTCTGTTGAATTATCACCTTGGGTAATAGCCTTTTGCTGTGATGTTTGTGGGCTGCTGGGTCAGTTATGCTAGATGTAGCAAGTGCACAAGTAGGTTGATTTGGGTTAGAACGGTTATATTTTGTATCGCTGAAAAAGGTAGAAATCATGTTTGTTCTTAATATTAAATCTAAACTATTAAGTGTGAACGTTACGTGCTCAGCATTCGAGTGCTCAGTGTTCTATAGGTTGCGCTCCCGCGTGGATTTAGTCATGACCAATTCTTCTTCAGTTCTTCTTCTTCTTCTTCTTTAATGTGGATGTTACGTGCAAATGTTATAAGAAACCATGACAAATGTTTCATGGAACAAACATATAATTTATATTCATAATTTTTGTTTTCTTACTTTTTTTTAATTAATTAATTTATCAATCATGTTTCATTCTGCGAATTCGCGATTATAAGCTAGTGCGCGTTTAAAAACACTCTCTTAATATTGGATTTACGGTAGACATTGAAAGTTTGGAACATGGGTTGTAAAGCAATGAGCGCATAGATTTGTCATAAGGTGGTTTGGTCGGTTAGTTAAGATAAAGTGATAAGAAGATTCTACTTTTTGCTTTCCTAATATTGCAAGTTGTATAGAAGGGACAATGATATATGGATCATCATAGCATTTGTGAAATTGGTACATTTTTAATATTTAATTAGGACAGTTATATGAAATCATATGCAAAATGACTAGTTTTATCTTAAAAAGAAATAAGGAGTATTATGTGACAGATAAAATGTTACGGATCTTTTGTGAGAGAGAAGTTCATTAGAGTACAAGGATTTTTAAAATAATGGAAGTGTGTCATGTGTACAAAGAGAATGTTCACATGTAAAAAACCCATTTACCCCGTAACTTAAATATCTCACAAACGACAAATCGAAAAATTATGAAAATTGCACCATTAGATTCAGCGTTTGATCCCCTTCGATTTGCCGTTCATCAAGACATACTTTCGACGAATTTTTTTTCACGTTTTTTGATGGGTTTTACAAATTGCTAACACATGTGTTAATATTTAGTTAAACATTTAATTTAAGTATAGGGTTTAGGGTTTATGTTTAATAGGGTTTAGGAGGGTTTAGGGTTTAATATGGTTTAGGTTTAATAGGGTTTAAGGTTTAGGGTTTAATAAGATTTAGGGTTTAGAGTTTCGTAAAGCGTTTAGGGTTTGGGATTTTGCCAAAATGACTAGTTTTATCTTAAAAAGAAATAAGGAGTATTATGTGACAGAGAAAATGTTAAGGATCTTTTGTGAGAGAAAAGTTCATTAGAGTAAAAGGATTTTTAAAATAATGGAAGGGTGCCATGTGTATAAAGAGAATACCAAATGTTAAAAACTCATTTACCCCCTAATTTAAATATCTCACAAACGAAAAATCGAAAAATTATGAAAATTGCACCATTAGATTCAGCGTTTGATCCTCTTCGATTTGCCGTCCATCAAGGCATACTTTCGATGAATTTTTTTTTTTCACATTTTTTTAGTGGGTTTTACTAATTGCTAACACATGTGTTAATATTTGGTTAAATATTTAATTTAAGTATAGAGTTTAGGGATTAGGGTTTAGGATTTATTAGGGTTTAATAGGTTTAGGGTTTAGGGTTTAGTAGGGTTTAGGGTTTAGTAGGGTTTAGGGTTTAGTAAGATTTAGGGTTTAGAGTTATATAAAGCGTTTAGGGTTTAGGGTTTGGGGTTTAAGGGTTATGGTTTAGGGTTTGGATTTTGGGGTTTCGGGAGAAATTGAAAAAATTAGTGAAATGTGTTACAAAAATCCCACAAGTCAACCAACAGCTCACGGTCAACAACAAATTTCACGGATCCAATAAAATCTACAACCCGTATTCCAACGGGTATTCACCATTTTAATGGGTCGTGGGATATTGCGTTGACCGTGGAATCCTCGTTGTCCCACGAGATCTTTGTGAGTTTGTGATACGCATCTATTTATCTATTTATAATTGGTTCCAATATTTCATTTGTTCGGTGTGCTATTCTAGCGAGATCAATGTATAATTGTGCAAATACATCTCTGACACATAATGTAACCGGCAAGTTTGACCGGCCATTTCCAAAAAAATTTACTCCGTATCTTTTTAGAACTAACAAAAAAAAATCTAATAACTAGTGTTCCAAAATCCACTTTTCCAACATTTGAACGCGTTTTCTAATTTTTCAACATTATTCTGGAGAATTTAGAAAATTGGAAATGAAAAATTGTGAAAAATTTTCCACAACTAAACACACTCTAATCTTCTCAAGTTATATATAGGATGGAAAGAAGGAAGAAAAGGAAATATAAAAAAAAAATGTTGTTCTTAAGTTTTTTAATAGAAGGAAATGAAAGGAAGCGGATGGAAGGAGAGGGAATGTTTCAATGCATTTTTTCTTTATATCTTTCATCCTATTTTTGGGATGATTGGGAAGGATTCTCTTCCATTCCTTTGTTTTCCTTTCATCTTATGAACACAATCCCATAAATTTCCTTCTTTCCATTTCTTTTATTTTCTCTTCTTTCTTCTTTCCATTATTCTTTTCCACTTAATTTTTAACTCGAGAATATAGTGTAACTGAAAAATATAGGAAACCGTGACTGGCTTGTGAGACTATTGATGCCTTGATGGTATATTGGTATGTCCCCTTTCTATTTGCCAGGCCCAGGCCCACTATGCAACCCATCTCCAAAATTCTCAACATCATGCCATTTTATTTTGATGAAGTCGACGAATGCTACTGATACATAAATTTTCCTTTTTTGGCCAATATAATAGTGTATCTTCAAAATGGTTATGCAAAAAAATCATCATTTTTATAGACAAAAATATAACTTTCTTAATGCACACCAATTAAAATCGTGATGTTTGAACTTTCATTTCCATGAATATTTCAAACATATTTTCAACATACGACATGCGTTCTTGCATTCGTTTCGATAACATTGCGTCTAGTTACAAAATTAGAGATCACATGATTGTGCACGCGTGAGGGTTATCGTCACTAAAGAGGGACGCGACAGCTTCATCTGATGCAACAGCAACCGAATAAACAGACGGGGTATTGAAGAAAGCGTGAAGATTATGTCGTGACAAATCTTTGCTTGATGATGTGTCATGGTGGTACTGGTTGGCAATGTGGGTCGGATACTTGTAAAACGAAGTGAAATGAGGGTGACCCGGGTAGGGCCATGGCTCGGCTGCTTTACCCGCCCGTTTTATTGCTTTGAGCACTTTCTTTTCTTCTAAGCCATAACCTCTCACCACGATTTTTTGCATCTCCATTTCAATTTCTATTTCTTCCACTCCTACAAAAAAAAAATAAAAAAATACTGAAACCATTTATCTATTTAGTTCCCGAATGCGAAAAGAAGACTACAAGGTACAATCGTTCCGCTTTACTGTTTATATAATATTTGAATTTGGAGACGCATTTTTAAGGTATGAAAAACTTGCCAAACTCATTAATTTTTTTATATGATACATATAAAAAATCCTTTTAAAAGGTAAACATATGAGTGTTTGGTTACGAAAAATCTCTTCACAGAAAAGTTCTCTTAGTAAACTAGAAAATTAAGAAACATGTTAAAATCTGAGTTATCTATAAAACTTTTTTAAGAAAAGGAAAATTCCTATAGTTATTTTTATAACTAAAAAGTTGAAAATTGTTTTCTGTAATTTTCTAAGGGTGCGTTTTATAAGAAAACTGAAATTTTAAAAAACGTGTTCAAGTTAAGGTTTTCTAAAGAAGTTTTTTAAGAAAAGAGAAATTATGATTTATGGTTTCTCGCATTTCCTATTTTGGAAAATGAAAACTTATCTCTTACATTTGAACGCGTTTTTCAAATTTTCCTTTAGTTATTGAGGGACACAAAACTCTAAAAAATTGAAAAATGAAAAATGGATTTCGTAATTAAACGCGCCTTAGGGTGCGTTTAGTTACAGAAAGCTTCCCACTTTTCTGAAAAATTTCTCTAAGAAATCAAGAAAATTAGAAAACGTGTTCATATTCGAGTTTTCTAACAAACTTTTATAAGAAAAGGAAAATCCTTGTTTCCTTTTTGTAACTACAACGTTGAAAACTACTTTTGATGGTTTTCTAAGTTTTCCATATCCACTATTCTTTGGAAAAGGAAAACTTCACCCCTTGCAACTAAACATGTTTTTTAGATTTTCCATGTTTTTTTAGAGAGGTAAAACATTTCTCATTCTCTAGAGAAATGAAAAAAGAAAAATCAAAAAACTTTTCTGTAACTAAACGCACTCTTAACTTTTCCATCTCTTTTTTCTTGGAAAAAGAAAAATTCATTCCTAATTTTTGAATGCATTTTCTAAATTATTACTCGTATTATTTATTTATAGAAGTAAAACAACCCTCGTTAGAGAATTTTTTTTGTAATTAAAGGCGTATATATTTTTAAATCAATGAAAATTGTTGTGCTTCTAATATTGAATATACTTCCACTAACAATAAGTCAATAGCAATCAAAGTGGAGTATTACGTTCATATATGAAATACAAAAATCCTAAAAACAAAAATAACAAAAAAAAAAAAAAAAAAAGGAAAATACTCCGTAGCAAAGTAGATAAAGTCATATAAGTATATAACTGGTAAAAGCAACTTTTTGTTGGTCAAAGTCAAATACAAATGAAGAAGGTATAGCCGTATAGGACTTGGACTGGTCGAAGCGCGAGCTCCCAAATGTTTCATACGGAGTAGTAAACGGGGTCTACTATACATACCCCGCATTTTCCCTTTTTCCATCCTATATCCCTTCCATCCATCAAATCAATCACATCATACTAATTCTTATTACTTTCTATCCCCTACCCCCTTCTTTTTCTATTTCATACCCCTTTAATATTGTAAAACTGAACTGGTTCTGAACTGGACGAGGATCGATATTAGAAAAGATCGGACTGAAAAATGACTGAACTGGGCCCAGACTGAACCCGGGGGCATGGGGTAGTAAAAAAGGGGTAGGAATAGAATTTCCCGTAGTAAATACCAACAAGGCAACAATCAACAAATTACAAATTCCACCTCATATATTAATAAATATATATATTTTTGAGTTTATTGTTTGAGTATTAAACTTTACGTTTTTTACTATTGTTCTATAAGTTGAACCTTTTCAATTCTATTGTATGTATGGAACTTGTAAATATCGTCTGTTGTATGTAAACTTTCTTTTTCGGGTAAAGTCAAACTAGAAAAGTTTCCTTTTTTGGCCTTACCCAAATAGGAAAATTTACATACAATAGACGCTATTTACAAGTTCAATACATACAATAGAAAAAATAAGAGTATGTCTCATACAATAGTAAAAAGTATAAAGTTTAATACATAACGAACCAATAAACCTTATTTTTTTTCACAATTTCATTTAATATATTTTAAACACATAAATGACTTAAAAATATATATGTGTTCAATTTCATCATTTCATTTCCAGTTAGACTCATTTAAAAAAAAAACTCATGAAATATACAAGCTGTAATTACGTAACATTTATACGAGAAAAGTGATAAAAGTGAATATATGACTGTCATGTACCTAAGCTTGGATATAGAACCATATATAATTATATTTTATTATTTCAAATATATCAAAACTACATCATATTAGATTAAATAATGTCAAAATTAGCTTGTATAACCTTTTTGTCTAGAATAAAACTCATCTTCTTTTATTATGTAGTGTGCAATATGTGGCAACTCTTATTAACAGTCCATGTACTCTTTTTTCAATATTTTCAGTTCAATAACTTTGAATTTTCTCGCAAATGGTCCCTTAACTTTGGATTTTTAGTCGCAAATGGTCCCTCCGTCTAACTTTGAATTTGCTCGCACATGGTCCCTTAAGGACCATTTGCAAGCAAATCCAAAGTTATTGAACCAAAAACGTTGAAAAAAGAGTACAGGGACTGCTTTCGTAAATCAATGTAAACCACATGGACCATTTATGGAATTTACTTTTATTAGTATTAACTTGTTATATACTTTGATTTTTATAAAGGGTTTATTGTTTCGTTATGTGTTAAACTTTACACTTTTTACTATTGTATTAGACATACTTTCATTTGTTATATTATATGTATTGAACTTATAAAATATTCTCTATTGTATGCACATTTTCCTTTCTTGGCATTGACAAAAACGGAAATTTTCCTATTTTGATCTTACCAAAAAAGAAAAATTTACATACGATAGACGATATTTACAACTTCAATACATACAATAGAAATTTTTAAAGTTCGACTCATACAATAATAAAATGTGTAAAGTTTAATAAATAATGAAACAATAAACCCTTTTATAAAATGTAATAAAACTTTGCAAAACTACTAATCTTGATAGGAAATGACAAAAAAAATAAAGATATATGACAATTTTCATGAGTTTAATTATGGAAAAAACGTAGTTTTGATGTGGTTCTATAAGCTTAGGTACATAATAGCCACGTATTCACTTCTCACTAATTACACACCTAAACTATTTTGTCATCTAAAAATGTGGATTGAAACTTGAAAGTACTAAATAAATTAATGATTTTAAGACCACTTATAACGTCCCCATTTTGGGCACCCGTTCATCACTCAGAATGTCACAACGCTCGCAATAGGCATCGTGATTGCGGGGCGTGTAGTTGGTAAACCGGGCACACTAACACTCTTTTGTGGGTCCCACGCGAATGTATTTTATTCTTCCTTTTTATTCTAAACAAAATTAAATTAGTAGAGCCTACAATTCACAATACTTCACCAACATTGTGTTACCATTGCAAGGGTGGTAAGATAACACCATGTTATGCTGACGTGCCATATACAACGCCCAGTGGCGGTACCAGAAAAAAATTAACGAGGGGGCAAATTCAAAATAATAAAAATATCTTATAAAATTAACCTTAAATTTTAAAATTACGTGTGGGCATAATTTTTTTTTTACAAAATTAACCTATAAAATTTTTAAAAAATATTTTTTCCCGAAAATCGGGTGGGGGCGGCCGCCCCCACTGCCCCCACCCTAGTACCGCCCCTGACAACGCCCATAACATGATGTTACCATTGTAAATTGTCTAGGTTACTTACAATTGTCTAGGTTACGCTACTGCACACACAAAAAATAAAAACAAAATAATGTAAAAAAAAAAAAAAACAACGATAAAAAAGAGTTTACCTTTGAGCTTGAAAATAGCTTTCTTGAGCTTAGAAGCACAGCCTTGACAATCCAAGTTTGGAACTCTCACCTCCACCATCTGCAACCACCACCCAAACATTTTCAACTTATAATCTTAATTATTTTCTAATTCCACTACATACATACATACATACATACATACATACATACATACATACATTAATGTTGCATATATATGTATCGTGTTAGTATAAATTAGAAGAACAGAGAGATAGATAATTAAAGACTTACAGACATAATTGTGTGTGGAGCAAACTTAAGACACAGAGAGGTGCACAGAGTATGACTATACATACACACCACCCTCTTTATAAATATAGAAGTGAGAGAAGATATTTAATCTCAAAAGAACAACGGTTATAATTATAATAATACTCGTTATTCCCTTTTAAAGATGGAAATTTTCAAATAAATGGAACATATATGAGTACAATTTTTGGCTCCTATAAAACATCGATTAACATAAGTTCATATTCTCAAATAAAATGTCATATTTACCTTTCAAAAATATATTTTTATCGGTTGTAATTCTAAAATTGATACTTGTTTCGACACAATCCATATTATAAAAATGAAGATTAAGTTGAGACGAATGAAGTAACATTTTAAGTCATGTTGACTAGTTGTGTATATGTGAACTAACATAACCTTTCAGGTTGAGCCTCAACATGAGAGGATCCTAATCCTTTAATCATAATAACGATATTTAATAGTCTAATAAACCAATTAGTATCACCAAAACAATCCTATCAACTTGTAATTCTGAAAAAATAAGTTTAAACTCTCGTGATCTACCATAAACATCTTTACCAAATACCCTTCATTAAAAAAAATGTTGATATCTAAATTTGAAGCACCTTTGTCTTTGAATATGCAAAGGCGCGGATATAGAGCGCATGAGTGGAATTGGAGAGCGGGTCCCTTCAATTTTGGTCACCAAACTCGAGGCCCAAGTGCCCAACCCATTGAGCACAAATCACTTTTGGTCCGGTCTTTACTCTCCGATGGATAATAGTTGGATTCCTTTAACATTTATCTATTTTTTTTTTGTCTATCACATTTTTTTTTTTAAATTCAAATCTACAATCTAATACACAATTATGTACAACCACCATGAATATATTGTTGCTAAAAAATCGGATTATATGTGTATTTATAAAAAACTTAAGGGGTAAAACATGTAGAATGAAATTACTTCTTTAAAAATTAAAACACAGTTGATCACCAACACTTCCGTCAAAATCTGCAAACTAGAGGGGTTTCATTACTTTCGGTTCAATGTGTTTTTGGTGAGCAGGAAGATGAATCACCAGATCATTGCTTTTTTAGATGTCCGAACGTGTAGGCCTAAATTTTTGAGCTGGTGGCGTATTGGGTCGGATAGGGATCCTCAATCTCTCTCTATAAAAGATATATCTCTTGGCCTTGTGGGTACAACTGGTTATAAGCTTCCCGATAAGACTTTTCATGGTGTTCATTTGGTTATCATTTGGGCCATTCGGAACTGGAGAAAAGTTTTTTTGTCACTCTAATCAGGATGAGATCAATGTGGTTCGGTCAATCGATATTTTCCCTAGTATTCAAAGGTTATATATGCTTTGGATGTCAAGCAGGAACTCAATGTATAGTCTAATTTGGGATTCTTGGATATGTCATCCGATAAGGGCAGTTGAGTAGTGATATAGTTTTTGTTTTCTTCATGTTTTCATGTTCTCTCTTTTTTTTTTAGCTCTTTTTTTTTTTGAAAAAGGCAAGTTGTATTAAACAAAACTAAACTCCAGTATACGAAAGATGAATACATGAACAAGAATATGATCTAACAGATAAGATGTGATAGCTTGATTGACTTTTTTTTTTTTTGTATGTCCTTGTTTCCCTTGTTGGGGATTCTTTATTTTGTTATTTCAATAATATTTTCTTTTGCGTGTTGAAAAAAAAAAAAACATCATAACTTGAATGAGTATAAGTATAGTCCGTTTATAAAATGTATAGATATACGTTTTCTAGCTAAACTAATGAATAGTTAAATAAATACTCCATATAGCAAGTTATTCCTACAAGTGTGTGTAAATCACCAAAATCATTTTTATATAAAAATATGTAATTATTATTCATGGATTTACAAATACATTCAGTGATGTACTCCATATAAATTATCGCCGTTTCCATGGATATGCACGATTCTAATAAATCAATTTTTCAGCTTGAACCAAAAAGAAAACAGAAAGCAGGCTGACTTTGTATATTTTTTCAGTGTGAGGGTCACATCAGTCTTTGATACAGGTGGGCCCGCCCATTTGAACCGTGATTTTTGTACATATCTTGTTACTAGACCTCGAATATTCATGACACCGAAATCTCGAGTGTTCAGAACGATGATATCGCGTTCGTTTTAATTGGAGTTGAGTATTCTCGGAATTAAAATGGGTCCACAAAAATATTTCAAACCACAAATAAAAAGAATCACATAAAAAGGTAGAACTCAGTGTTTTGCCTAGGACATTGAAGAAGAACGACTCTCTCAACGCCGATGAGAAAGCCGGTGAGAACACCGATGCGAGTGGCAGAACATAGGGGTTCGGTGTTCTCGATGTTGAACCACGACGGAAACAAGCCCACTCATTTAGAAAGGTGTCGTAACTTTTAAAGGCGCTGGGCAAAATTATCGTATTACGAAAATGAGACCGTATTAGTATATGTCAAATCAAACGCTTTCTAAGGTTCGCGAAATTGATTTTTATCGATACGATTTCCAAATATTTATTTCTTTCGCTAATAGTTATTGTCCCAAATAACAATTGTTAGTTCTTAACTCTTTTAGTCAAACTTAGAGGAGTAAACGGTTCGAACTACGTACTCGCGAGCTACACGAACTTCACTCTTTAAAAACACGATTCGAGCCGAGCTTAAATGAGTTCGAACCCGAGTTTGAACATATTTTGGATCTCGTTTAATAAATGAGCTCAAGGTTCTTATATCCAACTCAAATAAGCCCGCGAGCCTAGACGAACCTTTCTTTTATATGAATTAAGTTATTTAATTATAGTACTATAAATGTATAATATATAATGATAATTAATATTTTGTATGTAATATCTAAATAATAATAGTAAAGTTTATTATAGGTGGTTGAAAATTACACATAAAATGAATTAATAGTATATATAAATTACATAATAAATAAATTGTAACACCCACTTCTTGGGCCTAGTAGTATTATGATATATTTTCTGACTTTAAATAATTGTTTAATGTGTTAGGAAATGATTTTTTTTGTTTGGTTACTTGAAAATAATTGGAAAGAGGTCAAATGTCAAATTGTGACAGATAAATTATTAATTGTTTTAAATTAATAAAGTTGTGAGAAGAATAAAATATTTGGTCTCGCAAATAGTTTTAAGTTTCAGACAATGGGTTTAGAAGGGAACTAAAATAATGATAATAATATTGAGTCGGTTATGAGGTAGCCGACCTAACTTTTATTACTTTTTCATTTTGTCTAATCCAACTTCATTTCCTTGAAGCTTCAATTAAGAAACCATAAAACAAAGGAAATTAAACCAACAGATTGGGTGATCTGAGTTATTACATCATCTTGTTTATCATCTTCATCTTCTTCATCTTCTTGCTCTTGCATCATTGAAATGTAAGTGTTCTTATAGTTCATACTTTTGCTTGAATTAACTTGATTGACTTTGATAGAAATGAGACGTGTTACTGAAATTCAATAGAATATGATGTTAATAGCAGATATGGAATGATAATTTCTGATTATATGATATTAATAAGTTGAAATACTTGATGCTTTTCAAGCTTGATATAACACCCCATCATTTAAAAACAATTTTTTTTTATAACATAATATACCGGAAGCTCAAATCAAATCAAACATTCATAAATTATATTATATATATATACACATCTAGTCAAACTAATTCAAATCATGGCATCATGTCAGACTAACAGTCTATCAAACAACATTTACATCATGGCAGACTAAACAATCTATCAAAGCAGTAAACTACATTTACCCGTTGTAACCAAACCTGTTACAACTAAATCACACTGAGGATTACAGATCCGCTCACCGTTACCTAAGGCACAAGCTCAGAAGTCTAATATTACTGAGTCTTCTCCGTATCTGAGAATTCAATCAATAACGAGTCAGTAACTCATTTCAATACAAATAATTCATGTTATAATTATATAACATATTTCAATTCACAATATCCAATAATAAACACTTATCGAGTTGTAAATGCAAGCATATTACCTTACAACTCAAGGTCATAATCAAGCTAACAATAATTACTAAGTTATAATATCGATTATAACTATTCAATTAAATCATTTCTAACTTCCTTATCAAGTCTCATATTATCAAACTACAACTCATATCCATGGTATAATAACAATCTTAACCAAATCAAATCAATCATATTTTATAATGATAAATAATTCATTTCATAAGTATTCAACTTATTATAAAGTCATAACATCAAACTATCAATAGTATCCAATCCGAAATTAAATCAGAAAGTCTCAAAACGATGTTTAAAAACTGAAAGGCCATTTTCGGCCTCAAAACAGCCTCGAATGGCCAAAAACTGCCTAGGCTCTTAAAAAGAGCTTTGTTCATTGAGCCGTTTTCGAGTGACCATGCGAATTTCAACCTAATCCGAGTTAATGAATTTTGTCACTTATTCGCTACCTGAAATTACTTGCACAATTTCAAAATTTACACAATTTTCTCACAAAACCAACCATTACCCGCTGGATTGGGCGACTACCCGCCGGGTACACTAAAACTCGAACTACCCGCCGGGTAAGGGTTGTACCCGCCGGGTACACCCTTCGTCCCAGCGACCTGTAGTCTGTTCAAAACCCGAAAATCCGAATTTTTCACCTCAAATTCATCAAACATCAAATTTCTGCTTCCAAATCAATCTAATAATCTTCCTAACATTAAATAACCTTAAATAACAACTTTTTACATACGAATTTCACATCTAATCATTAACCCATATAATTCAATAAAATTAAAATTTTAGAAGAAATCAAACTTACAATTGATAAAGAACAGGGTGATGATGATGAATCTGATGTTATATAATCACAAACACAGTTCAAAGTTTGATTTCAAACTTAGTGTAGAATTCTTAGTGTTTAGGTGTTTGTGGAGGTTTTCAAAGAATAAACTTTCCATTTTGGGAAAGTCAAAGAAATAAGAAACATAAGTCGGTTCTCACCCAGCCGACTCCGTATATCATTTAAAATTAGTCCCCTTCTAAATCTATTGTCTGGAACCTAAAAACTATTTACGATTCCGACAATTTTATTTTACCTTCAACTGTAGAAAGTTAAATCAATCTACAATTTACTAGTCACAATAAGTCGTTAGACTTTTTGACTAATCATTCGCAATAAACTTAACACAATGATAATTTAATTTCCTAACACAATAAACAATTTATTTAAAATCAGGAATTTACCCAATTATCGCTAGACCTATAAAGTGGGTGTTACACTTGAGTTTAGTAAAAGGGTTAGGGTAAATGATTGAAGTATAAATTGAAATAATATGAATGTTATTGGTAGTGTTTGATGTGTATAGATACATAGGAATAACTATACTGATGTTCAGAACCTGAATTTGTGTGTTTTGAGTTTAAAACTTCGGATACAGAACATGTACAGATTTCAGATTGCTGGTTCGGGGTAGGAACCCGGCTGATTCATGATCAAGCCGGTTGATTATCTGTGTTTGGTTAGTACCCGGCGGGTACTAACCCAATCTGGCGGGTAGTGTGACTAAACTAGGAACCCGGCTGGTAAAGTGGGTACCCGGCTGTTCCTCTAAGCTTTAAAACGAGTTTTTGTTCTGTTACCACAAATGATAATTTACCCGGCTGTTGTGATGGTTACCCGGCTGGTTCTAAGAGTAGCCGGCGGGTACTTCCTGCTGTTACGTGATATATGATTTTAAATTACAAGTGTGGGATAATAGGTTTGAGATAAAGTAATATATAAACTATATATGATTGAATGATTAGTTTGTCATCATTAAATCATGATTGGATATGTTACATAAATATGTTATGACGATAACTTGTCAGATAGTATGATCGGTAATTACAACTTAATGGTTTTAGTTGATATTACATTATGAGATAAGTTGTATACTTATAAATGATATTAAATTCTGAGATAAGTATGAATTACCATTCGATTATTATTTACCATGTTGATATGCTATATTGTGTAGCTGAATAGTATATTGACATATGTTATATAATTATAACATAAGTTCATTGTTATTAAAGAGTTACTGACTCGTTATTCTGTTTTATTCTCAGATTATGAGAAGGCTCAGTGATATTAGACTACTGAGTGGACCTGTACTCTCAGTGTAATTTAGTGGTAACATGTTTGGTTACATTGAGTAAACGTAGATTTTACTGTTGATAGACTGTTAGTCTGACCTGATACATGTGATTATGTGAAACATGGCCTTTGGGCATATGTGATGATAAAGAGGTCAACATGGGTTGGGCTTGGTTGCTATTGTTTGGCCGACGGAGGGTTCCTTGTACATATCGTTAATGGGAACCTTAGTCGTGTGGAAGAATAGTAACAGGCTATCGGTAAACCGCTGTATTGGCCTGCAGCTCAGTGGGGTTTTTAAGTGTTGCTTGAGGGCCACCCGGGCTTGAGGGCACCTCAAGGACCACCGATCCTCTTTGATTTCTGTGTGTTTACGATTATTTGATGTAAACAGATTTGTTATGCTAAATTAGACTGTCGATTACATGTCTATTCACTTAGCTTCGTGCTAATCCCCCACATTACTTCTTGCAGATTATGATTAGATAACGGGCTGGACAAGAAGCTGTTAAATGAATGGAATGTTTGATGACCAGACATTTACTCTGATATCTGATTTGTGTAAATCAATGTTGTATTCGAAATTATATAGCACCCAAGTGGATAAATATGGTTTGAAACGGTTCGACTTTATATATATATATATATATATATATATATATATATATATATATATATATATATATATATATATATATATATATATATAATATGAAATGTATATTTTGGACTTACGCTTCCAATGTAAAATATATTTAAATAATGTTATAAAAAATGGGGTGTTATATAAATAGATAATATTATGTAATACAAGAGTTGAGGGTGAGCCGAGGGAGCTAAGCTCGAGCTTTATGTATCGGATTTAAAACGAGCCATGCTCGAGATCTTTGAATTTTAAACATGTGAAGCTTGAGCTCGACTCGACTAGTTTACATCACTAGTCAGCTTCTAATATGTCAATTCAATTTTCAATATTGACCATTTAATCGGTATGTATATTTGCTTAGACTATATATTTACTCTAATATCGCTAAACAAAAATTCACTTCAAATAAAAAGAGATTTTGATTTCTTATATTATCATCATCTATATTTATATATAAAGCATTTTTACCTTCTATCTTAATCCTCAATTCAATAATGTCAATTGTCTAATTTACCTTTTCAAGGACTATTTATATTATCATTAATTCCCATAATCTTACCATTTTTAATTTGAGCTCTAAAGCCTAAATAATTTTAGTCCCACAATTAATATGTATATAATATGATTTTTGTATTAAATCAACTTCATCATATGATATAATGTACATACACGCATTCAATTAAGTTAATACTTGATTCATATATTTAAACTTACAAACCCTTCAACGCAAATCAAACAATATTAATAAACTTAATAACCAAATCAAAAATCATAACAAACTAATCACCCGCTGCTATGCGCGGGCACTATGCTAGTATCATTATACGTATCACACTATTTGAGAAAAAATTGAAGGACCTGGGTAGGGGAGTTCACTATTTGGATATAACCGAATTATCCAAATGGTCTATTCGGATTGGACTGATCCGATCGAACAATTTGATTTTTTAGATCAGATCAGACAAAATCCAAATTAGTATTTCGGTTTTTGGATTCGTTTTGGTTACAATTATCAGAACCTAATAGTCCAAATAAACCAGATAGTAATAAGAGTATATGTAGTTATTTTAGTTATCTATCAAAATAGACGTTAAATATTTGTCTGATTATTTTTTATATATAAAACCTTATTATAGAATAGGTATTGTTAATATATATCATTGTATATAACTTAAAATCATAAGCGGCTTTGATATAAAAAACTATTCCACATCTTTTTGAACGCTCAACATGACAATATGTAGATACTGAAATCGCTCATGACATTGTCTATTCACAAGTCAAAACGATATTCTCTTTGCGAACAACGAAAACCCAAATGGTTAAGACCAATCCATCCAAATAGTAATATGGTTCAGTTCAGTTCGGATTGGATATTTGTTTGAATGAACCAGATTCACATTTTGAGAACTAAAATCCAAATGGATTCATGTTAATGAATCCAAACGAACATCTTATGAGATTTTGAGAAGAGTTAGTGCGCTTTCAAAAGAAGGTTAACACGAAGGCTTTCATCCTAGTCCTTGGGGCTTGAGTTCCTCACCTACTTTCTAAAACCGCCATGCACTCCCTACGCTCTTATTGTCCCCAAAAAAAGTGTCATGATTGATAAATGCTTATAAAAATTAATTATTCTTTCATTTTTTTTTTCAATTAAATTAAATTAAATAATGAAAATTAAGAATTGACTTTGAATTATTTTTGAAAATCTTTGAATTATATTTGACATGAAAAAGACTCACATATTCTTCAAAATCTTTACCGTAAGTGTGTGTTTGGCAAATTCATTTTAAAGGATTATTGGGGATTCTAGGAGTTTGAAATTCTATTTTTATGAAACTTTATCCCTTATATATTAACAATCCTTGTTTGGCATAGAAAATGTTAGAGGGATTCTCTAAAAAAATAATTCTTAAAAGTACAAGTTCTTAAAACTAGATTCTACAAAGAATTTGTGACACTCTTTTAATTACGGTATAATTTTATCACTAATCACGTGCATTTCTTACGCTAATTTTCTACGAAATTAAAAACTAAACTATTTGTGAGATAAGTCTAGCGTACCCACAAAATTTAATACAAAATGTATTACGAATTTCGTAATTATTAATAATTACGCGAACTATTATCGGAATGAGTCCAACAAAAATAAACACGATTGTTGGTGATACAAAGTTAAAAATTTATGCGAAACTATTTCAAATAGTTATTTGTTTGAAAATATTATGTGAACAATCAGAAATAACAATAAAACAAAAATGATTATACGTTTTATATAAAACGTATCGTACACAAACAAGATATACAAAACAAACCCGACAACCAAACTAATAGAAAATTTTATTTTTTTTAAATTTCGAAGAAAGCATTTTGTAACACCCAGTTTTCGGGTCTGGAATTAAATAGTATTTTAGTAAGTTTTAAAATGGTTTAATTGAAAATAAACAAGTAAAAGATCCTAAGGTTTTATTGTGACTAATAAAATTGTATTTGTTTTAAAAAGTTGAAGTTGACGGTAAAATAAAATATTTTTCTTTACGGGTAATTTCGGGTTCCAGACAATAGGATTAGAAGGGGTATAATACTACAGTAAATAAAGATGGGGCGGTGGGGAGTTTCCAGACTCATTCTCACCTACCATTTCTTCACTCTATTCCTAAAAACTCTCTCTCAAATCTTAAACAAGAAATCCAAGGAAAAGCTTATAATTAAATTATGGTTTGGATTATAATTACTTGAAAGAAGCTTATAATCATCTTGTATCTCCATCTTCATCATCAAAAGTGAGTTGATTCTTTAAGTTATATAAATTGAGAGATATTGGGTGATTTTGTGAAATTGAGAATGGTTTGTTGTTGTTTGATGTTGTAAAGCATTTCTAGAGGTCCTATAAAGTATTAGAAACCTTAGAAACCGAGTTTTTTGAGTTTTGGTGAGATTTGGTTCGGAAATTTGGTAATAGCAGCAAAACTCGCAGAACCCTGTTCGTCTCACGAAGCGAGTTGAACTCGCGAAGCGAGTTGAGTTTTGCCTGTGCGAACCGAGTTCTGCGAGTCGAGATGGCTGTACGAACCGAGTTTCATTGTGAGTCGAGTTTCCCTGCGAATCGAGTTGATTCTGCGAGCCTAGTTGACCTACGAATCCAAATCACTGCGAATCGAGATTTTAAAAGTTTTTGCTTTGCAAATTTTGAAAATGGTCTTTTCAAGGTAGCGAGTAAGTGACAAATTTATTAACTTGGATTTGATTGAAATTCGCATGGTCACTCGGAAACAGCCCAATGATTAAAACTATATTCTAATAGCCTAGGAAGTTTTTGGACATTCGGGGTCATCTAAGGGTCAAAAATGGCATTTTACAGTTTTTAAACGTCATTTTGGGATTTTCTGATTTCTTATCTGATTGAAATTTTGTTTGCTTAGACTTCATGGATTACCTGATTTAATAAATATGCTATGATAACGATTATGAGATGAGTTACTGACTTGTTATTATTTATGTTCTCAGATAAGCAGAAGGAAACTCAGTGATATAAGACAACTGAGTTCAGAGACAGGAATTTTGGTGAGTGGATACTGTAAGCCTCGGTTCAACCCATTTGTAACGGGTTCGGTTACAACGGGTAAACCATGGTAGTTTTAGTTATGATTCATTATAGATATTGTTGTTATTTATTCCAGTTGTTTAGTTCTTTGATATGTGATTGGTTTGTTGTAGTTGATTGATGATATCAGTTGTTAAGTTGTTGTTCCATAATTGCATACAGACTATGCCTTTATGTGACTAGTTGTTCAGTTGTTTTGGAGAGAGGTCAACAATGGTTGGGCCTGGTTACTACTGTGTAGCTGTCTAGGTTACTTTGATACACATAGTTGAGAATTAACCTATTCAGTGAAGGTAGTATTCAGGCTATCGGTAAATCACTGTGATAGTATACCAGTGATTGCAGGTGACTGTGATAGTATACCAGGAACCGCCGGTCCTCTTGACTTATGTGCATATGTGTTTAATTGTTGAAGTTCATCAGTTATAAGACTTGTTATGATTGGATTGAACCGTTGGTTATGGTTCCATTCACTTAGCGTGAGCTAATCCCTCGTTGTTAAATGTTTTGCAGATTTTGGTTAGTTTTGATGTAAAGCGGGATATGGTAGCTGACTGGATGTTTGACTGCACGCGCTAACTCTGATATTTTGGTTATCAAGTTTTGGAAAAGTTTAAATAACACCCGTTTTAGTTAATATGGTTTGTAATTATATAAATGATAAAATAGTTTGCTTTGGTAAATGTTTGTTTTATGTAAACATCGGCTAATTATGTATTAGGATTCGCGCTTCCTATAATGAAAATATATAATAAATATGTTTGTAGAAATGTCGGGTGTTATACATTTGGAATAATTCTTCAAAATAAAATTACAAATATTAAATGATATTTAAAATAATTGGACCCGTACACGAAATTAACTGGTTAAATACCAAACTTTTACTACACTTAAAAATATCTTCAGACAGATTTAGGTGAAACCCATACTCTTCCTTTTGAAATTTTGGGTCGTTTCATTTTTATATATACTCCTTCCATACCTCAGATTGATACACACAAACACATCAATAATTCACCACCAAACCTTCACTCTATTCTTGATCTACTCCATCGGATGAAGCAGGAGCACCTATAAATCATCATCATCTTCAACAATCATCATCATAATCTCAGCTTCATCATCAGCTTTTTCTTCATCCGCATCATCAACTTCTTCATCACCATCATCATTTGCACAAATTTTATCCACTGTAAGGAAATTCTCTTTCAAATTCCATTTATAAATTATTGTTATATTATGTTAATAACCTTATAATTGTGCATGATTTATGTGAAAAAAACTAAGAAAAAAATGAAAATTGTTGGTGATGATAATGTTGGACCTAAAACTCAGTCTGTAATAAAAATGATAGTATGTGTATAAGTAAAACTAATGGGTGAAACCACTTGAAAGAACTTGTGTAATGTTATCTATAACATTTGTAAAAGAGACTAAACTCAAATCATAACAAAAACAAAAGGATGATGAGATGGTATTCTGGATTACGAACTGAGCATAGAACAAAAACAACGACACCCGACCAGGTGAGATTATTTACCCAAACGGGTGAAGTCTCATACCCGACCGGGTGAGACCATATACCCGACCGGGTAAATTTGGTTACCCATTAGGGTGAGTATTTGGTTACCCATTAGGGTGAGTTTTGTTACCCATTAGGGTGAGTTGGTTACCCATTCGGGTGAGATGGGTTACCCGATCGGGTAAGGTTTGATACCCAATTGGGTGAGGTATGCGACCGCGTTCTTTTACCCGATCGCGTATTTTAGTTTTAATTCGTCACAGTGATACAACTCAGTGTACACGAAAAATTATTTTAGATGTAAGTTTTTGTAAACGAAATAAATGGAGGAAATGGGTACGAGTAAAACAAAAATTGTACAAAATAAAATTTTGTACACGAAATATTAACTTTATATATATGTCTATATATATATGCACAACAACAAATAATACGGGTATACATATATATACGTTCGGATGACTATATATCCACGACGAAACAATCGAATGAAATATATATTTTCATACACATACGACGAAATAATTGAATATATATATATATATATATATATATATATATATATATATATATATATATATATATATACACACACACATATACAGTTGATTTCGATATATATATATATATATATATATATATATATATATATATATATATATATATGTATTCATAGTCATCCAACGATATCTATGAATATATATATATATATATATATATATATATATATATATATCGAAATCAACTGTATATGTATATGTATATGTATATGTATATGTGTATATATATGTATATAATGTATATGTATATGTATATGTGTATATATATGTATATATGTATATATATGTATATATGTATATATATGTATATATATATACATATACGCCCACACAACAACAAACTATACGAATATATATATGTATACATATACGGATAAATATAATCCAAACTCATGTATTTATACATATACTACGTACTAAAATATATACATATAGTTATACGATGACTTTATCTATGTATATATATATATATATGCAACAAAACTAAGCGATATATATATATATATATATATATATATATATATATATATATATATATATATACATACGCGTAACAAATAACTACAATTCGAGTAACACTAATTATTTTCGAAACATCATCACCAACGAATCGTACACATTTCAACTCAAACGATCTTTCAAAATAATTGAATCATTAACATAATTTAACAAACCGTCAAGTACTTATGTTAATACATCTCTTGCGTTTAGGACGTTAAGAGGCTCTACCTGGACGACGTTTACTACAATCTGCTAGCTATCACATCACAGCATCTAAAGTGAGTTCACAGCCCCCACTTTTACTGTTTTACTACTTTCAACTTAGGGGTGAAAAACATAGCAAATTGTTTTGCTACTACATGCAACCACTATTTATAAATGCTTTAAGCTTTTATACAATTGATTATGAAATAACATTTCATATCACTTTGGGAACATGACAACGAATCTTGGTACGGACCTAGGTTTACGTGAGGTAGTTGTAGTGCACAAAATTCCCAGTGCTTGCAACCTATAACCATTAGTTAGGTGACTCTAGCCACTGAATATACGGATAGTACTATCGAGTTGACAGCCCTCCCACTATTATTACTTGTTGGTCACGCCAACCGCTCGACGACAGTCGTAACGAGGAGCGTATATTTACACTGTTACTGAGGCAAAACTATACATAAGTCGTGGATTGGTTATAGCACTAGGGGTCGTTACCTTACTCTTAAGGTTTAGCTCACCTTTTGAGGGGTCATCGTCTATGTCTTCCCACCAAACTTAATAGGAAGTGTTTTCCTACAAACAACTATTTAGGAAATGTTATTCCTTGATTGGATTAACTTGTATTTCCTACTAGTAACTAATTAGGAAATGTTTTCTTAATTGAATTAACTTGTGTTTCCTACAAAACAACGAATTGAAAATGTCTTTCCACTATTATTATTAAACGAAATCTAACGATTTATAAACAACTTGGTTTATAATACTATATATAAAACCTGTGAATTCACTCAACAACCATGTTGACGTTTTTACTATGGTTTTCAGGAAATTAGCAAGTAAGTAAGATCTGCATGCATTCAGGAATGGACAACCCTTGAAGTATTAGGATGCCACCTCATTTTGGGACGAATGGGATTTCATCTGTATAACTACAAATTATTGCAATCATACTCATGAAATCTACTTCTGAATTATGTATTTCTATGATATTACTGTTTCAAACAATACTACTACTGTTACGACTTTTCTAAGTTGTAACCTTTTGTAATAAATATTAACCTTGGCATCTTTATACATTATGTTCTGCAATAACCATATGCTCTGTGGATGTATATTTGTTGAAACTGCTCGCGCCCCGCCACATCACCAGCTTCCGCACTTACTTAGACTAATCGTAGATTTCCGTCTGGCGGGGTGTGACAGAATCCCCATCTTCTTGTTCTTAAAATACTACATTACCCTTTTTATAATTATTAAAAATATGAAAATATAAAACATCATGTCCATTGTGTCATTTTACATTAATAAGCTCCATCCCCAATGTAACACTCCGCAAATTTAAACGCGATTATTAACGTTAATCACTTGCATTATTAGGCTAATTCCCTACTTGAGTGAATTCACAATACATTTTAGAGGTAAGTCTAGCAAAGCCCAACTAGATAATACGCGTAGTATTATACGATTCGTAATTTTTATAATTACACGCAAAACGATTGGAACAAACGCGACAAAAATATACGACTGTTGGTGGACAAAATTATTTGATAATACGAAATTATTAAATAACATTATTAATTATTAAATATTATGCCGATAATATTTACAAGGCATTTTGTATCGTACGAACGAAGTTTAAGTGAGTTAAAATATTAAACGCGCAAACGATTAAAATAAAACAAAGTTATAAAAATTTATGATTCAACTAAATTGATTCTATAAATTATCCCAACTAAAAATATATTCCAATACATATTTAAAAAGTTACCAAATTAAAATTTATTTAAACGTTTAGCGATCGGGTAAACGAACACGGGTTAAATACCACAAAAGCGGGACAAAGTCCCCTCTCGTTTTGGAGGAACCAAAACCGGCTCCACCTCCCTTTTCCCACTTCATTTTTCATCACCATCTTCTTCTTTTTTTCCTCTCTCTCTCTCTCACTCAAAACCTCCATCACAAAAACCACCACCAAAAACCACACAAAAACGCCAAAAACTACAATCAAACGACCTCAAATCGACTAATTCATTTAGAGGAAAACGATCACGGACTCGAGATCTACACTTCCATCATCTCGGATTTCTCTCGCGTAAACTTTGTAAGATCCCGACAATCCCGCAAACTCTTAGATTTTGATATTTCTTTGATATTTAGTGTTTATAATGCTTAATCTACCATGTATTAGTGTTATATCAACTTATTATGTCCAAAAACACCTTCGAAAACGCTTTAAAAGTCGAAATTTGCATAAAAATCGCTGAACAGCCAGTTTCGCGAGCCGAGATCCAAATCTGACGAATTTTGCGAGTCGAGATTTGACTTGCGAGTCGACTTGACTTGCGGGTCGACTTGACTTGCGAGTCCACTTGACTCGTGGATCTCAACTCGACTCGCGAGAAATCTCAACTCGACTCGCGAGAAATCTCAACTCGACTCGCGAGAAATCTCAACTCGACTCGCGAGAAATCTCAACTCGACTCGCGAGAAATCTCAACTTGCGAAACTCAACTTGCGAAATCTCAACTTGCGAAATCTCAACTTGCGAAACTCAACTTGCGAAATCTCAACTTGCGAAATCTCAACTTGCGAAACTCAACTTGCGAAACTCAACTTGCAAATCATTTTTCCCACTAAGTGTCGAACTTAACCGGAAACGAATACTTACACATGATACGATATACGAACTGTACAGACATTTCAAACAAACTTATTTTATTGAAATCGTGATTTCAAACTATTACCAACGAGTCGTATACATTTTCACAACTGCGAAATACAAACGTAAACGTTAAACAAACATTTTGGACATAATTTAGTTGCGTGAACACTAGCATGGATGGTCAGACTTAGACATCCACGTACTTATTAAATCTCAAACGTTTAGGGCGTTAGGAGATTCTGGACTATACTTGGGCTTTAGGCTTTGCTAGCACTCGCACATTACTTAACTCAACAGGTGAGTTCACAGCCCCTACTCTTACTGTTTTAACTGCTTTTGTACAGGGGTGGAAAACATAGTCAACGCTTTTGCTACGTGAGCAAACTTTTATATAACTGTTGTGATATACATTGTGCTAACTATTTGTGACTGCGGTCAAACGATTATAACTATTATTTATGAAATGGTATTTCATACGAAAACTAAACTGAGAACATGCTGGAGAACGACCAGCTACACACTTTTATTTACTAGCTTTTATGAAACAACATTTTCATAAACACACAGAAAGTCCCTACGTCTTGGGCACGCACGCACAGAAAGTCCCTACATCTTGGGCAAACAGAAAGTCCCTACTTCTTGGGCAAGGTGCCATCCTACGTCTTGGATGAAGGCTCTACTTCTTGAGCAGATGGGTCCTACGTCTTGGATGCCAGTCCTACTTCTTGGACACAACTTATACAAGTCCCTACGTCTTGGGCACATACATAGAAGTCCCTACTTCTTGGGCAGATACTGATGGGTCCTACTTCTTGGACAAACGATTTAGTCCCTACTTCTTGGGCACACTTGGAAAGTCCCTACATCTTGGGCAAACATTTTAAACACTACTTCTTGGATAAACAATTTAAATCCCTACTTCTTGGGTAAACTAATAGGATACTGCTTTCCTACGAAACTTAAACTGTATTTTGGGTAACATCCCACTTAAACTGTGAACTGCATTCTTTGGATAACATTCCACAAAACCTTACTTGATCGTGATGACGATAACTATTTGGTGTAACATTTCGAACTACCAACTATTATTGTAAACATAAAACCTGTGAATTCACTCAACCTCGTTGTTGACCTTTACTATGTTTTTCAGGGAATTAGCTGCACATGTAAGGACCGCCTGCACAACTGGAAATCTAGGCGACCTTTGAAGATTTAGGATGCCAACTTTTTGAAACATATGGATTTCTTTTGTATAACTAAAACTGTTTAGTCATATTTACGAAATCCACTTTTGTACAACTTAACTACTTATACGATTCGATGAATCGTAAACTTTGTAACTATTACTCTTGGCATCTTAATATATATGTTCTGTTCTAATCATATGCTCTGATACGTATGCATGCTTTGTTATTGTGGCACCCCCGTACTCAAACTAAATGCTTCCGCTAATCTAAATCAACGAATTTGGGGGTGTTACAGACTGGTATCAGAGCCATTGGTTATAGCGAACTAGATTTCTTAGGCGACTTAGAGACCTTAGAGACCTAGACTATAGCCTTGGCTAGAACGCACATGCATACACACATTTGCATACGACTAAACTATCGTTACTACACATCGATACGCGTAATCCGCTATTTGAACTGTACAACGTTCGATTCATTCATACACACTCTGATCTCATGCGAACCTGATCGTATTGAACGGTTGATGAAAAGAAGTATGTATTTAGCATCATATAGTGACGCCTGGCCAACGTGATTATATTATGCTAAGTACATATTGGTGTTTCATAGTCGTGAGATATGTGATGGGGATCTTGTCATTTCTTCTTAAGTACTCGATAACTGAATTATGTGAAACTTCATCCTTCACATCTCTTTCATTGGCATTGACTTCTGCATTTCCTTCCTCGCAGAACGTCAGCATGCCGCCTAAGCAAAGAAAGACCCGCAACAGTCGCCAAACGAATACACCTCCTGTCGTCGAAACCACCGAACAAATTATCGAGCGACGTGTAGCTGAAGCTATCGCTCAATACGAGGCCAGCCGCAACCGTGAAAATATGGTAAACAACAGTGGAGCCACACCTGTCAACAGCGAAACCCCAGCGAATACCCAACAAGGGTGTTCATACAAAACTTTCCAGGCTTGTAAACCCAACACCTTCACCGGGACTGAAGGGGCCATCGGCCTAGTCCACTGGATCGAGAAGATGGAATCGGTCCTTGACATCAGCGGCTGCGCAACTGACACCATGGTGAAATACGCCACGTGTACCCTAGCTGACAAAGCGTTGACTTGGTGGAACGCTCAAGTTCAAATCATGGGACGACCAACCGCTTACTCCATCTCGTGGGAGACTTTGAAACGGATGATGATGGAAGAGTTTTGCTCTCACAGTGAGCAACAGAAACTGGAAACCGAGCTTTGGAACATCCAGATGATTGGTGCTGACATCACCGGGTACACGACAAGATTTCAGGAACTTGCACGCCTGGTACCCCACATGGTGACTCCCGAAAGCAAACGCATTGAGCGTTACAACAGGGGATTGGCCCCACAGATCAGAGGCATGGTGATGTCCTCCAAACCAGCTACTTTCCGGAGTGCAGTGGACCTGGCTCAAAGCTTGACCGATGATGCGGTCCTAATTGGAACTTTGAAAACTGCTACGGGGAAAACTGAACCCAACCGTACTGATGCTGGTGAATCGGGTCACAACAAACGAAAATGGAACAATGAGGGTAATGACCGTCAGGGTCAGCAAAACAGGAACCCGGTAACCACCAGAGCATACGCCGCCATCACCAACACCGAACAGAAACCTTACCTAGGCAAGAGGCCTAAATGCGGAAAATGCGAAAGGCATCACGAGGGCGAGTGCTCTCTCTGCGGTAGATGCAGCCAATGGGGACACCGAGCCCATTCTTGTAGAAACAATCCTCCCGCTCAACCAAACCCCGGGCGACAAAACACTGGCTGCTTTGAGTGTGGTGAACCAGGACACTACCGAAACCAGTGCCCACAGCTCAACAACGCCAACAACAATCAGAACAACAACAATCGCAATGCCAACGCTCCAAATGCTCGTGGACGTGCATACATCCTCCGTGCACCGGAAACAGTTGCGGACCTCGGCTAACACGGTATGTCTTAACAGCTGTTGCTACGATTTAACATACGTTTCATTCGAATGTCTATTCAAACTTAACGCTTGGTAAACTTCGACCATTATCGAACGCATAACTATTTAAACTATACCGCGAGTATACTAAATCGTTAAAACTTTTCTGGCAACAATTGAGCGCCACGCAAATTGGTATTATTATTGACGACATGACTTATCGGAGAACATACGCCGCGGGCGATCCGACTTGATTTTAAATCTCGGGACGAGATTTCTCTAACATGGGGAGAATGTAACACTCCGCAAATTTAAACGCGATTATTAACGTTAATCACTTGCATTATTAGGCTAATTCCCTACTTGAGTGAATTCACAATACATTTTAGAGGTAAGTCTAGCAAAGCCCAACTAGATAATACGCGTAGTATTATACGATTCGTAATTTTTATAATTACACGCAAAACGATTGGAACAAACGCGACAAAAATATACGACTGTTGGTGGACAAAATTATTTGATAATACGAAATTATTAAATAACATTATTAATTATTAAATATTATGCCGATAATATTTACAAGGCATTTTGTATCGTACGAACGAAGTTTAAGTGAGTTAAAATATTAAACGCGCAAACGATTAAAATAAAACAAAGTTATAAAAATTTATGATTCAACTAAATTGATTCTATAAATTATCCCAACTAAAAATATATTCCAATACATATTTAAAAAGTTACCAAATTAAAATTTATTTAAACGTTTAGCGATCGGGTAAACGAACACGGGTTAAATACCACAAAAGCGGGACAAAGTCCCCTCTCGTTTTGGAGGAACCAAAACCGGCTCCACCTCCCTTTTCCCACTTCATTTTTCATCACCATCTTCTTCTTTTTTTCCTCTCTCTCTCTCTCACTCAAAACCTCCATCACAAAAACCACCACCAAAAACCACACAAAAACGCCAAAAACTACAATCAAACGACCTCAAATCGACTAATTCATTTAGAGGAAAACGATCACGGACTCGAGATCTACACTTCCATCATCTCGGATTTCTCTCGCGTAAACTTTGTAAGATCCCGACAATCCCGCAAACTCTTAGATTTTGATATTTCTTTGATATTTAGTGTTTATAATGCTTAATCTACCATGTATTAGTGTTATATCAACTTATTATGTCCAAAAACACCTTCGAAAACGCTTTAAAAGTCGAAATTTGCATAAAAATCGCTGAACAGCCAGTTTCGCGAGCCGAGATCCAAATCTGACGAATTTTGCGAGTCGAGATTTGACTTGCGAGTCGACTTGACTTGCGGGTCGACTTGACTTGCGAGTCCACTTGACTCGTGGATCTCAACTCGACTCGCGAGAAATCTCAACTCGACTCGCGAGAAATCTCAACTCGACTCGCGAGAAATCTCAACTCGACTCGCGAGAAATCTCAACTCGACTCGCGAGAAATCTCAACTTGCGAAACTCAACTTGCGAAATCTCAACTTGCGAAATCTCAACTTGCGAAACTCAACTTGCGAAATCTCAACTTGCGAAATCTCAACTTGCGAAACTCAACTTGCGAAACTCAACTTGCAAATCATTTTTCCCACTAAGTGTCGAACTTAACCGGAAACGAATACTTACACATGATACGATATACGAACTGTACAGACATTTCAAACAAACTTATTTTATTGAAATCGTGATTTCAAACTATTACCAACGAGTCGTATACATTTTCACAACTGCGAAATACAAACGTAAACGTTAAACAAACATTTTGGACATAATTTAGTTGCGTGAACACTAGCATGGATGGTCAGACTTAGACATCCACGTACTTATTAAATCTCAAACGTTTAGGGCGTTAGGAGATTCTGGACTATACTTGGGCTTTAGGCTTTGCTAGCACTCGCACATTACTTAACTCAACAGGTGAGTTCACAGCCCCTACTCTTACTGTTTTAACTGCTTTTGTACAGGGGTGGAAAACATAGTCAACGCTTTTGCTACGTGAGCAAACTTTTATATAACTGTTGTGATATACATTGTGCTAACTATTTGTGACTGCGGTCAAACGATTATAACTATTATTTATGAAATGGTATTTCATACGAAAACTAAACTGAGAACATGCTGGAGAACGACCAGCTACACACTTTTATTTACTAGCTTTTATGAAACAACATTTTCATAAACACACAGAAAGTCCCTACGTCTTGGGCACGCACGCACAGAAAGTCCCTACATCTTGGGCAAACAGAAAGTCCCTACTTCTTGGGCAAGGTGCCATCCTACGTCTTGGATGAAGGCTCTACTTCTTGAGCAGATGGGTCCTACGTCTTGGATGCCAGTCCTACTTCTTGGACACAACTTATACAAGTCCCTACGTCTTGGGCACATACATAGAAGTCCCTACTTCTTGGGCAGATACTGATGGGTCCTACTTCTTGGACAAACGATTTAGTCCCTACTTCTTGGGCACACTTGGAAAGTCCCTACATCTTGGGCAAACATTTTAAACACTACTTCTTGGATAAACAATTTAAATCCCTACTTCTTGGGTAAACTAATAGGATACTGCTTTCCTACGAAACTTAAACTGTATTTTGGGTAACATCCCACTTAAACTGTGAACTGCATTCTTTGGATAACATTCCACAAAACCTTACTTGATCGTGATGACGATAACTATTTGGTGTAACATTTCGAACTACCAACTATTATTGTAAACATAAAACCTGTGAATTCACTCAACCTCGTTGTTGACCTTTACTATGTTTTTCAGGGAATTAGCTGCACATGTAAGGACCGCCTGCACAACTGGAAATCTAGGCGACCTTTGAAGATTTAGGATGCCAACTTTTTGAAACATATGGATTTCTTTTGTATAACTAAAACTGTTTAGTCATATTTACGAAATCCACTTTTGTACAACTTAACTACTTATACGATTCGATGAATCGTAAACTTTGTAACTATTACTCTTGGCATCTTAATATATATGTTCTGTTCTAATCATATGCTCTGATACGTATGCATGCTTTGTTATTGTGGCACCCCCGTACTCAAACTAAATGCTTCCGCTAATCTAAATCAACGAATTTGGGGGTGTTACACCCAACTAGTTTGCCAAACAATTATTAAAAAATAAAAATCTCCAATGAAAAGTTACAGCTCCATCTCAATTTCAATCTCAAGCGCCAACTCACCTTAGTATGTTTGGCGAGAAGCTTTTTGGAGCTTTGAGCTTTTCATTTTCAAATTTAAAAGCTAGTAATTTTAAAAGCTGTGTTTGGAAGCAACAATTAAAGCTTTTGATTTCTTTTCAAAAGCTTCTAAAAGCTTGTTTTTTAAACGCTAATGAAAGAAGCGTTTCAAGTTTGCTAGAGCTTTTTGTAGTCATAATTACTTATATGCCCTTTATATGCATGTGCCGTTCCAAGTTGTTCCAAGTTTCCAGAATGCAACTGGCCTTTTTTTCCATTATAATAAAATCGTAGTTCTACTTTTAATTTAGTTCAATTTATATACTTATTGTTTCCAAGATAACTAGAATAATTTCTTATTTCTTAGGCAATAAAATGCAAACATAGAGTATTACACAAGTATATAGTACTACATTAATAAAAAACTAGATCATAACCCGCGAAATTCGCGGGCTAAATCAAAAGAACTCTTACAACTAATGATAATGATATATTGAAAGTATTATAATGTTCGTACATATGTTTGAATCTTGTAGGTTCTATAATAATGATGATAAGTAAGTATGGATGTGTAAGTATTACAATGATAGTAAGTATATAATGTATAAATTGATTGTTTTATTAGGTATCGATGTTTAAAAGTATATAGTCATATACGTTTTCAGTTTTAAATTTAGTAAATAATTGTGTGGACTAAAGTTGTTTGTATGGGCAATTATCAAGAATATAAAATGCACAAACTGAAATAGAATTCAAAGTCAAAAGTCTATATGTCAACATAAATAAAAGGTCTTTTACTTGCTTATTAACTATGTCACATCATCACATTAGGTTTTTTCTAAAAGCTTTCTAACTATACCATAATATCACATTAGTTTTTTTCTTAAACGCCTTTAAAATTCCTAAGATTCTCATCTTAAAAGTTTTCAAGACTTTAATTTCATTACAACTACTACCTTCCATTTTTACTCATATCCATTATTGATTCCAAATATCAAACATCCCTCAAATACATTTTCTTATACATACATCTAAGCCTTATTATTTATCGTCTCCGTACAATTCATTGTGTTTTATTTGTCTCAATATATTAATTTCTACAAATTATACAAACTTATATAATTTATTATATTAACTTTATTACTATATTATCTATAAAAATAGTCCAAATTTACGTCAACAACATATACCTTTTTAACCATGATTACACAATCATTCACTTGATCCTAAAAAATATACAACGTATAACAAATATATTTTATCATAATAACTTTATAAATTCCTATATCACATTTAATAAATAAATTTTTTCTTACTGATATTTCATACATTGCAATTACCTAATTTTATCATCATCAACTATCATATTTTAAGGAAATTAGTTTTAGTAACCTATAATAGGATATTAAAAATTTTATGCACTCCGATTATACTCACATAGACTATACTTACATATATTATGTAAAAATATGGCATTTACCTAATTTATACATGCATATATTATTATAATCAAATTAATTGAAAACTCATATCACATTGCCACTAATTGAGTTGTAACTCATTTAAAGACATATTCTTCTCTATTTATACTATGATTAACGATTATATGAAAATTTCGACATTTCAACAATATATAATAATTCATGGACTTTCTAACTCTATATGAACCCTGCATATTACTACAAAATGTACATATTTTCATTTATAAGAATAAATCACGACAATTTTTAAAGTCATGCTATAAACGTGAAATGGTTCACATAATACTATATCAGTAAACATAAAATTGGTGTGGCCATTATTTGTATGTTTTTACTATTTATTGCGTTCATCTTATCATTCGTATGTTGCACTTTCGCGAGTTAAAAGATAAAGTTGATTAAATGTCTTGATTTACAACAAAGTCAATAACTCCTCAACCAGCGGTGTTTACAAATAAAAATTGCAACATCTTCAACTTTTCAAAGTTTGACTTAAACAATTTAATTATTATTTTGTTTAAAACTTAGAAATTCATTTTTAAATATATATTTTTTTGGTATATGAATATTGTTGCATATATTGAGGTCCATACGTACATAAATATTGACTTATTTTAACTATATTCAACAAAATATAAGTTGTCACGATTTAATGAGAGTTATTATACATCATATAAAATCCCGTGTATGAATTGTGAGTATTGGTTAATGACAACGTTTATTTTTAGTAGCAATTTAAGCCATACTATATATATTATTTAGACATTTAGCAAAAAAAAAAAATTGCTTTTATAATCATCCCTCTAAATCATCATAACTTATCATACACCGTCAAATGAAAAATATTATAATATTGTCAACGGTTTTAATTTAAGTAGCAATTTAAACCATCATAAATAATTGTAAACGGTTAAATGAGAAAATTATGTTAAGAGATATTGCGAGGGTCCTATGCTAATACATGACAATATTAACGACTTCTAATGGTCAAAAAGTTATGATATTTATTTCATTGCGAGCTTAATAATAAAATATTTTTAATGACTTAAGCTGTTTGAATTTAAATTAAATTATTTGTATATGTATAGTTAAAGATGAATAAATTAAACTTTACAATATGTAATATTATAATTAAGTTGGGTTTGAGTTGTATATAAGTAAATTATTAAATAAACATTTATTAGGTGCAAGATTGATTTTGTAGGAAAGTTAACCAAAATCTTCTCCTAAAATGATGGAGACATAATCTGGATTTAAGTTAACTTTAGAAGGACAATATCATCATTTTGTAGCCTATTCTTTTTATGATTAAGTAATCTCCATAGGAAATATAAATCAATGGCTTTGATTAGAAGTTCTTAAATATTAATGGCCATGATTAAGTTAAAATATGATGATTACTTAATTATGACTCTCTTTTAATATGTAAGAGAGATAACAACTAGTAACGGATCCATCTTACGAAAAAAATTGATACTTTAAATCATAAATGCCTTTTTGATTTTTTTTTTAATCTTACCTCATTATGAAAAAAATGACTATTATATTCCAATTGATAAAGTACTTCATTTATATAACGAATATTATGTGGGGATATTTACCTAGATATACAATATAGATATAGTATTTTACATAATATCAACTCAATTTTTATATTTTACAAAATATTAATCAATTTCGCAAGAATGGAGAAAAACGCAAGATTTCAGTTTCAATTCACAATATCCGTTTCGTAATAATGGAATTTCACAAGTTTTAGCATTTCGCAATGTAGAATTTCGCAAGATTTATATAGCATTTCGCAAGTTTCATTTCGCAATACGCAAGTTTCATTTCGCAATACAGCATATTTCTTGCGAAATTATCCAAAAGTTAGCCATTTTGCGAGATTATTGCGAGACTTTTTGTCACTATTGCGTATTGCGAAATGAAATATGCGTATTGCGTATTGCGAAATGAATATTGCGAATTTCTAAAGCTTTATTGCGATTTTCCCCATCGTTGCGAAACTGAGTGATATTTTGTGAAACAAAAAATTTTAGCCGACAATTTGTAAAATTCTAAGCAAATTTTGTATGTTAAGGTAATTAGCCCTATTATGTGTTAAATTTATTGTTTAGCTATGGTTATAATTTATTTTATATTGATGTCCTTATATGTCATTTTACACTTTCAAGTTACAGCTACAGCTAGTTTACCAAACAGTTCTACACAAATAAAGCTACAGCTTACAGCCTACAGCCACAGCCTACAACCACAGCCTACAGCCACAACTTACAGTACTGCCTACAGCCTACAACTAATTAACCAAACAGGCATGTAGTAGGTAGGTCAACGTATTAGAAATGTGTTAGATCGTTTATATTAATTATTTAATTAATTAATTAATCAATCTATGAATAAGACAGCTAGATTTCTGATTCGCAAATAACTTTTAATAATTTTTTTTGCTTGTTCAGCGCAGAAGTCGCATTCACGTTTAAATGCCCACCACTTGACTAGCTACTTGATTTCCTCTTCCGTATATATTTAACGCTTAATTAACTTAATTTCCCGTATAATTTTGCATTTGGCATAATTTACGCTTATACATCAAATATGGTTCCTTTTTTTTTTCTTCTTCTTATCTATCTCTCTAACACACACATATTCAAATACAATGAATCACAAATGTATTCATGCTTTGATTTTGTAGACGAGCAATGGTGAAGAGTCGCGAAAGAAGCTGCAACTGTATTCGTCTTTCATAAGCCCTCCCTCGTTTAGTGTTCGTATCGCACTCAACTTAAAAGGTTTTGTTATATATTTGATTAATTTTTCGTTAAGGTGAACATATATTGTTTCATGACTTATTATCATTGGATTAATTAAGACTGATTGATCATTGATTATAGGGATACTTAACTTTAGTAAAAAGTCTATAGTATGTATCCAACTTATAATACTTCTATTGTGAGGTGTTAAATTATATGGATGACACATGACACATTTTTGAAAGGACACGTAATCAAAAATACCGTTCAATACATACAATAAAGATTTTTGAAATTTGGATTCATACAATAGAAGTGTTTTAAATGGTTGTGATAAGTAGGATGGGAATGGATAGATGGAAGTGGGTGTTAAATGGGGATGGGGTCTTTTCGAGTAGGGAGTTAAGATTGTTGGTGGATTTGAAATTGCATAGGAATAGTAGTAGAAGTAGAAAGGAGACGGTGTGGTGCAAGGTGGTGCCTAAGAAGGTGTGTATTTTCGTGTGAAGATTAAAAAATGACAGAATTCCGGTTTTTGAAGTTTTAGATAAGATGGGAATAGATTTACATAGCGTTTTATGTCCGTGTTGTGAGTAAGGTATTGAATCTTTGCATAATTGTTTCTTAAATTGTAAGCTTGTAAAGGATTTATGGGTTAAAATTTTTGATTGATGGGGATTGGGTCATTTTTGCATTAATAATAAAAAAGATTTAATCTTGCATAAAGGAAGGAATCTTTCTCTAAATTGAAGGAAACTGCTTGGATGGGAACTATTTGGGTGTCATTATATTTGATTTGGTTGCAAAGAAATTTCAAGGTTTTCAAAAGGAATAGTGATAGGATTCCAGATTTATTTAAGGAAATTCAAGTTCGTTCTTTCGGGTGGTTCTCAACTAGGAATTCAGGTAATAAAGTGTCATGGAATCAATGGCATAATGGTGAGTTTGGATGTATGTAGCTATGGGTTGCTTCCTCTTGTCTTATCCGCTTTTGCTGAAATTTCTTAAACGGTGGTGGTGGTCTCCTCATATCCAAGTGATGCTCCAAGTCTGCTGTTGTTTTGTAGCTACTTGTCTTCTGTTGGAGGGCTCGGTCTGGTGTTCATATTGAGTCTATTATTTGGATTATTTTTTTTGGTCATTTGACCTTACGTAGGTGTGTTTGCTTTGTAGCCTGTTTTGGGTTGTGTAGTTTTAATTTGTGTTCCTGTATTACTCCTTGTGACATGGGGTGTATTTCTCTGCCTTGGTTTGTTGTAGGGGTTTTGTGTTTTGTGCTTTTGGTATGAGTCTTTTGTATGGCTATTTTCTATATATCTATGGTATATGTCTACTTCTTCAAAAAAAATATTTTAATACATACTATTATCTTTTCATCAAAGTTGAGTGCATTTACAAATATATATCCCTTGATTATAATAGTTTGTTTGATACATGCAGGAATTGATTATGAGTACAAATCAGTTTATCTGTTACAAGGAGAACAGTTCCGTCCTGGTAATTAATCTAACAAATTTGTTTTCTTTCAATTTAATAAGGTATTATACGTAATGTAAGTTAGCATGTTACATGTTGGCGATGTGATGTTACGTTGTTGTCAATCACCTCAAAACGATGTCACTTTAGTTGCATTTTGTTAAAACGACATTTATAGTAGCTAGTTACTCCACAAACAAAAGGGACAAAATATATACATGCAGTATATATTTCTAGTTTTTCTCCACCGGTTAACTATACTAGTAGTATACCCGCGCACATCGACGGGATGAATACATCTACATGTTTGTGGAAATAAAATTAAAATTTTAGTGATGGTATCTAATGATTGTCATCTTGTTATATATGTTTTATAAAAAGAATCAATTGAATGATATGTTATAAATTTTTAAAGAGGATATGCAAAATATATTATGGTATAGTAGGTTGTTATCATTATAGATATTATAAATCAATGATTTGTTGGAAAGATTGAATAGTTAAATTATCATGAAGGGTAATTTAGTCTTTAAACATTGTTAAGTCTAATTTTAAGATAAAAGGAGAGATATTTTATGTTTTATATATAGTTAATGTAACATATAAGAAAAAAACTAAGGCGTATAGGCTTTAGAGTTCAATCGTCTAGCTCTCATGGATGCATATAATAAAAGTGAGTGATATTATCACTAGTTCAATACTTTTGATAATTATATACTTTCAAACTGTTTATTGATATTATATTATACTAGCTGGTAATCCGCGCAATGCAGCGGGAATGTATTTGAAATCAATATAAAAGAAGTGGTTAATTTATTTATCTATTTATTTTTTTGAAAAAGAGAAGTGATTAACTGTTGGTATATTGGTTTATACAATTTCAAAAATAGAATGCAAGTTGTTTGACGTTATACTTAAATTACAAATTACATTAGGGTATTTAAGATTTAAAGTTGGCTTGCCTTTAAACATATATTGATATGCTATAATAAACAAATTCATTGGTTTGACCTTCTAAAGATAATATGTTGTTATTACATAAATGAATGTCAAACTATTTAGGATTTTCTACCAATATATGTGTTTCCTATACACATTAAGATTGTAAAGTTATACATATGCATAATATATGTCAGGAAATATAAATGACAAGCAAACTATAATGAATACTAATGGGATGCTATTAAGGAAAAAATGATTGACATGCAAAAAATAAATTGGGTTTTTGGTTGACCATCTAAAAATAATGAAATGTGATTAAGGTAATAAATGATATAATAAATTAGAGGATTACATGAGATGTCAAATTAGTTTTAGCAAGTCTGATAAAAAAAGTAGTTTTAGCAAGTCAATAGAATAGTGACACGTAGGACAAAATCATATGTGACGAAAGGAGAAACTTACCGCACAAACAAAAAAGGCTTCTCTATTAGTATATGTAGAGATATCTTGGTGCTGACACACATATAATGTTTTCCGACTATAACCGAATAATCAAATTAAATAACGTCTAATCATCATCAAGATAATATATGGTTAGTACTAACCATACCATTTTTTTTTTTCATTTTTAACATAAAAATTTATGCAATAAATTAAGGGTCAAAAGTATTTAGAGCACATAGTGTAATGCTTTTGTAATTACAGTATTCTGGAAAGAATGTTGTTGTTGAGAATTTTGTGGTGTGATGGACACTTAGACAGTATTCTGAACATTATTCTAAACTTCTGGACAGAAGTCAAAGTACACTAATGCACTCACCATACCACTGAAAGTGTATGGTGAGTAAAAAAAATGGTATGGATAGAGTTCCCCTAATATATCGGTAAGGCGTATTGTTACTTACAAGAGGTCACTAGGATACACGGTACGATTATACTATGTACCTGTGAGTACAAAAGAAGTAGTAATATTTACCCTTTTCAAATAATAAGAATATGAAAAAGCTCATTCGTTTACCTGTTTTACAGAGATGCTACTAATCTCGGGTTATAATTAGTTATAACTACTACCATGTAAAATTAAAGATGATCCGGAGTTTGCATAAATCTATTATTTTGGGGCAGACGGATAGAAAATTGTTTTCCACGGGGTTAAAAAAAATGTAAAGAAAAGTTGAAAAAGCTATGACGTGGGTACTTTTAATTGAAGAAAATTGTTTAAAATGTAGAGTTCTTAAAGATCAATCCTATGGGGTATGTGCCCGCAATCGTTGATGGTGATACAGTGCTTGCTGATTCTTCTGCAATCCTATGGGTTAGTAACTTCAATTTGCTACATGATTACCTCTTCATTAAATGTTAACCTTATGAATAAATTAAAGTTTATTCCATAATCTTACACCCTTGTGAAGGGTTATATTTAAAGAACGGAAAATGATCAAAATCCCCTATATTTAACAAAATAGACTAAACTACCCTTAGTTAATTTTAGAAACAATCTATAATATTAATTAGATACAGTCCATAAATAAACAAATGTATATTTAAAAATAACTAACACCTATAAATAAACTGAGCGAATCATGAATAATGAAAATTAAAATATATATATATCCATTTAAATATAAAAACAAGAAATTTCTAACAACATATAATGGAATTTACTTTATTAATACTTATGTTACGATATTAAACAGAATAATTACCCGGCTACTTTTGCATGAGTATCTACTAGCTACTTTCGGTTGTTATTCATTTATCTTCATATATATTCCTCTATATATAATAATGCAGTACCTAGACGAGAAGTATCCTCAGCGTTCTTTGTTACCCACCGACTTTAAGAAAAAAGCCATAAATTATCAGGTGATTATTTCACATTTTTACTACTAATATGCTCCATCAATGTGGTTAATTATTATTACAGTATATGTTAATCAAGGTTAATTGTTCATCTTTACAATTTCATCAATCTCCTAATATAATATATGTAGGCTGCACATGTTGTTTCTTCAAGCTTACAACCTATATTACGACTACCTATTTTGGTAAGATTTTTTTTTTTTTTTTACTTCACTTGTAAACCTCTCAATGAATCTTTGCAGTAGATCGATCAAATTCGTATTTTTTGTTGACTAACCGAATTGCAGATGTACATCGAAGGAAACCTTGGTCCTGATCAAAAGATTTCATGGGTTCATAAGCATCTTGATAAATGCTTTACAGGTATATATATCTGTACTTGACTATTGAATTTTTATTTCAAGTTTAGAAGAAGCTAATAGTAATATTAACTAATAGTGTAATAAATTTACCGGGCGGCCCTATTGTACGTTGACATACATATTAAAAGAATGCTTGGTGCCCGATTTTAACTTTGTAAACTCGTACGTGCAGCTCTGGAGGGACTACTAAAAGATCATGCTGGAAAGTATGCAACCGGAGATGAAATATTTCTAGTACTACTTCTTTCCTTTTGCATATACCATTGCAATTAGGCTCTTTTCATATGTAAAGATCATAACTCGGATAGCGTTTGAAATTGTGTTAAAAAAATGCAGGCTGATGTGTTTCTGGCTCCATATGTCACTGGTTATGCAGAGAGACACAACTTTGATATGGTATACTCTTTTCTTAATCAACATTTCACGTAAATATTGTGGATATTAGACACTCATTTGCATAATTGTCTAAAGCTTACAAATGTTGTTGGTTGGTGTAGACTAGTTTTCCTCTTCTATCGAGGTTGGGTAAAGAATACGTGAAAATAGCGGCTATCCAAAACGCCATGCCCGAGAAGCAACCCGATTTCTCAAACATTTGATGGGAACAAGTTACAGGATTGAAGTCAACGATCTTACACAACTTCAGTTTCAGCTAATCGTTGAAACTTGAAGGATATGTTAGGTGTTGTATTGATAAAAATACAACAGAATAAAATACTATGAACTTTCATATGTTTGATTTAATCATCATGTTTTCATACAGTGTGAAGTAATAATGTTGCAGAAAATGTATAATTGGTTTGTTGTTCTGTATTGATTTCTTATAATGTTCAATCAACTGTTGTAAAGTTTAAGTAATATTGCAGAAATGTATTTCCAAACAATCTGATTGTGAAATTGAAATAAAATGACTTTAATTAAGAAAATCTAATGGACATAAGTTTCTCATTTTCAAATCCCTCACAATCTTTACCTGCCAAACACACCCTAATTTTTCCTTGGTTTTCTTTCTCCTGAACCTTAGCTATATATAACTTATACACTTAATTAGATAGTACTCCATTAGAACGTGTTTGCCAAACTAGCTGGTAGCTATAGCTGCAAATTTATAGTTTGAGCTTTTATTTCAAGCAACAAGATGGAACTTAATTTTTTTTAAGTGTTTGGTAAATTAGCTGGAGTTTAAAGATGTAAATTGACATAAAAAGATAAAAACTACATGATAAATAATGATATAAGTAGTAGTTATGTAATTTTTCGGTTAATAAACTCGAAGTTTATTTTTAAAAGATATTTCAAATAATTAATAAGCTCTTAATAGTATTTTCTACCAAAAAAAAATAAAAAAATACTAGAAGCTTAAGGGCCTGTTTGGCGAGGAGCTTTTAGGAGCTTTAGCTTTTAGTTTTAAATGAAAAGCTCATTCAAAATATAAAAGCTCTGTTTGGCATGTACAAGCTTTAGCTTTAAAATCCAACTAAAAGCTCAAAAACCTACAGCTTCTCAAACTAGCGTTCCAAAAAAATGAGGAGCTTTTAGGACAACAAATTACCTAAATACCCCCTTTAATAATATGCTGCATATATAAAAAGATACCCATAACCCTAATTGTGTTTCCATCTGTATGTTCACAACGATTTCATCTGTGCCTCCACAAACCGTAAGTAAATATTCGTATTCTTCATTAAGTAATTTACGGCTTGTAATGTTAGTGGGGACCCATGTAGATTTGGAAGCTTTTGCTCTACATTTAATTGATCAATTTTGCTCAGATTAATTATGATATATATGTAGTGCTTTTTTGCCCATGTTATTTTACGTGAGTTAATTGCTTCGATTGATACGATGGTAGATATGTCGAGAATTTCCTATAACATCGATAAATTAATCATTAATCATAACATTGCTTGTGCAAATTCCCCATACTTTATCTTAAATTATTACACTAATTTAATCCCATGATTATGTCATCGACATGGTACCAGATATTCAGATGACTCAAATGTTATCCAATCATAAGTACGTTATTTATATAATGAATATTGTTTGTTAAATTTTCTTTTACGTATGTTTATCATTTATTATAATTTTGATGTCCTTTTATGTCATTTTACATTTTAAAGCTACAGCTACAGCTAGTTTGTCAAACAATTCTTTACAAATAAAGCTACAGCTTACAGCTTACAGCCTACAGCTACAGCCTACAGCTACAGCTACAGCCTACAGCTACAGCTACAGCCTACAGCTACTTCACCAAACATACCCTAAATTTATAAATAAAAAAAATCAGTTTAAACTTCAGTAAACTCTAATCGACACCCTCCTAGACTTTAACAGTTTAACTTATAATCCCTTTTTAGTTGATTGGACCATTCCCTCTAGGGTGATGATATATCCACCACTCATTTTGATAAATCTACCACAATCATGCATTAACAGGTTGTACTGTACAGTCGATTAATGCATGATTGTGATGAATTTATCAAAATGAGTGGTGGATATATCAATCCCCTTCCCTTTAAGGCTCTAATGTGTCATTGATACACGGAACTTTTGTTTCCATTTCGTTTGTACCCACTTCCACTTGGATACAAAAACAACAATTTCCGATTTTATAAAATCTTAAACCTCACTGTTTCGGTTTTTTAACTACCACTTGTAGAGGTATTTTACCCAACTACTAGAAATAACGAAAAAACTTGTAGTAGATCAAGAACACGTGACATTTTGATCTCCTTTTATAAACTCTAAAAGCTCAAATGTCAAATATGATTGTAATTATGTAGAAATTTCATTATGTATAATTCATTAATGGTTGTGTACAAACGGAGCATGATCATAGTGTTCTGTTTTAATTGATTATAAAAGCACAGGAACCTTATGCTCGATATTCAATTGAACACTAAAGTATACCACGAATACGATTTTAAGGGGAGTAGGTCAGGGTTCAACTAAATGTTCAAATGAGCCCACCAAAATTATATTTAACCAATACAAATTGACGAAAAGAAAAAAAAAAGGTTAAAGTCTTGAACGGAGTGTTCTCCCTTGAACTTCAGGCTTGAACGCCGACAGGGAGTGTAAGTTTGCCCTCTCCAATCGGCGTGTAAGGTAAACCAAGATACAGAGGTTAATTAATACTATTTTAAAATCATAATTAAAGCTGATTCCTGATACCTCTAATATCATAAAAGGATAGATAACCCAATAATTGTTATTTAGCCAAGAGTGTATAATTTCTCATTTTGTATCACAATTAAAGAGTAACAAGTGAAGAGTTACATATTAACATTAAATTAGATGTGAAGTTTGTACATAACAAGGAATACACTATAACTATATTTATCAAAATCAGTAACACCTTTGACAAAGTAACATAAAAAAGTTAAATTTTATATTAAATTGGATATTGATTGAAGTTTGCATTTGATAAGGGATGGAGAGAGAGACTTTCTTTTTATGGAGGTTTCCAATTTCCCCTCCCCTAACGCCTTATTTGTTTACTCCATTCTCATTCCCATAACTATTCAATATGTGGGATTTAAATGTACTTCCTGATGCAATTACAATACATATAAACTCCATGTATGTAACATTTTGTTTTGCAGAATCACTGGAGAGAACTGTATTTGTTGTTTTGAACGAAATTGTGTAAAAGATGCAGCAGGGGAGGAATGATCGTAGGAGTGACAATATGATCATATGATTGAGATATAGAGGAATTTATAGGCATTTTGAAGAGACTATCCGGCTGGCGTTATTGACTGCTTACAATAACGCCGGTTCTAGATCCTCTGTTCGCGTCCTCTTCCTTTCAGTTTGCTTGTTTGTTGGCATGTTCATTTCTACTCGCTTGTTTGATGTCACTGTGTCGGTAAGTCTGATCTTTTTGTAAGTCTTTATTTCACATGTTTGATTAAAGTGCATACTAGAGAATGGGTTGGTTCAAGATTTTTTTCACTATTTATTATTATTATTTGAAAAACGAAATTCAGAACGACAAACAATTTAGGATCTTCTTTATCCCTGACACATGACAAGAAAAAGAATAGCTGGAAAGAAAACGGATCAAATAGGCTGAACAATGAAACATGTCAAATAAGCAGCTCTTACTTTTACTGCATAAAACCTCTATAAATTATACATAGTATGATTCAAATTGTTACATTAAGTGATAACTCTTTACAAAGAAATTTGAAGGTGTTTACAAAGATTCACCCATTTGGCCCCCGTTAACTGATTTGCCACCTCTAGCATGAACACTTTGAGTAGTAAATGGATATCGACTTCCCTTTCCCATATTTTGTTACCTAGTATTCGTCATTAAGTCGTAGATTATTCATAGCATCTAAAAGCATATAATTCTCATATTGGCTTGTTTTGTATGCCAGCTAGTAGCTCAGGAGACCTCAATAGTTACTACCAAAATGGTACACAGAAAGATCAGAATTCCACTTAATTGCTCTTTGGAAAATCTAACTCAAACATGTCCTGATGACTATTACCCAAAACGATTTTTTAAAATACACGATGAAGATCATGCATCAGTATCTCCACATATGTGTCCAGAGTTCTTTCGTTGGATTCACGAAGATTTAAAGCCATGGGCAGAATCTGGGATAACAAAAGAGATGGTGGAAAGGGGTAAGAAATCAGCCACCTTTCGTTTGGTGATATTGAATGGAAGGGCTTATGTGGAGAAGTATAAAAAAACCATCCAAACACGAGACGTTTTCACTATTTGGGGGTTGTTACAATTGCTAAGAAGGTACCCCGGAAAGGTGCTTGATTTGGATCTTATGTTTGACTGCCTTGATTATCCAGTTATTCTAAAGAAAGACTATGATAAGTTTAATTCAACGTTTGCTCCACCACCGTTGTTTCGTTACTGTGGCAATGATGACTCTTTCGACATTGTTTTCCCCGATTGGTCCTTTTGGGGTTGGTAAGTGTTTTCTATCTTCCACTGTTCACATTAGAGCCTCAGCGGTGTTGATTTCGGTTCATTTACTTATGAATGTTAGGATTTGATGAAGATTAAATAAAATAATATATTCACTTTGGGTAAGTAATAGGCATTATTATTTATTGTTAGAATAATAATAATAATAATGGATGTTTCCTTTGAAGACTTGTGTCGTTTACATTCTCGTATCGTATTTATTATTCTTGTGTTTTGCTTGTTAATTGCTTTGCTAGCGATTTAGTTATTCGTTTATTGTTGTGGGTACAATTGTGTTAAATTGTATGCGTTGTTTGGGTCCTAAATTCCTAACAACTAGTATCAGAGCTCAAGGTAGAGCGATTGGGAACAATAGCGGATGAAAGCACGATCAAGATGGATTGTTGATGGTTAGGGTTTTACTGAAGGATGGAGAGCTAGGGTTATTGTGGCCAGATAATCATAGTGGATCTAGATTCGGTTGAAGATAATCATCGGGGGAATGATTGAAAACGATGCGGTTTTAGGATTTGTTTGCAACATGTGATCGAGATCGATAGACTCGTTTATTTTGTGTTAGATCGCGACGAACTCGAAGAGTTGTTTTCCGGATTGAACAAGATTAGGGTTTTGTCTGGTGGGTTGTGACGTGACGACACGGCAGGAGGCCGGTTACGTTAAGACAGTGATTGTTCGCGGTGGTAATGGAGTCGGTGATCGGGTTTCGATTGGTGGTTTGTTGCGGAGAGAGATTTTGGGATCCGGGTTTTGGATTCGAGTTTATCATTCTTTGCGATCCCGTGCAAAAGAATAGATAAACGTTATCAAACTTAGGGTTTGATGTTGCGAGTGTAGGGATGTGATGTCTCGGGAACTTCTTTGACACGGACTAGGTTATTCAAAGATGTGAGGTTTGTTATGGTGTTCAAGAGGATGGTTTCTCGGTTGAGTAGATGGGTAATAAACGGTACTACATCCGTTTTGATAATCGACAGTGATGGGTGTCAGAGGGAGTTTTGTTTTCGCTCGCGGGTTGAAACGGGAGACCATGATTTGTGTTCGAGTATTCCATATGTTTGGAATTATTAGGCTGGTTAGAGCTACTAATCTTGAAGATATTATTTGAAGAAGATGTCGGATAGAACGCGTTCGACTCGGCTCGGGATTGTTGATGTTGGTTCAACGATAGAGCGTGTTGGTACATCTATGTGTGTCTGTCAGTTGGTCTCAGTCTGTAATAGTGTCGAAATCGTAATTACATTTTGTATAGTTTTAGATTTAGTTTAATTACAATTTTTGTATCCATGCGACACAAGCATTGTGTCGCAGAAGCATTCTATGCGACACAAGAATTGTGTCGCAGAAACATTCCATGCGACACAAGCATTGTGTCGCAAAAGAGTCTATGCGACACAAGGCTTGTGTTGCATAAAGTTTGGATCAGGCTATAAATAGAAGCTCGCCAGCTTCTGTTTTGGCACCACATTTTACACACACATAGCACTCTCATTATCACAGAATACTCTCTAAGTGTTATTTGATCTTTGTGTGTTTGTGTCCAAGTGTATGTATTGTTGTTAGTGTCTCATATATATATACATACACACTTTGTGTTTTGGTTATTTATCGTGTTAATCTAGCTTATATTAGTTGTTTGATTTCCGCTTTAACAAACTAGTTGAACTACTCGATTTGGTCCGTTTAAGTGGAACCTACAATTGGTATCAGAGCCGCATACTCTTGAGTTGCGGTTTCGAGTTAGTTTTTGCTAGATTTTGGTCTAAAAATATTATTTTCACATTTTATGTTCTTGGTGTTCTTGGTGTTCTTGGTCAAAAAATACAAGTTTAATCCATTTTAGTGTTTGATCTTCAAAGGTTTTGTGTTTGTCAAACTTGTTGATTTGTTTGGTAAAAAGGTGATAATCATTTTGCTTCAAAAAATCACCTTTCAGTCTGAAGTAAAGCATGGGGTTGGTTTGTAATGATTTGTTTTGAAAATTGAAACTTTTTGTGGGATCAAAAACTGTCTGCACGTGCACTTTTGCGGCACAATATTTGTGTCGTATCCACTGTTCATACGACACAACCATACGACATTAAATTGTCTGCGACATAACGTGCGACATATCGTGCGACATAAGCCTACGACACAACTTATTTTGACCTTGACTGGTCTGCGACACAAGTTGCGACATAACCTACGACATAACGGTTGTGTCGCATTTTTGTCTTCTGTCTGATTTACTTCAGCGACACAACATCTGTGTCGTATTGCTTCTCTGCGACACAAAGACTGTGTCGTATTGATACTTTGCGACACAACACTGTGTCGCATAATTCCAGACTTAGACAAAAATCAGTTTGTTTTGTGTGTATTTTTCTGATTTGTTTTGCAGATTTTCATCATGTCTCTTCAAAGCGTTGATGCAGTTTTACAACATAATGCTACGATTGGTAGTGCAAATAAACCTCCTTATTTTGCACCGGGTTTGCCATTTCGAGCATGGAAACAACGGTTCATGTCGTTTGTTTTATTCACCGATCCTGATATGGAGTTGGCCCTTCTTGAACGATATGTTCCGCCTGTTGCTCTTGGAGAACACATGGGTGTTCCTCCACCCAAACCCATTCGCTCATACACTCCCGAAGAACGTAAAGCATGGGAAATTGAGCGGAAGACTCATTCTGCTATTACTATGTCGCTTCCAACTGACGTTTTGGATATGTTTCCACAAACTATTGCTTATGATCTTTGGACTGCAATTGAGAAGAGATTTTGTGGCAACACTGAGTACATCGAAAGCAAATTGGAATTAGTCAAAACTCAGTTTGATTATTTCTATATCCAGAAGAATGAAACTGTCAGAGACATGCTTTGCAGATTTACTCGCACAGTAAATGAACTGCAAGCTGGCGGATATAATCTCAAAAATTCTGAGATTAACAAAAAGGCTTTAGCTGCTCTGCCATCAAGTTGGGAAACACGAGTTTTGTTATTAGAAAGCGATCCAAAGACAAAGCAATTGTCTCTGGATGATCTCATTGGAAAACTTGAAGCTGGGGCATTGGATATTGAAAAGAAGGAAACAAGATCTACTGCTCGTGCATCAGAATCAAGTCATGGTGGAACAGCTTTCATCTCAGCTGAGTCAAATTCTCAGAGATTCTCTTCTTACAGTAATCCTACTGTAGGAACATTTTCAGCCCTGCCAGCTTATAATGCTTCTTCAAGCAGTACATGTTCATCATCATCTGTTCCTACTTCAGCAACCACCGATGAACATGCAGCCATGTTTACTGCTTTCTTGTCATCATATGAAGACTTTCTTTCTAAAAGAGTCAGTACATTGGAACTGACTGATGAAGACTTCAATCAGGTTGATCCCGATGAGTTAGAAAGGATCGACATTAGATGGAATATGGCTATGCTCACTCGTAGAGCCAAAAACTATCTAAGACGAACTGGAAAGAGATCTCTTGAAGATGCAGCTGACCGAACACCAACGGGATTCGATAAAAGCAAAATCAAGTGTTATAAGTGTCAGAATCTTGGACACTTTGCCCGCGAATGTGAGAAAGGACGACAGCCTGCTTCGGGTTTCACTAAACCATCTGCTGCTCCAAAACAGATTGAGCATACTACTGCTAAGGCTGCATTGTTAATTGAGGATGGAGATGCTTATGATTTTTCTGCTCATGAAACTCAAGAGCAATGCTTCATGGCTATCAACAATGAGGTACCATTTGCTAAATTTACTTGTGATTCATGTATTAGTTTAACTGGTAAAGTAAATGGGCTTATGGAACATAATGACAACTTGAAGTCAGATATCTTGAATTTGATGGAAGCAAACAAAGTTTTAAAAAATAATGAGAAACATTTTGAAAGTAACATTAATCAACTTATTGAAGATAAAAAGGAGCTAAAAGCTCTAATTTTCAGTAATCAAGATGAAATTGACAGTTACTTAAAAATGATTGCTCATTTAAAAAAAGAATTGGCTGATTCTCAAGCCAAAGCTGTTGATTTCCAACGAAAACTCAAGAATATCAACACTTCAGCATTAGTCTTTACTGATATCCTGCAGACGGGTAGAACTAGTTCTAAAGATAAGTCCGGTTATGGTTATCATCATCAACCGCCTCCGTCTTTAGATGTGAATTTGTGTAGACCGTCTAAGGATGAAATTAAAGATTTTGTGCCTACTGCTTTAGTAGATGCAAAGCCCAGTGAAATATCTGTTAATGTGCCTGTTGTTAAGAAAGTAGCTCTGCCTGTATGTGAACCTGTTAGTTTGAATCCGTTTAAGTTGCCTGAATTCTATAAAGCCAACATAGAAGTAAATCATGATAAGAAGAAACCTAAGACAATTAAGGTTGAACCTGTGAAGCCTTTTGAACCTGTTAGGTTTACCCCCTCAGGAACAGTCAAGTTTACCCCCTTTGGTAGTTTTTCGCCTGCTCCCTTAAAAACTATTGAAGAAGAGGTCGTGGTTGAGGATGTTCCCTGTAAGTTAGTGTCTCAATGTGAAAAGAAAAACATTAAGCCTGAACATCACATTCTCACTACTGAAATAGATGATGAAACTTTTCCAATGAATACTAAGGTTAAGGCTGAACATAAAAGGAAAGATTTACAGAATACTAATGACAAATCAATTAAGAATTCTGTTAAACCTTCTATTTCACATTCTGGGGTATCCACTTCAACATGCTCACATAAGTTACCTGTCTCACCTCAATTTTTAGGCAGTAACGACCGAACCTTTAAGGAAAGACGATCATGTTTCTACTGCAAGAAACAAGGTCATTTGATTAATCAATGCCCGTTGCTTTTGAGAAAGAAGTTTTCAAAAGGTGTTCCCAGAAATTCTGTTTACAAAAATTCATCTTTTAAATCTTTTTCAAAGAAGGGTTCACTTTCTCATACTTCTATCCCGAAAGTTAATGCTGCTAGGCCTAGTAAACCTCTGGTTAAACAGCATGACAATGTTAACAAGCAACCCACTATTGTTCCTGTAAAAATTTGGAGACCAAAAGAATCTTTAAATGACTCATCATCAAGTAATACTGCATCAGGAATTACACCTGATTTATTGAAAAACAAAGTTTTAACTGATGTAGTTATTATTGATGAGGTCTCTGGAGTACCCAAGTCTGTAAAGGCCTGGGTCTCCATTTCTAACTAACTCTCTCTATGTTGTGTTGTAGCAGTCAGATCATATACAAAGAAGCAAGTGGTATGTGGATAGTGGCTGCTCACGGCACATGACTGGTGACATGTCTCTTCTGTCTGATGTGAAACCATATCGCGGAGGACATGTTGCTTTTGCGGGAGATACAGGTGGTAACATAACGGGTCAGGGTACTCTTTCAAATGGGCAAGTGAGTTTTGATAAAGTGAACTATGTCGAGGAACTGCAACACAATCTGATCAGTGTTTCTCAAGTCTGCGACAAGAAGTTCACTACCGCATTTACAGATGTTGAATGTTTAATTTTGAAACCAGGATTTGTTATTCCCGAGGAATGGGTGTTACTGAGAGCACCCCGTGTACGCAACTCGTACATTTTGGATATGCAAACTGTGGTTACCAAGGAGCATACTTGTTTGCTATTAAAAGCATCTTCTAAAGATTCACTGCTTTGGCACAGACGAATGGGACATATTCATTTTCGCAGAATGAATTATCTTGTTAATAATGATAAGGTGTTAGGTGTGCCTAAAAAGTCATTTGTAACAGATGATGAATGCGTTTCCTGTCTCAAAGGGAAACAACACAAGAAGTTCCATAAGTCTAAGCAGGTGAACTCTATTGAATCTCTATTGGAGCTGCTTCACATGGATTTGTTTGGTCCTGTGAATAAGAAAAGTATTGGAGGAAAATCATACTGTCTGGTTGTTATTGATGATTACTCAAGGTTTTCTTGGGTGTATTTCTTGGCTGGAAAGGATGAAACGGCTGATACTTTAACTTACTTGTTCGACAGACTGGAAAATCTGTGTAATCTGAAAATCAAGAAACTGCGCAGTGATAATGGAACCGAATTCAAGAACAGAACCTTGGAAATGTATTGTCTTCGAAAGGGAATCTTTCATCAGTTTAGTGCTGCTCGGACTCCTCAGCAAAATGGAGTAGCTGAAAGAAAGAATAGGACAATCATTGAGGCAGCAAGAACCATGTTGTCTGATGCGCATCTGCCAACCACTTTTTGGGCAGAAGCTGTTAACACTGCCTGCTATGTGTTAAATAGGGTTTCGATTGTTAAAAAGCGAAAGAAAACATGTTACGAATTGCTGAATAATCGCAAACCAAATTTGAAGTTTCTTGAGCCTTTCGGGTGTCCTTGCACAATCTTAATCACTAAGGACTTGGTAGGCAAATTTGATGAAAAAGCAGTCGATGGGTTATTTTTAGGATATTCTGTGAACTCGCCGAATAAAAGAGTGTTCAACAAGTCTACTGGGAGAATAGAGGAACATTTTGAAGTAAGGTTTATGAAATATACTGATTCTCCAAAAGGCAAGGGACCTGAGTCCTTGTTTGAGTATGATAAGTTGGTGGACTCTTTCAATCTTCCCAAATTTAGTGAAGAAGAACAGGTGGTGTCTCTACTTCATGGATTGGATCTTACTTCTGACGACTCAATCTCCAATTCTAGAGTAGTACCTCCTGAGAATATTGTCAATGATGACGATCCATCCGATGTTGATCAACTGGCTTCTGACTCTAATCCTCAAACTGAAACTGATATTGTCATACCAATTGACAATGAGGGTACTGCCACTGATAGCTCAGTTGAAATTGAAAATCAAGGAGGTGATCAGTCAAATTTGGATTCGATCATTGTGCCTGATCCGATTCCTCAGCTTAGAATTCATTCTACTCACCCCACTGAAAATATCATTGGTGAGCTTCAACAAGGTGTTTTAACTAGGCATCAAACTGCTGCTAATGAAGTCCGTGAAGAATCCTCGTCTGCCACTTTTGCCTGTGTTGAAGAAGAATTGGAAGAATGCTTCTTGTCTCAGAATGAACCAAAGAAAATAGCTGAAGCATTGAAAGATCCATACTGGGTTGAACCTATGCAGGAAGAATGGAACCAATTCAAAAAGCTTGATGTCTGGGAGTTGGTTCCTTTACCTAAAGATGTCGATCCAATTGGAACTCGCTGGGTTTATCGCGTGAAGAAAGATGACAGAGGCGTAGTTATTCGGAATAAGGCACGGCTGGTTGTTCAAGGTTTTACTCAGATTGAGGGTTTAGACTATGATGATGTGTTTGCTCCAGTTGCAAGATTGGAATCCATTCGCATTTTTCTGGCTTATGCGACATTTAAAGGTTTTCGGGTTTATCAACTCGATGTCAAGAGCGCATTTCTATATGGAGAGGTTCTGAAGGATGTGTATGTCTTGCAACCTCCTGGCTTTGAAGATCAAAACCATCCTGATTATGTGTGCAAGTTAGGCAAGGCATTATATGGTCTTCAACAAGCTCCAAGAGCTTGGTATGCGAGGTTGGCAAATCATCTCTCGAGGAATGGCTTCTCACGAGGCCAAATTGATAGCACTCTCTTCATAAAAAGAGTTGGAAAAGATTTGTTACTTGTGCAGGTTTACGTGGACGACATCATATTTGGTTCAACAAATGATTCTTTATGCAGAGACTTTGAGAAGATTATGAAGTCCGAGTTTGAGATGAGTGACATGGGAGAACTTAAGTTCTTTCTAGGTGTACAGGTTGAGCAGTCTGACAAGGGTTTCTACATTCATCAGTCCAAATATGTCAATGACATGTTGACTCGGTATGAACTCCATGACTGTAAGCCATATGGTACTCCCATTGAAACTGATCACAAACTCGGACCCGCTGAACTCGAAGAAGATTGCAAGGAGCGGGACTATCGTTCTATGATAGGATCATTGATGTATCTCACTGCATCCAGACCAGATATTGTGTTTGCTGTGTCTATCTGTTCCAGATATCAATCAAAGCCCAAGGTTTCTCACATGAAGGCTGTGAAGCGAATTTTTGGTTACCTCAAATATAGACCATCACTTGGTCTATGGTACTCGAATGAGAAAAATTTCGCTCTCACTTCCTATTCTGATTCTGATTATGGCGGCTGCAATTCGGATAAAAAGTCAACTACGGGAGGATGCCAATATCTCGGTTCTCGATTGGTGTCTTGGCAGTGTAAAAAGCAAACCACAGTTTCCACCTCAACAGCGGAAGCTGAATACATTGCTGCTGCAAGCTGTTGTTCACAGATATTGTGGATTCAACATCAATTGTGTGACTATGGGTTACTTCTTACTTTGACTCCTATTCATATTGATAATACTGCTGCTATATCTATTATTCGCAATCCCGTTCAACACTCTAAGACCAAGCACATAGAGATTAGGTTTCACTTCATACGAGATTGCTATGAGAAACATTTAATTGACCTCATTCACATAGATACCCTTAGGCAAAAAGCCGACTTATTCACTAAAGCATTTTCGCGTGCTCGTTTCGACGAACTTGTGGATATGATAGGGATGATTTCTCTTGATCTCAAGAAATGATTTGTGACTTAATTTCTGTACAGTTTATTTGCTTTATTGTTTTTGTTAAAAAAAAAAAAAAAAGGCCAACCGCCACTCTTTATACTCGTTAGTATCAAGGAAATGCAATGGTTGCTACATTTTTAAAATAGACGTTGAAGTTGAGTCTGTAAACAACTTGGAATATAATAGTACATCGGGTGACATGCACAAAATGGAATTTTAAGGTTTATCTTTAATGTGTCAGTAGGTTTATCTGACACACTTAAAACAGTTTTTATGAAAATTGTCTTCATCATGCGATGTACTGGTAGGCATGATACACAACGGTCTATGGGTTATTAAGAAGTCATTTAAATACGTGTCTACTATCTTGTGGTAAACTCCGTGTGATGTACGACTCAATGTCTTAATTCCTTAGCATAGCTTAACATATTTCTATCTTTGGAACTTTTATCTGAAATCATTTGGGAGTTTATGCTGGTTGTTGCCTCTGTTGTACGAAAGTACAGAACTGGTAACTGTTAGTATAAACTTGGGGTTAAGCAAATACAGGTCAACGCACTTGCAAATCTTGACTATACTGAACAAGGTCGCTGTTTGGGAAACTCCAAATTCAGTTTGACTGCGATCGGTTTTGCTTAATCCTAAATCACACTAAACAAGGTCGCTGTTTGGGAAAACTCCAACTTCAGTTTGACTGCGATTGGTGTTGATTACACTTGAATCACATTAGATTGCTTTGCTGTACTTTCGTACTGACCTGTCAACTCTAGCCTGATTCTTAAAAATGATCTTTCTTTATTCTTTCTAAATATGGAAACTATGTTATTGTCTGGGTTATAGGGGTATATCATTGGTGGGGGCCATAGAGAACTATTCATTCTAACAATAAAAAGTTAACTCCACAGACTCGGTTGTAACATGCTTAAGTGGACAAACAATATCGGTAATCGTCTTGATATAATTTTTATAAAAGGTGTTTTAAATGTGTCACGTAAATTTAAAGTGGACAAATATACTGATAATCGAAATAACACTTTCTATTCCTAATAATTGCATGTTATTTCGGTATGATCCCTAACCAGAATCTCAACTCCGTCACCAAAACGATTTTATAAATTTCTCGCCTTTAGTTGTATTTGTTTCTTATCTTTTATGTTTATATTTAGTTTTATCTCTTTAATATTCTTTAAATTGTATTTTTCCTTTTTATTTTATTATTTTTTTAAAGTCACAAATCATCTTCTTTGCGAGAATTCTTAAATCAAAATCCGAATCGGCATCGAAATCAAATTTTTAATCTTCAAAATTTTGCTTTGCGTTCTGTGCGACACAATCATTGTGTCGTACTACTGTTATACGACACAATGACTGTGTCGTATTCGTCAGTTACGTTTGTGTCGTATGTTATGTCGTATGCGGGTCAGGGGTTAACTATTCACATCATACGACATAATCATTTACGTTTTCAAAACTTTCACGACACAAAATATACGACATAAGTGCGATTTTGCGACACAAGCGTTTTTCGATCGGATTCGTGTTTTTGAAGGCTTTTCACCGGATTTCATTGCTCGATTCTTATTCCTCATCACTTTGCGCATCTGTAGGTATAATTATTTCATGTTTTTATCTGATATTATGCCTTCGATTGAATCGTCCAGTTTTAAGGGTTTGGGGTTACGGTTTTTCCCCAAATTAATTAGGGTTTAGGGGTTTCTAGGGTTAGATAATTGCATATTATTGATCCCCTGTTGTGTACAAACCCTAGGGTATGACTAGATTTCGAAAACCCCAAAATGTTTCATCGATCAAATCTGGGTTGCTTTGATGTTCTTCTTTACGACATAACATACGACACAGTCGTTGTGTCGTATAGATTCTTGGTTTTTATGTCGTATTGATTACAGGTGCTTATGTCGTATCTTTATACGACACAAATGTTATGTCGTACTCATGTTATACAACACAATCATACGACACAGTGACTATGTCGCATTCGAGATTAATTTCTCAAATATTGCTAAATGCAGGGGAAATGCTGTCCGCGCGACACGTGTCATACGACACAAGGCTTGTGTCGTATTTTCTTTTTACGACACAGCCCTTATGTCGTATGAACTTCGTGTGACACAATTGTTGTGTCGCAGAATTTTTGTAAAAATAAAACGCAAATTATTTTTTGGTACTAACGCTAACGCATTTCGAGTTTTGGCTGTGTTACTGTTATTTTTGTAGAAATGGCTGAACAAGCTGCTCCAGCACTCCCAGAGATCGATGTCTCTAAATATTTCTGGGAGCCACGTCACAATATCGTGGCTTTCATGAATACCACTGTCGAGACTTCTCGCCCGTACCGACCAATGATAGCATTTCTTCGTCGCTCCAGAATTCACAGAGCTATCACTGCTGATACTCGGATCTTGACAAATCATATCACCGAGTTTTGGGACAACGCGGTGGTCAACTATGATGAAGCGGATACTCGTATCATTTCTGCTGTCCGCGGCCGCCAAGTTATCTTCACCGAGCAGCTTATTCGGGATTTCTTTCAGTTCGGTGATAATTCTGACATGATCACCCAGTTTACTCCAGCTGCAATTGCACAGGGCATGCGATCGATTGGATATCAAGATATTCCAGTTGATCAGTACAAGAAGACCCACATGACAAAGGTCTGGAGATATCTTGCTCACATTGTCATCGTCTGCTTATCCAGTCGCAAGGCAGGTCTCGAAGGGATGAAATTTTCGACTGCTTCTGCTATTCTTGCCCTGATATACAACAAACCCTTCAACTTCTCTGGTTATATCTTCAGGGGGTTTTGTGAACAATGCCTTGGATACTAAAGATAAATGGGCTCTGTATCCTAGGTTCACTCAGCTGCTGCTCAATCATCTTCATCCAGATCTTCCGGTTGTCGCATCTTTCACTTTCAAGCAGACACCGATGAATACAAGGATCTACATTACTTGTACTACTTTTGCGAAGCAGGGTCAACCACCAGAACGTGAGGTTTCTCTTTTTGGTCACATTGTGGATCCTGATTATGTTGCTCCTCCTGGTGAGCAATTCAATGATCCAGCACCTGAACAACCTATCCCTCAGCCTCCAGTGCAGCAGCCTCCGGTTCAACAACCTCCAGCTCAACAACCGCCAGTTCAGCAAGCTGTCGAGGATCCGGAGTTGGTGGATCTCGATCGTGAGATCGATGCTTATCGACCACCTTCTCCACGCCCTGAATCTTCTAACCGAGGAAAAAGGCCTCGAGACACTTCGGACGTTGCTGATCCGAATCCTTTGGTCAGACGCTCCCGTACTTCCACGTCTACATCTTCTGAGCTCCCGGCGACTGAAACTCCGATCACTCCTCATCCAGCCGTCATTCAGGAGCTCCTGGCAAAGATTGAAAAGATACAGCAGTCTATGGAAGCTCAAGCATCAGTTTTTGAAGCTCAGGATGCCAGAATCTCTCGCATTGAAAAAGAGAATGAAGAACTGAAGTCAAAGATTCTGCAGCTGGAAACCCGAGCTATTGCTTCGGGGGAGACAGCCCAACCAGCTATAGAATCAACAACTAGGGTTTCCGCCGAGGGCGAAGAAAATGTAAATCCTGAAAATGTAAATGCTTCTGATTTTAATGAAACAAATCTTGTTCTTGAGTATATTATTGAGCAACCAGGGCAACCAAAACCGTTAGTTGTAGATTACACGTATTGTAATCTGACTTACTTTCAATCTGCGGTTGATGATGACGGTCGTGCGCCTGAAGAACCTTTTGACTTCAACTCCGCTGATAATGACGATGATGTTGATGTTGAACGAGAAGAGCTTAATCCTGATGAAGAATATTCTGATTGTCCAGCTTATCCTCAAGAGGGTGTTGTATTATCTGATTCTTCAGACGATGAGTCAGGGCCAGCGTTCAATTACGTTCCAGGATCTACTTCTCAACCTGGTCCTGCTCAAGAATCTTCTGCACCCTCCAGTTCTTCACAAGCACAACCAGTCCCTGTTCGAGAATCGACAAATTATAATGACATTTTTCCTCTCGATACATCCGAATGTGTATCTTTTGACAAGGAAATGCCCATCAGAGAAAGGGATAACTGGTTTCCAAAAGGTAAAAATCCAGAACCTGCTCCAGTTACATGCAAGAAATATCAGGTTGGTGGTGATTATTCTAGCCTGATAAAAAGCTGGAAGGTGAGCAAAGGAAGGTTTATGATTAAAAGACTCGACGGTATCCAGTACTTTCGTCGATCACTGAAGATATTGAGTACATTGCCAAAGCATGACATCGTTCGTCTCTCTCAACTTCAGTTGATAAATCCTTACGAAGACGGAGTAGCTGACGTTATTCAAAAGGTCATGCGTGAGGAAATTAAACGAAAGAAATATCATTATGTTAAACCAGTACTGGGTACAAGGTACACGTTCAAGAAGATTCTCGATCCCAAGACAAAGCAGCCAATTGTAAGGGTTCACTATCCGCCTGCTGAATGTCTGACTAAAATCGCTCTGGAAACAGTCCCATTCAATCTACTGAAACGCTTTCATTACTGGGAACTGGATGCTCACACTGGCGAAGCCGTCTTAGTTTTTGTACCAGATTCAGAGCCTCAGACAGCATCTTTGTGGGGTCTACGAAAAGCCAACTTCAGAATATTTGACCCAATGAGCTTGATTAATCTGTCCAGAAGTGACATGAAGAAGCTATTCGACAATCGGATTCGCTACAATCCAGGAAACGAGTTCAACTCTGTTTTAGCGAAACGATTCCAGAAAATTGTTGATATATGCTTCACCTACGGCATACACGCTGGTGGAAACTTTCCACCTGGATGGGTTTGAAGACCAGATATCTGAAGACTGAAGAAAATCGAAGAATTTTTGAAGACCAAGCTGAAGACACGGGGGAGTTTGTTGGTACATCTATGTGTGTCTGTCAGTTGGTCTCAGTCTGTAATAGTGTCGAAATCGTAATTACGTTTTGTATAGTTTTAGATTTAGTTTAATTACAATTTTTGTATCCATGCGACACAAGCATTGTGTCGCAGAAGCATTCTATGCGACACAAGAATTGTGTCGCAGAAACATTCCATGCGACACAAGCATTGTGTCGCAAAAGAGTCTATGCGACACAAGGCTTGTGTCGCATAAAGTTTGGATCAGGCTATAAATAGAAGCTCGCCAGCTTCTGTTTTGGCACCACATTTTACACACACATAGCACTCTCATTATCACAGAATACTCTCTAAGTGTTATTTGATCTTTGTGTGTTTGTGTCCAAGTGTATGTATTGTTGTTAGTGTCTCATATATATATACATACACACTTTGTGTTTTGGTTATTTATCGTGTTAATCTAGCTTATATTAGTTTGTTTGATTTCCGCTTTAACAAACTAGTTGAACTACTCGATTTGGTCCGTTTAAGTGGAACCTACAGAGCGATTCTTCTTGAGGAATCAATTGGAAATCTTCAAGTGGGTTAGAGGCGGATAACTGTGTAAGTCCTAATGTTTGAGCTTTCGAAGATTGTTGAGAGTGTCGGGAACTCTTGGGAGTTTGGTAACCGATGGAAGTATCGAAGCTAGTGGGAGTTTGACTACTAGTAGGAGCTTTGGAGATTGGTGTGCAACTATTGGATCTCAGTTTCTACAGGTTTAGTGTGCGGATTTCGGATAACACTAGAGCGTTCAGATCTTCGTTTTTTTACTCTCCAATGGCAAAGTAATTTGCGACTGACCGTGTATAATGAACCAGAGTCTTCTCAAGAGAGCCGCGATTATTATTTAGATCCGTACAGTGGGAGCAGGCTGAGTGGGAGAAGATGCGTTCATTGAAACCGTAGCTACGTTTTGGGTCGGTGTACCAGCGGGAAAGCGAATTGTGAAGAAGTAGATTTCAAGGTTGTGATTGTGTTCTCACGGGTGAACCTTGATGATAATCTACGGGTTTGTTCTATCGGCGATTTTCGATTGCTGGGAAGGAAATCGGATGGACGAAATTCTGTACGGGTTGGTCGTTGACACGTCGGTGGCAGGATCCGATGTGGCTGTAATCGACGAATTGAAGAAGCGGTTGTCTTTTTGAAAGAATCTTGTGGTTGAAGTCGTTGCACACTTCAACGCATCTTCTTGGGCTAGAAGATGGTGGTGCGGATAACCGGTGAGTGGTCCCAGTTTAGTAGTGGTGTTCAGTTAGCTTTGCATATCGAAAGTCTTTCGATTCTGTGAGATCGAGCAAGCGTGTCCCGATGGTTTCGGCGGTATTGGTTTGAACGGGTTCTATTAAAGTGGCGTTTGATTACGGGTTACTAGAGTTGGGTTAATTTAATCTTCAAGTGGGAGATTGTTAGGATTTGATGAAGATTAAATAAATAATATATTCACTTTGGGTAAGTAATAGGCATTATTATTTATTGTTAGAATAATAATAATAATGGATGTTTCCTTTGAAGACTTGTGTCGTTTACATTCTCGTATCGTATTTATTTTTCTTGTGTTTTGCTTGTTAATTGTTTTGCTAGCGATTTAGTTATTCGTTTATTGTTGTGGGTACAATTGTGTTAAATTGTATGCGTTGTTTGGGTCCTAAATTCCTAACAATGAATGGGCTGAGTCAGGTTATATGTTATATGTACTGGGGCCAAATTCATAAAAAGTAGCCTTAAGGAAAACAGTCAAATGAGATGAGTGGGTCAAAAGTAGATAACTATTTAGATACATTATTTTTGTAATCTTTTGTGACACTAATTTGTACCCGAAAAATATTTTGGGTCAATCCAACTTGACTTCACCCGACCCGACCCGACCCGACCCATTTCAGTATTACAAAAATTACCCATTTGACCAGCTACTAAACCTACCAGACAAGCTCATTCTGCCACCTTTAAGGCTATAATTCACACCATTTATTTGAGTCTTGAATCTTCTCTTGCAGGGCTGAAATAAATATCAAACCATGGAATCTATTGTTGAAGGACCTTTATAAAGGCAACTAAAGGACCAAGTGGATTGATAGAGAGCCTTATGCTTACTGGAAGGGCAATCCGTGGGTCGCTGAACACAGGAAAGATCTACTTAAATGCAATGTTTCCGACACACAAGACTGGAATGCCCGTCTTTATACACAGGTTTCTTATTCTAGCTATGAATATAAACTTTAATCTAGATGAATAGATTAGTAAAACTAGTTAATTACCTACATTAGGACTGGATTCGAGAATCACAGGAGGGTTTTAAGCAATCACATTTGGCCAACCAATGCACCCACAAGCAAGAATCAATCTTTTTCACTTTTTGTATGAACTTGTTTTCATTCATTACTAATCACATCTATATATGAAGATTTAAAATCTACATCGAGGGATCTGCATGGTCTGTGAGTGGAAAATACATTCTCGCATGTGATTCGGCTACATTTATGGTGACACCTCGTTACTATGATTTCTTCACAAGAGGGTTGATACCCGTTCACCATTACTGGCCCATAAGAATGGATGACAAATGCAGATCTATCAAGTTTGCTGTTGAATGGGGCAACATGCATGACCAAAAGGTATTATACTTGTTCATGAATACTATCATGCTTTAATGCAGCCCTTTCGATTTAGTGGTCCAAAAATTTAACATTTAACTACAAAACAAACAACGTGCAGCTACTATGATTGTCTTTGAGCATATTAAGTTCTTCGCTTTGTAAATCCTAGGGCGATTTCTCTTCCATCAATCAATTAAAGACTCATAACACAGCTTGGTTAGTATCCAAGAAACATGTCTGTCATATGATATGAATAGGAGGTGGCAATTTTGACCATTTACTTGCATTTAGATCAGTTCGGTCCAAGTGTTATGGGTTAATTTGAAATATCTGTCATCTAAGAGTCAAATTAGGGAATATGAAAGGTAAAAAAAAGGCTAGTTAAGTAGCTAAACCGGAAACGGTTTATATGGGTCATAAGTTGCCCAAACCGTATTATTAAACTTTGAATATAAAAAAAAGACTACATATTTTTTAAATATAATTTCATATTTTGTAATCATAGAGGACACTCTAACTATGTATAAAATATAAATAAAATTCTGATGGAATGTATATCAAGCCAATCCGACTGACCGGTACCAAAAAAGGTACCCGTTCTTTGCCACTACATAACCTGCCCATTTTGCCAGATTAGAAATAAACGAATGAAACCCTAGATGAACTCATGCATACAACTTCTCTTTGTTATTACATGACAGGTTCAAGAAATTGGAAAGGCAGCAAGTAGTTTTATTCAACAAGACTTGAAAATGGATAACGTATACGACTACATGTTTCATCTTTTAAATGTATATTCAAAGCTAATGAAGTACAAGCCTACTGTCCCTCAGAACGCAGTTGAAATTTGTTCAGAGACAATGGCTTGCACTTCACAAGGGTTCGCTAAGCAATTCATGGAGGAGTCAACTGTCAAAGGACCTGCAGATGTTAGCCCATGCATCATGCAACCTCCCTATGATCCTCAAACACTTAACTCCATACTTGATACAAAAGCATATTCAATTAAACAAGTTGAGAAATGGGAAAAAGACTACTATGAACAAATTGCTCAAGTGTAGACATTACTTGTTGCCTTCTCTAGCATATGATAATTTAGTAGGTGTTAGAGTAGAATATTGAGTTATATGCAAGTCTATAAACAAAGTAGTATATGTGGTTGAGAGTTTATAATGTGTTATACAGGATTGTTTTGCTAACTTAACTCCGTAAAACATAAAGCAATTAGCATTCACCAACAAATATTCGACCTAGTAAACACTCAAATCAAACATGACATACCACTAATCCTGGATCATTAATTGAGAAGTTAGAAATCAAGATTCTCCCAATCTCAAAACTTAAAAAAGCATCGATGCAAGCATACTGTACCTGCGCCATAGTGAGTAATTTATCATTCCAACGGCTCATCGTGATAATCTTTGGCTTGCTTATATCCCTCCCAAGAACCCAGCTCGACAATTTTTTCAATCCTGCATCTTCAAGCTCCTTCACACCATACGCTGCAGCAGCCAACGTTCTTAAATCCATCGTCCTACCAACCACAAGGTAGTAATCCTTGTTAAGCTTTTCGACATCATCTTTGATCCCAACGCCCGTAAAGATATAATAAGGGTTACCGAGAAAGTTCAGGAGCGAATAAGGAATTATAGGAGAATGAAGGATTTGAAAAATCAGACAGCGGCGTCCTACACACAACTGGATCGTGGCGACAGGGTTTTCACAGTTCTTGATTCGGTTGGGAAGCCACTCAACGTCGAGGCCCATGACGAAAGGGTGTGGACTGTAGCGGTTGATGTTTTCGGTATCGGAGATCCACTTGTCAACAATGGATGGTGTTTTTGTGACTATGGTGGAGATTGTGTCTCGGAAGAATATGACATCATAAAGGTTGTAACTGTCGCTACGGAGTTTATGATCGAAGATTTTTATCGTCATCACCAGTGGTAATGAAGCAGGCTGAAGAGGTTTATGAGCAATAAACCTTGTTACAGATGACCTTGGTTCCTGTAGAAGAATACAACTTAAAATTAAATTGATCACATATATCACATCTAACAATATGATTAGTATGTGATAACTTCCTCAGCTCACAATTGGAATGCATTTTACAAAATTGTTCACAGTAACATACAATTTCTTAATGTTGATGATTTTGGTCATAATACTTGAATACGCCTATAACAGCACCAAAATCAATTTACGATCAACTATAAAGAAACTTGATTATAAATCATTTAAGAGCCTTAATATTCTATAACTGATCATACCCAATAGCCACAATTCTCACAAACATTTCATCATACACCTTTGATGCACTCCTAGAATCATCAGGCATCATCATAATAACCATCATCACAAAATAATTTAAAATTAGCAAGTAATCTGGAAGGGCCTAAATTAGGTTAAATCGCTGGAAAATAGTCCCAATCAGCTAAAACGTAAACACCAAATTGTTTCAGAAATCAAATTACAAGATATAAAACCTAGAATTAGAAACGTAATGCTAGAAGTATACCTGTGTAAATGCTTCTGTATGCCTTGTGGAGTTGTGGGATTGGTGTATTTGCAAGAGTCAGAAGTTTGTTATCCATTGAAAAAAAATAATAATAAATAAATAAACTAATATATATATACAAAAATCATATTTATACAGTAATTATTGATCTGTTAATGAATAAAAATTTTAATAAATAATCCCTAACACCTAAATAAGAGGTATAAAAAAAGTCTGCTTCTTTAAGCATTCAGGATAGATGTATATGAGATGGAAAGCATGAAATCTATGTCACAATTGTCAAATTCTTTAAGGTGTATTTATATTTATATGTCGCACTTTGCAATTCGGTTACGATGTGAAGTCAAGTATCAAACCATTCGGGAAGATTGATCGGTTTAAATGACAATTTATAGTTGTCATTATTTATCTTTTTATATTTAGTAGTTATTATGTTTTAATTAGGATATCTTTTATATTTTGAAAATGATTGTTTTCTTTTCCACTAAAAGTTTGTTTAGGTTTAGAACTATTATATAAGCTTTTGAATTGTATTAGAATTTTAGTGAAAATTTGAATAAGAATTGTTGAAAAGATAGTGATTATCTAGAAGTCCCGTTTAGGGCACCCTTTTAGGGTTTATTGAATTTTCGTTCGTTGTTTATTGTGTGATTTCGTCTATTCACAAACACCTCGGCATCATTTTTCCAGGGACTTCTTCCTTACTCACGTCTCCGTTGCCTCGTTCTGCAACTCTACTGTTGGCTCGTTGTTGAATCAAAGAAATCACACAATAAACAATGAACGAAAATTCAACAAACCCTAAAAGGGTGCCCTAAACGGGACTTCTAAGAATCACTCTCTTTTCAACAATTCTTATTCAAACTTTCAATAAAATTCTAATACAATTCAAAATCTTATATAATAGTTCTAAACCTAAACAAACTTAGTGGAAAATAAAACAATCATTTCCAAAATATAAAAGATATCCTAATTAAAACATAATAACTACTAAATATAAAAAGATAGATAACGACAATTGTAAATTGTCATTTAAACCCATCAATCTTCCTGAATGGTTTGATACTTGACTTCACATTCTAACCGAAGAACCAGCGGCTAAGCCAGAGGAGCTGGAGGCGTACATTCCCTGCATCATACATGCAAGTATGTTATCAATGTTCTTATTTCTGTTATATACTAAAAAATAACTTGTGTCTATGATACGATCCAATTCCAGAATCCACTTAAGGAATGAAGAATTGGTACCAATTATCTAGAATCTCTCAAGATTTAGAAGGAGAAATTGAAGATAATCGAAATTGAATGATTTTATTATCAATTCTAAGGTTTACAAGAATTAGGGAAGGAATTGGGATTTTCTCCACAAAATGTTTAACTGACCCTTCTGTTACAATCACCATTCTATTTATACTATTAACCACACTAACTCTTATTAATTCCGTTAATTTCCTAACAGGTGCATGTCACGTGGCTTTTACTCTAAAAGGATCGTAACAAACCATTCCCCTTAAAAGATTCTTGTCCTCAAGAATCCCTTTTGGAAGCTCGAAACTTGTTCTAATGCTAGCAGTAGCAACACATAGCTAGCCCAAACAGATAGCAAAAACTTCCATTTGTATCCATGTTGGTAACCACTGCAACAATGTTGTTGGAACACACCAATTTAGACTTCCATTTAGGCCATAAATGCATCAATGCCTTCCTTTTTATTCGATCCTTGTCATTCTGAACACAACCCAACTCACTGGCTTCTGTCCTAACTTTAATTGATGATTGATCAAGTTCACCTTCTATCTGTTCCTGACCATAGGAAGGGCTCACGTATTCAAGATGCGTAACATCATTTAGATGCTTAGACTTGCTAATATTATCACTCGGTGCAACTTCATTTTTATCATACTTTGGACCATCACCCATACAAGCTGTAATGAGCACAAGGTTAGATTTGTTACCAACCTGTCTAAGAACTTTCTCCCCTTCCCTGACTTTTGTTTCATCAACATTTACATTCAAATTATGTTTAATTTTCCTCCACTTTGGAATTAAGGACACCACCATCAATACATTTATCACCTCAACAAGCCCCTGAGCAACTTCTTTGAACTCGAAAGACACCGAATTTGGCCTGCAAATAAATGATAAATTTGCAGTCGGTATCTTTTTATTATATGACTTTTTCCTCTTAGGCCATTTCCATAAGTCAAACTTCACAACTTTTGGCTCTAATGTGGCAAAGTGAACTTTCTGTAAGGCAATAGTCTTCCCATTATCTCTATTATGAGCTTTATAGCCATTGATACATGTTCTGTGTTCTATCTTGCCCACCTTATCATACGATCTAATATTATTAAACAACTTAGTCATCACATCTCTTGGAATATTATCAAAAATCAAATTAGACCATTCATCAGCTGCACCATGTGAATGAATCTTCAAATGATGAGTACTTTTGTAACACCCCAAAATTTATAAGTTTTAGTTAAAATGAATCGAGTCATATAAGTTATTATTATCATTATTCGATAATTATATTATACATGGGGCTAGGAGTAAATTGCAAAGTGAAAAGAGGATTTGAGGCTTTATTATGAGCATTTAAACTACAAGGGCTTAAAGTTAAATTGAAGAGACTTGAGGGGAGTTAAATGAAACTTAATTAATTAAATATCATCACCATGAAAATTCTGGAATAATAAAATTTAAAGAGTGTTTTGGTGGTTGTGGGTGGTACGGTCGATCAAGAGAGAAAAGTCAGATGGTGGTGGCGATGGGTACAAGGAGGAAGAGGAGGAAGAACAGATCCAAAATCTAGCTAAGGTTTTATTAAATTGAGGCTTCTAACCCCTAATTCTCTATTCTTAAGGTGATAACAATTCCCTTAACCTCTTAAATTGGTGTTTATGTGAAAATTTGTATAAACCCTAGGTTGAGAAAATTGGGAAAAAGATGGTTAATGAGTATGTGAATGTTGTATACTTGTTATTGAGTGTTGTTGAATGCTTTTGAGCTTAAGAAAGACGAGTTTTAATATTTTTATATGATTTGATGATTTTGTAAAGTGAAGGATTTTGATGATTATGATTTGTTGTTATTGTATTATTGTAGTTAAAATGACATCAACAAAATAATATGCATGTGAATTGCCATGATAATTGAGTATTTGTTAGATGATGTAATTGTTGTGACATGGTGATTTATAATTGAAATTATTTTAGAAATTGTTGTCATTGAATTGAAACACAAGAGTTTGAAGTGAGAACAAGATGAACTAGTAATGAGTTAAATGAGAACTTCATGAGAAAGAGCTTAAAAATGTCTAGTTGAAACATTGTGTTTTTAGAGGTGAAAACACTTGAGTTGATTGATCTTATGTTGATGTCATTGAGTTATAACCTAGTTAATTAAATGTTAATTTTGCTGAAAATCAGTCCTTAATGTGCTAATTGAGTAAGTGTTTATCGAAAGAAGTGTTGTATATGTATTTAAGTTGATTTGGCCTAATTTTAGTGAAAATTCGGATTTGGACAGCTTGTAGTGCAGAATATAGACTGTTTTCAATAAATCATAACTAAATAACCGTAAGTCGTATTTTGGTGTGGTCAGGTTCGTTAGAAAAGTGTGAGGGTCTATTTTCCAGAAAAGTTGATCTCAAGAGCTGGAATTGAGATTAAGTGAGTCAAATAATTAAAATGCCACAGACTGTCCAGAATTGAGAATGAAATTGAGTGTTTGAATGTGTTTGTTTAATATAGAGATTTAAATGTTGAGAGAATGATGCTAAACTATTGTCGATATGTTATTGTTGTTATATATGAGAAAATAAACTATGAGTACTTACATTATATGAGAAAAAAGAGTATATGTGATTAATTGAGAAATTTGTTATTTGAGTGACAACTTTTGAGCTAGTTGATGTATGAGACATGAGTTTATGTTGAGCCTATATGTGATCTTGTGTGGTGATACCATTTATAGGTCCTTAGAGAGTTGAGATGATTGCTTGAGCTAGGCTAACCAACAATTTCAAGGTAAGTAATAGGGGAGGGATTAATTAGTTGATAACACTTGAGATTCTTGAATGATGATCAAGTATGTTTCAATTAGTGATGGGTTAAAGAGCTGATATAATGACATTTGAGTATGTCATAAGTGTATGAGTAGAATGGGGGATTCAAGGATAGCAATGGGGCTTGAGAAATCTCATTGTCTATGCCTTGACACTATTGTGATATTCCTTTGAGTAGGAACCAAGTAGAGCCATTAAGGATCCTTAATGTGGTGTAGTTTGATCATTTGAGTGTGATCAATATTTTGTTGTAGATTGATCATTTGAGTATGATCTATATTTTATTGTAGTTTGATCATTTGAGTATGATCAATATCTTGTAGTTATTGTTGTATTTAATTTACCATTACTTACTAAGCATGAGGCTTACCCATTATGTTGTTGTTGTATTGTAGGTACACTAAGTGGGGTAAAGGGGGGGGGGGGGGGGGGGGGGGTAATTTAGGCAAAGGAGCCAAGGTCGACTATTGGTGGGACGTGCTATTGCGTTGGTAAGTCAATCCCTTATATAAATCACGCTCTAGATATGTTGAAGCCCCTTTTTGAGTAAACATGATCATTTAAGTATGATCTTCTTTTGTTAGTATAACTTGATCTTTGTTGATGTTGTTCGATCAAATGGAAATTTTGTATTAAAAAGAGTCAAGTTATTGATTGTATAATTATTGTTGTAGAAATGGGTCGAATTGTGGTCAAATGAGTTTTAGAGCATTTGTAATTTATATGTTTTAAAATTGTGGTTGTCAAGGTTGAAAATGAGTTGTTGGAGAGTGCTTTAAATTGTGTTTTACATTGTGTTGGTCATTTGTTGTGGTCTAACATATGATTTTTGAAAATTGGCAAGTTAAATTCACTTGTTGTATATGTTGTCTTGGAGTATTTACTTGATTTGAAGCCATGTTGTATAAGTTTGTTAAAATGGTGGAATTTTGGTTCAAATGAGAACTTACCTATAGTTGTCAAATGTGATGATTCAATTTTGTTATTAAGTTTTGAATTTGGTGTTAGTTATGAGTCAAAACCTACAAGTTTAAGTGTTGTTTGAATGTTAAAAAAATTTGGAAAAGTTGGTTGTTGTACCTGCAGGTGTACCCGGCGGGTACACTTCATACCGGGCGAGTATGAGGCGTACCCGATAGAGTATCCGACGGGTACAGAGGGTTCAAACGGGTAGTGTCTCTGAAAATTTGATAAGAAAGTGGAGTCAAAAGGAGTACCTGGCGGGTACCGTGCTTACCCGGCGGGTACCTGCCAGTTTTCAATAATGTTTGGTTTTGAGTATAATCAAATCGTGAAATTGATATAACGGGTTCATTTCAATACAATTGAGTTGCGAGAACTCAATAAGAGAGTTTTCGAGTCAAGAGTTTTTAATGTGGTGGAAAATTATTGAAAGAGTTTTGAGATGAGTTCTATTGAGTAAATGTTGTGTTGAGTTTTATTTAATACCTTTGAGAAATAAGGGTTTCACTAAAGGAGTTTTAATCAGAGAATGTTTTATCGAGTAAAAAAAAAATCGGGGCGTTTCAACTTTCATCTCTCTTATCATTAAACTCTTGAACAGAACTTGTAACTTGATCCACTCGAACTTTCTTTGAGTCATCGATAACATTCTTCATTTGAAAGGAATTATTTACATAATTATTCTCTTTTGAATTAGAAAAGAAATTAACCTATTGAACCTTTTGAATGCTGGCAGCCCCTTCTGATCCACGGTTCCGATTCTTTATGCGAATTTGGATAGCCCCATTGATAGGTTTTTCAATCACACTATAAGCAGCAAATGAATTTGTATACACCCAATGACTTGGGATAATGTGGATATTATTTCCAAAATCATCTAAAAAATCATAAGAATCCGCAACCACATCTTTATTATCCTTTTCTACTAACATCGGTTTAGACTCAATCTGATTAGCTTCATCAATTTTGTCACAAACTTCACCAATAACAGCTAACTCATTGTTGTTCTTTACAAAACTTGACTTATTAATACTAACCAAACAACCACTGTCATTATTCACTTCATATGAAACTTTAAGACTAGAAACAGGTAGCAATGGTGGATCAATATTTCCCTTCACAAGGTTGTTAGTCGTTTCTTGCAACTTAGCCAAACAATAGGCATCCGAAATGGTTTTGGGTCTATACACCTTAACCCACTTTGCAATTTCTGCTTGCAATCCCCAAATGAAAATATCAATAACACATGATTCAATTAAACCCTTATTTCCAAACAAAGAATCAAATGCATCATAATACTCCTGAACCGTACCTTTTTGTTTAAAATTGCTTATTGTTGACATTTCATCGAACATTTCATGTGCACCTTTCACATCCTCACTTATTCTTCCATTTTCCACCTTCTTATTCCCAGAAATCGGTTTATTACCATTATTGTCAAGCACAATCGAATTATGCTCATTCACTTTCCTCATTTCATCAATCAGAAACCTTTGATTATTTGCAAAGATTTCTAATTTCTTGTTTATATCAGCCATGGAATCAAGAATTCTTTGACAAGATAGTTTGATATCCTGATTTCCTTGCGTTGATTGAGCACTCGCCATGGATGAACTGTGAATCTCTTTTCGATTTCAAAGTGGCCAGAAAAGTGGCTCTGATACCAATTGATACGATCCAATTTCGGAATCCACTTAAGGAATGAAGAATTGGTACCAATTATCTAGAATCTCTCAAGATTTAGAAGTAGAAATTGAAGATAATGAAATTGAATGATTTTATTATCAATTCTAAGGTTTACAAGAATTAGGGAAGGAATTGGGATTTTGTCCACAAAATGTTTAACTGACCCTTCTGTTACAATCACCATTCTATTTGTACTACTAACCACACTAACTCTTATTAATTCCGTTAACTTCCTAACAGGTGCATGTCACGTGGCTTTTACTCTAAAAGGATCATAACAGTCTACAGTACGTGACACATGACAAAATGTCGTAAAGAAAAGTGATCCGGTTTAGCGTATCCTGATCATAGCATGCCAGTATATATAAACGTATTTACCCATCATTTTACATATATAACATTTGTTATGTTATGTACGCAGAAGGATCTGGTAAACATGGCTCTTATAGCACCATATTGCAATGTTAGACTAGATTAGTTTGGAGACTTCTGTCGTTGATTAACAAGTACAGATCTAATGATCTATCAAGTTTGTTGTTAATTAGGGCAACAATCACAAGCAACATGTATTCTACAAGTATTGTGCAAAAATCGAAAAGAAGAATTTTGAGTCGAGCTAACCCGACCCATCCTGTTTTGACCTGAACCACATTATATCCCCTTTCAACATGTAACCAACCATCCATTGTAACACACTAACATATCTAATCTGAAACGAATATAATCATAGATATGCACCCTACTATTAGTTGCATTTTCATTAGAGGCAGCAAGTAGTTTTATTCAAGAAGATATAATGTCTAGATGTTTCATCTTTTGACCATATTCCACGACCGCGAAATACAAGTCTACCGTACCCAGAACACCGTGGATCTTTGTTCAGAACGGTTTGCAACTCTAAAAGGGCCTGCAGATGTTAACCCCTACATAATGCAACCTCCTTCATCCTTACGATTTTCAAACTTAACTCTATACTTGAAAGGAAAATGAACACATTAAAACAAGTTGTGAAATTAATCAAGAATACAGATTGCATTGTTGTTTCAAGCTAATACCTCAATAGTAAAAAGAGTAGAACAATCAAACAAGTATTCAATTATAAATATTTTGAGGCTACTTTTGCAGAATAAGATCACAAGCTTATCGATTTCAGCATATGACTCCTTGAAGTTGATAAACAAATGTTAATAATCTCATCTCATAAACGTAAAACATAAGCTTAAGACAAACAATCAAGCATCAAATTAAGCAACATAGATTCAAATCATATACACAATCGTTTTCTAAACTCGAATACATAAATCATTAAACAACCGATCACCGTTTTAAACATTAAAAATCAAACATAAAACACTAAAACTACCTTACAACAATCAATTCTGATTCCCATTTAACAAAATCCTGCCAATTTCATAACTCAAAAACGCATCAACACAAGCATACTGCACTTGAGCCGGAACCAACCACGGATTATCCCATCGACTCATCGTAACCCCTTTCGGCTTATTAACCGCTTTCCCCAAAACCCTAACACACAAATCCTTAATCCCAGCATACTTCAACTCCTTAACACCATACGCGTCAGCAGCCAATTCCCTGACATCCACCATCTTCTTAACACCAAGATTGTAATCCAAGATAAGCTTCTCAACATCATTATCAATTCCAACACCAACAAAAGTATAATCAGGGTTGTTTAGGAAGTTTGTTAGTGATTGTGGGATGGATGGTGAATGGATGATTTGGAAGATGAGACAACGGTGGCCGGAGCAGAGTTGGAGTGTGGCGATCGGGTTGTCGGAGTTGCGAGATTGATTTGGACGCCATTCGACGTCGAGACCGATGATTTGGGGGTTGAGGTTCAGGGTGTCGGAGATCCACGAGTCGACGAATGATGGGGTGGTGGTGAGAAGAGTGGAGATGGTGGTACCGAAGAATGTGACGTCGTAGAGGTTGTGCGTGTCGTCGGGGAGTTCGTGATCGACGATGGTGATTGTCATAGTTTGCGGTGGCGCGTGGTTGAAAAGAAAGGTATAGTTTGTTGAAATGAGGAAGAATTTCAGAAACTGACGTTTTTAAGAAAGAAAACGGGAACTTTTTGGAACAATTATTGGAGCATTTGGGTAAAAAAACTTTATACGGAGTAACATGTTTATTTTTTTACTGTAATGGTAATAATAAAATTCAACTTTCATGTAAAAATCTAAAAAAGATATTTTAGTTCAAGTGAATAGTCTAAAGCTTTCCGTATGTATTATTTACTTGTAAAGTACAACTCTGTAATGTACATTATTGGTAGATCTATTAAAAATGGCGAAGAAAATAGCATCACCCATTTAAAATGGCTTCAAATAGTAGGGGTAAAACAAGGAGTGGAGCTAGGAAATTTTAGAAGGGGGAGACAAATTTTTTATTTATTTTTCTTTCTATCACATCGAGGGTCAAAATCCTAAACTGTCACTAATTACCTTAAAAAATTATTTTTTCGATAATTTTTTATTTCTAGGGGGCGACTACCCCTTCTAGCTCCGCCCAAGGGTAAAACCGACCTTTTGTCGGTTACCATCGACCGGTTCCACGATCAACATGAGAGAGGTAAATTGCGTAATCTATGATTAAAAGACATTTCTTATGTGCTTGTTGTCTTAGCGGAATGGTCACCTAACTAAATCAAAGCATGAAAGGTCATTAGTGAATAATGCTAGGACAAATACCTTCACAATATTGTACAGTAAACTCTACGTATTTCCACATCAATGGGGAATCGTGCGGTTTTTTCATGTATTTTACATAACGGTAGTGTTTTCATACATACGTTTTGCAAATCTATTTATCAAAAGAAGCATTCATTAAAATTACTCAATCTTAATAAGCTCATCATATCTTTATGTATGATCAGGTAATCTTTTAATTGGTTGTACATTTTAACTAAATAAATGGCAAACGTGTTAAATAAAAAAAACACTATTTGCAATGGACGTACAGTGACACAGTGTAATTGTTTGGAGTTATTGTGCGTCTGTGTGTTTTACATACATATTTAATTAAGGGTTAATGAGTCAGATCGGCAACGAACTTTCCTTTTTTTGTCGAGTTAAGGTATGAACCCAATTTATTATACAGGTCGGTAACGAACTTTCAAATTATGTTTCGAGTTAGGTAACGAACTTTTTTTCATCTAACTCGAAAAAGTTCTTTACCTAACTCGAAACATAATTTGAAAGTTTGTTACCTAACTCGGAACATAATTCGAAAGTTCGTGTCCAATATATGTTTCGAGTTAGGTAACAAACTCTTGAATTATATTTCGAGTTAGGTAACGAACTTTCAAATTATGTTTCAAGTTAGGTAACGAACTTTCAAATATGTTTCGAGTTAGGTAACTTCAAAAGTTCGTTACATAACTCGAAACATAATTTGAAAGTTCGTTACCGACCTGTATAATAAATTGGGTTCATACCTGTGACACCCGGTCAAAAATGACCCAAATTTCGCGCCGAATTTAAACTTTTATTTCATGTATCACATACGCTCAATACCAAAGTATACAAGTATTATATATATAAATGTATATATATAACATAAAAAGATTATTTAATAATCGTGAATGTTCAATCTGAAAGCACCCAGAAACTTTAAAACAAAAGTTAGTACAAAACATCTCCAACTAAAATATTATTGTTAGAAACAATATTACTTTACTCAGAAAATTATTCAAAACATTTTTGAATACAGAAAACTATCCTTCAACACGAGTTGAAACAAATATATATTTTTATATCTATTTAAAAATTTTTTATGAAATACTTCGATTAAAAACTTATACGATTTTATATTTAGAAATTTATCAATTTAAAACATTATACTACTTAACAATCGGGTACACAAACACGGAACGAATACACTGTAAAATGGAACAAGATCCACAAAAAGTGGATCTTGCCCCAAAGAAATAAGCCACCCCACGACACCCCTCTGTCTCTTTCTTTCTTTTCATTTTCTTCTTCTTTCACCTTCATCAATCTTCATCTTTTCTCTCATCTTCTTCTTCTAATTCAACAACAATAACAATTAACAACACAACAACAACAACATATCATTATCATCATCGTTTGAATCATCATCAACATAATAATCTCCTCTCTTTCTCTCGGTCCACAACCGCCGGTCACCATCCCGTTCTTTCCACCACCGAGCAACAACAATGAAGAACAACAAGTAGCAGCAACAACCGGACACCATTGTCATCATCTTCTCCATCCTCACCATCGGTTTTTCATCATCATCAACACCTCCGATCCTTCATTTTTATTTCGTAAGAATCCCCACTTTTTGTCAAGATTACATGTTTTAAATACATATATTATCATGTAATCATGTTCTATAAATCATTTATGCCCAAAGGCTAAGATTAAAACTCGTTTTCCCTTATGTTTGGTGCGGTCTGGACTGAAAAACACAAAGGAACCGGTGGGTCGTGACCCGGACCCGGCGGGTCGTGCCCAAAAGTCAGTCAACCGGTCTAATTGCAAGTGACCACGTGGGAAAACATTTGACATTTGTGTGATATATTAATGAATTAATCGATTAGTACACAGTACACATATTAATGAAATAATCGATTAATCTATCTATATAACTAAGTTAGGAGACCTTAAATGATTTGGCAACTATTTACCTATGCCACATCACCAAAATCCTATGTGTCATCACTATATGAAACAAGTTTGATGACATGGACTCTCCTACACTCATATGATAAATAAGGTAATAGTATATTAGAAAATTAAAACTATATTATACAAATTTAATTTAAAGTGTCATTATTTATAGTAAATACTAAAATAGATAATTAACTTATGTGTCATTAGATAATATTTGTAGTATAATATTTTTATTAAAGTCGAAGATCATGAATTCATTTATCTTATTTATAGTAAATACTAAAATAGATAATTAACTTATAACCAATTCATTCCAAACTAATGTGTCATTAGATAATATTTGTAGTATAATATTTTTATTAAAGTCGAAGATCATGAATTCATTTATCTATTTTTTTCCTCTCTAATTTTGAGTTATAAATTAGTTTATTATTCTTTATCTTAATCTTCACATTCCTTTTTTAAGATGTATAAAAGAATATAACTTTTAGTGAATTGAGATAGCTTAATTTTTAATATCATTATAACTTTTATCGTAGTCTTCTTAATTTGATAAAAAAAAATATTATCTTACAAGCTCAGGGATCTCAATTTCATTTAATTTATAATATGAGTATCGGTAGATCAAGTTTATGATATCTTTTAAATGTTTTATTAGTTTTAATAACACAACCTAATTATAATTTTACATTCGGCTGGTAAGAGGTGCAATATTATAATTTCTTTATTACTTTTCGCGGTTAGGAAGATTGGCCACAATCTGAGCGGTACCACCCACCCTACCCTACCACCTATAGACGTCCGTCCATAATATCTAATTTAAGTATCTATATATATCTCATCACTATAGATTGATTTTGTATATGTAGATGCACATTAGTTGTTCAATAAAATGCATGAATAGTTATATTAATCGCTACAATTTATCTTTGTTAAAACTATGTACATATGTCTTGCTCAACAAATTATTGCAACCTTAACAACAAAAATGTTATTATTACCAAACAATTGTTTTAGCTAGAAATATCACTTTACAATATACACATCTTTTTCTACCTTCCTAATTAGTGGGAGAAAAATTTTTGTTCTTATTTCCTTTTTAAATAGTCAAAACATATAAAATATCATTAATAACGATAAAAAAAAATATTTGTTACACAATTTGAAAGTTTTAAGAGGTTAGTTGTCCACCATCTCTTCATACTTACTTAATTATATTATTAAATTATTTTCTAAATGTTATAAAAAATGATCACAAGGGAAGTGATTTGGATATTACTTTTTTTAACCGTATACCACATATATATTACACTGTTGAATAATACAACACTTTAAAGCATAAGTGATGGTGTACAAATAAGACGATAACAATGCACTAATCATCAGCCATATATAAAGTGTATACAACATAAAATTGAATATCATTATTAAAACATTTCATTTACCGTTTTACATTATGAGATCTATTATGAAATTATATTTTCTAGCCGTGCATCGCACGGGTTGAACACTAGTGACATATAAATGTTGTAACATTAGATAATTAATATGGCATTACTATGTATATATACTTAATTCCTATAAGTTGTTATTGAAAATTTATAAAAATTGTGTTACAAATTTCACAATCACATAGTATATTTTTTAAAAAAAAAAAAAACTGTTACACGATCGTGTATATTTATTTGTGACCGCGCATTTCAGTTAAAAATTATAAATGAGAACTCAACCATTCGAGTTTGATCAAAAATTTATTTTTCTAAGTTGTTAACTTCTAATAACTAAATAATTGGTTATATATTAATACGGATTAAATAAAAGTTTATGAGCGGTATCTTTGTTAATACAATAATTAACTATGTATATACACACTAATACATAACTAATGATTATATAACCTTTGTTTAAAACAAATGAACACAATTCGAGAAATGCAAATTACTTACAAAGAGTCATCACCAACGAATCATGCACATTTTTAAACGAAACAATCTTTCAAAACAAGTGAACTATTGACATAGTTTAACGTTTAGTCGATTATTTATGTTGATACACTATTGCGTATAGGTTAACCTACTTGGGCTTAGGCTTTGCTAGCACTCTCGCACATACTTAGCTCACCAGGTGAGTCTCACGGCCCCTTTTTACTATTTTGAGGGAGATGCATTACTTGTTTACTAAAATTACTTGTTTACTGAAATTACTGGTTTACTGACATTACTTGTTTACTAAAGTTGCTGGTTTACTTGAATACATGTACAAATGTATTGTTTTACAAACTTATCATTTTACCGACAAATATACTTACCGATTTACCAACTTTACTTTCTACTTTACAAACTTATATTTTCAGACAATACTTTACAGACTTTACCGATATACTACTGTACAAACTTAGTGACTCGCTGTTTTACTATGATACTGATACTTTGCTACTTTACAAACAAAGTGAGCCACTGTTTTACTATGTTACTGATTTACTACCTTGTCACTGTACAAACTTACAAACTTGCTGTTCTACTACGATACTGAATTACTACTTACCGGTATATCAAATTGCATGAGTTTCCGTTTAATCCAATGAAGGCCTCTGAAATCATAGTAGTTAATTATCGGATAAGTGCGAGTTTTAGTATATGGATCCATATGGGACTGACAATCCCCGCCTGGGGTGGTAGCGCCACCACGAACCGTACTTGTATAAACAGGTGTTTTCTACTCGTTTCATATGAGTGTTTTTGGATTAGCACTCACGAGGGGCACAATTACGTACGTTAAGCTTCAACTATGATGGCTCATGGCAAGATAGACCGACCCCACTACAACTGTGAATACTTACTTACCTAATTACCTGTGTGTAATTGATACTTACTTTCCGAATTACTTGCGTGTAATTGTTATTTACTTACTCTATTACTATTTACTACAAACATGTGAGATTCACCAACCTTTTGGTTGACGCTTTTAGTAATGCATTCTCAGGTACGCAACTATAGTAGGATGGCCCAGCAGGATCTACTATTTAGCTCGAGTCGCATGCATGTAGCTATTTGAAGACTGTACATCATTACTTTTGTATTAGTGGTTATGTACTTGAAGTATTAATGTAATGTACTATTTTTCCAACATCTCATGTAGAGTCGTTCACTATATATCTTTGTGCTTTGTTTATTGATTAGTCACGCCCCAAAACAATCGCTTCCGCAAGCCATGAAATAGGGGGTGTGACAATACCCCAACTCGACAAAAAAGGAAAAGTTCGTTGCCGATCTGCGCCATTTACCCTTTAATTAATAATCTGAAGTTCCACCACGACTCACACTGCCTTGCATATTAAGGAAAATTTGACTCATGATACAAGTCTCAATAAGGTTCTGGTTTCAAAATAAATAAAATTCATCAATCTTTTTACTATGAATTTACATTACATGAAATTCTAACTTCTTTGATGAATTCCCTAATCATCGAAGTATTCCGCAAACTAAACGCATCCTAAGTGTTATAGTACTTTGCATAAGATAACGAGACGTGCATAAACTAAAGCCTTATGGTAATGCATGTATAAAGCAAAGACATTACTTAAAATTAAAGTTAGAGTAAACTCGTTACTTTGATCATCATTTCATGCTAATAACACTAAGTAACATAGAAGAGGTTGCATATATTTATAATAAATAAGATGTGAAGTTTGCATATAGCACTATTTCCTATTTAAGGCACTCTAGCAAACTGATTACAGTAAAGTGAAGCAAAAGAACAACTAAATTCTGTTTTCCACAATCAGAAAGCTGTTTATTGTTCAATCAATATAGATTTCAAAGCAAATTGGTAGAAGATGCAGCAAGGGAGGAATGATAATAGAAGTAGAAATATTATCTTAGGACCTAGATTTCAAGGACTTTACAGGAATTTTGCACAGACTATACGGCTGCCATCATTAGCCACATTTCGAGCTTGTTTTCGCCTCCTTGTCATCATTGTTGGCTTGTTCCTTATCGTTCACTTGTTTGATGTTACCATCTCGGTAATTCTCTTACCGTTTCTTCATTCAGATACTTGTTCCAATATAAGTGTTCACTACTATACATATTTTAGACGAAATACATTCATTGCAGCAACTATCACCAATGTGGCATAGTGGTAAGGCGCCTTCGAGTCCTCACGAGAAGTTTCAGGTTCGAACCTCCCTATGTAAACATCTTGAGGGTACTCCACTAGTTTACATCAGGAGTAATTCGGAAAAATTAACCAATTATACCTATTGTTTCATAAAACTACAAAATTATTTTGGCACAAAACAATTGTGCAATAATAATGTGGACAATAGTTTTGGACAGATGGAGTATTTTGAATCTCTGTTTGAGTACAAAATTTCTATAATCTAGACGACTAGACATTTCAACTAACGAGTTAGATTTAAGAATTTGAACCTTAACTATTTATGTGATTGTTATATGTGTCAGGTAGTTGCTCAAAAATCTGAGAACACGACAGTGTCACTTGATGTAGCTCCTGAAAATATGGACAAGAAAATGGAAATGTCACATAAATGCTCTTTAGGAAAAGACGCTTTAACATGTCCTAAAAATCGTTACCCAAATAGATTCAATATACATGAACCCATATCAGTACCCACATATACGTGTCCAGACTTCTTTCGTTGGATTCATGAAGATTTAAGGCCATGAGCAGAAACTGGGATAACAAAAGAGATGGTGGAGAGGGCTAAAAGATCAGCAACTTTTCGTTTGGTGATATTGAACGGAAGGGCTTATGTGGAAAAGTATAAAAAACCAACCATTCAAACACGAGATGTTTTCACTATTTGAGGATTACTACAATTGCTAAGAAGGTACCCTGGGAAGGTGCCGGATTTGGACCTTATGTTTGATTGCTCTGACCAACAACTCATTCTAAAGAATGACTACCGTCACTCAAATTCTTTGATTCCACCACCATTGTTTGGTTATTGTGGTGGCTTTGTTCCAGAGTTTGTGTTTTAAGGGAAAGGGAAGGATTTGGAAGGAAAAAAAAATGCAATCCGTCCAATTTGGGATGATTTTGGAAGAGAAGAAAATGAGCCCTTTCCTCCCCCTTCTCTTCATTTCATCTAAGTTGTAAACTGGGAACAACATTGTTTTTACATATTGGTCTTTTTGGGGTTGGTAAGTTTTTTATTTAAGGCTAACGAGTCAAAATGCAATGTAAACATGAAAGTACTCTTAATCAATTTCTTGCAGGGCTGAAAATAATATCAAACCATGGGATTCATTGTAGAAGGATTTCGTCGATGCAGGCAACAAAAAGACCAAGTGGATACATAGAGAGCCTTATGCTTATTGGAAAGGCAATCCATATGTTGCTAAACACGGGCATGATCTCCTCGATTGCAATGATTCTGACACACATGATTGGAACGCTCGTCTCTATATCGAGGTTTTTATTTGTTGGGTGTAAAACCATATCCACATCGGAAACATAAAGAAACCAAAGCATTTATATAAGTTTATAGGCTACTTCAATACCCCTATCACCAGTTGGTTTTAGAGTGAAATCCCATTGGGCTTATGTTGGGCTTTGGGCCAGTTGACTCGTAAAAAGTCCTCACATTATTCTAATTATGCACTTAAAACACGTCATCCCATTGATGTAAAATTAACTTTAAGTTTAAGACTGTAAGCAAGAACTGAGAAATTCTATTCGATCACTTTTTAATAATTTCCAACATGGTTTCAACTTAATTCAGAGGTAATTTGAGCATATTACAGTTATTACCTTTCTTAAATAATCTTTTGTTCATCATCAATTGTCCAGGACCAGATTCAAGAATCACAACAGGAGTTTAAGAATTCAAACTTGGCCAACCAATGCACCCACAGGCAAGAATCAAACGTTTACTTCTTGGAAAATTTTGTCACAATACCTTGTCTTCAGGAATTCATTTTCATATCTATATGTGCAGATTTAAGATCTACATCAAGGGATCTGCATGGTCCGTGAGTGATAAATACACTCTTGCTTGTGATTCGGTTACCTTAATGGTCAAACGCAGTTACTCTATATGATTTTTTCACAAGAGGGCTGATGCCCTTCCACCATTACTGGCCCGTAACGATGGATGACACATGTAGCTCTATCAAGTTTGTTGTTGATTGGGGAAACAATCACAAGCAATGGGTACTATACTTGTGTTCAAATGCGAATCTGCACTATTGAATCAATTTACGACCTAAATAAATAGAATCATAGATACGCATATAAATACAATTCTCCATGTATATTTTCATTGCAAGCACAAAGAATAGGAAGGCAGCAAGTAAATTTACACAAGAAGATATGAAAATGGATAATGTATATGACTACATGTTTCATCTTTTGAATGGATACTCAAAGCTCATGAAATACAAGCCAACTGTCCCTAAAAATGCAGTTGAAATTTGTTCAAAGGCTATGATTTGTACTTCACGAGGTATCGCAAAGCAATTCATGGAGGAGTCTACTGTCAGAGGACCTGCATATGTTAGCCCATGCAGCATGCAACCTCCCTATGATCCTCAAACTCTTAACGCCATACTTAATACAAAAACGAAGTCAATTAAACAATTTGAGAAATGGGAAAACATAGTATAACGAAAAACAGATCAATCAAGTGTCTAGATAACTTGTTCTGTTCTCAATCATATGTTGATGAAGTGTTTTCTAGTGTCCAATATGTGTCGGATGTATATATACTTAAAAATGAATTTAATCGTGCAGGACTAGTTTGTTTTTGAGGTAAATGAATCAAATTGTCTTCAAGCATGAACAATATGAAAGGATAGTAACATTACATTACACTACAATGTCAAGAATTTCTTTTCGTTAAACGAAAATAATTAGAATTAATAAGAAAAGAAAGAGCAAAAACAAAATGACAATGTTCGATCATGCATATGCAATAAACTCATCAAACGAATTGAAGCTCCTTCAGCTCATTGAGAGGAACATTATTTAGATTGCCCGCGATTTTATGATGTCAAAGCTCATCTCACTAGGGTCTGTTGCTTGCAACTCAACTTGGATCCCATCAAGTTCTCTCTTGAATCTGTCCTTTGAGCTTGCATACACCATCTTCATTCTCACCTTAGACGTATCTGGTGACCTATTTTATTTCAAATTGTCATATCTATATTATCATCTTTAAATCAAGAAACGTGTGTATATTAAAACAATAATGATGGTATCACCTACAATGACATAATCAAGATTAAACAGGGAAGGCATATATAACATTACCAGGCAATGAAAAAGATTTTGCTTTTCTGGCAATTTTCATCAGTGGTGAAATCAAAATCAAAGACAGCATAGCGACATTCATCAGAAGGAAGAGCATTTGTGAAATCCTCATAGGTTTCATCAGGACCGCCGATCTTATCAATAGTCACCTGCTGATCTTCAATTTTATAGGTAATGTATCGGTAGTTCCTTTTTGATTTTAACTCCAGAAACTTCAGCTTGCATTCGTCATGCACAGCCATTCCAGAAGCCGCGTTCGCCTAACCAAACCAAACACCTCATCAAAAGATTTTTCTTTAACAAAAACTACAGTGTGCAAACAAACATTTATGTTGCCTTTGAATCACATTCAGGTGAAAAATGGAAACAAAATTGATATTCATCATGCATGAACAAACAAATTTACATGTCAGGATCAACAACAATCTCGTTAAATTGTATATGCTAGATGATTCAAGAACTAACTAATCGTCGTGACGAAACAGTAAAGACATTGAAATGTTACATGTAATGTGAATGAATGCCAATGTCAGGATTACAAATATGTCATTTGATAATTAACATGAATCGGAGCCATTATCATAAATATTCCATAAATATATATAGTATGAATTAATAGCAGCAAATTAAATAAGAAACTATTGAGATCTAAAGAATTGAGAGATACATCATGCATACCATGATTGGTGATGTAATTGGATGATAATGTTAAAGAAAGAAATTGCAAAAAGAAGAAGATATGGGAGAAAGAGAGATCCTTGAAATATGGAAAAACAATTTCTGTTAAGGGAGGGTAATAAGAGGTTATATGGGGTGAGAAATTTTCTTTCAGCCTCTTATGCATCACCTTCCAATTTTATTATTATTATCATTTTTCTATTATTCAACAAATTAAGTATATATATATATATATATATATATATATTGGCATCATCCAGAGGGAAGTCCATTTTTTGAGGGAAGAGGGAAGCGTTAGTACGCATCAGGAAGCATATTACCTTCACCTATACTAATATCGAAAAAATCAAACTGAAATTTAGTAAATGTTAATCAGAATCGATGTTATAAATGTTAAGCTTCCTTGATAAATTTTTTCTTCAAGTTATAGTATCGATTTATGAATATTTGATCCAAATCCGTTAAGATGCATCGCGGTGCATATTAGTTAATCTGCATTGTGATGCATCTTAACAATAAAAATATTTTTCAAATAATGTGAAGTTTTATGATGCATCACGATGCATCTTAGTTAATATGCATCACACTGCATCTTAACAATTAATTAAATAAATATTCATCAATTAATGTTATGACTTAAAAATGAAATTCATTCGTTAAAATATTCTTTATAGCATCGATTTTGATTACTATTTACCGATAAAAATAATTTTTTGTTGACGTTTTGATTGATAATTGTAATATGCTTCCTGATGCGTACTAACGCTTCCCCCCTTCCCCCAAAAAGACACTTCCCTCTTGATCACTACCCTATATATATATATATATATATATATATATATATATATATATATTACCATCTTTTATACGGAGTATATATGATATATATCTCATCCTTATACAAGAAAGACCACATCACTTAAAAATCGAACACGTCGACACTTTTCTGCTTGACACGTATTAGTGTTAAAAAAAAATCTTAAAATTGATCCAACGTTTATTAATTAAATTAATAAATTAATAATCCACCGCCTTAATCTAAGAACAACATATTTACGAAATCGTAATTCCATCGCAGAAGGTTAACAATGGCGGATATGACTATACCAATCCACAATTCATCGTTCACATCACGGAGGCAGATTCTGAAGCAAACTAGCGTGAGTTTTTATTTTTGCTTCCCCTAATCAATTTTTTATACTTATGTAATATATAGGGTTTAATGATTTAGTTATATGTACTTTTAATGAAGCGCTGGAAGATTAACTGAACAACGAACAAAAGAAAGAGGAAATATGGTGCAAGGAATAAGAGAAGAAGAAAAAGGTGCATTTGTTTTTTCACTTATGTATAATTTTTGGACTGATTTCGTGAAGAATGGTAGGAATGTACATATGTAATTAGGGTTCTTGAAATTTATATATGTTACTAAATTTTAGAACATTGTTTAAATACTAGAGATGAACTAATAGGCAAATATGGAGATAAAGGTAAATTAAGGTTGTTAGTTTTGAATTGTTTGGAAGTATTGCTTATTTGATAGGAAGACAGCTAGAAAATCATACTGTATTGAAGAGGAGCTTACTTGCTTGAATTGATAGAAAAGGTGAATAACATGTTGTTGGTGTGTTTTGAAATTACAACTACGCTTTTTCTGTATTAAGTATTAACTACTAAGGGATTCTGTCATTCTATGTTGTTGACTTGTTGTATTGTATTTAGAAAATGGTTGTGTAATTGTCCTAATGTGATCTTCTTCTAACAACACGGAGAGATTGCACAACCCTTTTAGTCCGTTCTATATTACTGTAGTAGTTAGCTAGCACAATAACTGAGTTTTCAATATTTCTCCTTCATGTATATACTATTCATTTTACTCACCCCACCCATCCACAACTTGTCACTACTATTTGGCGGCCAACCCTCTTCCAATGTTTAAACCTGCATTTAAGTTTTCCAAAATACATCTGCATTTTGTCTTCTTTTTGCTTAGTCGTATGCTTTAATTTAAGGATATACTTTATTATTATGTACTTATGGGTTGTATTTGAGTTTGTGATGCTGAATTTTTTTTTTTTTTTTATGGCTTTGATATGTGTTCAAGTCGCTGATTTATTACTAACATTATAATTTTCTCAATGTTTTCTTCTCATCACCCAAGTACCCGGCCGGCAGATCAAGCTGATTTTTTGCTCGACACAAAAGGTTAGCGGTCCATGAAAAATCTGGATTCCAATAGATCTGACACAAGGTATTGCTTTAATTATTCTCACTAACTTTTGGTACTAAATTCTAGAAAATAAACATATTTTATGCAAAAAATTCTAATACGTCGACCACTACACCACATAGAAGCGATAGCAAAGCCAAACCGTATAAATGCGAGCAGCTCTTATAGCAAAAACAAAATAGGTGTCTATCACATAGATGTGAGGAAGAAAAAAACTTAACTTCAATATATGTCACTTGATAACTCCTAATAAGATAATGTCTAGATCCCATGATTACATTACTTACACAGGCATACACACGTGCATGTCCAATATTTATAGGGTTATATAATGGAACTTCTTTGGTTCCACTTTGTTTTTCATGCTAATGCAAGCATTTGTAATTAACTAAGATAGTTTACCATGCTATTAAGATAGAAAAATTCAAGGTGAACCAGTTGATTTTCCAAAAAGTAAATATATAAGTATTGCAATAGAACAAATATGTGATTGACTAGCTCAATCTTTCAAGTTGTGGGTCTCCATTTACGCACACTCAAAAAGGGGCCTTGTGGTAGTCGGGCATCTGGGTGACAGATTACTCACATCTGGTGGAATCAAAACAATAAGCTTTTTTTTTTTTAACAAACTTTCATCGTCTATTATGCTCAATGAAGTATATATCATGCCACACGAATTGATCTCGAGAAGATGCAATAATAAGTGAAAGATTTTAAGAGAAAACTCGGAAAGAGGTTCATGTTGATTTGCAGGTGGTTGTTAGGTGTATCTGCTAGCTGCTAAGTCTGCTTGAGGTATTTTTATAAGTCTACTGCTGCAAGGAAAGTCGGTGCTACGAAACGTGTTTAGTATTTAGAAGTCTAATGGTTTGGTTTTTGGGTTGCATCTATCTTTTCTTATTGATTGTAGTTGGGTAAGTTTGGTCAAAAAGGGTTTAGGCTTTCTTATTGTGTTCTGTTTGTATATGGGTAGTGGATTTTTCTTTGTCCTGCTCCCTCATTAGAATTCTAGCATAATATGTTAAGAAATTTATATTTTCGTTCCATTGTTTAAGATGGACATATATATCTGATTTACAGGACTCTTCTCTTCATAGGGCATGGGCTGTACGTAGCACAGCCAAGAAGCTTTCCTAGTACATACATAAGAAAAAATTAATATGAAGAATTCTAAGCTTTAAAGTGGGCTCTTGATGAATTAACAGAAGGCCATGTAGCACGTATGGGGGGTTGAAGCCCATTGTAAAAGTGGCCCTTTTTTTTGTATGTTTGGCTATATTATCAAAATTGACTAAAACTTACTACATTTCATAATCAAACAACGTATAAATACAAAAAACATAAACTTGCGATCACCTAAGGAGTCAAGGACATTAAGATTGATTTAATAGTACTAAATGAGAATTAAAACCACCTCTTCTTATATTCTATTAATAATGAAACTACTATAACTATTAAGACATTATTTACAAAAGACTTTTCAATTTTTAAAAACACTCAAACTTGATCATTAAAGTTTAAAGGTGTGTTTGGCACGGAGAATATTAGGTATTCTATGGACTTTAGCCAGGTTTAACAATATCAATCCCCTCTAAATGAATGATTCATGTTTGGCAACAAAAACATAAATACGAATTATTGCTAAAAGAATTCTCTAGAATTCCTTGAAATTCCTTTCCAGATAAGTCTTTTAAGCTTTTATAAGTAGCTTTCTGGGAAAAAGAATTCACAACACCTGCTCCAGCTTCAGCGACAATCTTCAGCTCCAACTAGTTGTTGTTCAATATACCCTAAACGCTAGTGAAATTTGCTGTTTTCAGATTCATGTCAAAAAATATTCCTGCATGTAACACCCAAAAAATAGGATACATAAAAAAATATACTTATCAAGTTTAATACTCTAGAGTCTAGAGAAATGAGCTAAGATGTAGGGAGTAATTATGCTAAGAGTTAAAGTGTAATTTTTAGTAAGTTTTTAAGTATAGAGTGTATTTTACAGGTTTGCACATAGTTCAAGGACTTCTTGTGCAAATTGTGACACAAACATGATACGTGTCTTGTTTGGAGATACTTGTCAAATTTGAGCAACTCAGGGTGCGTTTAGTTACAGAAAATTTTCTCTATTTTTCTTTTTCCATTGCTCTAGAGAAGGAGAAGTGTTTTACCTCTCTAGAAAAGCTTGGAAAATCTAGAAAACGTGTTTAGTTGAAAGGGGTGGAGTTTTCCTTTTCCAAGGAAGAGTAGAGATGGAAAACTTAGAAAACCATATAAATTAGTTTTCAACTTTGTAGTTATAAAAAGGAAAACAAGGATTTTCCTTTTCTTAGAAAATGTTTTTAGAAGACTCGAATTTGAACACGTTTTCTAATTTTCTTGTTTTCTTAGAGAATTTTTATGGAAAAGTATGGAGTTTTCTGTAACTAAACGCACCCTCAGCATCCATATTGTCAAAATCCATTTTCTACTTGGTTACAGCCAAGTGTAAGAGTCAGAAACTACATGCTCAGAACTCACAAAAGAGTATATATCACTAAAATCTTTTTAGAGTGAAGGTATTCAGAAGAATAAATGCCCTTGATAACTGATCTTCAAGATTCAGATCTGGTAACTTTCTTACTTTTAGCTATAATTTAAATACGTATAGTTTTTATACATTCTTGTCCCATTTAGCAGTATCCATTCAATTTCAGTCCAATGATTGATTTTTAAATGACCGAATCTCAAAGTTTTATATTATGAACTAGTTTTGAAAATGACTAGAGAGTTTTATAGAAGAAACAATGTGTATGGTTTTAAAGCTTACGTTTGCAGATAAACTTTAGTACGATATGTACATGTAAGAGTTCATTTTATTTCGTAGGAAATGGTCTATCAGTGACCAAATGATAAGGTTTTGTTGGGCGGAGCCATGTAGAAAGTAAGAGTAGCAGTTGTTATGGGTCCTTTCACTGTACACAGTGTAAATTTCATATAAAAATCGCATTTTTGTTGCATTTTTTGCTACTAGTCACCCCTAAATCCTGGATCCGACACTATTTATACTTTTACTAAAAACACCCTTACACCCATGAAAAGTTTTAGAATGATGCATTGTATTAGGCTATAATCACTGATACTTATACCAAATGTTCAGTTTATGCATGTAAGTAAAACCCAGCTTTTTATTTCGTGAAAATCAATCCAGAAATAAGCAAAAATCAAGCTCCAATTTACTGTTTTACAGCTGCTCCGATCAGCTGTTAAAGATGCTGATTTGGGCTGTATTTTGGGCTAATTATGTAGGTCTTTGGGTTGAAATTGTTGGGCTAGATAATGGCAGTCAGATTATAGCCTTGAATTTTAGTATATCCATAATTTTCATAATCACGATTTATGATCAACGAAAGAATCCGTTTATTTGTTTTTTTAAATAAATAATATTCAATGAAGAATATATATTTATTATTGTCTTTATTAAAATGATGGAATAAATAAAAATCAATGAAGAATACATACTTAGGGTGGGGTTCAAATGAGAATAGGAATTTGTGTGAGAATAAGAAACCAATGATATTGTGCCATGTGTACAAAGAGAATGCTCCACATGTACAAAACCATTTACCCCCAACATCAATTATCTCACAAACGAAAAATCAAAAAAATATGAAAAATTGCACCATTAAATTCAGCGTTTTATCCTCTTCGATTTGCCGTCCCTCAAGCCATACTTTTGACAACTTTTTTTTTTCATTTTTTGGTGGGTTTTACAAATTAGTAACACATGTGTTAGTATTGCGTTCAGGGTTTAGGGTTAGGGGTTTGGGGTTAGGGTTTAGGGTTTGAGGTTTAGGGAGAAACCCCAAACCTCAAACCCTAAACCCTAAACCCTCAACGCTTTACAAAGCTCTAAACCCTAAATCATACTAAACCCTAAACCCTACTAAACCCTAAATCATATTAAACCCTAAACCCTACTAAACCCTAACCCTATCCCTAAACTTAACCAAAAATTAAATGTATAACCAATCACTAATACATGTGTTACTAATTTGTAAAACCCACCAAAAAATGGAAGAAAAAAAAAGTTGTCGAAAGTATGCCTTGAGAGACGGCAAATCGAAGAGGAAAAAACGCTGAATTTTATGGTGCAATTTTCATGATTTTTCGACTTACCGTTTGTGAGATATTTGAGTTTCAAAAATGTGGAGGAGAGAGAATAAAGTGACACATGACAGAAATCTGTTGGTTCTCTCATTCTCACTCAAAATTGGTGTACTCATTTGAACCTTATTCTACATACTTATTATTGTCTTCATTAAAATGATGGAAGTCCTAGTACCATCGTTATATGCAAATAATATAAATAGAGTTTTCAGAGTTAAGAGAAAATTAAGATGTTATCTTACACTTTTATATACTCCTATATATCAACGATTATAAACTGTGAAGTGTATTTTACAAGTCTAATTAGACATTGTGACACCCGGTCAAAAATGACCCAAATTACCGTCCTAATTTGAACTTTAATTATGAAGTATTAAATAATCCGAAACAATTATTTAATAATTACACGTACACAAATCTGGTAGAACGCAGAAACCCAAATTAAGATTTGGTGAAAAACATTTTCAAACAAAGTATTATTATTGAGAATAATAACGACGTACTCCGAAAATTATTTAAATACATTTTAAATACAGAAAACTATCCGTGTATTTCGAGTTAAACTAAGATATATTTTTATATCTCATTGGAAGTATTTTTATAAAATATTTCAATTGTTAACACATACGAAATAATATTTAGAAAATTATCATTTTTAAATATTACACTACTTAACGATCGGGTACGCAAACACGGGTCGAAAATACCACCAACCATCAATTATTGGAGGCCGATTAAATCAACCGACCCCAAATAATTCACACACACTCGCACACATTCTCTACCTCTCTCGGCTCTCACTCTCTCGGTCTCTCGCTCTCTTTTGTGGATCATCAAACCAACAACAACAACATCACAGAATCATAATCATCATCATCTCCATCCTTGTTCATCATCATCATCGGATCATCCTCATCACCATCACTCTCGGTCTCGATTTTGATTTGTAAGAAAACTTTAAACTTTACTTTAATTTAGTGTTTACAATACGTAGTATAACATGTAATACCATTGTACTAAGTTATAGTATGCGGAATTTGGAATTAAAACTGGTTTGGTTAAGTTTTCTGCACGAACAGACCTGAAAACCAGAGGGTTACCCGGTGGGTTCCCCTAGTACCCGGCGGGTACTTCTGTAAAATAGCCCAATCCGGCGGATTCAAGGGAATCCGGCGGATTCCTGCTCAGAATCACGATCCATACGGTGCGTACTAGTGTACGCGGCACGTTCTACACTATATTTATTGGACCCAGCGCGTCCTTTTAAATCCAACCATACCCGGCGGGTACCTCGCCTACCCGGCGGGTACCTAGCCCAGACCAGCCATTTAATTTCAAAGTTAAATAAAAAGAATACAAACATTTATATGGATACGATATACGTTTAAATAAACATTTTTACACGAAACAAACTTAATTATATTTTCGAAATATAATTGTAACCGAACAACGGGTCGTACATTTTTACAAACTAAGTAATTAACTTTATACGTTTTCAAATAATGATAAACGACACGATATACAAATGTACGAAAGGAGTTTATACAAAAAAAACATTTTTATATTTCAAAATATAATCCCGAACCACCACCAAAGGGCCGCGTATTTTATGAAAACATCGAATATAATACGTAACAAATACGTTAGAAGTAACCAACCATATGAACAACTAAACAAACGAATTATTACGCGTACACTTACAAACATACAATCTTGCGTGTTTAGGACATTAGGAGATTACTGTTGGAACACGCACGCACATTAGGATTGCTTGCTCATCAGGTGAGTCTCATGGCCCCTTTTTACTGCTTTACTTTGGGGGAGATGCATTACTTGTTTTTACTCGAACACATGTATTTACACACTTGATTACAAACTGATTTACTGGTATATCGATTGCATGAGGTTTACTTAATCCAATGAAGTCCCTTTAATCATAGTCGTCAGTTATGGTCTTAAGCGCGAGTACTAGTAAATGGATCCATTAGGACTGACAATCCTCACCCAGGGTAGCACGCACTACCCCGAACATACATGTATAAATGGGTGTTTCTTACTCGTTACATATGAATGTTCTGGATTAGCATTCACGAGGGCAAAATCACTGATTGTTAAGCTTCGACTATGGTGCGCATGGCAATATATACGGAAACTATTGCGACTGTGCAATATTTACTCAATGATTTTACAAGCTGATGTGTTCAAACTGATACTTACTATAAACCTGTGAGATTCACCAACCTTTTGGTTGACCTGTTTTAGTAATGCATTCTCAGGTACACAGCAACAGTAGGGTTGATCAGTACAGATGGCCCAGCAGGATATGCTTTAGTAGCTCGAGTCGCATGCAATTACACATATGAAGATTTTACTTGCATTATCTTTTGTATAATGATTATGTACTTAAAATCTAACAAAACAAGTTGCGAACTCATCAATGATGTATAACTTTTGAAAACTTATGTATTAATGTAACATCTTCTACAACGTCTCATTTAGAGTCGTTTGCTTGTACTTTGGGTTTGATTATTGATTAGTCACGCCCCAAAACAGTCGCTTCCGCAAAGCATGAAATTGGGGGTGTGACAGATTGGTATCAGAGCCTAAGGTTATAGCGAACTAGGTTGCATTTAGTGGGCCTAGACTATGACCGTTAGGCAGTATTCCTCATTAGATATAGCTGGTTCAGGGATTTCATCATACAAGTTTAATTTAACATAGCTTGATCAACTATGTACAATTAAATGAAGATGATGTAAGATCTGAAAGGGGTTGTGTTGAACAGGAATGCACTAGTTGACTCTGACCACGAGAGAACCGTGACTTGTACTTGTTTTGCGCTAGATACAACTAGGTGGATAATATGTATGTATACATGGGTTATACATATATGATTAGGCCTAGTGATATACTCGGGTACTTGGTATTATACATAATATATATATTAAACGATTTCAGATGTTTAGTTATCACTTTGGTGATCTTGATTGGTAATCACTTCAATGATCTAATTCGGGTACCATTTCGGTAATATAATTCAGAAATATACTTAGTATGCATAGTAATAGGCCTTGGACATGAGATATACTATAGGTTCTGGTATATAGTATGTATAATTGTAGGCCTTAGATAGTCGGAGACATTTTCACTATTCGGATGCTGATTTAGGTTTCTTGTCTACTCAGGTTAGACCACTTTTGGAAACTAAATCTCTTAAGTTAAACAATGAATACACCATAAGGCTTTCCGGTGGTTAGTTAATCGAGTTAGGACAAATGGTACCGGGATGTACCCTAGTTTTAGGAGGTCATCTCTTCAAGACAGACTTACCACGGTAGAGTAGGGATCTTTCGACATTCTACTCGGCACATTGGCTATCAAAACATCATTATTCACTAGCCATTATGTTAACATTCTAAATCGACATGCTTCTATGAACCTCTAATACGATGGGTCTATTGTAATCCCATCTCATTCTGTATTATCCTTGATATCTGTCCGGACGCGGTATTCCCGACATCTTTTGTAAACTTTCACTCTGTTAATCTTTTGAACTTGCATGTTAGGCGATATTTTCATATGTTTTGACAAAGCAAACTTTCCAACACTCTTCAAAGATAAGGTTTCAACGAATTTTTAGTAAATGAGTATTATTCAACATTTTAGTGATAATACAAATTTCAACATACTTGTACCACGAAATTTTATTTTTTTTTATTTTTTTTTTATTTTTTATTTTTTTTAACTTATGTTTTGAACAGATTTTGATAAACAGAATTTTCACAACTTGTCGCTAACAAGGATTTTTCAACCCAACTAATTATCAACTCAAGTTTTCATCGGATTTCATGTTTTCAACAGACATTCACCAACATAGTTATCTAAGAAATGTGTTTATAATAAACATTTTACGAAAATTTCTCTCCAAATGTTTTACAAAATTTTCAAAATTTTAGATCATATTTACTGTTTAGCGTTTCATCTGTATTCCAAATATTCTAAGTACAAAATAGAATAAGGAAATTGGCGAACTATTTTAGATAGCCAGTATGATATTAAGGAATTGCGTGTTAAACTTAGTGAACAAGCAACACAGTCTATACAAATTATCTATCAAAGTAGCACACTGAACACTCCACAAACAATAACAGGTCGAAGGACGACCAACTCAGTGAGGAACATGTGCTGTTTCTTTATCTTCTTACCCTAGATAGCTACATAGTGACAACTGGGAACGTGTCGGAAGAAATGACACTCGAGGTAGAAACTGTGAAACAACCAATGGAATTGGTGATACATACAAATATGATTAGGCTATTATGGGATATAGGTATATATACATACATATGCCTCGACTAAGCACTACTCACTAGGCTATTATATACTGAATGTATAGGAATAGGCCTTTACTCGGTGATACTTTTGAGACCACCTACACCACTACAACAAACAAACCTACTTACTTCAACGTCCTTTGATAAGAAGATCGAGACTCTATTTTAAAATGCTACCGTCCACAAAAATTTTATGTCTACAATGTACACCGTTTTACTGTTAGGTGAACCCTAGGAAAATCATTTTCAACAATTTTAACATGCTTTTACCCCGAACTTTTTCATAAATTCTGTTTTTGAATAGATTTTGTTAAACAAGATTTCAAAACTTAGCCGCTGACAAGAATTTCAACCAAACTGTTTATTGACTAAAGTTTTCGTCAAACTTCAAAGTTTTCAACCGACTTTCACTATCGAAATTTTCTGACAAATGTACTTTTAACAAACATGTTGCAAAATTTCTTATGAAAAGTTTTAACGAAATTTTCAAAACTTCAAAACCGTTCAAACTTGCTTACTGTACACAACTTTATACAAAATTTCAAACCCTGAAGGGTCAACCAAATTTACACAGTACATAATGACCTCCTTGCTGTTATAGAAACAAAACCTACCAGAATCTGAATAGGGATGCGATCATGGTAACTCGCTAGCAACCTATCTGCTTTCATACTACTTACTTGATAAACTTTACTTGCTACTTGATACTTGTTAGGTTTTCCCTAGATTCTAAGTACACTAAAGAGTTAGGGGAAAATGACAATTTAGATCTATAGTCTTTATATAAGAAACTAGTTTTAGCACAAAAGTATAGGAATAACATATCCTACGTTGTTGTATACCGGAAAACATACCGGTTATATTGACTTTTATATACTGGGTAACGTCCCGAGTAAAACAAATTTTTGGGTGACGACTCACATAAAACCGTATTTTGGGTAACATCCCGCATAAACCTAAAATGTGTTAAACCACTTCGTTTCTGTATGAGACTGATAGAGTCTAAGGTGGGCTACTAGTGCAAAATGTAGCTGTACTCTAGCAATTGGCTAAACGACATACTTTGTCCTACCGACAACACAATCAAGGATTTACTGAATTACTTTAGGCTACTAGTACACATTGTAGCTACTCTCTAATGATCGACTGGACTGATCATGTAGGCACAATAGTCAAAACATCTCGAAACTTCATTTCGAATTCCTTAGTTGCCGGAAGGGCACTAGTTCAACAAGGGGAGATAGACAACTCTAGATACGTGTTGTCAGACTTATGTAGATAACACGCGAACTACAACTTGAATACAATGATAAATACTACGAACAAATTTCGGGACGAAATTCTCCTAACAAGGGGAGAATGTGACACCCGGTCAAAAATGACCCAAATTACCGTCCTAATTTGAACTTTAATTATGAAGTATTAAATAATCCGAAACAATTATTTAATAATCACACGTACACAAATCTGGTAGAACGCAGAAACCCAAATTAAAATTTGGTGAAAAACATTTTCAAACAAAGTATTATTATTGAGAATAATAACGACGTACTCCGAAAATTATTTAAATACATTTTAAATACAGAAAACTATCCGTGTATTTCGAGTTAAACTAAGATATATTTTTATATCTCATTGGAAGTATTTTTATAAAATATTTCAATTGTTAACACATACGAAATAATATTTAGAAAATTATCATTTTTAAATATTACACTACTTAACGATCGGGTACGCAAACATGGGTCGAAAATACCACCAACCATCAATTATTGGAGGCCGATTAAATCAACCGACCCCAAATAATTCACACACACTCGCACACATTCTCTACCTCTCTCGGCTCTCACTCTCTCAGTCTCTCGCTCTCTTTTGTGGATCATCAAACCAACAACAACAACATCACAGAATCATAATCATCATCATCTCCATCCTTGTTCATCATCATCATCGGATCATCCTCATCACCATCACTCTCGGTCTCGATTTTGATTTGTAAGAAAACTTTAAACTTTACTTTAATTTAGTGTTTACAATACGTAGTATAACATGTAATACCATTGTACTAAGTTATAGTATGCAGAATTTGGAATTAAAACTGGTTTGGTTAAGTTTTCTGCACGAACAGACCTGAAAACCAGAGGGTTACCCGGCGGGTTCCCCTAGTACCCGGCGGGTACTTCTGTAAAATAGCCCAATCCGGCGGATTCAAGGGAATCCGGCGGATTCCTGCCCAGAATCACGATCCACGCGGTGCGTACTTGTAACATTCTCAAACTTAGCCTAGTTGAAATACGGTATTTCCCTTAATTTAACTGTTATTTAAATTGTATTTTAAATACTTGGTGTATTTCGATAGCTAAATTAATAGGTCAATTGGTCAATTGGCTTATTGTGATAAATGAATTATTACACGTTTTAAATTTATTTAGTTGACGGTATAATAAAAAACTTATTTCTCGCAAATGATTTTTAGGTTCCAGACAATAGATTTAGGACGGGTATAATTTACATTGTGTTGGCTTGAGTTAGATGAGTTAACTAGCCTCATTTCTTTCATTTACTGATTTTGCTATACCTCAAAAACACACACATGCTCTCAAAGAAAATGAAACTCATAATCTGATTCTAGCACATTGAAGCTGTGATTTTGATTGCAACTTGTTCTTCACTCTCATTATAACCTCCTCACCTAAATTGTAAGTGAAATACCCATTCTTTCATGTAAATACTTGAAATGTTGAGTTTGGTAAATTGATGATAGAATGGAGTTAAATTCGTGCTTGAAAGGTGTGATATGAACATAGTGAACTGATTATATGCTTGCATTACAGATTGTTGCAATTACTTGGTTGAAATATGAATTTGAGTTAAGTTTTGAATATCTTAAAAGTTGATGCATGTGTGGATTTAAGGGTGTGATGACTTTTGTTTGTTGTTATTACATGTTCATAGATGTCAATTGTGGTTGTTGTATGGTTAAAAATGTGTTTCTTAGCTGAGAATGTCGGAATTATGATTTGATGTTCGAGCAGGTTATGAACTGCACCTGCAGGTGCTGGAAACGAAGAACAAACCGGCGGGTAATGTACCCCAACCGACGGTTTGTTCATCCGTTGGGTGAACCGGCGGGCGATAGGCCCTAGCCGGCGGTTTGTGTTACCAAACCGGCGGCTTTGAACCATAACCGGCGGCCTCTAGAGTCTTTAAAACACAAAATATTTCTGTTTGTGAAAAATTAAATTTGCCCGGCGGTTTGAGTTATAAGCCGGCGGCTAGTGGTGGGTAACCGGCGGGTCATGAGACCCAGCCGGCGGCTATGATCACGATTTCAGCAAACCAAGCTTTGATTTAAAAACCCTTTTATTTAACACGTGATATGTTTAAAGGATCTAGTAACCTGCAATATAGTATCATAACGGGTTAATATATGGAATTATATACATATTGATGTAATGTGAACTTAATTAACAAGTTTGATGCCAATAGTACATTTATTTCAAGTTATGAACATTTGAAATGAGTTATTGACTTGTAACCTTTGTTGTGATTTCAGATACGACGAAGACTCAATAATATTAGAACTTTGAGTGGTGATCATCTTCGTCAAGGGTGAGTGGATCTTAGACTTTCAGTCTAATTTGGTTGTAACAATATGGTTACAACGGGTAAATGTGAATTTACTGTTTTCATTGTTAAGTTAATATTTTGCCATGATGGTTATATTTAGCTTAATTACTGGTGTCCTTGATTGCCTTGATGGTTGTGGACTATATGAATGTCGGGGGTCAACGTGTGTTGGGTTTGTGTACTATTACTTTGGACATCATAAGTGCTTTGTACATGTGTTGTTCACTGAAATTATGTTGTAAGTAGTAATAGTACCAAGCTATCGGTTTAGCCACTGATTTGGCCTTCAGTTGGTTTTAAGTGTTACTTGGGGAACCACCGCGACATGAGGGTACTCCAAGGACCACCGATCCTTCATGATTAACTGTTGCTATGCTTTGCTGTATTCATTTGTTAAGCTAAGTTAGGTGATAGTTTGAGATTTATTCACTTAGCTTCGTGCTAACCCCTCATTACTTCTTGCAGGTTTACTTTGGTATGTGGGTGGGCAAGAAGTACTATAGGAATGGAATGTTTGACAAGCTCACTCTGTTTTGTTAACTTTGTTAATGCTATGACATTATGATGTGGATTTCTATAACACTAAACTTATCGTATGTAATGTCTAGGATAATCTAGTTTAAAGACTGTATGTAATTGGATTGCCATTTTGAAATGTAAATATGCAATCCAATGGTTTGTATCTAAATCTTGCGCTTCCTTTTAAAAAAAAATATCCTTGTATTTTCGAGAAGGGTGTTATAAATTGGTATCAGAGCAAAGATTTGGGTGAATTGAACATGGGTTAATTGTTCAATCCCAAATCTATTTGTGTTAGTCAAACATTCCTTGGAAAGGGGATTGAGCTAGTGAATATGATTTGGTTAGTATTGCTAAGTACTAACAATTAACGGGTTATGAGATGTGTTGTGGTACAGGATATGGCAGAAAGTAACGCTCCGACCAGTACCCCGATCAATGCTTCTGGAGCAAGAGACTCTCCTCCTGAAATTCAGTCTCAAAGTCAAGGTCAGCCTAGTACTACACTCCCTGCAAGTGAATTGAGCCGTGATGAGTACACTTTGTATTTAGAGGATGAGTTAAACAAATATAAGGAATTATATGAGCAACAAGCTAGAACATCCCGGCAGATTCCGGCTGTTAGTACGATTACACCTCCGTTAGTGACATCACAGTTTTCTATGCCACTGCCTACTTACTACCAGACATCAGCTCCTTTTTCTTCTTCAGGACCTTCGGGATTTCAGTTTCCGGTATTTCCTCCTCCATCTCAGCAAAAATTATGTTCATTTAAGACCTTTAAGTCTAGTGGACCTTCAGATTTCTTTGGGAGTACAAATCCTTCTGTGACCATGGATTGGTTAAGGGATGTCGAAAGAAAATTTGAGGTTTGCCGATGTGAGGATGAGATCAAGGTAACTTATGCAGTGCAACTTTTAAAGGGTCCGGCAATGGGATGGTGGGATTCTATCACATCTCATTTAACACCTCAGCAAAAAGCTTCCATTACATGGTCTGATTTCCATAACGCGGTTTGTAAGAAGTATTGTTCCGGATATGATATGACTCGCATTAGGCGTGAATTCTTGGATATGCAATTGACTGATAGTATGACTATGGAGGACCTTATCTCCCAGTTTACCGATAAGTTGAGATTTGTACATCAATGGGTACCGGATGAAAGGACAAAGATTGATCATTTTGTTGGAATGTTACCCCATACTTATCGGACTACTGTGAGACTTGCAAGTGATCTTAACCAAGCTTTTGATTTGGCTCGTTCTGTGGACGGCGATATTAGAGCTCATGATTTGGAAATTAAAGACAAGTCCCCAATGAAACCCAAAGGTGAATCTACTTCAGGTCAGGAGAAGAAGAAATGGCAAGGTAATAATAATAACCGTAAACCGAATGTTGTTGGTGGTTCAGTGGATAGGTCAAATTGGTGCCAGAATTGCAAGTCTAGGCACACGGGACATTGTACACCTCAGACTGCTAGGTGTATTAAGTGTGGTCAGTTCGGTCATGACATCAAGGATTGTCCTTTTCCTAAGTCAGTGTGTTGGAATTGCCGAAAGGAAGGACATCGTTCGAGTGCATGTCCAGAGGAAAGGAAGCAAAAATCGGGAACGGTCGGAGGGTCGTCATCATCTTCTGGCCAGAAAAGAAAGAATCCTCCAGCTCCAACTGGTCGGGCTTTTCGAATGACCGTGGATGAAGCCGTGGTAGCCGAGGACGTCATAACTGGTACTTTTCTTGTTAATTCAGTACCGGCATGCGCCTTATTTGATTCAGGGGCAAATTGTTCCTTTATGTCCTTGGTATTCTGTGATAGACTCAAATTGACACCTACATGTATTTCACAACCAATTGAGGTTGAGGTAGCGGATGGAAAGTTAGTTTCGGTTACCACATCGGTGACAGGAGCTAGTATTTCGATTGAGGATCATAGTTTCCCTGTTTCTTTTCTATTGATGCCTATTCATGGGTTTGATGTTGTGTTAGGCATGGATTGGTTGAGTCGTAATAAAGCCAATATAGATTGTCATAAGAAGCTGATAAAAATCCCAATCTCAGACGAGTCATATGTCGTGGCTCGAGGGGAAAGGGAGAGGGGTAGTATACCTTTGATCTCTATGATGAAAGCTAGAAAATCTCTAGCTAAAGGGTGTGATTCTTATTTAGCCTATGTTGTCGATGCTAAGCTAGAAAAGAAAGCCATTAGTAATGTCCAAGTTGTTTCTGAGTATTCGGATGTTTTCCCTGATGAATTGCCTGGTTTACCTCCGGTTAGAGAAGTAGAATATAAAATTGAGTTAATTCCTGGTTCTACTCCGGTAGCTAAGGCACCTTATAGATTAGCTCCCTCCGAAATCCGTGAAATGATGAATCAAATTCAGGAATTATTAGATAAGGGTTTTGTTAGACCCAGTTCTTCTCCTTGGGGTGCTCCTGTGTTATTTGTTAAAAAGAAGGATGGCACTTTTCGTATGTGTATTGATTATAGAGAGTTGAATAAGAGGACCGTAAAGAATAAGTATCCTTTGCCCCGAATAGATGAATTATTTGATCAATTGCAAGGGTCTTCGTTTTTCTCTAAGATAGACTTGAGATCGGGTTATCACCAAGTCCGGGTTTGTGGGGAGGATATCCCTAAAACAGCTTTTCGCACTCGCTATGGTCATTATGAATTTCTTGTTATGCCTTTTGGATTGACTAATGCTCCGGTAATTTTCATGGATTTGATGAACAGGGTTTGTCGGCCTTTTCTCGATAAATTTGTCATTGTATTCATTGATGATAATTTAGTTTATTCTAAATCTGAATCCGATCATGAAGTACATTTGCGTTTAGTTCTTGACACCTTGAGAAAGGAGAAATTGTATGCTAAGTTTTCGAAATGTGAATTTTGGCTTCGTGAAGTTCAGTTTTTGGGGCACATCATTTGTGAAGATGGGGTTAAAGTGGATCCATCAAAAATTGAGGCTGTCATGAATTGGCAATCACCTAAATCTCCGTCAGAGATCAAGAGTTTTCTGGGTTTGGCAGGCTATTACAGAAAATTTATTAAAGATTTCTCCAAGATTGCAGGTTCTTTGACTAAATTAACTCGTAAGGACTTGAAATTTCTGTGGGGTGATCAACAGGAATCGGCTTTTCAGACTTTGAAACAATTGTTGTGTCAGGCTCCGGTTTTAGCTTTACCTGACGGATCCGAGGATTTTATTGTATATTGTGATGCTTCACATGCGGGTTTAGGTTGTGTTTTGATGCAACGAGACCGTGTTATTGCCTATGCTTCACGTCAGTTGAAACCTCATGAGATTAATTATCCTACCCACGACTTGGAACTTGCAGCTGTGGTTTTTGCCTTAAAGATTTGGAGACATTACCTGTATGGAACCAAATGCGTTATTTGTACGGACCACAAGAGCCTTCAGTACATGTTTACTCAAAAAGAACTTAACATGAGGCAAAGGAGATGGTTAGAATTGATTAAGGATTATGATTGCGAGATTCGATATCATCCGGGTAAGGCAAATGTGGTGGCGGATGCGCTTAGCCGAAAGGGTAAATCTGAAAGGGTTTGTTTAATGCGTTTGGAAATCTCTTCAGACTTGATCGATAAATTGAAATTGGCTCAGATGGAGGCCCTATTGGATCATAACTTGAAATCCGAAATCATGCTTAAAAGGAAGGATTTATTGGTAGAAGATTCTCGTGGATTAAAGACATTTCAGTCTCGTGTTTGGGTCCCATTGTTTGGTGGACTTCGAGATGTGATATTGATGGAGGCTCATAAATCCAGACTGTCGATTCATCCCGGAAGCACCAAAATGTATCATGATTTAAAAACATTGTATTGGTGGCCTACTTTGAAGTTGGATGTCGCTCGAATTGTTGAATCTTGCCATATTTGCTCTCAAGTAAAGACCGAGCATCAAAAACCGTATGGAGCTTTGAAGCAACTCGAGATTCCCGAGTGGAAATGGGAACATATTACCATGGATTTTGTGACCAAATTACCCCGAACTGTTAAGGGTAATGATATGATTTGGGTAATTGTCGATAGATTGACCAAGAGTGCTCACTTTTTTGCTACTTGTGAGACGACATCATTAAGTAAATTGGCGCAATTGTACATTAATGAAGTGGTTATTAGGCATGGGATTCCGTTGTCGATTGTTTCAGACAGAGATTCTCGATTTGTGTCGGGTTTTTGGCAGAATTTACAGCGTGAATTGGGTTCTAGGGTCAACTTGAGTACGGCTTATCATCCTCAGACGGATGGTCAGTCGGAGCGCACCATTCAAACCTTGGATGACATGTTGCGGGCATGTGTATTAGAATTTGGTGGGTCGTGGGATTCCCATTTACCATTAGTTGAGTTTGCCTATAATAATTCTTTCCATTCTAGTATAGGCATGCCACCCTATGAAATGTTGTATGGTCGTAGGTGTAGGACACCCACTTGTTGGTTAGAGGCGGGTGAAAAGCAGTTTGCGGGTCCTGACATAGTTCAAATTACAGCCGATAAGGTAGCTATAGCCCGAGATAGATTAAAAGCTGCCCGTGATAGACTGAAACAGTATGCTGACCCACGTTATCGACCAGTTTCGTTTGTAGAATGTGAGTTGGTTTATTTGAAAGTTTCACCTTGGAAGGGTGTTATCAGGTTTGGGAAACGTGGTAAACTAGCTCCTAGATACATCGGACCGTTTAAAATTCGACATGTTGTCAATGATCAAACGGTGTCATTAGATCTTCCTCCTGAATTGTCGGGTATTCACGATACTTTTAACGTATGCTATCTAAGAAAATGCAATGTGGAGGACCAATCCCAAGTTCTTCCATTGCAAGACTTGAGTGTAGACTTAAACCAAAGACTTGTAGAAGAGCCCGTAGAACTTGTTGACCGTAAGGTGACTAAACTTCAAAAGAAGGAGATCCCTATGGTATTGGTTAAGTGGAATCATAGTTTGGGTCCAAACTTATCTTGGGAGACCGAGTCTAGCATGAGGGCGCGTTATCCGAATCTCTTTGAGCGTGGCGAGATTTCGGGGACGAAATCTTCTTAAGGATGGAAGATTTGTAACATCCTCAAACTTAGCCTAGTTGAAATACGGTATTTCCCTTAATTTAACTGTTATTTAAATTGTATTTTAAATACTTGGTGTATTTCGATAGCTAAATTAATAGGTCAATTGGTCAATTGGCTTATTGTGATAAATGAATTATTACACGTTTTAAATTTATTTAGTTGACGGTATAATAAAAAACTTATTTCTCGCAAATGATTTTTAGGTTCCAGACAATAGATTTAGGACGGGTATAATTTACATTGTGTTGGCTTGAGTTAGATGAGTTAACTAGCCTCATTTCTTTCATTTACTGATTTTGCTATACCTCAAAAACACACGCATGCTCTCAAAGAAAATGAAACTCATAATCTGATTCTAGCACATTGAAGCTGTGATTTTGATTGCAACTTGTTCTTCACTCTCATTATAACCTCCTCACCTAAATTGTAAGTGAAATACCCATTCTTTCATGTAAATACTTGAAATGTTGAGTTTGGTAAATTGATGATAGAATGGAGTTAAATTCGTGCTTGAAAGGTGTGATATGAACATAGTGAACTGATTATATGCTTGCATTACAGATTGTTGCAATTACTTGGTTGAAATATGAATTTGAGTTAAGTTTTGAATATCTTAAAAGTTGATGCATGTGTGGATTTAAGGGTGTGATGACTTTTGTTTGTTGTTATTACATGTTCATAGATGTCAATTGTGGTTGTTGTATGGTTAAAAATGTGTTTCTTAGCTGAGAATGTCGGAATTATGATTTGATGTTCGAGCAGGTTATGAACTGCACCTGCAGGTGCTGGAAACGAAGAACAAACCGGCGGGTAATGTACCCCAACCGACGGTTTGTTCATCCGTTGGGTGAACCGGCGGGCGATAGGCCCTAGCCGGCGGTTTGTGTTACCAAACCGGCGGCTTTGAACCATAACCGGCGGCCTCTAGAGTCTTTAAAACACAAAATATTTCTGTTTGTGAAAAATTAAATTTGCCCGGCGGTTTGAGTTATAAGCCGGCGGCTAGTGGTGGGTAACCGGCGGGTCATGAGACCCAGCCGGCGGCTATTATCACGATTTCAGCAAACCAAGCTTTGATTTAAAAACCCTTTTATTTAACACGTGATATGTTTAAAGGATCTAGTAACCTGCAATATAGTATCATAACGGGTTAATATATGGAATTATATACATATTGATGTAATGTGAACTTAATTAACAAGTTTGATGCCAATAGTACATTTATTTCAAGTTATGAACATTTGAAATGAGTTATTGACTTGTAACCTTTGTTGTGATTTCAGATACGACGAAGACTCAATAATATTAGAACTTTGAGTGGTGATCATCTTCGTCAAGGGTGAGTGGATCTTAGACTTTCAGTCTAATTTGGTTGTAACAATATGGTTACAACGGGTAAATGTGAATTTACTGTTTTCATTGTTAAGTTAATATTTTGCCATGATGGTTATATTTAGCTTAATTACTGGTGTCCTTGATTGCCTTGATGGTTGTGGACTATATGAATGTCGGGGGTCAACGTGTGTTGGGTTTGTGTACTATTACTTTGGACATCATAAGTGCTTTGTACATGTGTTGTTCACTGAAATTATGTTGTAAGTAGTAATAGTACCAAGCTATCGGTTTAGCCACTGATTTGGCCTTCAGTTGGTTTTAAGTGTTACTTGGGGAACCACCGCGGCATGAGGGTACTCCAAGGACCACCGATCCTTCATGATTAACTGTTGCTATGCTTTGCTGTATTCATTTGTTAAGCTAAGTTAGGTGATAGTTTGAGATTTATTCACTTAGCTTCGTGCTAACCCCTCATTACTTCTTGCAGGTTTACTTTGGTATGTGGGTGGGCAAGAAGTACTATAGGAATGGAATGTTTGACAAGCTCACTCTGTTTTGTTAACTTAGTTAATGCTATGACATTATGATGTGGATTTCTATAACACTAAACTTATCGTATGTAATGTCTAGGATAATCTAGTTTAAAGACTGTATGTAATTGGATTGCCATTTTGAAATGTAAATATGCAATCCAATGGTTTGTATCTAAATCTTGCGCTTCCTTTTAAAAAAAAAAAAAAAAAAAAAAAATCCTTGTATTTTCGAGAAGGGTGTTATAGTACTAGTGTACGCGGCGCGTTCTACACTATATTTATTGGACCCGGCGCGTCCCTTGATCACCCGGCGCGTCCTTTTAAATCCAACCCATACCCGGCGGGTACCTCGCCTACCCGGCGGGTACCTAGCCCAGACCAGCCATTTAATTTCAAAGTTAAATAAAAAGAATACAAACATTTATATGGATACGATATACGTTTAAATAAACATTTTTACACGAAACAAACTTAATTATATTTTCGAAATATAATTGTAACCGAACAACGGGTCGTACATTTTTACAAACTAAGTAATTAACTTTATACGTTTTCAAATAATGGTAAACGACACGATATACAAATGTACGAAAGGAGTTTACAAAACAAACATTTTTATATTTTCAAAATATAATCCCGAACCACCACCAAAGGGCCGCGTATTTTATGAAAACATCGAATATAATACGTAACAAATACGTTAGAAGTAACCAACCATATGAACAACTAAACAAACGAATTATTACGCGTACACTTACAAACATACAATCTTGCGTGTTTAGGACATTAGGAGATTACTGTTGGAACACGCACGCACATTAGGATTGCTTGCTCATCAGGTGAGTCTCATGGCCCCTTTTTACTGCTTTACTTTGGGGGAGATGCATTACTTGTTTTTACTCGAACACATGTATTTACACACTTGATTACAAACTGATTTACTGGTATATCGATTGCATGAGGTTTACTTAATCCAATGAAGTCCCTTTAATCATAGTCGTCAGTTATGGTCTTAAGCGCGAGTACTAGTAAATGGATCCATTAGGACTGACAATCCTCACCCAGGGTAGCACGCACTACCCCGAACATACATGTATAAATGGGTGTTTCTTACTCGTTACATATGAATGTTCTGGATTAGCATTCACGAGGGCAAAATCACTGATTGTTAAGCTTCGACTATGGTGCTCATGGCAATATATACGGAAACTATTGCGACTGTGCAATATTTACTCAATGATTTTACAAGCTGATGTGTTCAAACTGATACTTACTATAAACCTGTGAGATTCACCAACCTTTTGGTTGACCTGTTTTAGTAATGCATTCTCAGGTACACAGCAACAGTAGGGTTGATCAGTACAGATGGCCCAGCAGGATATGCTTTAGTAGCTCGAGTCGCATGCAATTACACATATGAAGATTTTACTTGCATTATCTTTTGTATAATGATTATGTACTTAAAATCTAACAAAACAAGTTGCGAACTCATCAATGATGTATAACTTTTGAAAACTTATGTATTAATGTAACATCTTCTACAACGTCTCATTTAGAGTCGTTTGCTTGTACTTTGGGTTTGATTATTGATTAGTCACGCCCCAAAACAGTCGCTTCCGCAAAGCATGAAATTGGGGGTGTGACAGACATATTGTTAATAGTTAAAATGTTCTATTAAGCTATTTATTTAGCCAACAAGTTGTTATGCAAATTTGATAAAAATCAAAACACGGTGTTTGAAAACTTGAGTTTAGAGTTCAATAATCATTAGAGACTTTATAGATATAGAAATCTGATCGATTCGGACAACCTTTGGACTGTTGGACAATTGATGAACTTTAAGCATATTATGAACGACTCTTTAGAGATAAAAAAAAAAACTTAATACTAATAGAGTAAAGCAATTGATAAAAATGACTGATGTGTAAAATCTAGTTATAAAATTATCGTTGTAAATGAAGCTTAGAAAATACGTTGGCTAAGACTATTACACACGGGCAGTGGACCCTATCATGTAGTAGTATAGTTGTGGTAAGTCCAAGATTCGAACACAGGGAATGTTTTTGTAAGAAACTAAAATACCATGCAATTGATTTATGAGGGGGTTTTTAGTGTGACCGAATTGTCACGGTGCTTAACAACTATTTAATCTAACAACTAGGCAATTGGGCTTTTAAGAGCCAGATTTATATTGATGGTTTTCAAGGAATACAAGGATACTTGATTGGACTAATTTCACTAGTGATTTCGGGGTATATTAAGTTAAAATCAGTTTTGCTCACTAAAGATTTGTAGAAGATTTCAACAAGATGGAATTCCCCGATTCTTGCATCCAAATTCTAAGTTATAAACATCAAGATTCGATCTAGTAAGTTATTTTCATGAACATTACCATCTTGCACAAATAAAGCTTACATTACTAACTTGTTCTAAATATTCATTCGGTTATATCTAGACAATCATTCATAGACAAATAATGGTAACAAATCACTAAGTGATAAGAACTTTGGTTGAGTTATCACTTAATGATTTGCTAACAAGTTAGTTGATTACATAAACTCCAATTTGCATCTTATATTATTAACTAGTTTATAGTTCAATCTTAGCAAATTGTTTTCACAAATTTACTAACTAACACATTTGAATCTAATGGATAATCTTGCTTAAAATCATGTATTCACAATAAAGTCATTAGTTATTCATAGACAAATAACTAAAATTAATTAGTTACATAAAATGGTCGTCACTAGATTATATTTCTAAATCATCAACAAGATATATCCATGAATTAAAACTCAAACACATTAGGTTCTTGATCAAACATAAACTACTTAGTGATTTATACTCTAAGGATTACACCCCTAATCACTAGTTCACATCATCCAAACAAATGTAAGGAAAATTAGCTAATCATAATAATAATCAAACACAATCTCATAACAATAACAATTGCCGTAAACATAAATATTTATGGAATAAGAATGCAAACCGAGTAATTAAATATTTAGATGAGTATTGTTTGCGAGCAATGATACAATGATTATAATAGCAAAAAACCAAAAATCGCCACTGTCACTGTAGCTCCGTGCGGTCATAAGAACAAGAAAAGGGAATTAATTGGGAGTAGGAATTGTTGCTTGTCTCTTGCTTGGTTTTGGGACCGGTTGGTCCTCCCCCTCCTTCTATGATACGGATGATATCTATCTATTCTATCTACTAAAGGAGAGTTCGGCTGATGTCATGAAGCTGATTTGGCATCTCCTAAACAAGCTAAATACGCTGATGTGTCATGTTTATGTGAAACCTGTGATGTCATAAATCTGTAATAATTGTGGATTAAAAATGTAAGGTTAAAAAATATTGTAATAATCTGCATGAAATCTTTAAATTTTGCATGAAATCTTTTTTTTTTTTTTTGTTATTTCCTAAGCATGCATGCCGATGTAATAATAATTACAATAGATCATGTTTAACCTTGGTCTTTGTGCTTCCTTTTATTTTTGAGCTTTAAAATGGTATAATATAACCTGCAAGAAGTCTTTTAATGATAGAAAGACTCAAGGTTTTTATTTTTGTTATTTCCTAAGCTTGCATGCATATTGAATAGTAATAATTACAAGGGTTCATGCTTTGCTTTGGTTCTGTTGTTGGCTGCACGCCAACTCTACTCTCTTTATTATAGGGTGAGAATTTAGAAGGTTTACTTCCTTTTGCTTATAAATAGAGTACTAGCATTCCATGGTTCACCACCTCGATCATTTCAATATCAAGCTATTATTTTTACTTAGTCCAACTTCTTTTATGTGTTATCGAACAGTGGAGAACGAGAATTATAATTCATCGAAGATATTGACACTGTTAAGGATTCATGAAAAGTTGAAAACCAAAGGGTTTGGATCGTGAGTTTGTGGAAGAAAGTTTTCCAACTTGATATGATCCTCATGGATGAAAGGGTATTGTCTCCGAATTATATTTTTATTCCATAAATTTGTATGTTATTATTGTTTATATTTTCTTATTTTTTTTTATTCCATTACTATAACTGTGATAGGATCCATGCAACTGTCAAGATGAATTAAATGTCTGTGTTTGAGAATTTATATACTTCAATAAGGTGTTGACGCAAACAATGGCAAGTATTCGGTTTTGAGACATAGATATACAATTTGAATTTATATTGATCTTCTTCTATCAAGAGAGTTTTTAAATTTGAATTTTATGGTCCCATGCATGGTTTTCCGTTCTTACCGTTCAGTGAAGTTTTTGACCATTTGGAAGATTCGGACCTACGAGTTGGTAATTATGTATTTGAATGTGGCGATTTGGATGTATATGACGAAGGCTGTGGGAGAGAAGGCAAACATATCACACTTGATATGGAGGATTTGCAGTAGGTTTCGAGTTCATCATTCTATTACGCAAGAAAATGATATTCTTTTTTTACCACACAAAATGTAGTCTACAAAGATTATAAGTGTTTTTTTATTGATAATGATATGTATGTTTGTGGCAAACTCTGTTTTGGTTATGTTATTATTATCGTGTTACTTTACATCTAAATGTTAATGGTAATGTATATTTTGTTATAAGTTTTCTTTCAAGATATGTTACAACATAATTTATGTTACAATTATATTAAAATCTCCAAAAAATAATTTTTTACGTACTCATGTTTTCAAAATACGATACTTAATTAACTTGCCTACTAATTAAAAGCTCAAAAATAACACATACGGAGTATAAGAAAACAAAGCAATTAATAGCAATGCATAGTATTATTTAGCTGACAATGAACATCATGGCCTATTGTCCCACTAGGCCTTATTCACGGTTTTTTTTTCCGAGTAATAAAGATGATTAAATTGTACGGAGTATGTGATAATAAATATTTCTTGACCATATTTTTTTTGTAAAAAAAATTATTTTAGAAAGTCTTAAATTAATAATAATGGTAACGCATGTTACATAACTTCCTTTGAAAATCGAAATTTTAGGTCAAGCATTTACTAGATAAATACGTTGAAGTTGAACTATTGAATTTGCAATATAGTCCTAAATCTTAGAGTACAATAGTCCTAAATATCACACTATTCTACTAGGTTGACAATTTTGCAATATAACACAGACGATATAATGATATTTTTGAAAATGATTTAGGCCTATTTTTTCTTAGTCCAACTTCTTTTATCTATTATCTAACAATATTGAATTCGCAATATAGTCCTAAATCTTATAGTATTCTACTAAGTTGACAATTTTGGTAATGTTTTTATTTCCATTTACATTTTGCTATTGATTTTCATAACTACTCCGTTCCTTTGTCCCAAAATAATTGTTGACTTTTTGAAGTTTTCCTTTTCAACTTTGACCTTAAAAGTTTTGTTTTTGTTATATAATACTTAATGAAAATTATACCAATAAAAATACATTTAAAATATAATCCACTTATATATTTTGCATCAAACAAAAATATTTAAGGTCAAAGTTGAAAAAGAAATACTTAAAAAAATAAAAACTGGATAATTATTTTGAAACACATGTACGTAGTATATTGCAAATTCTGCTCCAACTTACTAACCTTGAAATACTAAATTAAAAATTAATGATACCAAATCGAACGCACAAAAGTTATTTATTTACTTATTGTATATATAATCTATTTCTATATTTATTGTTACTCATTCTAACATTTTTGAACAAAACCCGTGTTTTCACGGGTCATAAAACTAGTATATATATATCATGGTGTTGGTGGATGAATTATAATGGAATGATGATAATGAAAAATGAATAATTGATGGTGATGGATGGGAGTAGTGGAAAATGATGGGGATGGATTAAAAAAATATGATATATTTTTTTTTTTTTGAAAGGCTAAGTATATTATAAACATGTCTAATAGCAAAATGCTAACTAGACCCCAAGATTACAACACCAAATGATAATCTAAAGGCTTAATTCGGACTGGAAGGATACTAAAAAGGATGAAAAAACCTGAAAAAATTACAGGAAAAAATCCCCGATAATAGGGGCCGCGCCACCGGTTTTCACCCTATATCGTTTTTGATAGTATCCCATATGAATTAAGCCTATGATGATGATGCCGATGATGTCCCAAAAGCAAAAGATGGAAAAATAATAAAAATTAAAAGAATGATGATGATGATTATTTCGATGGAGACAGCTAGATAGAGAACATGATGATGATAATTTAATACTAGTCTCCCCTGGAAATCCTCCCATGTCTGCCACTTTCAATTTAATATATTAAACTTTTGCTGGCTGAAATCTTGTACCCAAAAATCGTGATCCTTTCATTTGTCCAACGATTCTGAATTTTTGATATGTTGTAGCCATTTGAATTACGATCGTCTGGACAGCTTATTCGCCTCAATCCGAGTTCGTGTGAGAAAGTTATGGCCAAAATACGACACCTCGCCAAAAATGCAATTTTTAGAACAAACTTCGCTTCTTTTGTAATACTTCTCGGATATGAACCTGAAAGCATTTTTTCAACCAAATAAGTATCGAAAGTTCATAAAATTAACTCAAAATAAATACAAAAACAATGATATCGCTAAAAATAAATATGTACAAAATGAACGATATCAATGACTATCTGAATATGTAGGTAATTCCGACACTTAACCTCAATTATATAAGCAAAGACCTTCAGGTGAGTTTCATTATACTTTTAAACTGAGATACATGTTACTGTTATATGATTCATGTTATTTAATTTGTATTGTACTAGATAAGAGATTTATTTACGCAATAATTGATTATTATATGAATTGTATGCATCTATGTACATGTCAGAGTACTGATCAGAGATTTATATCAGAGCAGAGTTTATATCACCGTCTAAGTGTTAATACATTGTCCTGTACGAAATAACACAACAAAGATGTACTCACGAGAGCTAGAGATTTATATGATATAGAGTTAAACGTTTAAATGTTCTGTGCATGCTATAATTGTAGTTTCTTTTATGTTTAAAAATGAATTATTTAAAGAGTATATGTTAGATTATGTATGATGAACTCACTAAGCATTTGGCTTATTATTAGTATGTAAATATGTATTTCAGGGCTTGATAAGACTGGAACTAGCAAGGATAAGGAGAAGGCCTAAGAAACTTAAGAAGCTTATGCATTTTGGTGGATTACTTTTGTTATGCTATATAAAATTTGTAATCGGATCTTAATAGTTTAAGACTTCCGCTGATATGTAATGTACTCCATCCGTCCCACCCCAAGTGTCCTCTTTTGACTTTTCAAAGTCTTCCCATTTCAACTTTGACCTTTAATATTTTTGTTTGTGTTATATAATACTTGATGCAAAATATATGAATGAGTTGAGTTTCTAATGTATTTTCAATGTTATAATTTTCAATAGGTATTATATAACACAAACAAAAATATTTACGGTCAAAGTTGAAATGGGAAGACTTTGAAAAGTCAAAAGAGGACACTTGGGGTGGGACGGAGGGAGTAAGAAGCTTCACTGTTCTATCTCATTTTGTAATGTTTAGATTAATATTTACGGCGTAGAAAAGTGGGTGTGACACTGCATTTCAAAAATTAAATAATGAAAGTAATACTATACATGTAAAATATGTAAAAAAAATATTTCTTGCATTTCAAAAATTGAATAATGAAAGTAAAACTATAAATGTAAAATACCACCAAGAAAAACCTAAATACGTACGAGGACCTATAGTGAAAAAGTAAAACTTTAGTGGTTCCTTAAATATAAAAAAATACATCCACAGGGGTAATAAATAAAAACTTTCTCACAAACAAACAAAATCACTGCAAAAAGTGGAATACCTCACTTCTATTAATTTCCCCAATTTTCCACACACATTCCATTTCCCACAACACAAAAAAAACCGTCGATCATTTCCTCCGATTATCACGCCGCCGATGACGATCGACATCTACGATCACAAAATCCCCGACAACACACACGACAAATACACCGTCACTTTCTTCGACGACACCATCCTCACTCTCGTCACCGACACACCATCGTTAGTCGACGATTGGATCTCCGAGATCGAATTCATCCACCGCCGCCGTCTCCACCACTTAATCGTCGGTCTCGACGTCGAATGGCGCCCAAACTTTTCCGAAAACATCGACAACCCTATCGCGACGCTCCAACTCTGCGTCGGACGCCGTTGCCTTATTTTCCAGATACTCCATGCAGAATACATTCCGTATTCCTTACAAAACTTCCTTAATAATTATAATTACACATTTACTGGCGTCGGGATTGGTAATGACGTGGCGAAGCTAGGGAGGGATTATAACATTGAGGTTGCGAGAATTGCGGAATTAAGGGAGTTGGCGGTTAATGAGTTTGGTGCAGGGGAGCTTCATAATGCTGGGTTGAAAGGGTTAACCAGACGGGTTCTTGGGAAGGAAATTGAGAAGCCGAAATGCGTTACGTTGAGCCGTTGGGATAAACCATGGTTAACTGATGGTCAGGTGATTTATGCTTGTATTGATGCTTTTCTGAGTTTTGAGATTGGTAGGGTGTTGATTCAGGGTGAGTGACTAATTAATTATTAGTATAATTATAATTATTAATTAGGTGTTGGTTATGGGTGGATTACTTGATTAGTGGTTTATGATAATGGTTAAGTATGTGTTGGTAATGATAGGGTTTTAGGAAATATTAAGTGGAAATTAGGGTTTATATAATTGTCTGGTACTAGTATTTCATGTTTGATTCCACTTTTTAGTATTGCAAATTAAAATGTATGTTTTTAAGGATTTGGGTTTGCTTTTAGTGATGTTGATGTTTTTTCACGGTTGAGTTGTTTAATTTTCGTCTTTATCGTGCCGCGAATCATATATCATTGCACAATAATAATCGTACCAATGAATTGTGAACTATGTCAACATGCCTCATCAAAACTATTTTTATATACTTTTTAAATAATTTCAGTTTTCTTGAAGTATAAAGTTAAGCGTTTGAGGATCATATGATGAGTTGCATGATAAATGCGTTAACATCTTCGATTTATTAAAAGTTATGGATGAGTATGTGCCGTCTAAAACACAGAGGTAGGTGTAACAGTAAAATGCAATCAATGGAGTCCAAATTTACATACAAGAAATGTATAAGAGCCTATTTTAACATTATTATCGCCCAACAGTCTGATTCACCAACTACGCGTGTATATTTATCTATAAGTGTCAAAATGAGTGGGTCGGGTCTGGATGAGTCACGGGTATAGATGAATTTGGGTTTAAACAGGCCCGGCCCGACAAAGTATGTTGGCCCAGTGCCAAATTAAAAATTGGGCCCCTTATGAAAAATAAAGAAAATATTTGGACTCAAACCTGCGACGTCAAGCAACAAGGACATGAACTTGGACGGCCAACTAGGCTTTACTTTTGGTTATTATTTCATTTCATATGTTATTAATACAGAACTTTTCTAAATTTTGGGCCCCCAAAATAATTGGGCCCTGTGCACTAGCCCTGGTTGAACCGTTGAACACCCCTAGGGCCGGGCCTGGGTTTAAATGGGTCCAGGTATAGATGGGTCATTTAGGAGGAGGGTTTAAATGAGTCTCGAATCGGGTTGACCCATTGGGTTTCCGGCAAACTTTTTTATATTTGAGTGACAAATGAAAAAAATAAAAAGGGTGTCAAAAAAAAAAATTACCAGCTAGACCCGTCTAGGCTTGTTGGTTAATCGTCATATAATTGGAAGTTATATCAAATACCCATTTATACCAATCTAAACCCAACACAACCCATCAATTAATAAGTATAACTCAACTTAACCCATAAATAATCAATGAATGTAAAATTATTAACTCTAATATTATCCCATATAAATCGAACCCTCTTCACAACTTTTAGACTTTGTTCCAGAGTTTTATTTTGGAGAGAAAGTGAAGGAGTCGGAAAGAAGTGAAGGAGGAGAATGTGCTCCCGAATTTTTCATTGAGAGAAAGGGAATGAATGGGAAGGAGAATTCTTTTAATATTTCCTTCTTATCTTTCCTTCCAAACTAGTGTAATACCCGGGCGGTGCCCCGGGAACACTTGATTTTTGAGGTCGAGGTTGTAGTTTATGATGCGAGTGGTAACAAAAAATACACCATAAAGTAAAATAACAAAATTAAAGTAATGGAGACAAATTTAGTATTAACTTGAAATAACAATATAGAACAGTACATTTGTTGGGTGTACATATTTTGTCCAACGCTAATAAATAAATCTTCTTGGCCTCAATTAGTGAAGTCATTTACTACCAAACGGCTTCATCGTCCATCATGCTTGCACGGCACTCAAAGATATATAGTTCATATATCCCTGCAAAGGATGAAGATATCAATAAGACAGCTCTTATCGAAATGCAAGTACTCTAAAGCAATACAAATACATTACCAGAAAAGATAAATACAATAGACAAAAAGGACTTCTATATGGCCCTGACCAAAATGACTTCTATGTGGCATTAAAAAGGAACGAAGTGTACATGAGCAAAAAATTCAATAAAGCCATTGACACCTGTAACATTCACATATATCTATATACTTAACTAGTGAGCCTTTAAGGCTGTGCGTAGCACAGCCCACGATTGTAATTGTAAAATTTTAAACGTATACCTTGGGCCTACAAAGTTTTATCTATACAATTACAAATGCCAAATAAACAAGTCAAATATTAAAATAATTACTAAAAGTTAATATGAAAATGATACATAATTTTATAATTATGTAATATTTGTAGTGTGAGTGTAAATGAGATGTATTATAGCTTTTTTTTAGAAAAATTGGCAGTTTGCTGATTTTAAAATAATTTAGAAAATGAACTGTTTTGTCAAAATGAAAAAACATCAACAAAGTTTTAGACAACTAAAATCATGAATTATAAGAAAAGAAATAAAGTTACCGAGTACGATGTTTGTGCAGAACACACTTCTAAGCTATATCACGTATCACCTTTTGATAAACTTCGTTTTCTACGACTTTATCCTATTATGAAACTTAACCAAATCCACAACTTAGCCCCACATTTTTCACCTGATATAAAAAAATACTCCATCTGTAAAAAAATATTGTCACGAACAATTTTTGTTTGATATAAAATATGTTAGATAAATGTCAATTTAACTCTTATATTAAAGGTAAAATGTAGAGTTCAGCGGTTTTTAATAGTTATTTTTTGTGATAGGTATATGAAAAGGCAATGCCGCTGAGTCCAATACTGCCTTTCAAAAAAAAGTAGATAATTATTTTGAGATAAATTCAAATAATAATCTGGACTTTTATTTGGGGACAAATGGAGTAATTGTTTATGAGATCACTTAGGCCATCTCTAATGTATCATATATTGCACCAAATTTGATGTTTTGGTGTAAAAATACTTCTCCAACCAACTCACCAAATTTGATGTAAATTTTATTGTCCACTATTCCTTTTTGGGATGTCCCAATTTAATTGTCCACTTTCATAAATAGAAAAGTTTAATGAGATAAAGTTCATTTATGCCCCTAATTTGTATGTAAGACAAAAAAGTAGGTAAAAAGTAAAGGGTAAAACTATTTCTTACCAAAAAGTAAGAGAGATAGTGATGTTTTTCTTAAACTGCGTATTATTTTATCCGAGGACAATAAAATTGGGACGGAGGGATATTTTTAAGATTTATGCAAATGATTTATTTCTTGTGCTCTAAAGATCTAAAGCAAATGTGATTTCTTTCATTGACGTTTTGACCTCATTATATCCGTTGATCAGAGTTAAAAAGACAACAAGATATTTTTGACATAAATACAAATATTCCTATTGATTTAAAATATTTTGTAGGGAGTTGACAGATATAAAAAATATTTTGATTTATACATCAAATTTTTTATTTTATGTATTTATACTGTGAGCATAAATTGTTTTACAGTTTGATATATATAGGAAACAATTTGTTTGTTGTATGTATCATTTATCTATTCTGTACTGCGAATGAATAATTGTTCAATTTGAAAGAATTTGATTTAGTGATTTGATGATATACACTTTCTGCATATCTACCTAATGTGCACGCCTCATGCCCATACTTTGAGCCATGCCATAACTTATAGGCTTATAGCATTCTTGTCATACTCACAAATGTACTTCATATCTTCTCAAATCTCAAATTCATTTAGAGTATAAAAGATTTTGTCTACTACGGTAACTAACAAAAATACTACCATGTGTCCAAAAATTATTGTCATCGACAAAAAATACGTAGTTTAATAAAAACTGTTTTTTCTTTCTTACTTTTTTACAGAATAACAGTTTTACCCTTAACTAATTAATTACTTCTTTCTTAAAAGTGTGTAACAATAATTTCAATGAAGAGTAATATGGTAATCACGACTAAATTTCACTATCTATTTTTGAAAGTAAACAATTAATTTGGGGCATTCAAAAAAGAAAACATGGACTGTAATTTTTGGACGGAAGGAATACTACATAATGCATTTAATAATATAATAACAAAACAATAATATACTCCGTAATATTAATACTCCGTATGACATTTCAAAAATGACAATATTTTTTTTGAACAAATTAAAAATAACAATCCATTTCGCTGTGAATTAGTATAGTAAGTAAGCTACTTTAAATGAGTATAGTATAGATTAATATTTGATAGAATGAGTATACTAAGCTTAACTACTTTAAATATAGATTTATTTAATAGCCATTTGTTTTTAAGATATCGTCCATAACTAAAATTTACAATATGCACATGCACAAAGTTGTCCTCTCATTATGAACTTTTTAAAGTTGTCTGTGAGATCCACGAACAAATATATTTTTGAAGCTTATTTTGTAAGGGTGTTGATATATACAATAAATTTTTTGATTTGTACATTAAAATTGTGCATAACAGTTTTGTACGATACAATATCAACATACGTGAAATTTTGTGCATAAAACAAAAGCTTTGTTGTATATATCAGGATCATTTTATAATGAGTATTAACAATAAATAAAAAATAAACTATTATTCAAAAGCCCTTCAAAACTTTAAAAAGTACAAAAGGTACAAAAAATGAAAGGAAAGAGTAAACATGACATCTAAACAAGCACTCTTTATGTCCAATCATCTAACAACCATCCTCTATTGTTTTCCTAGCAGTAATCTACATTGAAATATGAAACCATAGTGTTTGAAAATTTCTTCTAAACCAAGTACCCTTCTTTGTTCAAAAAAAAATAAAAATAAAAATAATAAAGCAAGTACACTTTCGTTCGGCTTTTTTTTTTCTCCATATGTTCTTTCCCATATTTCTTTAGGTACCTGAATATATAAGAACTTAGAAGATTAGAAAGGTTATTAATGAATAATGACGGCAACACATATATTATTATAATTATATTATATAATAAAGATAAGGATGCAAATTAAAATAACGAGTATTTACTATGCATCTTATGATATATGTTATATATAGAATAGAATATTTTAGTGATAAAGATACATAGTTTGATTTTATAAGTTGATAAGAGATACTTGACATTGTAGTCAACACTTGAGCTCTAGCATATTCTTTTCGCAAGTTTGAAACCCAAATATAGTTAACGTTATTATTGTTCTCTACATATAGTTAAATCAAACCTCAAAATGATTTTAAAAATATAACAAGTAGATACAAATGAAGCTTGTGTCTTTGTCTTTTTTGCATGAAATTCTAAATCTACAATTTTGGAATTGGACACATATTAAGTTATTAACTGAACTATATATTATATATTTATGTATATATGAAAGATAGATAAATCTGTATCCATACAAATTAATATCTACAAATATAAACCAAGGACTGTGATTCCATAAATTATCATTTGAAGATTAATGGATATCACCTTCAATTTAGTATTTTACCTTTCTATGTTTGACACTGACCACCAACAGCCCGGCCACCACCACTTCTCATAACCAAAACCAAGGAGTACGTACTCATGCTACCAAAAAATGAACGATCTGAACTTTCACATGGAATAACCTTTTGCTACAGCATACCAGTGTACAAAAAGTAAATGCTTAAATGAAGCTTAAACAAACATTTGCTAAAAAAAATCTTAATGCCTTTACAAGAACACACAAACCAGGAACATACCTCAAGTATTTGTGCAGATTTTTAAGCTGTATGTGAAACCTGGCCACATCATATCTCTGTAAAAGTTAACCTTTCAACAAGAACATGTAAACTCTTCCTACAGTGATGAGCTGAAAATGAAGAAAATGTTAATAAAAGAATACAGCAAAAAGAAATAGGCATGGAGAATTGGAGATGGCCAGGCATATGAACCGAATGATATGTAGTAGATAGAAGAAGTATGGAGAAGCATATGTAGATGGAGATTTTTATTGCTTCTCACACAATCAACAGTGTCACACTATTTAGATGCTGATGTGTAAATTACTAAGGCCATCCACAGTAAAAAGAGCCTTTCTTTTATAATAGAAAGATATTATGTGTATATAAGCGTCATGTAGGGGTCGCCAAAAGGGTAAGTTTTAACCTTATATACTACTCCATATGTGTGTGTGTGTGGCATGTATGTATCAGAACCTGTTTAGACTCAAACCCGTGTCATCCAAAAACCGACCTTGTCCCGTTACTCAATTCAAGCCGCAGATAGTGCCACCTCCAGCTAACGTATAGGTATACGACATATGCTTTTTTGTTCTACAACTCACTTCATATTAAGACAAATGTGGAGACACGTTAGTTTGCAATAAATAATGTTATACCCATACTTAGCGAGCTCTTGAAGAAGCATATTGTTAACATGACATACACGCCAAATGTGGAGACACGTTAGTATGCAATAATAAATAATGTTATACCCATACTTAGCGAGCTCTTGAAGAAGCATACTGTTAACATGACATACACGCCAAGCTGCTAAATCCTTCTCCTCGTTTGCCTAGAATATTTCTCATCTAAAACAAACTCAATCAAAATTTCATAATATTGTTAATATATGTTTATCATCATAGTAATATGCAAAATGAAAAAGAAAGGTAAAGCATATACATGATACCTGACCAAAAGTAAGATTGACTGTGTGAATCAATGGTTGAGAGATATTGCAGCGACACACATCTGATAGCCCACATCAAGAACTCCATTTTTTCGATTTTCTAGAAACGGTAAATATTAGCGAAAATATTAGTTATAACTTTGAAAGCTCATCAACTTGAGATATTGCATCCTCTCACATCTCACTGCTAGTGTACTACAATCATGATATGATTTTATTTAAAGTGCTAACTTTTTATGCCTGAATATGTTGAGCAGAAGGTTATTTTGGGTTTAAATCACAGGTAACTTATATATACATTAAGGTATGAAGTATAATAAACAGTTAAACACCATGTTTAGCAATCAAAGGCATATTAGGATGTGATTACTTTAGTTAAATATCAAGCATAAAGTGCCAATCTCCTGCCCAAGACACTCCATCTGTGACAAGGTGAATATGCAAGTGTATGCTACTGCTTGACGCAAATTTTAACTTAACATTTTTTATTTTTTTTAAGAATGACAAATTTATACTAAACTTAAAGGTGATAACTGATCCAAATTGAAACTATTTCTATATCCGAAGAGAACACATAACGTGCCTGAAATGCTTTAAAGCTTCTATTTTATACGACATACAATGTTGGTTTGTGCTTATATTTACCTTTAAATTATCATATACACTTTATAAATCTACCACCCACTTGGATGCAGTATCCATGCTTTCTATCAGAAAGCGGTCCACAAGTCATAAATCTCTTGCCTTGCACGCTCATTATTGTATTTAAAATGATTTTCCTGTTTCAGCTTTGATATTGACACAGATAATATAAATCGAAGATGCCAATTTGAACCCATATATCAGAGGTTATGGTTTATAGTTAAAATAGATAGATACTACCTGAAAATGTAAAGCAAAGATACAAGGTTAAGACGTTAGGTACCTTTACAGTTTACACTACCCGTAAAAATGTAAAGCAAATCAGCATCCAATTTCTCTTGTTTATTATCAAGCATAAATCAATTTTAACCCTATAAAGTATAAACAGATGGATTCAGTACGATAACCAAAATTGCACAATCAATCTCTCAACAATAAATTTGACTTTTCAAATTAGACAATAGGAAAATCAATGAATTATTGTTACCGTACTTGCACCGAGTCAGCAGCTTTGGTTATGTTTCTCCCTTGTCAAAAATGAATATCTTTGAAATCCTCACATATTTATGCTAAAACCCTAGGTTTCACCCCTTCTCAAAATTGAAAGTTTTTGTTGTTGCAATTGATTGACTTCATCCCTCTGCTCATTATGTTGACTTGGATCGAAGGAATGCTTCGCTACTTCTACAAAGATCATCCGATAGGATAGAAGCGCATGGATTTTGAGAGGGGATGTCGGTGGAGGTTCAGAAAAGGAAGAAATATACTTGATTGGTAATAGCAGTTAATAGACAAAGGGTTTTTGATAGAGGAGGACGGCGCACACACGAAAAAAAAAAACGTATTCGGAAGAAAACCGTGTTGTAACTGCAGAATGCATAACCGTTGTCTAACCGTGGAATGTACATCAGAGGGCTGGGATTAAAAGTTACTACACTTTGGACGGATCAGATTTGAAAGTCAATGACTTGCCTGGAACCGTATATAGTTAGAATTGGACGGATTTGAAGAAAGAACAATTAATCACACATTATTTTCATTGTTTCTACCAAAAAATCTTTGACCTAATATATTATTTTTATAAAATGACGTGACCTTTTCTTTTAAGGGTAAATGTGTAAAATTGTTGATCACGGAATTTTCATTTTCACTTCATTTCTCTCTAACTTATGAACACTAAATCATCACCCTCTCTTTTCATTTCCATCTTAATTATCACTTTTTCTTCCTTTCTTTTCTTTTTATGCTAAACTCTGGAACATAGTGTTAATCTCTTATCAAAACCCTAGGGAAAGACTTTTCAAGATCTCAAAGACAACCAAACCCCAACTTTCATGGAATGGTGCCAACATTGTTATATCTAAATGAATCGATTCTTTTATTCAAGTGAGTTGATTTACACATCATCAAAATTGACTTGAACATCACAATTATCATGCATACTAGCCTAATACTCGCACAATACGACGGTAAAAATTAATCAATCTTTAATAAAATGTTTGTTCGTTATAGGTTCTTCTCTTATACACCAACATAATAATTTAGTTGATTGAGAGCATTAGTGGTAAGATTTAATACTTTATTATATTTTAAATATAGTTTCTCTTAATAAGATTTATCTATTTATGTAATGTATTTATTGACAAATATTCTTCATAATGTAGTCAATAGCTCCCGTTTCCATAATCTTATTCAAATGTGGAATTAATATAATTAAGTATGGGCAATATAGTAATTTTCTTGGTTTGAGTCAAATTTTAAGATAATTACTAAGATGAATTATATGTATTAGATTAGATTAGATTAGATAGATAGATCATAGATATGATGTATGAGTTTAGTTGGGTTTTTCAAATCTTTATTCATGGGTCTAGTTGGGTAATTAAAAAAAAGCTTTAGTATATCATTATTACTCATTATGACCCAATAGGTAATAATGATATACTTATGCCTTATTTTAATTACCCAATTAGACCCATCTATAAAAATTAAAAAAACCCAACTAGACCCATGGGTCTCAAATTGCCACATATGTGCGGATAATCTAGTGATATCGTGGTGTGCACATCTTTTTTTTTTTTTTTTTTTTTTTTGATTTACAAATCAACCAACACACTTCTCAAAATTACGTTTTGTCATATTTATGCAAGTGATTCAAATACTTTGTCAAATTAGCTACGATATGACTAAGATGAATTTTGCGTTACCAAGTATTAAATCAGTAATCCACTGTTATATATTGGATGTTAAGAACTTCTTTTCAATATTCAGTTAGTAACCATTATCATTTTTGTAGAATTAGCCATTAGGTATTTAGGTGTTTAAAATAAATGTGACATGTTTTTAAACTTGAAATCATTTGCATTTGCAGCTGTTTGATAGTTTGTCTTCAAGCCTATTCTTAGGTCTTAGCTTGTTTGAAAAATGGACTCAATATTTGTTGTGGAAGTATGGAAGTGGCCCGTTTAACTAACTTGGGCCCGTTAATTCATGTTAGTCTTTATAGGGCTTTAAAATTCACAAAAAGTATGAGGCTCTAGTCCTCTACTATGGGTGTGTTTGGAAGCATTAGATGGAGATGTGGATGGAGATGGAGATTATTTTAGAAGCTCTTGAAAGTAGCTTCTAAAATAATCACCATCTCCTTCTAGTTTGGGGATTGTTTTTTCAAGAATCCCAAATTTTTGTATGTGCCAAACAAGGATTGTAGATGAGGATTCTAAAATTAAAAATCTCCATCCCTAAGAATCCCACAAAAATGTTGGTGCCAAACACACCCTATATGTCGCAACTCGCAACATATATAATAGATCATCAATTCGTATTTACACAAAGAATGTTACTTATTGTAAGTTTTTGTCGACCTCCCATGAAATCTTTTACAACCAGCTCGACTAATTTCTGAGTTTTTTAATTTTATTAGTAAAAAAATTAAAGTGTAGTCCCTTTTTCACATTAAATTTTACGCTAAATCACTTCGCTAAAAATTGATTCACAGTGTTAAAGTTAATTCTAAATATTATCTTGTCTTCCACATTCAGATCACTCCCGGTACTCTCATCATCTAGATCGGAAATTGTGAAGGCCCTGGATAAATTATCCCATAACTATTTCACTTTGATTGATAACTTTCAAGATAAACTCTATTTTGGGTGTGTTTGGTATAAACTAGTCGAAAGATATAGTTGATAGCTTATATAGTTGTAGACCTATAGCTTATATTTTCCTGAAAGTGTTTGACAAGTAGCTGAAGTTGGAGCTTGTAAATGTATTTTACGTAAGAAAACACAATAAAAAACACAATTAATTATAAATTAAAGGGTGTTTAGGTAATTCAAATTTTCATAAGCTCCCCAAAGCTAGTTCAACTAGCATTCTATAGGTTATTTTTTCAATAAACTTCTACGATATTAGTTGAACTTGCGAAATAGAGTTTGTAACTTGAACTTCTAAAAAACACAAGCAAGCTAGTTGTAAAACATCCTTTTAATCCTTAGATTATACCAATAAATATAGAATCACAACACTTGAAGCAACGAATCTATTTTGTAAAGAAGAATGATGTCACACCCTAATCAAATATCAAAACACCAAAGTACAAGCAAACGACTCTAAATGAGACGTTGTAGAAAATACATTACATTACATAAGTTTTCAAAAGTAGTACAAAGTTTAAGTCATAAGTTTGAAACATAGTAGTGAGTTCGCAAAATGATTTCAGAAGATTTTAATACATAACCATTATACAAAATATAATGCAAGAAAATCTTCATGTCTAAATGGATGCATGCGACTCGTGATAGCTAGCTTATCCTGTAGGCCATTCCTACTGTTGATGAGTACCTGAGAATACAACACTAAAAGGTCAGCTATAAAGCTGGTGAATCTCACAGGTTTAAATAAACATTGATGTGATCAACATGATTATCCGACGATAATTTAAACAGTGTAAACCGATCAATGAATAACAATGTACCGAACCATGATTTACCCATTAGGGCTACCGACCAGTGATTAAACCAATTAAGGTTTCCGAACAATGATTTACCGATAATGACATTTGTATTGCACTGAGCTATGATTCAAAGCCTAACCCGATCTTTGCCTCCCGATTTGGTGACACACCCATAACAATTACTAAAGTGCCCGTTTTTAACTTGGTTGTAGCTAGCAACCCGGACGGGGACGTCACTCCCATGATAGTACTATCCTTTAGCAATCGCGCCTTATTAAGTTAATGAATCATACACTGATGAGGACTTTACCGAATTAAAACACTCGTGCAATAACCGTACAATGAAAATCAATACCGACAATAATAACCGAAACAATGAACAAGTTAATAACTAAATTAACTAACCGAATAACTTGTGATCACTAAAACAATTTGTGTTGCATCTCCCCCGAATTTAAAAACAGTAAACAGTGAAAATGGGGCCGTGAGACTCACCTGAGTCAATCCGAGCAAATGAATATATTCGACGTGGAATAGACAATCTCTGAAATCCCTTAGAGTCCTAAACACGCGAGATTCTAATGAGTAAATGGACTATCCAATGTATTGTTTAAATGTTTATGTTTGAGTTTACAAAATTTGGTATGAGTTTGAAAACAGTAATCTGCCATTTTCGGCCCCTAAACGACCCCGGATGGCCTAAAACTGACAAGGCTAAGGTACTTAGCTTTGTTCATTGGGTTGTTTTTGAATGACCGAGCGAATTTGAGCCCAATCCGTTATAATAAAATTTTCATCGAGAAGCTACCCTGAAATATGTTGTAAAATCGTCGACGTTTTCGAAAATTTATTTGTTCTGTTTTAGCTAGAATTCGCAGGGCTAGTTTATTGATCCGTTGGATCATGAAATATATAGGGGGAATCCGCCGGATTCACTTGAATCCGCCGGATTGGTGGCATTTGTGGGGAATACGCCGTATTCCCTTGAATACGCCGTATTCCAGAAAAATATAGGGAATACGCCGGATTCCCAAGAATCCGACCGTATTCATGACAAACCACGGGAATCCGACTGTATTCCATTGAATACGCCGTGTTCATGTTTTCTGGGCAGGAATCCGCCGGATTCACCCGAATCCGCCGGATTCACGTAACTGGTTCGACTCTGTACGTGCAGAAAACATACAAAACCATTTCTAAATCCTATTTCCGCTTACAACAACTTAATACAAAGCTAATACATGCTATATTACGTATTTTAAACATGAAATTAACGAGAATTGATGAATGTTCTTACTTAGTAAAAATTGGAACCGAGAGGTATTGATGATGATGAAGAACACGATGATGATGATGATGATCAAGATGAAGGTGTTGATGATGATTATGGTGTTGTGTTGTTGTTTGTGTTTGATGATCCGAAGATCCAAAGAAAAGAGAGCCGAGAGAGATTGAAAATGTGTGAGTGTGTGTGTAAAATAATTGAGGTCGGTTGATATAACCGGCCTCAATTATTGAGGTGGTTGGGTATTTCCGACCCGTGTTCGCGTACCCGATCGTTATGCGGTATAATACTTTAAAATGATAATTTTCTAAAAATAGATTCGTATAAGCTTTTAATTGAAATATTTTATAAAACTGTTTTCTCGGATGTTTAAAATTTTAACTTTGTTTTACCTAAAATGTACGGATAGTTTTTCAGTATCAAAAAGGTATTTAAATTTCAAACGGATTATGTAATTATTATCCTTAATAATAATACTTGATTTAAAAATGTTTTTCGCTCACTTACATTTTTGAGTTTCTACGTTTTGTTAAATTTGGTATTCGCGATTATTTAAATAATCGTTTCGGTTTATATATATACATATATATATATATATAATACTTGAATGCTTAAGTGTTAACATGTACGTAATACGTGATTTAAAAGTTCAAATTGGCCCCTAATTTTGGCTCTTTTTGACCGGGTGTCACATTCTCCCCTTGTTAGGAGAATTTCGTCCCGAAATTCCAGTGAAACCTAGATTCGCGTGTTTCTAAGGCCGACTATGTGATATGTCTAATACTAAGACATCCGATTTATCCATGTCCTCTCCCCTTGTTAGGCTTTGACCTACCGATTATTTAAGAAATGGAGAGGTCCGAATTCTACCCGACCGTTATGTCTACTTGACCAGGTCGTCCCGTATTAGCAAGTGTTACTTTGTTTTGGATGACCAATCCACCGAATTCAGTGAGTCTTTACTGTGTTCATACAGTTTGTAACAAGTAGCAGTATCGTCTTTTAATCTAGATTCTATCAGTCTCCTATAGAAACTAATTGATTCAACCTACATTAGCTCTATATGGGATGTGACCCATTGTTTACACAAAATATCAACCGGTATGTTTTCCGGTATAAACAATGTAGGATTTGTTATCCCAATACTTATGTAAGCTAAACCTTGTCTCTTAAAGAAACTATAGAACCTAAATCATCCCTTTTTCCCTAATTCTATTGTGCACTTAGTATTTAGGGAAAACATAAAAGATATCAAGCAACAAGTAATATCTATCCATGTAAACAGTGTAAAACAATCAGGTCATTAATGAGTGACCATACCAGTGTTGAGCAAATCAATGAGTCTAGGGTTCTGGTCGTCATCCCTATTTCTGAGTACGTAGGCTCTTCCTCGAGCAGGGCCGATGTTCTTGTCTTTTAAGTTTGGACAGTCACTTCTGAAGTGACCTACAGTTCCACATTCGAAACAAGCTCTCGTTCGGCAATCCTTAGCAGAATGACCATAACGCTGGCACTTGTCGCAGGGGGTACCACAAGGCCCGTCATGGTGACGTTTACACTTTGAGCAGTAGGGTTTGGTTCCAGTGTACTCTCTCTTGTTTTCAGACCCAGAGGTGTTGGCCTTGATGGTTGCAGGCTTTTTGGTAGCCGGACTTTGATTATCAGGGTTTCCCTCAGGTTTTCTCTTGTTATCACTAGGGTGGTTTACAGTACTCTTGACAACAGACGTTCCTTGGCGAACGATCTGTGCCATCAGCTTATGTGCCATGCGCACAGTACCATGAAATGTAGAAGAGTTGGATGAAGTCACCATCCCTTGAATTTGTGAAGGAAGTCCCCAGACATAGCGCTCAATTCGCTTGGATTCTGTATCCACCATAGATGGACACATGTGTGCCAACTGATTGAATCGAGAAGTGTAGCTGGCAATATCGTTCCCTTGAGTGGAGAGATTCCAGAATTCCGCCTCAAGCTGTTGAATCTCATCCCTAGGACAATACTCATCCTTGAGCATTTTCTTCAGCTCATCCCAGGGAGTTTCCAAAGCAATGTCTTGGCCTATGGAGTCAGCATAAGTGTTCCACCATGTCAGAGCATCATCCATGAAAGTGTAGGTGGAGAACTTAACCTTACAGTTCTCAGGGCAACTGCAGATGCGAAAGACTGCCTCTGTCTTCTCCATCCATCGCAACAATCCAATGGCACCTTCTGTGCCTTTGAAGCTCAAAGGATTGCAGTTAATGAAGTCCTTGTAGGTGCAGGGTTTCACTACAGGGGCATTTGATGGTGTTTCAGCACTTTCAGATCGTTGTCGCTCGGCAAGTACTGCGTCAGCAACCAGTCGATCGACCTGAGCTTGAGTGAATTGACGACGTGGAGGCATGTTCCTTCAATGAAGATAAAGGACATGTCAGAATTTCGTATAAGAATATGATCATCTTAGTTGCATATATACCAGTAATATATTACAACACAATTGACAATCAACGGTGTAGAATAAAGAAGATTGTAATCATTTAACATGCGAGTTCAAATGATTACGAGGATTAAGGTTTACAGAAGTGAAAGGAATATTACATCCGCGTATGTATCAGCAGTTATGCGGAATGTGATAAGGAAGTAGGAAAAATTTGTACTTAGAGGAATACCGGATTCGAATGTTAAAACTGATGGGTGAGGGAAAGATGGTCCTCTAATAACCAATTGGTGTAGATTAAGGTGTCGGAGTTCTTAATCGATTCCTAGGGTAAGTCTATTTCGAAGAGACGACCCTCTCTGTCAAGGCACATCCCGGTACTATTTTCCTGACTCGATCAACTTACCATAGAACAGTTCCTAAGGCGTATATGAACAATAAGTTCGTTACCAAGTATCCGAGGATATCCCTAGGCCTAATCATATATGTATAACCCATGTATACATACATATTATCCACCTAGTTGTGTCTAGCATTAAACAATTATGAGTCCCGGTTCTCTCGTGATCAGAGTCAACTAATGCATTCCTGTTCAACATAACCCCTTTCAGATCTTACATCATCCTCATTTAATTGTACATAGTTGATCAGGCTATGTTAAATTAAACTCGTATGACGAAATCCCTGAACCAGTTATATCTAATGAGGAATACTGCCTAACGGTCATAGTCTAGGCCCACTAAATGCAACCTAGTTCGCTATAACCTTAGGCTCTGATACCAATCTGTCACACCCCCAATTTCATGCTTTGCGGAAGCGACTGTTTTGGGGCATGACTAATCAAATATCAAAACACCAAAGTACAAGCAAACGACTCTAAATGAGACGTTGTAGAAAATACATTACATTACATAAGTTTTCAAAAGTAGTACAAAGTTTAAGTCATAAGTTTGAAACATAGTAGTGAGTTCGCAAAATGATTTCAGAAGATTTTAATACATAACCATTATACAAAATATAATGCAAGAAAATCTTCATGTCTAAATGGATGCATGCGACTCGTGATAGCTAGCTTATCCTGTAGGCCATTCCTACTGTTGATGAGTACCTGAGAATACAACACTAAAAGGTCAGCTATAAAGCTGGTGAATCTCACAGGTTTAAATAAACATTGATGTGATCAACATGATTATCCGACGATAATTTAAACAGTGTAAACCGATCAATGAATAACAATGTACCGAACCATGATTTACCCATTAGGGCTACCGACCAGTGATTAAACCAATTAAGGTTTCCGAACAATGATTTACCGATAATGACATTTGTATTGCACTGAGCTATGATTCAAAGCCTAACCCGATCTTTGCCTCCCGATTTGGTGACACACCCATAACAATTACTAAAGTGCCCGTTTTTAACTTGGTTGTAGCTAGCAACCCGGACGGGGACGTCACTCCCATGATAGTACTATCCTTTAGCAATCGCGCCTTATTAAGTTAATGAATCATACACTGATGAGGACTTTACCGAATTAAAACACTCGTGCAATAACCGTACAATGAAAATCAATACCGACAATAATAACCGAAACAATGAACAAGTTAATAACTAAATTAACTAACCGAATAACTTGTGATCACTAAAACAATTTGTGTTGCATCTCCCCCGAATTTAAAAACAGTAAACAGTGAAAATGGGGCCGTGAGACTCACCTGAGTCAATCCGAGCAAATGAATATATTCGACGTGGAATAGACAATCTCTGAAATCCCTTAGAGTCCTAAACACGCGAGATTCTAATGAGTAAATGGACTATCCAATGTATTGTTTAAATGTTTATGTTTGAGTTTACAAAATTTGGTATGAGTTTGAAAACAGTAATCTGCCATTTTCGGCCCCTAAACGACCCCGGATGGCCTAAAACTGACAAGGCTAAGGTACTTAGCTTTGTTCATTGGGTTGTTTTTGAATGACCGAGCGAATTTGAGCCCAATCCGTTATAATAAAATTTTCATCGAGAAGCTACCCTGAAATATGTTGTAAAATCGTCGACGTTTTCGAAAATTTATTTGTTCTGTTTTAGCTAGAATTCGCAGGGCTAGTTTATTGATCCGTTGGATCATGAAATATATAGGGGGAATCCGCCGGATTCACTTGAATCCGCCGGATTGGTGGCATTTGTGGGGAATACGCCGTATTCCCTTGAATACGCCGTATTCCAGAAAAATAGAGGGAATACGCCGGATTCCCAAGAATCCGACCGTATTCATGACAAACCACGGGAATCCGACCGTATTCCATTGAATACGCCGTGTTCATGTTTTCTGGGCAGGAATCCGCCGGATTCACCCGAATCCGCCGGATTCACGTAACTGGTTCGACTCTGTACGTGCAGAAAACATACAAAACCATTTCTAAATCCTATTTCCGCTTACAACAACTTAATACAAAGCTAATACATGCTATATTACGTATTTTAAACATGAAATTAACGAGAATTGATGAATGTTCTTACTTAGTAAAAATTGGAACCGAGAGGTATTGATGATGATGAAGAACACGATGATGATGATGATGATCAAGATGAAGGTGTTGATGATGATTATGGTGTTGTGTTGTTGTTTGTGTTTGATGATCCGAAGATCCAAAGAAAAGAGAGCCGAGAGAGATTGAAAATGTGTGAGTGTGTGTGTAAAATAATTGAGGTCGGTTGATATAACCGGCCTCAATTATTGAGGTGGTTGGGTATTTCCGACCCGTGTTCGCGTACCCGATCGTTATGCGGTATAATACTTTAAAATGATAATTTTCTAAAAATAGATTCGTATAAGCTTTTAATTGAAATATTTTATAAAACTGTTTTCTCGGATGTTTAAAATTTTAACTTTGTTTTACCTAAAATGTACGGATAGTTTTTCAGTATCAAAAAGGTATTTAAATTTCAAACGGATTATGTAATTATTATCCTTAATAATAATACTTGATTTAAAAATGTTTTTCGCTCACTTACATTTTTGAGTTTCTACGTTTTGTTAAATTTGGTATTCGCGATTATTTAAATAATCGTTTCGGTTTATATATATACATATATATATATATAATACTTGAATGCTTAAGTGTTAACACGTACGTAATACGTGATTTAAAAGTTCAAATTGGCCCCTAATTTTGGCTCTTTTTGACCGGGTGTCACAAATGAGGGACATATAATTATAGGTACCAAAAAGTAGAAAATTGTAAAAGAAGAAAATAATGATTATAAAGAGATCGATGAGGCTTTTATTTGACCTAATATATTGCTTTGCTTTCATACAAAGATCTAATCATCACTTTCATTTGTGCGCTGCGATATCATCTTCCAACTAATTATCACATCTTAAAACCATTTGTCTTTAACTTCATACACACGTTTTAGCTAGGTTTATTGATTGAATTAAAAATATTTTTATAAGTCCGGTAGTCATTTATTTATGTTGTATTCCTATTAGATATGATCTATTTATGTTTATTAGACTCCTCCCAATGGGTGACACAAACTGACGTTTAAGTTTGTGCCACCTCTGCGCCACGTCAGTTTTTTTCCTAACTGACACAAACTGACGTTTCACTCCCTACAGTAACATCACTTCTCTTTTTTCTGGACCCACTTTTACCAATTTTCCCTTTATTCTATACACTAAAACAAAACAAAAAAAACAAAAAAAACAAAAAAAAAGAAGCTGACGGACGTCGCCAAAGCGACGCCCCCAAACCGACGGCACAAACTGAAGGGTGGTGCTTATGGTGTCACTCCCGTCAGTTGGAAGAAAGGGGCAACCGACGTCCCCATAGGGACAAGTCTTACAGGTAGAGACGGAGACAAGATAATCTATTAAAGGAGCCAAATATATCATAAAAACATTTTTTTACATGATTTCAAAATTAGTGAGTGAGTAGCTCCAATTCGCTATATATCCACCCCTTTTTACATGTATACGTACTTATATTCATGTATAAAATTTGATTGGTGAACAAATTATAGTGTATTGCATGGATCATATTATTATGTAATTTTTATATCATGAATAATTCAGTGGCGGATCCAAAATTTGGGGTGACCAGTAGCAAGGGTATCTTAATTTTTGTTAACCCGTAGCAAAAAGAAAAAAAAATGCAATAAAAATGCGATTTTTATATGAAATTTACATTGCGTACAGCAAAAGGACCCGTAGCAACTACTACCCCTACCTTCTACGTGGCTCCGCCATGTGAATAAATACTTGTAAAGTTAGCTTAATGATAGTTCGGATATATGTATGGTCATAAGACGTACAGTGCCTAACATTTTTGTTTTTCTAGATAACTAGAATATTTATAATCGTAAAATCTTTATTTGTATAGTTATACGGAGTATTATTATAACAAATTACAAAAGTTACGTTAAACATAAATTAGAGCATTTTTTCTTCCAAAATTACAAAAATTGACTATTTGACTTGATATCCTAAAAAATATAGTACAATATTCCGGAGTATTTTATTTGTTTGGAGGGAATTCTCAGTTTCCAGAAGAATCATAATAAAATTAATTCAAAATTCAAATAATCCCTCCGTTACATAAACAAACGGCACGTCACCTTCACGACCATCTACGTTACCTAAAACACTTTATTTTCACCCAGAATTAACGGCAGTCACACATCTCCGTTACTTCATTCCATTTAAAACACCCCTTCCGTCTTTCCCATTTTCCCCTCAGTTACATTTCACAAACCCTAACACACACTAAACACACACTCGAAAACACAAGGTTACCAAAAATGCGTGAGATCTTGCACATTCAAGGAGGCCAATGCGGCAATCAGATCGGGGCTAAATTCTGGGAGGTCGTATGTGCAGAACATGGAATCGATTCAACCGGACGTTACAGTGGCGATAACGAACTACAACTTGAGCGTGTCAATGTTTACTATAATGAAGCAAGTTGCGGCAGGTTTGTTCCGCGCGCTGTGCTAATGGACTTAGAACCAGGTACTATGGACAGTTTACGGTCAGGTCCGTACGGTCAGATATTCCGGCCGGATAATTTTGTGTTCGGACAGTCCGGTGCCGGAAATAATTGGGCGAAAGGTCATTACACTGAAGGAGCTGAGCTAATTGATTCCGTTTTAGATGTTGTACGGAAAGAAGCTGAGAATTGTGATTGCCTTCAAGGTATAATTCTACTATTCTACTATCTAATGTAATTTAAGTTACTGATATTATAATAATGTGTGTTTTTAGGTGTTTTAAATTTAACTGTTGTAGATCTGTTTGTTTTATGTAATTGTATTGTTAATTTTTGTGTTAGGGTTTTGATATGCACTACTTTGGTTAATTGATACTAAGATAGAGTATGGTTGTATGATTATTCATAATGTTCAGTGTTTGATAGGAGAATTATAAATTATAAAATATTGAATTGAGAGCATCTCCAATGAACAAATTTGTAAAGCTTTTCCTAAAGCTTTTTACTATTCATAAAAGCTTTACAAAAAGCTTTTAAAAAAGCTTTTCACATTTTACACTAGCATTTTAGAAGAAAGCTTGAGATATATCAAGTTATAGACTCCTAGACTCCCTCATTTTTCATTAATTTAATACATGTTTAATGGGTTTTTTGTACTTCAAAGCTTTTCCTCATTGGAGTGAAAGCTTTTTCTAAAGCTTTTAATAAAAAAGCTTTGTAAAAAAGCTTTAGAAAAAAACTTTCATTTAGAAAAAAACTTTCATTATTCAGGACACTGTTGGCATGTCTGCCAATGCATGTGTGATTAATTGAAGAATACATCATGCTCAAGCTTTGTATTGATCTTCAAATGCCTATAATTGTGTGTATTTGTTTAACCTAGTAATTTTTGGTTATATGCTGGATGCATAGTGCAAGAGGCTATAGGTTCAATCTCGAATTTAGATGCACATACTTGCATGACTCTTTTTGTGTAATATTTTATTGCAGTTCAATTATATATTCATGAGGTATGTCCCGTTGTTACATGAGATGTCATGTTAAAGTTTTTTTGTGAGTGTGGGTCCCCATTCTTGCTGAATGCTGACTGTTCCCATTGTCCAACATAACATCTCATATTGATGTGGACATGATAGGATTTTAATCCACACACATTAGGTTAGAGCTAATTGTTCGACAGAGTTTATCTGAAGTTGAATATATTCTTTCTGCTTGATCTTGGTTATCTGGCTAGTGTAACCCTTCATGATTTTCTATTCAGAGAAAGTTCTGAACAATACGTTAATCTGAAGCAGAATGGAATAGCCTATAGCATGTTCAAAGCCTATTGTTCTTTTTTTTATGTCTGATTTTGTTTGTTAAATTTCAGGTTTCCAGGTATGCCATTCATTGGGTGGTGGGACTGGATCAGGAATGGGAACACTTCTTATTTCCAAGATCAGAGAAGAATATCCAGACCGAATGATGCTTACTTTCTCTGTATTCCCATCTCCAAAGGTGTCTGACACTGTTGTGGAGCCCTACAATGCAACCCTCTCGGTACACCAACTTGTTGAGAATGCAGATGAGTGTATGGTGTTGGACAATGAAGCACTGTATGACATTTGCTTTAGAACCCTGAAGCTGACTACACCAAGCTGTAAGTTCTTCCCTTTAGTGTGACATTTACTTCTGAAAGTTGATATAACTTGTGCTTATGCTTGTATTACTAGTTGACATTTTACCTTTTCTCTTGAAAGAATATTGGGAGATATCTTTTAGAGGTGGCAATTTTGACTCGTATACTTGTGAATGGGTCAATTGGGCTGTTCTGTTGAAAATACTAGATTGCTCGAATCAATATAGTTGAAAGGCTAATAGGTTAGAAGTCTTTCTAGTGCATACAACCTTCTAAGTCCCAAGTTATTTTATTTCAAAGATTTAGGTTATTATTGAAATGATATGTTCTCTTAATCACCATAATTAACATGTAGTATATTTGTTCATAAATATACTAACTAGGACAATGATGATATAATTGTAAACCCGAATTCATGTTAGCCTGCTTGAGTGGTTCATTTTAGCTTGCTCAGTTACTGTAGCTATTTGTACATTGCATACCGTCATTCTTGAAACACCACTAAGGTTTTACTTCCATAGACTTTTTGCAGCTGATTTTAATTCTGCAACCTTAGGGGTTGTGATAATATGTTTAATTAACATGATTATTTTTTTGTGTTGCAGTTGGGGACTTGAATCATCTGATTTCTGCTACCATGAGTGGGGTAACTTGCTGTCTCCGGTTCCCTGGTCAACTCAACTCAGATCTCCGCAAACTTGCTGTTAACCTCATCCCATTCCCTCGTCTGCACTTCTTCATGGTCGGATTTGCACCACTAACATCACGTGGGTCCCAGCAATATCGTGCACTAACTGTACCTGAACTCACTCAACAAATGTGGGATGCCAAGAACATGATGTGTGCAGCTGACCCTCGCCATGGCCGGTACTTGACAGCCTCAGCCATGTTCCGTGGTAAAATGAGTACAAAAGAAGTTGATGAACAGATGATTAATGTGCAAAACAAGAACTCTTCCTACTTTGTAGAATGGATCCCGAACAATGTCAAGTCCACTGTTTGTGATATCCCTCCAACCGGGCTTAAAATGGCCTCTACTTTCATCGGTAACTCAACATCCATCCAGGAAATGTTCAGACGTGTGAGTGAGCAGTTTACTGCTATGTTTCGCAGGAAAGCTTTCTTGCATTGGTACACAGGAGAAGGGATGGATGAGATGGAGTTCACAGAAGCTGAGAGCAACATGAATGATCTGGTTTCTGAATACCAGCAGTATCAAGATGCAACTGCAGATGAGGAAGGGTATGACTATGAAGATGAAGAGGAAGAACTTCAGGATGGAGCTTGAGTCCTTTGGTTTTTGTTTGCTGATGTGCTTGTTCCATATAATCGGATTTTATATGACATATGCCATCTACTTAGTGGCATGCATTTGGGGTGATACCAGCTAGTTTACTTTGCTTTTGAATTTGAAACTGGTTACAATCTAGGAGTTTTGTTTTTCGGTCTCGCTTTTTAAGACATGTTGATTGTGTGATATTTTGAAGTCGATGGTATGGTTACATATTGTTTCTGTTGGTGTTCTTCTCGATATGGCTTCTATTATTTGGACCTTCATGATAAGTGCACCATGCTGAAAATGGCACATAAATTGGCAAAAGCACATATCTAGACACTGGGCAATTAATGTTGTCACAAGTTAAAAACATTCTATGTTGATGTTTGAATGTTTGATGCTCCTTAATGCTGTCATTCTGCTTTTCATAATTTAGAAGGTTTCTATATTCTACAAACATCTAACATGATTTATTTTTATCCTTGTGGAAAAAGTACACACACAAAACTCAGATTCTATGTTATAACTTCATTTGCTACAAAACAGATCCAAAGAATGAGATCTAGTTTCCAATTTAACCAAACAATTAGTAAGATGTCGCATGTAATGTTTTTTCATCATATCATCATTTTTGGTGCAACTTCAGATAAAATTTAAGCTCCGAACTTGGGAACTTTAGCCGTTGAGATACGTGTAAGAAAGTGTTCTGCTACAATCCTCCTTTGAATCTTCCCTGTAGCTGTTTTTGGAACAGAATCGGTGATGAAAACCTTCTTTGGAACCTTGAATGCAGCAAGGTTTTTCTTGCAGAATCTCGACACCTCTTCCTCATCAAGATTGGATCCATCTCTTGGTATCACCGCACAGTTTATCTGCAATATACACATTTCAATTTATTTAACTACTAATATCAAGAACTGCAAAGTCCAAAAAATGATATGCGATGTCTCTAGCACAACTTTAATGCCAACCTAAATGAGTTAAAAAGTCATTTCACTTCAAAATGTTTTTCAGTGCAATGATATGCGATGTCTTTGCATACCACATGGTATGCCATCAACAACACCTCACACTCACAGTCCTTCGCATACCACATGGTACACCATCAACAACACATCACACTCACAGTATCCGTAAGGTGCATAATACTAATATATGTGGTGTACAAGACTACAACTCACATCATTAAATCGTAGAATTAATAGTGAGGCTGTGAATACTCTTTTTTAACCACCACAGAAAATATGCTTCTCTCTTCTAAAGTTCAAATCTTTCTCTACAGATGTCAAATTCTTTTATAACGAATAGAGATAAGTGCTATGTGTTGCCCCCCATGGCCCCATTTATGATATCGTGACAACAATAGATCATTGTTCACGTCAAAAAGTTCAAATCTTTTCAATAAAATCACATTCAGTATTGCGAATAATGGTCATGAATTAGGTGTGTAGTACCTCTTCACCATATTTGTCATCGGGCACACCAAAGCATACAGCTTGAGCCACGTCAGGGTGAGACAAGAGAACTGCATCCACCTCAATTGGTGATATCTTTTCACCTATAATAATAAAAATAAAATAAAAAGATTTAGCAAGTTGATCACATCAGAAACCACTACTTTATTGAACAATCAGTCACTACTGACTCAAGTCCGTGCAACTTCATTATCATTTAATCACAATTATCAAGCAAATCGGCATCTAACAACATAGTATACTTTACGTGATCTACTTTATTATAACAATATATACTTTATTAATATTTTCTTTTTACAAAAAGAATTTTGTGACTTGGTAGATATCGAGAACCACAAGTATGTTACAATAAGGCAAATTTAGGTTCTTTCTTTTGGTGTCTACTTCTTTTAAGGCCCCACGTTACCAAATTAGCATAAAGTAATAGCTTCACTTCATGAAAGACATGAGACTAACAGTTATGACAAAAATAACAAATATAGTGTTTGTTAATTGTCACCCACATAAACCAAACATATTTGGCACTTGGTGACCTTGTAAAGCCACTTTAGTGTTGGACATCTTATATTAGTCATATAAACCAATAATCCTTTTATAGATTTCCACAAGTTATACTATAATAATAATCCGCAATTCACGGCTAAAAAACAATATGTATAAAGATCTAACATTAAAAACTTCCATATCGATATCCATATGTCATATGTATGACCCTATTTAAACGATTCTAAAAGGACCCATTCTTGTAACTATTGTTCCGTTTATGGGGAAAATGATCAGTGATGAGTAATCTTCAAGTGTGAATGAATAAGTTATTGAAATTGACAGAACAAAAATAACATATAGCATAATCTCAATCAATATCTATAAAATATATATGGAAAGTAACAATATATATAAATATTAGATACCTCCTCTGTTGATCAATTCCTTGATCCGGCCAACAAGATGCAAGTATCCATCAGAGTCGAAAAAACCGATATCACCGGTGTGAAACCACCCGAACAAAAATGCAGATTTATTCACTTCTGGGTTATTCTTATACCCACTCGTAACATTGGGGCCACGAATACAAACCTCACCACTCGCCCCAGCCTTTTGCTCCACACCATTTTCATCCAAAATTGCCATTTCTTGACCCACGGGTTTCCCAACCGACCCGGGAACATGTGGCCCGTTTTCAGGTAACGGGTTAGATGACATAAGATGTGTCGCTTCAGTCATCGCATAGGCTTCCAAAACCGGAGCTCCAAACGCCTTCTCGAGCCGAGCCAAAATGCTCGGCGCAAGCGACGCACTACAGCTCCGAATGAACCTAAGGTTCGGGTAATCGGGTTCGGGTTTTGTTGCATGTCGATCAAATATAATTTGGTGGATTGTGGGGACCGCGGTGTACCACGTGGCATCATATTTATTCATGTCTAACCAAAAGGTGGTGGCAGAGAATCTGCCGGCTGCCGGCAGAGTCACGGCAGCTCCGGCACCAAGTGAACTCAGTAACCCGGCGAGTAAACCGTGAACGTGAAATAACGGAAGTACAATAACAGTCGAGTCAGACTCAGTGAGTTTATAAACCGATTTAATATTTTTGACCGATGAGAATAAATTGAGTTGAGTCAACGGAACGCCTTTTGGGCGGCTAGTTGTTCCAGAAGTATGAAGAAAAAGTGCCACGTCAGATGGGTCGTTAATAATATTTTTCGCAGCGTCGGAATCAGAATACGATTCCGAATACGATTCTGATGCTGTCGAGAGGTGTATACCTGATTCCACCTCGTGTAACGTGGCAGTCACGTGACGGATTCCAATTTTCGCGGCAGCCGATTCTGCAGCAGCGTTTCCTTCTTTCGCCGTTAGCAATAGTTTAGATTCAGAATCCGATAAATAAAACTCGAACTCGTCGGCCGTGTACGCTTGATTAAGCGGAGCGGCCGTCGCTCGTACTCTAATAACCGCCAGAAACATGATCACATACTGCAATAGTACGATCAAACAAAAAATCGCATTAGCTCAATAGTCTAATTACAGAATAATTTCATAAAATATGAATATTAATTGATTACAGATGTACCTCAACGGTGTTTGGGAAGGTGAGCGCAACGACGTCGTTAGGTTTAACACCGGCGGTTACGAGAGAACTAGCAGCGTGTTCGATTAACTGATTGAGGCGAAGGTGAGTAATATCGAATTTGCCGGAAACGGAGATGGCGCGGCGATCGGGGAATGTATCGGCGATGTGTTTTAGTAGTCCGGTTAAGGTTTCCATTTTTTTTTTTCTTCTGTTGTTTGTGGGTAGAATGACAATATTGAATAATGAAATGGAAGGAAGGGTGAAAGGTGTAAATATATAGAAGAATAAGGGCGGCGAATAGATTGTTGAAAGGAGAGGTGTTAATTGGGGAAGGTTTGCCACGGGGATGATGAATTCTGCATTATTTTGATTCCACGCGTCAAAGTTTGTTGGAAATTTATTTAGTTAACCGTTAGGAAATATAGAATGAATACTTGAAGTCTTCAAGGACCCGTAATAACACGGGTTATGACATTTGAGTTTTTAGATTTAGCAATAAATATTTTCACATATTAAGCACTCGCTAATAAGTATTGCATTCTTAACAAAAAAGAATCAAACTTTACAAATTATTGATCATTAATGTGTATGTAAGTACATTAAAAGTCTATAGGTTATAAATTTACCATTAACTTGTCAAATTTGATGGCCAAAAGGTTGAGCCATGTCAATATTCCTTCCTACATTGAGTCCAGGATTATTCTTAAATCTCATTTCACTATAAACAGGGATTGACTTGAAATTGTATCAAAACTAGTGAGGATGTATGCATTGTTAAACTGAAATTAAAAAAGTAACAATAAACGATTATATCTATTCTTATGTTTGAATAGTTCAATATTATTTTAAATAATAAAGAAGTAAATTAAAGACCTGGCTAGATACGTCGACCTTTTAAAAGTAGCTATTCATCGAACCATTTCATCGAACACCCATCGATCAAAACAAATGCAACTTAGAGTTTTAAAGAAAGAATGTTGGTTTAACCTCTCCCATGCAAGTCAACAAATGAAGTAAGTATGTGTTTATTGAAGTTGATTAAACCCTATAGCTCAAATTAAATAATTATGTGTTTACCGAAATTTCTTGTGCAATCAGAGTGCTCTTTTCGAGTTAGGCATTAAGCTAAGTTCGTAAGTACTAAAATTATACTCCCTCTGTCCTAAATTAAGTGTCATGTATCAGATTTGGAAGTCTTTCTTTTTCAACTTTGACCTTAAATATTTTTGTTTGTGTTATATATTACTTTATGAAAATTATACCAATGAAAATATATTTTAAATCCAATCCATACATATATTTTGCATCAAGTATTATATAACACAAACAAAAATATTTAAGGTCAAAGTTGAAAAGGGAAGACTCAAAAAGTCAAACCAGGACACTTAATTTGGGACGGAGGGAGTATTAGAGTAACAAAGTAAAAGACTACATAAGAATTTATACTACATTAGTTAAGAGTTATATAAATATGAAATAGTTATATTTTACTACATGTGGTAATAGAATACTGCATCTTTGAAGTGTTTTCTTGATTATACATTGGTTAGAAATAAAAAAAATGAATTTTTCTTTAATGCAATTAACTTCCTAAAATATCAACAGTAAAATTATCCAACTGGACTTTTCCATATTTTGACTTGATCTTTTTCATGTGCAAGATTTGAACCACTAGTAATGAATATGATCATGAAAAGCATATTAATCTAAGAAATGTATCAAATGTGTACATCATAATAGAAAACCGTCACCGATACCACACGTAAAAAGCTATAACCAATGTAGAACATTATGTGTCATTCCATTATAATCCTAATTTTTTTGTGTGGTACCATATTCATTCAAACGTACTAAGGAATTTGAATCAAAGTTTAATTAGTTAGAGAGATAAGATCAACTCTTAAATTAAAAGGTATTGATAATATACAATACAGCTACATTAACACTTCAATAAATAGATTGTAAGCATATTTAAAACATTGAATTGACATAAATAGGTTTGGTCGTCAAATAAAGCAAGACACGAAGTGTAGAATAACCAACCAAATTAAAAATAGAAATCTGACATCGAGACATGATCGCTGAAGTCCTCATTGACATTTGATTGAACACCTTATATGCATACAATACACTCAAAAATCGCAATTAACCAATTAAGACATAATTGGTTATTATACTAAGACAAACTGAAAATCAAAAATAAGAGTTCAAACTAATAATTCGAAAATAAAGACTGCATATTATTATTGACGATTATATTGTGGAAAATGTTTTCCTCATGACAATTATCATAAACAGTAGTTGAACAGAAAGTCGTACAACCCTTAAATCAAATCAAAGTTTTCCTCGAAGTTAATAGGGTTAATAGACAAATATGTTACTGTACTTTGCGAAAATGTTCAATTAAGTTACTAAACTATTAAAATTGTTCAATTGAATTACTAAACAATAGTCATATCTGATTTAGGTTTTTTTACGTTGTAATATTTATAAGTTAAGTAACCTAATTAAATTCATAAGTAAAGTAAAGTGATCTTAGTGTTATTATCTATTTGTTAAGTAACTTACATATTATAATTTTGTAAGTTTAGTAATTTAATCGAACAAAGTTAGAGTTCAGTAACTTAGTTGAATATTTTAACAAAGTACAGTAACATATTTTTCTATTACCCATGTTAACATTTCATGATAAGAAAACCTAATTCCAAGAGGATATTTCCAGTTTGAAAAGAAACGTGATTGGCAAGTGCTTTTCAAAATAAAAAGAAAAATAAGGAAAACAAATGGAAGTAAATTTTTATTATACATGAATAATAAAAATAAAAAATTGATTTAAGAGAATGAGAGATATCGTGCAAGTTGGTGTGCAAATTTTAATATTATAAATGGATAAAATATTGTGGCCGATTTTTTAATAATAAAAATACATCAAATATATATGGGGGCTGAAAGTGTAATTATTCGAAAGAAATATTCATCGTAGCATCGCAATGGAAGGAACCAATCAAGGGTCAAGATTGCTCCATGCTATCCTGATCGGTCGAAGAATCAATGGGTTTTTAAAATTTGTTTTGCTGGGCCTATGTATACTAAAGCTATGGGTGAGTACAGCGATAGGTATGACCTAGGGTCGTTCTTCAAACTACAACGGGCATGGGATCTAGGACTTTAGTTATCTATGGGGATTTAGCTAGGGTTTAAAAGAGATTTTTGGTTGGTTTTGGTTTTAACTAACTACTAATTATCTAAAATTAAAATAAAATAAAGTAAAGTGGAGGGGAGGTGGCAACGAGAACTTATAGGTGAAGCGAGTGTTTACTATGATAATTACTCATGCTATTCAGGGGTAGTTAATGGGGTAAAGCCTTAGTTAAGATGACAGCTATATTTTCTAATGAGCCATAACTCCTAGCCTATTATCTATCAAACGTAGAGTTGTCAGCAATCAGATAAATAACATGTCACGTGGATAACAGTTATGGAATGTAAACTACACCGGAAGTTGTCCCAAATGTAGCAACCAATTTAACCAACAACCATCCTCGAGTCTTGTTCCCCAATCTCGGACATTTGAGATATCCGAATCATGGCATGAATTGTTGAATAAACAAAAACATGAACAGGGGTTTCCTACCGGAACAAGTTGGAATGATCTGGTCTAACGGCTGATTAAATTGTTCATCATTATTTTATATAAATCATTTTAACTATTCTATGCATGTTAAACTGGTGTATGCAATTGATAAATATTTGAAAACCTAATCATGTAACTAATCAGCATAACAGATTCTAGCATGCAAACCCTAAGCAACAATCAAACAAGAACATGCAGAAAGGCAGCATAGCAGGGATTAATTATGCAGAGTGACGGGGTACATGGTTAAGTCACAAGTGTCTCGAAAGTTCTCTCTAAGACACTTGTTGAATGACCTGAATCTAATCGATCTCAAATCCTACGCTCCGTGTCTCCCTCCGGTAATATTTCAACCAGGAGAACACCGACCATGTCGAGTTCAACGATCATCAGACACAGAATAATTAGCGGCATACAACTAGCAATTGGCCAAGCCTAGAAGGATGTTACTAACCACAGCATAAGTTGGATAGATAAACATTTGAGATTCAATTCATAGATTCAAATATATTTCAACAGCATATAGACAAAGTGTAACATCCTCTAAATGAACCTAGAGTTTTATGTATTATTTCGTGATTTAAATTAATATTTAAATGTGTTTAGAAATAATATTGCTTGAAATAGTGAAATAATTGGAATAGGAGTCGAATATTCCAATGTGATAAGTGAAATATTAATTGTTGTAAATTAATGTAGTTGACGGTGCAATAAAATGTTTGGACTCGTAAATGGTTTTCGGGTTCCAGACAATAGATTGAGATGGGGTATTAAATTATACCCGTATATTGAAGACGGTTTGTGAGGTCGGTTATATATATCACTTTCCTCTTTAGGAAAGTTTATTTAGAAACTTCAAAACTCACAGAAACCCTCTGAAAACCTTCAAATCAAACTGGAAATCAAATCAGGAAGTTGTGATTCTCGTGAAACTTCCTAATCATCAGATTACCATCGTTAGATTCTTCAATCAGTAAGTATTCTTGAGTATTTAAGAATTTGATTTTGATTTAAATTTGGGTAAATTGATGATTTGAGAGAATTAGATGTTAAAAACATGTTATGAATGTTTTATAATGATTTCCTAAAGCTTTTAGTAGTATATTGATGATTGAAATCGAGTTTGAGGTGATTTGGGTAATAAATCGCGAGTTAGGGTTTTGAGCAGAACGACCTGGGCTGGAACGAAGGTCGAAGCCGGCGGCTTCGTGATGAAGCCGGCGGCTTCGTGATGAAGCCGGCGGCTTGATATTCTGAGGAAGCCGGCGGCTTCTAAGCCAAGCCGGCGGCTTGTGTTGCCTGGTAGGACCCGGCGGGTATAAACCCGACCCGGCGGGTGGTGTAAGCTTTAAAACTTGTTTTTGTTCTGTTACCACAATTGGTAAAATACCCGGCGGCTAAGTAGTGTGACCCGACGGGTGGTTGTTTGAAGCCGGCGGCTTCATAAAGAAGCCGGCGGCTTGGTTGGCTGTTACAGCATTTCTTGTTTGATTGTTAATAAATAATGTGAATTGCTATTTGATATATGTTAATAGATGATAATGATTATATTGTAAATCATTAATGTATAATTAGGAACTAGTAATCTTGATGTGGACTATGTTAAGTTCCTAATGTTATTGATTGATATAAGTTAAGTATTAATGATCATGATTACTAACTTATATTTGAATTATTGATTCTCAGATATGGAAAAAAGGCTCAGTGACATTAGACTACTGAGTGGACGCCTGAGGTGGTCGGTGAGTGGACTTGTACCCTCAGTGTGATTTAGTTGTAATGATTTGGTTACAACAAGTAATTTATTGTATTACTGTGATAATATGCATCTGTGTGTTACCTGGCCATGATGGTTTGGCATATTTGCTTACTTAGATGATTGTGCTAGTAAGGAGATCCAGGGGTCAACTTGATTTGATAGTTGGGCTTGTTGTTGTTGTAGACGACAGGAGATCTTAAAACTTGAAATGTTGGTTTAGAGATCTAGGTCGTGTGTAATTGACAACAAGTTATCGGTCGGTCTGTATCGGCCAATACAGATGAACGATAAGTGTTTCCTGGGTACCAACCGGTCTTAGGGTGTCTCAGGGACCACCGATCCTCTTTGACGCAGCTTGTATGACATAGTGGATGTCGGCTGGTAGGTGAATGATTGATTCATTGATTGATTGTCTGTTTATTGTTATTTGATGTAAACAGGTTGTTATGCTGAGTTGGACTGTTGTTATTGGTTCACTCACTTAGCGTTGTGCTAACCCCACCACAGTTCTTCCTGCAGGTTGAATATTTTGGGAGATATTGGGCAGGAGGTTGTTGGACTGGATGGAATGTTTGACAGGCTGTAACTCTGATGTGATTTGATAATCATAGAAATGTTTTTAATAACACCCAGTTGTTTGAAATGTCTAGTACTTTAATTTGAAAAAGTTTATTGACATTTTGATAACATGTAACACTGGTTGTAATGTTTTGAAATATAAGCTTCCGCGTCGCCATTATTATATTAATTGTTTATATATGTAAAATGGAAGGGGTGTTATAAGTTGGTATCAGAGCAATAGTTTGGGTGAATTGGACTTGATAGAATGTTCAATCCTAAACTTGGATTGAGTTGAGTCAAACATTCCAGTGGGTGCGGGTTTAGTTGATTAGTGAATGTGTGAGAAAGTGATTAGTTGAATATGTACTAACCCTTAACAAGTTGTGAAGTTGTTGTTTGATTGCAGAGACGGAGGAACATGAGTATCTGATTGGTATATTTCATGTTTCCTCAATACTCGTTGGCTTAAGATTGTCAGGTAATCTTCGATAAGCCTGTGTTAAATTTAAATTAACTTGAACTGTTTACTTTGTTATGTTAAGTAAGCATTGTTGTGAAGTTAATTGAGTCAGACTGATATGATTCCTCAGTTTTGAGTCAACTAATGATTGTTATAGGTTGACATGATGATAGAGGTATTGAATGGGATACTCATTGTAGTGGTTATTTCTGATTGAATTGAAAATGCAGAAATGTGATTAAATGAGTAGATAAAGAGTTGATTAAGGTTTAACATGATTGATGTTGGAACCTAATGAGTGTCTTTATTGGTGAGACAAAATAATTGATAGTATTATATTAGTAGATTGGTTACAGGGTGTGATTTGAATTCTGTGTAAGGATTGTTGTGTCATTTGATTTGAAAATGACTGCTAATTGAGAAAATATGTGGTTATGTGGCTATATGATATGTTTTGACTATAGCTAAACCTTTGAGCTAAACCAAGACTGATAGGTTTATAAGAAATATGGCTTATGATAAAGCTAAATTGATTAAGGAAGTGGTAGATCTTTCTGGTCAATTGTAAATTAGTAAATGGAATGTTTATAGTAACATGATTGAGTAGAATTGTTGTGACAGTGATGCTTGATATGATAGCATATGTCAAAGTGATGATAATTAAGTAAGAAGTGTCCTGAATTTTGAATGTAAATAGGGACATTGATTAGTGTAAGTAATGAAACTATGCTGACGAGTTATCATGTGTTTGAGGTTTCAGATAAGTGATATACTGAGTAATTCAGTTGTTGAAAATTAGAACATTGTGTGTATGTGAGATGGCTTACATATGTAAGGTTGAATATGTAAGTAGTAAGCTGATTTTGAGTATGTATCAGCTGATAGGAACTATTAAATAGATTATGATTGATTTGAAATCATGAAGTATTTAATACATACATGAGATAAGAGTAGGTTATATTGATAATTATAATGTAGAGTAGTCTGAGAATGGATTGTGAAGAACATAATCTTGCAACGCCTGATCACCGTTGTTATATTATGTTGTGTCACATGAATTTGTTGAGGCTACTTGGTATAAAAGAAATGTAATGTGATTTAGAAAACTGAGCATGAAAGTATGCTAAGTGGTTTAATAGTTGTTTTGATAAGAAAACAATTGGTTGATAGAACTGTAACATCTAGAATGTAAATGTGAGAGTGTAAATAATGTTTGTCATTGATAGTTGTTTTGTTGATGAACATAAATGACAAATTGAATTCTGTTAAATAGGTAATTGTGATTGATAATGATAGATTACCTGTAGGTGGATTTGTATAGTGTTTAAATGAATCACTATGTTGTAGCTGGCTTGTATGAAGCCAAAGTTGAGATAGGTTGATATTGTTTGGTTTAAGGATTCTTAGTATTATTTAGAGTAATAATGTGAAATATATGTTTGAAAGTAAACATATAATATGGAATGGCTTGTATGGAGCCAATACTGATGTAGGTTGACCTTGTCCTTGTGAAGGATTGATAAGATTATTGAAAGTAATAATTTAAAATATATGTTTGAAGGTGAACATATAAGATGAAATGGTTTGTTGTGAGTTAATATTGATAGTATGTTAACTTTGAAAGTCAAACCATGAATAGAGAGTTGTGTATAAAATTAATTGCTTGTGATTGGTTTGAGTTTGGGTCAAACTTGAGGAAAGCAATTAGAAAATTTTATTGATTGGTTGATTGAGATCAAGGTTGACACATAGTCAACTGTTTGTGTTGAAATAGTCTAACATAGATTGAAATGTTATGATTGTGTGGAATGTGATTGAATTCCTAGATTGATTAAAATCATGTTGAAACGGGTCATGTGAGATCCAAAGGAGATAGATAAATTGTCTAAGTTTGTGAGACTTGATTAATTACTTAAAGCTAGTATTAAGTAATTGAAATAGTGTTAAGTATAATTGAACTGAATATGTGTTAAGGAATTATACAGATGTGAAGTCATGTTATGATATGACAGTTATAATTTGTTGAAAGGTGCAAATTAAGTTACATTGGTTAGGATTGTGATAAGAAAGTCTTACCAGTGTATGAGGCTTGTGATGATAGCTTTGATTTGGTAAGAATGTGAGATAAGAAATAATTGAAAGTTATTATTAATGGTTGCCTAGATTGACTGGTACCTCATGGTGAATTACTTAGGTATGGAAAGAATTGAATGGATTCTTTTGTTAATTGTTGATAGTATACAAATGAAATAAGTGATAAAGTGATAAATTGGGATTAGATCCAAGTAAGAAAAGATATGAAGGTATATCTGGAAATGAATTATATTAAAGGTTTAGCTTAACCTTGGTTAATAATTGAGGAAATATGAATTGAATAGTTGGTCATATTTAAGAAATCAGGTATGAAATTAAGTGTAATGATCATTATTTTGATAGTTTAAGAATAATGATTGCTTGACATTTGGGGCTGAAAACCTGATGTGTATAATTGTAAGTGTTAGAAAGTAAGAGAAACCTTGAGATTGATAGGTGATGATTGTATTCACCAAACTTTTCTTGAAAGTTTAGAATGAAATGTTTAAGTTATATGCTAGTTGATAAGTATATAAGTGAAACATAGAGTTATTGATTATTCCATGTCCTGTGGTATGGATATGTGATGATTAGTAGTATTGAGAAGGCTTGATAAAGACTTTAACAGTCTGAATGGCCTAGTATATAGAATGAAATGAAATTGTTGTGTATGTGTCCATTTTAGAGAATATTTGAAATTGTGTAAGTATATATGTGTAGTATACATGATAATAAATGGCATGATAAGTTTTAATAGATTGAATTAAAATGTGCCATAAGATATGTGGAGGTTAATTAATTGTGATTAACTTGATGTAGATTTTGTTGGAAATGTGTTGGAAAGTAGCACATTTTGATAGTGTGATATTGTGATGCTTGACCTGTAGTATCATAATATGTGGATTAAGACTGACTTAGTTGCTAGATTGACGGGATCTAGTGTTGAATGATTGGGTGATTAAAGTTGTATAAATTCTAATTGCTTGTGATTAGTAGTTTAAAATTGTAAAATTGAATTGAAATAACTGGTTGCTAAGAGAATATTATTGATGTCTTACCAGTTTAAATAATAAATAAGTTTTAACTTGATGGTTAGTTAGACTTTGGAGATACATAATAAGTATTGATGGGTACACTGTAGTGTATAATCATTAGTGCTGTGATTATTGGTTGTGTAAATTGTTGTTGTTGACAATTGATAGATTGTAATGAAAGGAGTTACAAACAGAAATAAGTCAATGTAGAGGTTGGTTGAATGTAGGTAATATTTGATTGTGGTACTATTGCTGATTGAGCAAAGTACTTGTTGATTGTGGTTTTACCTACTGAGTGTGACCTCTGCTTTGCTTATTTAGATGATATGAATCTGGAGTACTTTTAAGTAAAAAAATTTCATATGATTAAAGTGATATGTGAACCTTATAGGTTGATCAAAAGAATATAGGTATGAAACTTTTGAGATGAAAAGTTGACCTAGATTTGAATTTCAAATCTTTGATAGTAGAGATTTGAGATTGTTATCTGTTATTAGACTGATTGTAAGTCGTGAGCAGAAATTTTATTTCAGTAGTATTAGATACATTGTGGTTTAATAACCACTGTTGTGATACTGTTGTGATGTTTTATTGATAACAGAGATGAACAGTGGTAATAGGTTAAAGATTTTAGCACATTGCTAATCTTTAGTTGTATAGATCTATTAAGTGATTGTAGGTTTCACTTGTCGTTTAAGTGATAGTGAATTCACTTGATTTAGTAAGTGTTTATCTATAAGATATATCTGATTGATGATATTGATTAGATGCACTGTATGTGTACGTGGGAAAAGATAGAATCATGTACATTTGGATATGTGCATGTGGAAAGAATTCAAACAGTCTGAGTATAGTTGTAAGTTGCTATTGAGGACAAATGTTTGATAAGAGATATGTGATTATATCACATTAGTTATATTGATTGAGATTAGATTTCGGGGCGAAATCTTTTTAAGGGGGGTAGAGTTGTAACATCCTCTAAATGAACCTAGAGTTTTATGTATTATTTCGTGATTTAAATTAATATTTAAATGTGTTTAGAAATAATATTGCTTGAAATAGTGAAATAATTGGAATAGGAGTCGAATATTCCAATGTGATAAGTGAAATATTAATTGTTGTAAATTAATGTAGTTGACGGTGCAATAAAATGTTTGGACTCGTAAATGGTTTTCGGGTTCCAGACAATAGATTGAGATGGGGTATTAAATTATACCCGTATATTGAAGACGGTTTGTGAAGTCGGTTATATATATCACTTTCCTCTTTAGGAAAGTTTATTTAGAAACTTCAAAACTCACAGAAACCCTCTGAAAACCTTCAAATCAAACTGGAAATCAAATCAGGAAGTTGTGATTCTCGTGAAACTTCCTAATCATCAGATTACCATCGTTAGATTCTTCAATCAGTAAGTATTCTTGAGTATTTAAGAATTTGATTTTGATTTAAATTTGGGTAAATTGATGATTTGAGAGAATTAGATGTTAAAAACATGTTATGAATGTTTTATAATGATTTCCTAAAGCTTTTAGTAGTATATTGATGATTGAAATCGAGTTTGAGGTGATTTGGGTAATAAATCGCGAGTTAGGGTTTTGAGCAGAACGACCTGGGCTGGAACGAAGGTCGAAGCCGGCGGCTTCGTGATGAAGCCGGCGGCTTGATATTCTGAGGAAGCCGGCGGCTTCTAAGCCAAGCCGGCGGCTTGTGTTGCCTGGTAGGACCCGGCGGGTATAAACCCGACCCGGCGGGTGGTGTAAGCTTTAAAACTTGTTTTTGTTCTGTTACCACAATTGGTAAAATACCCGGCGGCTAAGTAGTGTGACCCGACGGGTGGTTGTTTGAAGCCGGCGGCTTCATAAAGAAGCCGGCGGCTTGGTTGGCTGTTACAGCATTTCTTGTTTGATTGTTAATAAATAATGTGAATTGCTATTTGATATATGTTAATAGATGATAATGATTATATTGTAAATCATTAATGTATAATTAGGAACTAGTAATCTTGATGTGGACTATGTTAAGTTCCTAATGTTATTGATTGATATAAGTTAAGTATTAATGATCATGATTACTAACTTATATTTGAATTATTGATTCTCAGATATGGAAAAAAGGCTCAGTGACATTAGACTACTGAGTGGACGCCTGAGGTGGTCGGTGAGTGGACTTGTACCCTCAGTGTGATTTAGTTGTAATGATTTGGTTACAACAAGTAATTTATTGTATTACTGTGATAATATGCATCTGTGTGTTACCTGGCCATGATGGCTTGGCATATTTGCTTACTTAGATGATTGTGCTAGTAAGGAGATCCAGGGGTCAACTTGATTTGATAGTTGGGCTTGTTGTTGTTGTAGACGACAGGAGATCTTAAAACTTGAAATGTTGGTTTAGAGATCTAGGTCGTGTGTAATTGACAACAAGTTATCGGTCGGTCTGTATCGGCCAATACAGATGAACGATAAGTGTTTCCTGGGTACCAACCGGTCTTAGGGTGTCTCAGGGACCACCGATCCTCTTTGACGCAGCTTGTATGACATAGTGGATGTCGGCTGGTAGGTGAATGATTGATTCATTGATTGATTGTCTGTTTATTGTTATTTGATGTAAACAGGTTGTTATGCTGAGTTGGACTGTTGTTATTGGTTCACTCACTTAGCGTTGTGCTAACCCCACCACAGTTCTTCCTGCAGGTTGAATATTTTGGGAGATATTGGGCAGGAGGTTGTTGGACTGGATGGAATGTTTGACAGGCTGTAACTCTGATGTGATTTGATAATCATAGAAATGTTTTTAATAACACCCAGTTGTTTGAAATGTCTAGTACTTTAATTTGAAAAAGTTTATTGACATTTTGATAACATGTAACATTGGTTGTAATGTTTTGAAATATAAGCTTCCGCGTCGCCATTATTATATTAATTGTTTATATATGTAAAATGGAAGGGGTGTTATACAAAGTAACAGCATGATTTAAATATAACTACCCTAGCATGGCAACTATCATAGCAAACACAGATTTGTCTAGCTAAGCATGGCAATAATCCTAGCAAGTAATTCTAAACAAGCATAGCAACAGCACAACATTATTTAAAATAACAAGATAGAGATTATAATAAAACCCGACAAAGCGTTATTACAAATCGTGCGACACCGCAGTCTCGGAGCACCTCCGTTACAAGTAAGCTACTAATCTACTAGCTTAACTAACCTAATTAACTAACTAACTATTTTAGAGAGAGAGTAGTGAGAGAAAGAGAGAAAGAATGAGAAAACATGAAAGTGTGTATGAAAATGATGAAATGAGGCTTCTATATATAGAGATCGCACAACCGTATCCGTAGACCATATCCAAACCATGAAATGCACAACCATATCGCAAAGGCGAATAAAAACCTGATTTTTATCACCCAAACGCACGATACGGCTGAGCTAGGGTGAATACGGCTGAACTGGACCGTATACGGCTGTGCATAGGGTGAATACGGCTGAGCTGGCACGTATACGGCTGAGCACAGGCCGTATACGGTCTGTGTCCAGCCGTATACGGTCTGGCTCAGCCGTATACGGTCTGTGTTCAGCCGTATTCGGTCCGTTGGTTCTTCGGTTCTTCGATTTGGCGTAACTTCTTCGTCGTTTATCCGTTTTGAGTGATTCTCGCGCTCACGGTTTCGTAATTTCCTAACGAAGAAAATGACATAAGTTAGAGGTCATAATTCCAAGTATAGCTTAAATTGTTCTTAAATGCGTGAACGGAAGATTCGTTAATCGTTTGTGCTCAATTTTACTCGTTTTTAGGTCTTTTTGGTTGAATCTTGAAACATCGTCTATATTTTATGAAACACCCCAAGGTTTTCGAAACATTATAATAATGTATTTTACCTCGGAAACGTCGGTCCCAAAACAAGCTTTTCATTTAATACACATAAAATTCCTGCTTATTTCAAACATATAATTCAAACACAATCGTTGGGTGTTATTGAATCCAAAAACATTGATTTTAACAAAATCAATATCAGAGTTATACGCAAGGTTGTCAAACAATCTATTCTAGCCACCAACTTCTTGCCCAGCATATATAACCAATCATAATCTGCAAGGAGTGGGAATGTGGGGGTTAGCTCAAAGCTAAGTGAGATAGAACTGTAACCGACAGTCCAACTCAGATATAACACATCAGTTTACAATAAGTAATCATAAACGCACAACATCAATGTTTACATCATCAAGCATAGTAAACACACAATCACTAAAGAGGACCGGTGGTCCTTGAGGAACCCTCAAGCCGCGGTGGCCCTCAAGCGACACTTATAAACCCCACTGAGCTGCAGGCCAATACAGCGGTTTACCGATAGCCTGTTACTATTAACTCGCACGATTAAGATTCCCATTAACGATGTGTACAAGGAATCTTCATCGTCCAAACAATAGTAACCAATGCCCAACACACGTTGACCTCTTTATAAACACATATATGCCTCAAAGGCCATATAGCACATATCACAATTATAATCATAACAGATTAATAATCAGTCAACAATAACATATACGGTTACCCATTGTAACCAAACATGTTATAACTCAATCACACTGAAGGTACAGGTCCACTCACCGATACCTCAGATGTCCACTCAGTAGTCTAATGTCACTGAGTCTTCTGCATATCTGAAAACACCACAGAATGCAACGAGTCAGAACTCATTTATAATAATAATCTCATGTTATAATAATATAACATATCACAATAGCTTGTTATTCAACGTATTATATAAATACGATAATAATAATGAATACTCGAATAATAGTTAGTACTTATATCACCATATTATCAAATTCATAAGTATAACTAACTCAGGATTATAACATATATCAATATACTATTCAATTATACAATACCTCGTATCAACATTGTAATTACAATTGAATAGTAATTCACATACAATATATATATATATAATCAACTCAATAGAATCCGGCTATAATTAGTATAGAGTCCATAACCACATAGAGTCCGGTGTATACTGAAACCAAAATTACATAGAGTCCGGTAGTATACGAATGACCCTGTCCCTTTTGAGCAATAGAGTCCGGTCATATACAAATAGAGTTCGACTAAACAACCGGACCCAAAAACATAGTATAGAGTCCGGTCAAATAACCGGACCCAAAGGCTCATACAACTGGACTCAAAATAATTACAAGTTTGAAACAGAGGGAATCCGCCCGGATTCCCCGGAATCCGCCGGATTCCCAGCCCCTTCCAGCCCAATTTTTAAACAGCCGAAATTCTAAGGAATACGTTCTTGAATCCGGTTTTGAATCCGTCCGGATTCCCCAATTTTCCCATGAATCCGCCGGATTCCCATGAATCCGGCCGGATTCCCCCTGTCGTGCAGACCCTGAACCTGCTGTTCTAACCTTAACCCGAAATCAAACCACAAAATCATCAAACTCAGATATCTAATCGATTATATACAACGATTAACACTTTATAATGCTAACCAACTACACATATCATCATATATCATCATCAATCACATACATAATCATAAACCCTAAATTATTAGTATGTATATATATATATGATGAACACTCACAATTTAAAGATGATGATGATGATCTAGTGAAGAAGATGAAGCTATAGCAAGATCACAAGAATCTTTCTCTCTTTTCTTTTTTTAATTTCATCAATATGTGTGTGTGTATGTAGAGAAGAGATAGAGATGAGAAAAGATCAAGAAAAGGAGAAAATGAAGAAAAAGGGTCGGCTCCCCCTTTATAACCAACTTCAACCCAGTACAAAATAATACCCCTTCTAAGCCTATTGTCTGGAACCCGAAAATACCAGCGAGAGAAAGTATTTTTATTTTACCGTCAGGTTCAACTATTTAAAACAAATATTATTTTATTAGTCACACTAAATCCTGAGACTCATTTACCTATTTATTTTCACAATCAAACACATATAATTTCCTAACTCATTTAAATAATTATTTAAATCCAGAATATACCGTAAACGTCTAGGCCAGGTAACAGGATGTTACAAATCTTCCCCCCTTAAAAGATTTCGTCCTCGAAATCTGATCCAACTCGAAATCCACGATTAGGTAATCACATAACATCCACAAGGATCAATTTGTATACCGGATCACACTTGAAAGACAATAATTCGAATCCACAATAATATCCCATCCGATCTCATGGTAATCCGTCAATTATCATGATTTCTAATCATTCCACAATTCAAAAATCCCCGAATGAACAATCAACTCTCAAAATCTCAAAGCAACTGAATTTAACACAAGATTATGCAATCTTTAATCCACTAGTAATGTTCAATAACACTTTCCAATTTCATATAATAATCTATCAAGTCCTCGAGCTAGATAGTTCTCAATCAATCCATTAAGTCCGAAAAGAATTTCAAACGTATATGATAACTCTTGTTGCAAATCAGCAACAATTCCAAATAACCTCAAGTCTCACAATCAAATATTTGATTTAATCTAACCATCACCCATATCTCCATGAGTTTAAGGTAAAACAACCATTACAAACTCCAGGTCAAGGATGAAATAATTCCATCACGTAGCTTAGGCTATCAAAGCATAAACAATAATCAAGTCTCAATACATCTCAACACGATTCAATCATATGGGAGGTATTATACACTTTCGAGGATTTAAATCCTTCAAATAGTACAAGGTCAAAATCTGACATAGCGACTATTCCACTATCAAATAAATTTCCACTGTTCAGTCCATAGTTAATTCCAAGATAATCAATCTGTCATATCTATCAAGTCAAATCACACAACACATCCGAGATAAGTCTAATCATCCATTTCCCGAAACGCATTACATTGACTTTACCAAATTAATGTCTCAATCAAAACATGTCAAAGTCTTATTAAAACAAGATTGACACTAACAAAATCAACCGCAATATTATCCACTATCCAAATACTAATTCTACTCACCGACTTGGTAACCAGAACTATCTAATATCAATTAATTCTACTATAAGAGAATTAACAACTACAGTGGGATCAGTTTAGTTTATCATACAATACACAAACATAAGGTGCAACTAACTCTAAATTATATAAATATATGCCAGTATAGAGTTAATACAAAAATACCTGAAATGACGTCAGGCAACTCAACAGTTTCACCAACTGTCATATGAAGAACTCTGTCAGCAACTGATGACGAATACTCCCACCTATGGCAAGAAGATGACGACCTCCCGACCAACCCCAACTCCTATCTCCTAGCCTCTGGACACAGATTCGCTCGATGGCTCTTCTTATGACAATTCCAACAAACATGGTGAGGATAATCACTATCCTTAGCAACATGTCCAAACACGCCACATTTAATGCATCTGGCAGTCTGAGAATTACACCGCCCGAGGTGTCTGGTTTTACATTTATAGCACCATTTGGATTTATCAACTGAACCCTTACGGTCACTCTGCCATTTTCGTTTACCCTTACTAGAAGAATCACACTCAGATTGATGCAAAGCCCTGTCTCTATTTCGTGCATCCTGAGCTCGTAAGTCACAATCCACTGCACGAGCTAAATCAAAAGCCCGAGAAAGTGAATCTGCTAATCTCACTGTTGCCCGATAATTGGGTGGCAATGTTCCAACAAAATGATCAATTTTGGTCCTATCATTGGGAACCCATTGCTGTACAAATCTCAATTTTTCTATAAACTGATTAATCAACTCATCAATAGTCATTTGATCAGTCAGGTGAAGTTCCATAAACTCGTCTCTAATACGCGATATATCAAACTCAGAACAATATCGTTTACATATCTCGGTATAAAAATCTAACCATTTAATTGATGCTTTCTGTTGAGGAGTCAAAACATCTGTAACTGAATCCCACCAAGTCATCGCTTGACCCTTTAAAAGTTGAACTGCATACGGAACCTTATCTTCTTCTCTACACTGACAAACCTCAAATTTCTTTTCAATATCTCGCAACCAATTCAAAGTATCTGAAGGATTTGAACTACCCTAAAATTTCGAAGGTTTACACGACATAAAAGTAGTAAAGGAACAAACTTTCTGCTGAGAAGATCCAGCCTGCTCATGTCTATCATTTTGTGAATCCAAAGAAGAAGCATCCATCCGAGAGGCACTATAAGGAGCATTGGTCGGGTTATCATTATCTGCCATATCTGTAACAAGAAAACAACAATCTTGCAAATTGTTAATGGTTAGTACATATCATGCTAACCAAATTCTCATACAACACTAAACCCACATTATGGAATGTTTGACAAAACACAAATAGATTTGGGATTGAACATTACCAAAGTTCAGTTCGCCCAAACCTATGCTCTGATACCACTTGAAACACCCCAAGGTTTTCGAAACATTATAATAATGTATTTTACCTTGGAAACGTCGGTCCCAAAACAAGCTTTTCATTTAATACACATAAAATTCCTGCTTATTTCAAACATATAATTCAAACACAATCGTTGGGTGTTATTGAATCCAAAAACATTGATTTTAACAAAATCAATATCAGAGTTATACGCAAGGTTGTCAAACAATCCATTCCAGCCACCAACTTCTTGCCCAGCATATATAACCAATCATAATCTGCAAGGAGTGGTAATGTGGGGGTTAGCTCAAAGCTAAGTGAGATAGAACTGTAACCGACAGTCCAACTCAGATATAACACATCAGTTTACAATAAGTAATCATAAACGCACAACATCAATGTTTACATCATCAAGCATAGTAAACACACAATCACTAAAGAGGACCGGTGGTCCTTGAGGAACCCTCAAGCCGCGGTGGCCCTCAAGCGACACTTATAAACCCCACTGAGCTGCAGGCCAATACAGCGGTTTACCGATAGCCTGTTACTATTAACTCGCACGATTAAGATTCCCATTAACGATGTGTACAAGGAATCCTCATCGTCCAAACAATAGTAACCAATGCCCAACACACGTTGACCTCTTTATAAACACATATATGCCTCAAAGGCCATATAGCACATATCACAATTATAATCATAACAGATTAATAATCAGTCAACAATAACATATACGGTTACCCATTGTAACCAAACATGTTATAACTCAATCACACTGAAGGTACAGGTCCACTCACCGATACCTCAGATGTCCACTCAGTAGCCTAATGTCACTGAGTCTTCTGCATATCTGAAAACACCACAGAATGCAACGAGTCAGAACTCATTTATAATAATAATCTCATGTTATAATAATATAACATATCACAATAGCTTGTTATTCAACGTATTATATAAATACGATAATAATAATGAATACTCGAATAATAGTTAGTACTTATATCACCATATTATCAAATTCATAAGTATAACTAACTCAGGATTATAACATATATCAATATACTATTCAATTATACAATACCTCGTATCAACATTGTAATTACAATTGAATAGTAATTCACATACAATATATATATATAATCAACTCAATAGAATCCGGCTATAATTAGTATAGAGTCCATAACCACATAGAGTCCGGTGTATACTGAAACCAAAATTACATAGAGTCCGGTGGTATACGAATGACCCTGTCCCTTTTGAGCAATAGAGTCCGGTCATATACAAATAGAGTTCGACTAAACAACCGGACCCAAAAACATAGTATAGAGTCCGGTCAAATAACCGGACCCAAAGGCTCATACAACTGGACTCAAAATAATTACAAGTTTGAAACAGAGGGAATCCGCCCGGATTCCCCGGAATCCGCCGGATTCCCAGCCCCTTCCAGCCCAATTTTTAAACAGCCGAAATTCTAAGGAATACGTTCTTGAATCCGGTTTTGAATCAGTCCGGATTCCCCAATTTTCCCATGAATCCGCCGGATTCCCATGAATCCGGCCGGATTCCCCCTGTCGTGCAGACCCTGAACCTGCTGTTCTAACCTTAACCCGAAATCAAACCACAAAATCATCAAACTCAGATATCTAATCGATTATATACAACGATTAACACTTTATAATGCTAACCAACTACACATATCATCATATATCATCATCAATCACATACATAATCATAAACCCTAAATTATTAGTATGTATACATATATATGATGAACACTCACAATTTAAAGATGATGATGATGATCTAGTGAAGAAGATGAAGCTATAGCAAGATCACAAGAATCTTTCTCTCTTTTCTTTTTTTAATTTCATCAATATGTGTGTGTGTATGTAGAGAAGAGATAGAGATGAGAAAAGATCAAGAAAAGGAGAAAATGAAGAAAAAGGGTCGGCTCCCCCTTTTTAACCAACTTCAACCCATTACAAAATAATACCCCTTCTAAGCCTATTGTCTGGTACCCGAAAATACCCGCGAGAGAAAGTATTTTTATTTTACCGTCAGGTTCAACTATTTAAAACAAATATTATTTTATTAGTCACACTAAATCCTGAGACTCATTTACCTATTTATTTTCACAATCAAACACATATAATTTCCTAACTCATTTAAATAATTATTTAAATCCAGAATATACCGTAAACGTCTAGGCCAGGTAACAGGATGTTACATTTTAGCCCTTATGATGAAATGTGATGTTTAAGTTCATATTTAAGTGTTTTCATTAATAATTGGGCTAAAATGGTGAGATAATGGCACACAAAAACATGACTTTTTGCGTGTTATCTGTCGTGCTTCCAGTGGTCGGACGAATTTTAATCCGGTCGTTGAACCAACCAACCAGGATGCGCGGACAGGGTTTTAAATTTATAGAGCAGGGGAATCCTAAGTTGTATACTACTGACAGACCTAAAAGGGCAGCAAGTGGTATGTATGACTCAGGTGTCGTTCTTCAAACTACAACGGGCATGGGAGTCTAGGAAGTTTTATTATCTTTGGAGATTCAGCTAGGGTTTTTAAAAGTTTTTGGATAGGTTTGGTTTTTATAACTAAATACTAATTTAAATAAAGAAAATAAAACAAAAGAGGTTTGTATGGAGACTCGGTCAACAGAGGATAAGCGAGTGTTTACTATGATTTCGTTAAATGTTATTGATGAATAGTCAAGGGTAAGGCTACTAGATGTGATGACTAATCCGAAGAGGATAGAAACATAATTAATGCAAAGTATTGTACCTACGACCGTTCCGCGGCTTCCATACGTTTGTACTCCACCAATTGGTGTTTCCAGCACTATACCGAGTAATAGGGCGTTTTACGGTTTTTCCGTTACATTAATTTGGGTTCCACATTACTCTCGCAGATTTCCTATATCCTAATGAACTACAACTACGAGCCTATTAAGTATCTAACGTAGAGTTGTCCGCAATCAGGTAAATAACATGTCACGTGGATAGCAGTTATAGAAGTCAGATACACCGGAAGTTCTCCCAAATGTACAAAACAAACTTAACCGACGACTATCCTCGAATCCTGGTCCCCAGTCACAGTCATCAAAGACGTCTGTATCGTAGCGTGAATTGTTGATTGAACAAGAACACGAACGGGGGTAATCCCGCGGACCAAGTTGGGATAATCGGGCTAACGATTAGTTAAATTGTTCAGCATTACAGATATAAATCATCACAACTATTCCATGCATGTTAATCTACTGTGTAAACCAATATTCTGTGTCTGAAAACCTAATTATACAGTTACTGATATGAACCAGGAGGATAACTCTAGCATGCATCATTCCTAAGGCAACAATCAAACAAGAACATGCAATAGGGTGACACATAACAGAACACCATAAACCTAAGCATATCAGATAACCAATAATCAGATCATAGATATCCCGAAAGTTCTCTCAAAGATATATAACAGATAAACATGAATCTAACCTATCTCTAATCCTACGCTCCGTGTCTCTTATGATTTGTTTCAACCTAGAGAACACAGCCATACCAAGTTCATTGATCATCAAGTATAGAATAGGTAGAGAACGTACCACTAGTAATTGGCCAAGTTCTAGCAGGAAGCTTCTAACCACAGCATAAGTTGGATAGATAAACATTCGAGATTCAGTTTATTAGTTCATACACAGTTTAAAGTAACACGGGCAGAGTAACAGCATGGCATAAACATATTGACCATTCTAACATAACTACATCATAGTAAACACAAAGAAATTTCTAGCCTAACATTATATATCTAGCATACAATCCTAAACAATCATAAACAAAGCAACACACGTTTAAAACTGGAAAGTAAGAGATATATAAATAGAACCTGATACGAATTTATTACAGACAGATCTTCGCGAATACAATGTCTTGGAGTGACTCCGTACAAAAGCTAAAAGCTACCTCTACATAACTATCTCTCTAACTAGCCCAATTCTAGAGAGAGAAAATCTTCTAGAGAGAGAAACTAGAGAGAGAGTGATGTGTGTGAGAGAGAAAGTGTAGGGAGAGAATGAAAATGAGAGAAATGGTATGTTTGAGGTTGGAGGTGTATCCACTATTTATAGGCAAACCATCAAATTGCGCGTACAACTCACGAAGCAGCACGTACAAGCAAACGAAGCAGCATACGGGGGTGCAGGGGCCGTATACGGCCTTGTAAGGGCCGTATACGGTGTAGTGAGGGCCGTATACGGTCTCACAAGGGCCGTATACGGTGTGTGGGGCCGTATACGGGCTCTGTCTGATTTCGTTCGTTGCTTAAAACGTCCGTATCTCCTTCGTTATGCGTCCGTTTGACTCGATTCTTTCGCCTGTGGTTTCGTAATTCCGTTACGCTTTTAATGATGCCAATCTCACAGAGATTGGATGTGTAGAGCTTAGGCGTAGCCGAAATGACTTTTAATGGCTCTGAAAGCGTAGTGGTTTCTCCGTCCTTTGGCCGTTTCACTTGATTCCAGATTTTTCCGTCTCAATTTTACCTATTCAACAGATGGTAGAAGTTAGGAGGTGTGTCTTGACAGGAAAATGAGGTCGGAAGAATCGGCCTGTATTAAAATGCTGTGTTTTGTGCGATTTCAGAGAGTTTTCAGTGATTTTTACCACAACGTCTAATTTTGAACCACTTTAGTGAATTTTAATAAATAATCAATGTTTTGGAATATTTTTACTAAAGAAAGGTCCAAAATGTGAGGAATAAAGCTTCTAAAAACATGACTTTTTACGTCACATCAAGTTATCCCACACTTAGACGTTGCTTGTCCTCAAGCAACAACTCTCTGGAAAAAATATTTTAGGTCATGTTTTTAGGGGTGAGTCAGAGAATATTTTCCGAGATTAGCATTTCCTCATATAAGCAAGTTACTTCTAAAAGTGTGGAGGAGGATAATATGATCCTTCCATAAACAAGAAGAGATTCTCTTAGGCGTACATCCAAATCTACACATGACTAGGCGATCTCACTATAGGTGGTCACTCAATTCACTCAAAGTGTATCGGGTTTCCTATCAATCTAGCTCAAATGAAATCGCTCAAAATAGCTAGTCATGCTGCACTCATCGTCATAAGCTTGATCGAGAATCGGATCTCCACCACTTAGGTGAGGACGGTGCTAATTATCTCAAGACATTCAGAGGGTTGTAGTGTTTGGTGAGGGTGAAGGGTATGGATAGTGGTTTGTTCGGTTTGTGAGGGTGTTTAGTATAACGCCCCTCATTTAATACCACAATATAATATTAAGTTTGGCGGAAGCGAATACTAGAAATACATATTCCATTAGAATCCTGATAGAAATTTTTGCAAACCTTTATACAATATGTTTAACTACTAAACAAAACTTAGTTAACATGTTTACAACCCAGGGCATTATATGCTATAAAACCTTATTTATTTCAAACTGGATCAGAGTTGTAAGTTTCAAACATTCCCAGTACCAAAACGTCCTTCCTGACTACCCACATAATATACATCACCTGCAGGAAGTAATTTGAGGGATTAGCACAAAGCTAAGTGAATGAATTATCAACTATAATTCAATTTAGCTGGCAATCTGTTCACAATCAATAATGCAACAAATATCGTCAAGAGGAACGGTGGTTCCTAAGGACCCTGTTCCGGGTGGCCCCATCAGAACACTTAAATCAACTGTAGGCCAAAACAGTGATTAACCGCTAACTAAATGCTAACCTCCATCAACACATGTACGCAACCCTGTGTTGACCAACATTAGCAATCAAGTCCAACCGACAATCTAGTTGACCTCTGGAATATACATTTCAATTCAATGTTCAACAAACAACCAATCTAATGGCATATCATTTCAAGGTTAACATACTATCAATAGTAATCCTATAATTACTGATTGAAATCAAACTGACACAACCAAATCAAACTGTGAGTTTCAAATCCACTCACCTGATTGTCTTGTTTCACTTACTCAGCTGTCTTATCTCGCTGAGCTCTTTGATTATCTGAGAATCAACAATCAGTTAAAAGTTAGATATCAAGATCATTAACACTTGACTTGCATCAATCTAGATCATTAGGAACTTAACACAATTACATTTCACATTACAAGTTCCTAATTATATATTAATGTTCATCATATAACAATTATCATGTATTATTATATCACAAATACATATTACATATCAACTAGCAAGTTAAAACAAGTCTTGAAAGTTAAATAAAACATATGCTGGAAATCCACCCAAGCCGCCGGCTTCATAAGGAAGCCGCCGGCTTCCAGCCACCCCTGCAACATTCAAACTTGTACCCAAGGTCAGAATTCGAATCAGTTTGGCCGAAGCCGCCGGCTTCAATGGGAATCCGCCGGTGTAAGGATATTTTGATTTGATGATACAAAATAATTAAAGTTGAGGGACTAAAAGTGTAGATTGTTTAATTAGTTTTCTCCTACGATTATGATTTCTTGTAACCCTAAAGATCTCTATTATATAAAGAGACATAGGGACATAGGTTTTGGTGTGCACACATAATGTAGACGTCTAAGGGTTTGTTTAGCCTCAAGATCAAGGTTTCTTGATCCTGTTATATTTGTATAATCGTTCTATCATGATCAAATAGAATTGAGGCTTTTTGTTATGATAACTTTGATGTTATTGTTCTATTCCGCTGCATATTATTATCTTTGTTATCATTGATCCTAGATTAGATCTAAACAATCTAGAGCTAGATCGTTATTGGGTTTTCACAATTGGTATCAGAGCAAGGTGGCTCGTGATCTAGGATCTACAAGTTTTACAAGCAAGAGAAGCCGTATCGAAGAAACCCTAGAAGATTGCAAGAAAAATTCGTAATTCGTCACTTTCTGCACAGCCATGGTAAAAAAATTCGGATCTCCTTCGTTAACCGTTAGATTGTCGTGAAATTTGAACTGTAGGTTCTTAACATATAGGCGCACATTCCTACCAAAGGAATTTTTGATCTGAGGTTTTAATTAAGAGATATTCATTGTCGAAATTGGTTGCTGAAAGTTTAGGGTTTTTCAAAACGGCAGAAGTAAAACGATCACTGTGTCTTCGTTATCCAACGAAAGTTTATGATTTTTGGATATGTTATAGAAGACATATGTTTCTACATTGTGTAAAATTTTCGTTGTGATTGGATGTTTCTACTTAGAGATATTCAAATTCGAATTTGCTGCAGTAGGTTTATGGTTTCTTTCGTGCAGCTGAAGTCAGAAAATTACTGTAGATTCGTTAACCATTGGATCGACTTGATTTTTGGATATGTGGTTAATGAAACATTGATCGACTTCGTGTAAAAATTTGAGCATGATCAGATACGTCATCAGAGAGATATATAATTCTGAAGTTGCTGCCACTGTTGGTTACATGTGCTAGCCACTGCTCGTTAGATGTACTAGCCACTGCTCAGCCACTGTTGGTACGAGCTTCCCGCTGCTAGTAAAAGTTTGTCCCACTGTTAGCACAAAGCTTACCTCTGTTAGTGCAAGCTTCCCACTGTTAGTATAAACTTGCCTCTGCTAGTACAAAGTTGATGATTGCCACTGTTCGTGGATTTTGAAGATTATTTGAAGATATGATTACGAAGAAGGTTGATTATGGTTTATTTGATATTGGAGTTAAGTTTGACATGTTTGTATCTTATCATATCTCAAAGTGATGATGTTAAACTTTGAAGATAACTTGTTTGGTTTGTATGGTGACGACGAAGACTTGACAAATCTAGCAAACGTGTGAGATTAAACTTATGGTGCTCAATGCTCACATTTGCTATCACTTGAAAGAGTTTTGGTATGCTCGGTGACTTATGTTGGAAAATAAGGATTTTTGTCAAAGAGATTGCGGTCTACTTATTCACAGGATTATAAGTTCAACGTCGTGGATAGTACAAGATATAAGGTACAAGTTTGGAAGATTTAACTTCTTTATTAAGTTTGTTATGATCATTACTTAGAGCTTATAAAGTTCGAAGATTCAAGAGATGGTTAATATATTGATTTGAGGGGAAGCTTATCGATAAAGTTTTTAACCATCGGGATATGTTCATGCATTGATTGTGGAAAAAGGTTTTATTACTACTACTAGTTGTATATTATTATTACTAGTGTAATTTTCTACTGCTCAAATTCATTATTCTGAGGATGCGTCATGGAGGGTAATTTGAGACATTTGAAGGTTGGATTAGTAGTGTAATATATAGTGTGTAGTTGTAACGATTCAAAGTTGCATATCTTTATGAAGACCCCTATTGGATTATGACAAAAAGGGGAAGAAGATTTGAAGGTTAAGATTTGCAGCTTAGTATGCATGACATGTTTACAAGAAATCAAGATTCAAGGGGAAGTTTGTGCAAGAAGATTGATATTTTGTCATCATCAAATAGGGGAAGATTGTAAGGATATTTTGATTTGATGATACAAAATAATTAAAGTTGAGGGACTAAAAGTGTAGATTGTTTAATTAGTTTTCTCCTACGATTATGATTTCTTGTAACCCTAAAGATCTCTATTATATAAAGAGACATAGGGACATAGGTTTTGGTGTGCACACATAATGTAGACGTCTAAGGGTTTGTTTAGCCTCAAGATCAAGGTTTCTTGATCCTGTTATATTTGTATAATCGTTCTATCATGATCAAATAGAATTGAGGCTTTTTGTTATGATAACTTTGATGTTATTGTTCTATTCCGCTGCATATTATTATCTTTGTTATCATTGATCCTAGATTAGATCTAAACAATCTAGAGCTAGATCGTTATTGGGTTTTCACAGCCGGCTTCTAAGGGAAGCCGCCGGCTTCATCTGGCGAACAGAGGATACCCAGGCCGATCATGGCATAAACCCAGTAAGTTTAAATCACAAACAATAAACCACAGATACAGTTCCAGCAACATTTATTAACTCATATTACATCATTTAGGTACACTATATCATATCATAACATCAAAATCACCAATTCATTCAAAGATTACACTTAATCATAATCATAAATTAAAACATGAAATTTAACTTACAATCAATGAATTTCAACTAGGTGAAAATGATGATTATAGTAACAATCGATCACAGCTTCAAAATCACTTAGTTTCAATCTTGGTTTGCAAGGGTTTTGAAGGTTTTTAGTTTTAGGATTTATGGTTTCTAAATAAGGAAAGTGAAGAACTTTCCTAAAAGGGAAATATTTAAGGCGGTTGAGTTTTTACACCGACCCGCATCCACTTAAAACTAATCCCCTTTCAATCTATTGTCTGGAACCTAAAAACCATTTGCGAGAAACTTATTTTATTGCACCGTCAACTATAGTAAATTAAAACAAACAATAATTTACTAAACACAATAAGTCCTAAGGCTTATCTAACTAAGTTTCGCAATTAAACACATTTTATCAAATAATTTCTAATACAATTAAATACATCAATTTAAAATTAGAAATTACCGGACCAGAAGAGAGGATGTTACAACTCTCCCCCCTTAAAAAGATTTCGTCCCCGAAATCTCATCACGATCAAATAATCCAGGATATCTGGATCTCATACTATCCTCTGTCTCCCACGTTAGGTTTTCACCTAAACTATGTCTCCATTTCACTAACACCATGGGAATATGTTTCTTCCTAAGTTTGGTCACTTTTCGGTCAAGAAGTTCAACTGGTTCTTCTACTAACTTCTGACTCTGATCTACTTTCAAATCTTTCAAAGGAAGAATCTGAGACTGGTCTTCAACATTACATTTCCTCAAATAGCAAATGTTAAACGTGTCATGAATACCAGCAAGCTCTGGAGGAAGATCCAATGTAACAGACTGATCATTAACAATCTGACGAATTCTAAATGGTCCAATATATCGAGGAGCCAATTTGCCACGTTTCCCAAACCGAATTACCCCCTTCCAAGGCGAAACTTTCAAGTAAACAAGTTCACCTTCAACAAAAGTAACTGGTCGACGTTTAGGATCAGCATATTGTTTCTGTCTATCACGTGCAGCTTTCAACTTTTCACGAGCCACTGCAACTTTATCAGCTGTCATTTGAACAATATCTGGACCTGCAAACTGTTTCTCACCTGCCTCTAGCCAACAAGTTGGAGTTCTACAACGGCGTCCATAAAGCATTTCATATGGAGGCATGCCAATACTAGAATGATAAGAGTTATTATAAGCAAACTCAACCAATGGCAAATGAGAATCCCAACAACCACCATATTCCAGAATACAAGCTCTCAACATATCCTCCAATGTCTGAATCGTACGTTCTGACTGACCATCTGTTTGAGGATGATAAGCTGTACTAAGATTCACTCTGGTGCCTAACTCACGCTGCAAACTTTGCCAAAATTGAGATACAAACCTCGGATCTCTATCAGATACAATCGATAATGGAACACCATGCCGAGTAACAATCTCATTCATATACAACTGTGCAAGCTTACTCAGAGATGCAGTATCACTAGTAGCTAGAAAATGAGCACTCTTGGTCAATCGATCAACAATGACCCAAACCATGTCATTTCCGCGGACAGTTCTAGGTAGTTTGGTAACAAAATCCATAGTCAAATGCTCCCACTTCCATTCGGGAATCTCAAGCTGTTTCAACAATCCATACGGCTTCTGGTGTTCAACTTTAACTTGAGAACAAATATGACAAGAACTAACAAACCTTGCTACCTCCATCTTCATTGTAGGCCACCAATACAAAGGTTTCAAGTCATTATACATTTTAGTGCTTCCCGGATGTACAGACAATCTGGACTTATGGGCTTCATTCAGAATAACATCCCGAAGACCACCAAACAAAGGTATCCAAACACGAGACTGAAAGGTTTTTAATCCCCTCGAATCATTTAATAACAATTCCTTTCGATTCAACATAATTTCAGCTTTCAAATTATGATCTAACAAGGCCTCTAACTGTGCAGCTTTTATCTGGCCCATCAAATCAGAATAAACTTCTAAACGCATAAAATAAACTCGATCAGAAGTTACCTTGCGGCTTAGAGCATCAGCAACCACATTGGCTTTCCCTGGATGGTATTTAATCTCACAATCATAATCCTTGATTAACTCTAACCATCTTCTCTGCCTCATATTCAACTCTTGCTGCGAAAATATATACTGAAGACTCTTGTGATCTGTACAAATAACACATTTGGTACCATACAAGTAATGTCTCCAAATCTTCAAAGCAAACACAACCGCTGCAAGTTCTAAATCATGGGTAGGATAATTTCTCTCATGAGGTTTGAGCTGACGAGAAGCATAAGCAATCACACGATCTCGCTGCATTAATACACAACCCAAACCAGCAATAGATGCATCACAATAAACAACAAAATCATCGGACCCATCTGGCAATGCTAACACAGGAGCCTGACATTTCAAATGTTTCAGAGTCTGAAAAGCAGCTTCCTGTTGTTTAGTCCATAAAAAATTTTCATCCTTACGGGTTAGTTTAGTCAATGAACCGGCAATTTTAGAAAAAATCTTTAATAAACTTCCGGTAATAACCCGCCAAACCAAGAAAACTCTTTATTTCTGAAGCAGACTTTGGAGCTTTCCAATTCATTACAGTTTCAATTTTCGAAGGATCAACTTTAACACCCTCATTACAAATGATATGACCTAAAAACTGTACTTCTCGAATCCAAAATTCACATTTCGAAAATTTTGCATACAAATGTTCTCTCTTTAAGGTTTCCAATACCAACCTCAAATGCATTCCATGCTCTGATTCGGATTTAGAATATACCAAAATGTCATCGATAAACACAATCACAAATTTATCAAGAAAAGGTCGACAAACACGGTTCATCAAATCCATAAAAACTGCGGGAGCATTCGTCAAACCAAAAGGCATAACCAGGAATTCAAAATGACCATACCTGGTTCGAAATGCAGTTTTAGGAATATCACAATCCCGAACACGAACTTGATGATAACCTGACCTCAAATCAATCTTTGAATAAAATGAAGATCCCTGCAACTGATCAAATAAATCATCTATCCGGGGCAGAGGATATTTATTCTTTACTATCCGTTTATTCAATTCCCTATAATCAATGCACATTCTAAAAGACCCATCTTTCTTTTTCACAAACAGAACTGGTGCACCCCAGGGAGAAGAACTAGGTCGAATAAACCCTTTATCTAACAACTCCTGTATCTGATTCATCATTTCACGTATCTCAGATGGAGCTAATCTATAAGGGGCTTTGGCTATAGGTGAAGAGCCAGGAACAAGATCAATCTGGAATTCAACTTCCCTAACCGGTGGTAAACCAGGTAACTCATCAGGGAACACTTCCGGATACTCAGAAACAACCGGTACATCAGAAAGGGACTTCTTTTCTAACTTAGCATCAATCACGTAAGCTAGATACGATTCACAGCCCTTGGACAAAGATTTCCTAGCTTTCATCATACTAATCAAAGGTATACAAACATTATCCCGTTCTCCTCGAGCCACAACATAGGACTCTTCAGAGATTGGAATTCTAATCAACTTATTGTGGCAATCTATGCTTGCTTTATACTGACTTAACCAATCCATACCAATAATCACATCAAAACTAGCAATTGGCATCAACGGAAAGGAAATTGGGAAAGTCTGGCTATCTATCATAATACTAGCTCCAATTACCGAGGTGGTAACAGGAACCGATTTGCCACTAGCTATTTCTACTTCAACTGGGTTTGTTATCACAGTAGGCATCATTTTCAACTTATCACAGAAGTATACAGATACAAACGAACAATTTGCACCAGAATCAAACAAAACACGAGCTGGTACAGAATTTACAAGAAAAGTACCCGTGATCACGTCATCTGTATGAACAGCTTCATCCACTGTCATTTGAAACGCCCTACTAACTGCAGATGGCGGAGTCTTCCGCTTCTGACCCGAAGAAGCTGATGAACCAACAACTGTCCCCGAACCCTGTCTCTTAGCCTCAGAACATTGATTTGCACGATGACCTTCCTTATGGCAATTCCAACACACATAAGTAGGAATAACACAATCTTTGGCTTCATGACCAATGACGCCACATTTCACACATCTAGTGGTTTGCACAGTACACGGCCCAAAATGTCTAGCTCTACATTTAATACACCAATTGGGACGATCAGAAGTACCACCACGACTTTCTTGTTTCTTACCCTGCTGATTTCCTTGCCACCGTTGCTTACCTTTACCAGAAGATTCACTCTTAGATTTCTGAGAAACCATTTCTTTACTTGGTGCTGGTTGAGGATTCAAATCACTGTCAACAGATCGAGCTAACATGAAAGCTTGAGAAAGAGAGCCCGCTAATCTCACTGAAGTTCGATAATGATTAGGTAAAGTACCGACAAACTGTTCTATTTGAGTTCTCTCATCAGGAACCCACTGCTGAACGAACCTGAGTTTCTCTGTAAACTGATTTATCGAATCATCCATTGACATATTATCAGTTAATTGCAAATCCATGAACTCCTTTCTAATCCGAGCTATATCATAGTTTGAACAGTACTGCTTACAAACTTCATTACGAAAATCAGACCATCGGATAGATGCTTTCTGAAAAGAAGATAATACAGAAGTAATCGAATCCCACCAATTCATAGCTGCTCCTTTTAAAAGTTGAGTTGCATAAGGAACTTTTAATTCTTCCTCACATTGACAGACTTCAAATTTCTTTTCAACGTCTCTCAACCAATCTAGAGTTACAGAAGGATTCGTACTTCCCGAATACACAGATGGATTACTGCTCATAAAGGTTTTAAAGGAACACACCTTTTGCTTTGGCGGTGAAATCGTACCAAACACAGGATGAGATGATTCAGCCTCTTTCTGTTGTTTATACATTCTGAGTGCTTGATTTTCCTCTTCCAAATGAAGCAAATACTGATCCCTTTCTACCTCCTCTCTAGCATGAAAAGAAGTACCAGCATGTTCATTACGGTCATCATGAGTCTCAGTAATAACTTCAGGCCTTGAGGCATTATTAGGGTTAACAGGTAGTTGCTCGTTGTCCGCCATATCTGTAAACACCACAACAGCTTACAAATCATTAGTCGTTAGCACCTATTCTACTAACAGCTTCACATTCAGTACATAATCCCATTCCCAAGAATGTTTGACACAACACAATCAAAGTTTAGGATTGAACATACAATCATATTCAATTGCCCCAAACTATTGCTCTGATACCAACTTATAACGCCCCTCATTTAATACCACAATATAATATTAAGTTTGGCGGAAGCGAATACTAGAAATACATATTCCATTAGAATCCTGATAGAAATTTTCGCAAACCTTTATACAATATGTTTAACTACTAAACAAAACTTAGTTAACATGTTTACAACCCAGGGCATTATATGCTATAAAACCTTATTTATTACAAACTGGATCAGAGTTGTAAGTTTCAAACATTCCCAGTACCAAAACGTCCTTCCTGACTACCCACATAATATACATCACCTGCAGGAAGTAATTTGAGGGATTAGCACAAAGCTAAGTGAATGAATTATCAACTACAATTCAATTTAGCTAGCAATCTGTTCACAATCAATAATGCAACAAATATCGTCAAGAGGAACGGTGGTTCCTAAGGACCCTGTTCCGGGTGGCCCCATCAGAACACTTAAATCAACTGTAGGCCAAAACAGTGATTAACCGCTAACTAAATGCTAACCTCCATCAACACATGTACGCAACCCTGTGTTGACCAACATTAGCAATCAAGTCCAACCGACAATCTAGTTGACCTCTGGAATATACATTTCAATTCAATGTTCAACAAACAACCAATCTAATGGCATATCATTTCAAGGTTAACATACTATCAATAGTAATCATATAATTACTGATTGAAATCAAACTGACACAACCAAATCAAACTGTGAGTTTCAAATCCACTCACCTGATTGTCTTGTTTCACTTACTCAGCTGTCTTATCTCGCTGAGCTCTTTGATTATCTGAGAATCAACAATCAGTTAAAAGTTAGATATCAAGATCATTAACACTTGACTTGCATCAATCTAGATCATTAGGAACTTAACACAATTACATTTCACATTACAAGTTCCTAATTATATATTAATATTCATCATATAACAATTATCATGTATTATTATATCACAAATACATATTACATATCAACTAGCAAGTTAAAACAAGTCTTGAAAGTTAAATAAAACATATGCTGGAAATCCACCCAAGCCGCCGGCTTCATAAGGAAGCCGCCGGCTTCCAGCCACCCCTGCAACATTCAAACTTGTACCCGAGGTCAGAATTTGAATCAGTTTGGCCGAAGCCGCCGGCTTCAATGGGAATCCGCCGGCTTCTAAGGGAAGCCGCCGGCTTCATCTGGCGAACAGAGGATACCCAGGCCGATCATGGCATAAACCCAGCAAGTTTAAATCACAAACAATAAACCACAGATACAGTTCCAGCAACATTTATTAACTCATATTACATCATTTAGGTACACTATATCATATCATAACATCAAAATCACCAATTCATTCAAAGATTACACTTGATCATAATCATAAATTAAAACATGAAATTTAACTTACAATCAATGAATTTCAACTAGGTGAAGATGATGATTATAGTAACAATCGATCACAGCTTCAAAATCACTTAGTTTCAATCTTGGTTTGCAAGGGTTTTGAAGGTTTTTAGTTTTAGGATTTATGGTTTCTAAATAAGGAAAGTGAAGAACTTTCCTAAAAGGGAAATATTTAAGGCGGTTGAGTTTTTACACCGACCCGCATCAACTTAAAACTAATCCCCTTTCAATCTATTGTCTGGAACCTAAAAACCATTTGCGAGAAACTTATTTTATTGCACCGTCAACTATAGTAAATTAAAACAAACAATAATTTACTAAATACAATAAGTCCTAAGGCTTATATAACTAAGTTTCGCAATTAAACACATTTTATCAAATAATTTCTAATATAATTAAATACATCAATTTAAAATTAGAAATTACCGGACCAGAAGAGAGGATGTTACATTTAGCTTATCCTAGAATCACTGAGATTATGAACAACTTTATTTAGAACGGAGAGTTGGTAGCTGTTTCAGCTTTTGTCGGATTTTCCATGAAGAGCTATGCTTTGAAACTTTCAGCTTTATTTGCGGAGCTATTTTCTTTTTTTTTCTTTCCTTTTTCTTTTCTTTTTCTTCTTTTTTCTTTTCTTTTTCTTTTCTTCACAATTTCTTTGTCAGGGAATTTCCAAGGAATTTTTTTATTTTGAATCCTTTAGAAATATTTTCCTCTATCTTGATCATTTTGATTCTTTTCCAGGTGCTAATTTTTCCCGCACCATCGTCCTTCCAGTTCTCTTATGTGCTAATTTTCCCGCACCATTTGTTGAGAAGCTTGATTTTGGAGAATGCGAATGAGTAGGATATTTGAAACAGATATTCTAAAAGGGTGTTCTTCATAACCTCAGAAATTCCAAGATAAGTTTGGGGGTAATTTTGGGAAGTGGGTGAAAATTAGGGTTTCGAAGAAATGAAAGGTTTAGGCTCAACAGGGTATACTAGGTGGATCGGAAAGGGTTTTGGGCTTGAAAAGATATGTAAGAAATGGGTTAAGTCCTAAGGAATGTCAAGGTCATTTAATTGCACCTATACCGCGTACGGTACACACCAATATGGTCTCGAAGCGTATGTCAAGAGCAAGTTCTAATTCAGAGATACAGACATCGGCACACACACAAGAAATGAAGGTGAAGCATTAAAGATGAATGCTTTTGGGCTCAAGATACCTCACTGCAAAGGGTTGTATGTGTCTAGTCATGCTCCTTTGATTATCACTTCTTGCTTAAGCAATTTCTACCTTATTTCCTTTAGGCTTTTAGAAATATCATACTTATATTTTGAAAATGGTTTCTCTCAGTAGTATCTGAGACTCAAAAACTGAGTTAGACTCATTAATTTTGAAAAAAAAATTGACCTTATTTTTTGAAAAAATTTTGAGGGAAAGATTGCTTATTGGACATAAAAATCACCATTTAAGGTATTCTATACCTGCCATCCCACACTTAGAGGAACATTGTCCCTAATGTTCTCTGGAGTAGAGATTTTACTAGTAAAATCCCACGCTTAGAGTTTGAACATATAAGTAGATGTTTCTCAAGTGTTCAATTTGGGCTGGAATCCCACACTTAGTGATAAGTTTAGGATGAGGCACAGAAATTAAACGCACTAACATAGGCATAATAAACATAATTGAAACGGGGAGAAAGGAACAGAGAGACTCCCCATTTGTATTTACTGGAATAGACCAGGTTTGTGCAGGAGTGGTGCTAGTGAATTGCTGGATTTTAAGGACCAGGCTCATTTAAGATCATCCATTCCACACAAAGCTGAATTCTGCAATAAACAACAACACACATATCACAGTATCTCATCTAGGTAGCAGGTCTAAAGCGTAAGTACAGAGTCATAATACAGAAAGTAAATACTAAAGATAAAATCTAAAAGTCATCAAGCAGGTCATCAGTGTCAGGATCAAACTCCTCCACAGCATCCCTATCAAAGATGGAAGTCGGAGATGGGAAGGAGAAATCCATAGTAGCCACGGTCTGACTCACAATCTCGTTAGTGGAAGTGTGGGTGACAGAAGTGTGAGCATCAAAAACAGCCAGAAGCTTCTCTGTGAGGCGGCGGTCTGGTGATGCGAATCCTGTGGGCAATGCTGGATCAGGATCAACAGCTGCAGCAGTGGGGCCAATGGAAGGTCCAGCAGTAGAGAGAATAGATGGATCAGCAGGAGGACAGAAGAACCATGGAAGGCTAGATGATCATGGATCCGGGCCAAGCTTGTAGGGAATGGCATCAGGTCTCGGAATCTCGAGCTGCTCACAGATAGAGGACATGATGTCATGCTGGATGGAGAGTGTCCGGAAGAGGGCCCACGAAGCAACTGGGTCAGCCGTTGTGATACCGTACTCGAAAGTAGGTACGGGGGCTGGCAAAGGTGATGAGGGCCTCTCATCGGGCAACTCCTCGTGAGTGATTGGGACATCAGTCAGGTCCTCCTCAGTGATGGTCAGCATAGCCGCTCTCTGTGCTCTGCCTCTACGAGGTCTGTGTCGTCTACGTGGTCTCGCAGCTATATGATCAGTGTCTGTCAACAGCGTCCATCCTTAAACAAGATAAAATAAACAGGTAATGCTAACAGTGATAGTTAATGAACAACACTTATCTCAGATTTTGCAATTCGAAGTCAGATAAGTGGCAATCCTGCAATTTTATTAGTTCAGAGACAACCATACTTAATAAAAATAAACTAAGAAATAAAATGACAGAAGTAAAGATAGGCTTGGGGTGCCTCCCAAGAGCGCTTGTTTTACGAGTCTCTAGCTTGACTCTTTGTACCTTTCTGTCGACTTACGGTGGTTCAAAGATAAAGACATCTTCCCTGATGGGAAAGTCTTCAAAGTAATGCTTTAAGCGATGACCATTAACCTTAAAATTACCTTCTGGTGCCTCAAGTTCGACTGCACCGTAAGGAAATACCTTTGCTACTATGAATGGTCCGCTCCACCTGATCCTAAACTTGCCAGAGAATTTCTTGAATCGCGAGTTGAAAAGCAGCACTTTATCTCCTGTTTTGAATCTTGAGGGCCTCAGCTTAACATCGTGAATTCTCTTAGTTCGTTCCTTGAAGCTTAACGAACTGTCATATGCCTGATCCCTTAGTTCGGTTAACTCATTCAACTGAATTTGTCTATTTGCTCCAGCTGTAGAAATATCTAAGTTGCAGTTCTTCAAAGCCCAGTATGCTTTATATTCCAGCTCAATTGGTAAGTGACATGCTTTGCCATAAACTAGACGATACGGTGTGGTTCCTAATGGTGTTTTATAGGTGGTTCTGAATGCCCACAATGCATCGTCTAATTTTTCAGCCCATTTGTACCCATGATTACCAACAGTTCTTTCCAAGATTCTTTTCAAAGCTCGATATGTTGCCTCAGCTTGCCCATTTGTCTGGGGGTGATAAGCTGTTGATGTCTTGTGAGTGACACCATACTGTTGCAGAACTTTCATGAATTGAACGTTGCAAAAGTGTGTACCACGATCACTGATTATTGCTTTTGGAGTTCCAAATCGACTAAATAGCTTTTTGAGAAATTTGGTTACCACTTTGGCGTCATTTGTTGGGAGAGCTTGGGCCTCGGCCCACCTGGAGATGTAGTCGACTGCAACCAAGATGTACTATTTACCGTTAGATTTAGGGAACGGTCCCATGAAATCTAATCCCCAGATATCGAAGATTTCCACGGCTTGGATGTTTGTGAGTGGCATTTCATTCCGGGCTGTTATATTGCCTTGTCTTTGGCAGATATCGCAGCGTCTCACCAGATCGTACGCATCTCGAAATATGGTTGGCCAGAAAAAACCGGCATCGTACACTTTTCTTGCGGTCATGTTGGTACCGTGATGTCCTCCGGTAGGTCCATGGTGGCTTTGGTGTAAGATATGTTCTGCCTCTTTCCCATCAACGCATCTTCTAATGATTTGATCAAGGCAAACCTTAAAGAGGAAAGGGTTGTCCCAATAGTAATATTTTATATCGTGGAAGAATTTTTGTCTTCGAGAGGTTGGCATTCCTTTAGGTACGACTTTTCCCACCAAATAATTGGCATAGACAGCATACAAGGGATCATTTGTAGATCGTGACCCTTGATAGTACTTACCAACATGCATGAGCTATTCTTCTGGAAACTGGTCTTGAATGTCTTTTTCGTGCAACTTATCCATTGAAGGATTCTCTAATCGGCTGAGATGGTCCGCCGCGACGTTTTCTGCTCCTTTTTTGTCTTTGATCTCGATGTCGAATTCTTGAAGGAGTAGAATCCATCGTAGAAGGCGAGGTTTAGCATCTTGCTTCTTAAAAAGATATTTCAGAGCTGAGTGATCTGTATAGACAATAGTTTTTGACAAGATTAGATAAGAACGAAATTTATCAAAAGCAAATACTACCGCTAGCAGCTCTTTTTCTGTAGTTGTATAATTCTCTTGGGCGTCAGTGAGCGTTTTGCTGGCATAGTATATTGGTTGAAACTGTTTCTCCTTCCGCTGTCCCAGAACTGCTCCGACTGCGAAATCACTAGCGTCGCACATGATTTCAAATGGGAGACTCCAGTCTGGAGCAACCATGATCGGTGCATGAACAAGCAGATCTTTCAGATGATCGAAGGCCTTGAGACATTCATCTGTAAAGACAAACGGAGTATCCTTTTCGAGGAGATGAGTCATAGGTCGGGAAATCTTAGAGAAATCTTTGATAAAGCGACGGTAGAACCCGGCGTGTCCTAGAAAACTGCGGATGGCTTTAACAGAGGTGGGTGGTGGAAGTTTTGAGATGGTCTCGACTTTTGCTTTGTCAACTTCAATTCCAGCTTTGGATATACGGTGTCCTAAAACTATGCCTTCTTTTACCATGAAATGGTATTTTTCCCAATTCAGAACTAGGTTCGATTCTTCACATCGGGTGAGCATTTTGTTCAAGTTAAAAAGACAAGTGGTGAACGAATCTCCGAAAACCGAAAAATCATCCATGAACATTTCCATGCATTGTTCAATCATGTCGTGGAAGATTGCTACCATGCATCTTTGAAATGTCGCCGGTGCGTTACATAAGCCAAACGGCATACGTCGGTAGGCAAAGGTTCCGTATGGACAAGTGAACGTCGTCTTTTCTTGGTCCTTTGGATCGAGAGGTATCTGAAAATAGCAGGAGAAACCGTCGAGGAAGCAATAGAATTCGTTTCCTGACAATCTTTCAAGCATCTGATCAATGAACGGTAGAGGGAAGTGATCTTTGCGTGTAGCTTCATTTAGTTTCCGATAGTCGATACATACCCTCCAACCGGTGACGGTTCGTGTTGGAATCAACTCGTTGTCTTCGTTAGCGATGACCGTCATGCCTCCTTTCTTTGGGACGACTTGAACTGGACTGACCCATGGGGAATCTGAAATAGGGTAAATTAAACCAGCATCCAAGAGTTTGATAACCTCCTTTTTCACCACGTCTTGAATCTTCGGGTTAACTCTCCTTTGCCTTTGAATGGAAGGCCTGAAGTCATTTTCCATTAAGATCTTGTGAGTGCAGTAATTTGGGCTGATCCCCTGTATGTCAGAGATTTTCCATGCAATCGCTTTCTTATGTGACTTTAGAACCTTAATGAGTAGTGCTTTCTCTTCAGGCTTCAGATCTTTGGATATGATAACTGGTAAGTGTGAAGTTCCTTCGAGAAAAGGATATTCAAGGTGTGAGGGAAGTTCCTTTAGCTCCAATTCGGGTGGTTCTTCAGTGGAAGGCTTCATCCTGGCAATCTCGTCTCTCTTAAGATCATCGTATGTTGTCTGATAATCTGACTCAACTGCAGGTGCCTCTGGAATGTTGGCTGATGCTATTTCAACCCATTCTGTATTGTTGTAAAGCTCATCTTTTCTCAGCTCATATTTTACTTGGGAAGATTGAGAGATTGCATTATCTTCAGTGATTATTTCCTTGTTGTCCTTTGTGAATGCAAATCTCTGAAACTGAGCTGAAGAAGATGTGGTAAAAGTAATCTCTGGTTTCAAGTTTTCACAACTTTCAGAAAGTTGCGGATTGGATGGTTTAAGCATTGACTCCATTTCCTTGAGAGTATTCAGAATTTCTTCTTTTGAGATAGATGAATCAGGAATTTCAGAATTAGAGTTTCTTCTCAAGAGAGTGACCGGAGTGCCTTGCCCAAGTGGTACAGCAGTGATAAATCTGTTGGGCTGTAAGTTGAAATTCTTTAAAGGTAATAGCACTTCCTTTGATGCAATGGATGGATCCGAGATAGCTGAGCATAGACCCGCACCTTCTTCACAGATTTTCCTTGTTGTGATGACAGTGTTTGGAAGGAGATTAATGCTGCTTACTACGAGGATTTCTTCCAAGTGTTCTTCAATTATTTCCTGCATAGAATCTACAAGACCAAGGTCTTCTCCCATAGGAAGTTTCATTAGTTTATCGACATTGAAGGTGACTTCCTCAGTTCCCACTCTAAGTTTTAAAGATTTTTCATTCACGTCAATGACGGCCTTGGCAGTATTTAGGAAAGGTCTACCAAGGATGAGTGGTACCTGAGTGTCTTCCTCAATATCCATAATAACAAAATCAACAGGAAAGACGAATTTATCAACACGCACCATAATATCTTCAGCAATTCCTCGAGGGAGTTTAACTGATCTATCAGCTAATTGGATGGTCATACGGGTTGGTAAAAGTTCGCTTAATCCTAGTTTCCTATAAAGCGAGTATGGCATAAGGTTTACACTAGCTCCTAAGTCAGCTAAGGCGTTACTTATTTGAACATCCTGAAGGTAACAAGGAATAGTGAAACGGCCAGTGTCTCCTAACTTTGGGGGCAGTCCTTGTTGCATAATTAAAGAGCATTCTGCGTCTAAGGGTCAGTTAACTATTTGTCTGAGCTTTTCTTTGTTGGATATAAGTTCTTTAAAGAATTTGGCACAACTAGGCATTTCAACTAAAGCATCTAATAATCGAACGTTTAAGTGTAGGCTTTTGAACATCTCTAGATATTTTCCAAACTGGGCTTCTTGTTTCTCTTTCTTAAGCCTACCAGGGAAAGGTATACGTGTTGGTTTAACTACTTCTGGGGCTTTGGAAGATTCTGGTTCAGGAGAGGCGACAGGAGTGTCAACAGGTACTGAATCAGTGGGTAGAGAAGAACTAGAAGGTTCGTCTGAAGGAATATCTATCGATTTCTCATTCTTAGTCTCTTTTCCGCCTCTAGTGACTACAAGGATATCATCATAATCATAAGATGAATGATGAATAGCTTTGCTAATCGCTTCTTCTCTTTGCTTCTCCTCAACTTTTAAAAATAATCTTTTAACATTATCCTCCATGTTTTTAATTAAATCGTTTGAAATTCTGAGCAAATAATCAATTTGGTTTTGAAAATCAACAATTTGTTTGTTTTTATTATTTGGTTCAACCATGAAGTTATTGAAAATCGTATTGTTTAGACGAGAAGACAATTGAGAAGAAGTAGAGGGTGTAGAGGGAACTAACAAATGAGAGATAGGTTGCTTGGATAACCGCTGAGTGAAAGGTTTTAAATGAATGATTTGATCAGTGGCTCCAGATGTGTCGAGAACATCTTCCTTGGGCTTCGAGCGTGAGAAGCGCCGTTGAGGTTGCTTCTTAGGTTTGGAAGAGTCTTGCATATCCTTAACAACTTTAGAGATGGATTCGAGTTGAGTTCTTAAGGTGTCGAATGCTTGAGTAGAAGTGTCTTTGTCTTCTGAGGTTGATTCATCAAACTCCACGTCATGTTGGTGCATCGTTATCGTCTCAATCAACTTCCAGGCTTCTTCTGACGTATGTAGCATGAAATTTCCGGATGAAGCAGCATCGAGGGTTTGTTGGTTATGAGGATTCAGACTGTTGTAGAATGTGCAGACCAGATTCGTTTCAGCCAACTGATGATTCGGACATCTTCCAAGCAGATTCTTAAAGCGTTCCCAAGCTGAGCTTAATGATTCAGTAGTTCCTTGACGAAAGTTAATGATTTCATTTTTTAGCTTGGTTTGTAGGGACGGAGGGAAAAACTTAGCTAAGAACTTAGTAGCCATCTCCTCCCATGTATGAATCGAATTGGGTTCGAGTTCATAAAACCATGTCTGAGCTCGGAAAGCTAAAGAATAAGGAAACAGGTGAAGTCGGGTGACTTTGACACTGGATCCGGTTTGTTCGAAAGAGTCGGAAAGGTTGATGAACTTGTTAAGATGGGCGTTTGGATTTTCAACCGAAAGACCATGAAATTGACACTGAGATTTAAGTAATTTAATGAAGTGTGGTCTGATTTCAATGGTTTCTTCGGTTGGTGATACGATTGGTCCTCCTCGTCCCTCTAGCAGTGGTTGGGTTGATGAGGCGAGAGTGATACGATTCGCCATAACTTGTTTTTAGAAGAAAATAGGGTTTTGGAAGGATAGGTTTAACTAAGGACGGGAAATTAAAAACTAACTAACCTAGGGATAAAAACTGTAACTTCCGGATGATATTGATCTTCCGTAAGGATCGCTAAATAACTAAGATAACAAAATTCCTAAAATCGGTCGTTGTAGTCCCCGGCAGCGGCGCCAAAAAGCTTGTCGTGCTTCCAGTGGTCGGACGAATTTTAATCCGGTCGTTGAACCAACCAACCAGGATGCGCGGACAGGGTTTTAAATTTATAGAGCAGGGGAATCCTAAGTTGTATACTACTGACAGACCTAAAAGGGCAGCAAGTGGTATGTATGACTCAGGTGTCGTTCTTCAAACTACAACGGGCATGGGAGTCTATGAAGTTTTATTATCTTTGGAGATTCAGCTAGGGTTTTTAAAAGTTTTTGGATAGGTTTGGTTTTTATAACTAAATACTAATTTAAATAAAGAAAATAAAACAAAAGAGGTTTGTACGGAGACTCGGTCAACAGAGGATAAGCGAGTGTTTACTATGATTTCGTTAAATGTTATTGATGAATAGTCAAGGGTAAGGCTACTAGATGTGATGACTAATCCGGAGAGGATATAAACATAATTAATGCAAAGTATTGTACCTACGACCGTTCCGCAGCTTCCATACGTTTGTACTCCACCAATTGGTGTTTCCAGCACTATACCGAGTAATAGGGCGTTTTAAGGTTTTTCCGTTACATTAATTAGGGTTCCACATTACTCTCGCAGATTTCCTATATCCTAATGAGCTACAACTACGAGCCTATTAAGTATCTAACGTAGAGTTGTCCGCAATCAGATAAATAACATGTCACGTGGATAGCAGTTATAGAAGTCAGATACACCGGAAGTTCTCCCAAATATACAAAACAAACTTAACCGACGACTATCCTCGAATCCTGGTCCCCAGTCACAGTCATCAAAGACGTCTGTATCGTAGCGTGAATTGTTGATTGAACAAGAACACGAACGGGGGTAATCCCGCGGACCAAGTTGGGATAATCGGGCTAACGATCAGTTAAATTGTTCAGCATTACAGATATAAATCATCACAACTATTCCATGCATGTTGATCTACTGTGTAAACCAATATTCTGTGTCTGAAAACCTAATTATACAGTTACTGATATGAACCAGGAGGATAACTCTAGCATGCATCATTCCTAAGGCAACAATCAAACAAGAACATGCAATAGGGTGACACATAACAGAACACCATAAACCTAAGCATAGCAGATAACCAATAATCAGATCATAGATATCCCGAAAGTTCTCTCAAAGATATATAACAGATAAACATGAATCTAACCTATCTCTAATCCTACGCTCCGTGTCTCTTATGATTTGTTTCAACCTAGAGAACACAGCCATACCAAGTTCATTGATCATCAAGTATAGAATAGGTAGAGAACGTACCACTAGTAATTGGCCAAGTTCTAGCAGGAAGCTTCTAACCACAGCATAAGTTGGATAGATAAACATTCGAGATTCAGTTTATTAGTTCATACACAGTTTAAAGTAACACGGGCAGAGTAACAGCATGGCATAAACATATTGACCATTCTAACATAACTACATCATAGTAAACACAAAAAAATGTCTAGCCTAACATTATATATCTAGCATACAATCCTAAACAAGCATAAACAAAGCAACACATGTTTAAAACTGGAAAGTAAGAGATATATAAATAGAATCTGATACGAATTTATTACAGACAGATCTTCGCGAATACAATGTCTTGGAGTGACTCCGTACAAAAGCTAAAAGCTACCTCTACCTAACTATCTCTCTAACTAGCCCAATTCTAGAGAGAGAAAATCTTCTAGAGAGAGACACTAGAGAGAGAGTGATGTGTGTGAGAGAGAAAGTGTAGGGAGAGAATGAAAATGAGAGAAATGGTATGTTTGAGGTTGGAGGTGTATCCACTATTTATAGGCAAACCATCAAATCGCGCGTACAACTCACGAAGCAGCACGTACAAGCAAACGAAGCAGCATACGGGGGTGCAGGGGCCGTATACAGCCTTGTAAGGGTCGTATACGGTGTAGTGAGGGCCGTATACGGTCTCACAAGGGCCGTATACGGTGTGTGGGGCCGTATACGGGCTCTGTCTGATTTCGTTCGTTGCTTAAAACGTCCGTATCTCCTTCGTTATGCGTCCGTTTGACTCGATTCTTTCGCCTGTGGTTTCGTAATTCCGTTACGCTTCTAATGATGCCAATCTCATAGAGATTGGATGTGTAGAGCTTAGGCGTAGCCGAAATGACTTTTAATGGCTCTGAAAGCGTAGTGGTTTCTCCGTCCTTTGGCCGTTTCACTTGATTCCAGATTTTTCCGTCTCAATTTTACCTATTCAACAGATGGTAGAAGTTAGGAGGTGTGTCTTGACAGGAAAATGAGATCGAAAGAATCGGCCTGTATTAAAATGCTGTGTTTTGTGCGATTTCAGAGTGTTTTCAGTGATTTTTACCACAACGTCAAATTTTGAACCACTTTAGTGAATTTTAATAAATAATCAATGTTTTGGAATATTTTTACTAAAGAAAGGTCCAAAATGTGAGGAATAAAGCTTCTAAAAACATGACTTTTTACGTCACATCATTATCATATCCTCTTTTAGATAGATAGATAGATAGATAGATAGATAGATAGATAGATAGATAGATAGATGTGACACCATTAAAATAAAGAGAGAGAATATGTGAACCAATATGATGAAGACAAATCATTGTGTAAATATTTTTAGTATGCATTTGTTTGTAAGCATATCATTGCTCAGAAGTAGAAATGATTTGATTACAAAAATTTGAATATAAAATGATGTGATACCGTTAAAATAAAGAGAAAAAAATAGGAGAGAGAATATCTGAATCAATATGATAAGAACAAATAATTGTGCAAATATTTTTTGGGTTAAGATTGTCATCTCCACTCAAATTCATTAGCAAAAACTAGGATGTAAGAAAATACAAGAACCAATTTCCAATCTTTCTGAAGCTACAAAAGATGGTAAATGCCATTGATGACTACAAAAGTACAAAGCAGTGGAGATTGCAAAAAAATGTTTAGTAGTCTATTCATATGATATGATCTATAGCTAGGTATAATCAAACTTTCAACAAAACTGAGATGTGATGAGCATCTAACCATTAAGAAAGAAAAAAAAAACAAACCTAAAAGGAACGAAGCGTGGGCGGTAGAAAACTAGTTTACCTCAACTTCCATTCGATTTCATATTCATCTACTGAATCAGATTCATCAACTAGCGGCTTCTTATCCTTCATCTTCCCCTTTGCACATGAATCAGATTCATCAACTAGCAGCTTCTTATCCTTCATCTCCAACTCGTGAGAGAATTTACATCTATCTCCCTTTGCACACTTCCACTTCTTATAATATTTGCATAGTGGAACCACCCCTGTAAAAAACCGAAATCGTAAATACCAATAGTTATAAATCGCAACAAAATAAAGACTTACATTAACATAATTACATATCTCGCGTTTGCTTTGATATTTTTTCCCGCTAGATGTTTCAAACTGCATTGTATTAACTGCACGTTTGCTTTGACCTTTTTTCCCGGTAGATGTTTCTGCATCATCCTTTTTACTTCTTAAATGCATTGTAATAACTACGCTCTTAGCCCAAGGAACAAGTTTAAGAGTGAAGCCCACTTCATCTTTACCAACAAACATGTGTGAGTTACTCGGGATCGGTGGTCCCACCAATCGAGCGTTTGTTGGATCTGTTAGGTCTACATCTTGTTGGGCTCTATCAGATGCCTTGCGCCAACATATCACAAGAAGGGACATCCAATCATGAACTTCAGCTTCACAGAAAGGAATTTCCATCCACTGCTTCACATACGTGTAAATCCAATTAAAACGAACACTCTCGCATATCATGAATACAAGGGTTGCCGTGCTTTTTAAGAAGAAGGGTAAGCTTCCAACGGGCACATTTTCTTCCCCACCCTCTACCATGTCGCCATAACCCTCGCCGAACCCCAAAGGCTGGGAGGAAGAAAACACCTAACTCGTATAGATATTGGTTAACATATTCTATCTCCTCTTTCTCTCTCTATATGTTAATGGTGCCACATCATTTTGTATCATGTAATCAAATCATTTCTCATTGAACCATAAAAATGCACACTAATCCGTCGTTCCACCGTTAACCACAATGAGTCAATCACCATCACAATCACCATAAGCGTCTAGAAAACATAAAGATCATGTTCGTGCTAGAAAGGATACTGGTAAAAGTTTGATTATGTATACGTTTAAAATTGATTTCAGGCTAAAGAGGACTTCGAGCGCAAAATAACTCTAATTCGAAGGAATTTGGAAGGAATCGTAATGAAGATGATCACTTTATAGTAAAAGTCAAGATTGATGATGATGGTGAGATTCAAATTTGCATTAACATGCTTTCCGTATATCGTACTGCGTTTGGAGTACATGGACGAATTTGGGAAGTATGTAAAACGAGTTAGGCGTTCTCTTCCTCCCAGCCTTTGGGGTTCGGCGAGGGTTATGGCGACATGGTAGAGGGTGGGGCAGAAAATGTTCCCCTTGGAAGCTTACCCTTGTTCTTAGCAGTAGTGCAATTGGTAAAACGTTACCGTTCACATTTAGAGTTAAGTGACCAGAAGTTGATGGCCAAAAAAGCACGGCAAGCCTTGTATACATGATATGCGAGAGTGTCCATTTCAATTGGATTTATGCGTATATGAAGAAGCGGATGGAAATTCCTTTCTGTGAAGCTGAAGTTCATGATTAGATGTCCCTTCTTGTGATATGTTGGCGCAAGGCATCTGATAGAGCCCAACAAGATGTAGACCTAACAGATCCAACAAACGCTCGATTGATGGGACCACCGATCCCGAGTAACTCACACATGTTTGTTGGTAAAGATGAAGTGGGCTTCACTCTTAAACTTGTTCCTTGGGCTAAGAGCGCAGTTATTACAATGCATTTAAGAAGTAAAAAGGATGATGCAGAAACATCTACCGGGAAAAAAGGTCAAAGCAAACGTGCAGTTAATACAATGCAGTTTGAAACATCTAGCGGGAAAAAATATCAAAGCAAACGCGAGATATGTAATTATGTTAATGTAAGTCTTTATTTTGTTACGATTTATAACTATTGGTATTTACGATTTCGGTTTTTTACAGGGGTGGTTCCACTATGCAAATATTATAAGAAGGGGAGGTGTGCAAAGGGAGATAGATGTAAATTGCCTCACGAGTTGGAGATGAAGGATAAGAAGCCGCTAGTTAATGAATCTGATTCATGTGCAAAGGGGAAGATGAAGGATAAGAAGCCGCTAGTTAATGAATCTGATTTAGTAGATGAATCTGAAATCGAATGAAAATGGTTTGATTACAAAAATTTGGATACAAAATGATGTGACACCATTAAAATAGAGAGAGAGATTAAGAGGAGAGAATATGTGAACCAATATGAAGATGACAAATCATTGTGTAAATATTTTTTGTATGCATTTGTTTGTAAGCATATTATTGCTCATACAGAAGAGTCTCTTTTTATTAGTGTTTTGAAAATTGGACCGGACGTTCGGAAAGCTTGAACCAGGAACCGACCGGCCCGATTTGACCGATTGAATGTTAAAAACCGCTAAAAACCGTGAACTGAAAAAATAATCAGTTCAGTGTCCGGTCCGGTTTTCAAAACATTGCATTTATTTTGTTTGGAAAATACTAAACTTACAATGTTCTTACTTCTTACATAAGGAATTGAACAAAATGAGGTGACAAAATGTATGGAACAATCACATGAAATTTTATATTATCTCACTTGTTTCTCTCACATCTTTTGATTGGTCCGTCTCATTTTGTAAACTTTTTAGTAAATGTAGTATTTCTCTTTCGTTTATACATTTATTATTATTATTATTATTATTATTATTATTATTATTATTATTATTTTATTTTATTTTATTTTTTTAAGAATCTTCGCTAAATGTAGCTTTTAAGGATTATGATTAGAGTCTAAACTTTCATGTAAAAATTGTTAAACAAACAATATAGTCGATTATTAACCATCAATGATAAGGAAGAATCTCTAAAAAATAGGATATTTTTTTAACGTAATTGTTAGAGAAACATTTAAAAAATCAAAAAAATATGAGGCTCACTCAAATTTATAAGAAAAACATATTGACAATAATATAATTTGGCATCAAACTTTACACAACAAAATCATGTTGAACTTTTCTTTTCTCTAAATTGTCACTCCTAATATTGATTAATCAACATCATTGTGTCAAATTCCTTTTGTAAATTTGAGTAAGCTTATCATATTTGAAAAAAAATGATTTTTGACCATATTAATCTTTGCAACTATAATTAGCAAAAATTTAGTAACGGGATTACTTAAATATGCATGAATTTTTCATTTCTTTATACTAACTAGAAATACAAAAATTATTCACAAGATTTACAGAGTTCTTTTCTATATTTAGCCATATTTGTATGAAGTATAATTTAAAAATCATAATTGGATGAAAAGAAAAAAAAAAGGGAATGGGCGACATTAATGTAAGATAAGGAAAAAAACGCCAACTTTCCAACTAAAAAGGAAAAATACAATTTGCCTTTCTCTCAAGAATGCCAAGTAGCAAATGGGTACCCCACACATGAATCGCTTTCCAAACGCGCAGGTCTTATTTACCCTTCATTCGCAACAACTAAAAATAATAATCATATAATAATAATAATCCCTCTTAGATAAAGTTCAAATTAAAATAAATTTAATAGACAAATGACTCAACCAAAATGATATATTTGTTAAGTATTCAATATTGGCTTAATTCTTGGACATCTTTGTCAGTCCTAGTCAAATAAATAATTTAATTAAGGATTTTTATAACCACTTCCTTTAGAGGAATGACTAAAGTTAATTTAATAACGTTTTATTATTAAGTATATGGAAAAGACATTTTAATTATGCCCTAAGGGCATAGATTAACTATATATGTACATTAATGTTTGAGATCAATATGACATTGTAATTGAATATTTACATGAAAGTTTTGAAGTTTATAAATCAAAATCCTTTCAAGTAAACAAACATATTTATTGCTTACTGTTTGATGTTCGTTTCGAAGTATTAAATGACTAGTTTGCATAAAGACGTGAACATTTTATTGGATCCATAACATGGAGTAATAGATATATAAACAATAATTTGTTATTTTTATAAATTAATTAATCTCTACATTTTTATATAATGTTTAGATTGGGGATCATAGGGGAAGGGGTCATATGAGGAGAAGGAGAAGAAGTTTTATTTGTAGCCACTAGATCATCTTTTGGGTTGGATCAATGGTTAAAAGGGGTGGCAATTTTGTAATTACTTTAAAAAATAAGGGTATTAGTTAACAAAAAAAAAACATAACATTAATTTTCACTCCACACCCCTTCCACTATTTAGACTTTTACATGTTAACCCTTCCACTTTATTTTCTTCCCCCTCCTACCTTCTTCTTCCTCCAACCCCACCTACCACCACCCCACCACCCCCACCACTTGCTGCCACCATCTAACTGCCGTCGGCCGCCGTCAGCCGCTGCCGGATTCCGGCCGCCGAACAAAAAAATTTCAAATTTTTTTTTTCAAATTTTTTTTTTTCAAAAAAAAAATTTTTTTCAAAATTTTTTTTTTTTTCAAAAATTTTTTTTTCAAAAATTTTTTTTTTCAAAAAAATTTTTTTAATTTTTTTTTCAAAATTTTTTTCCCATAAATTTTTTATTAGATATAGTATTCCTTTTCCTACTGCATTTTTTAAAAAACTATACGTTTTTTCCACTGCATTTTGTATATTATTGTTAATTAACTAAAACTTGTATATATTTTACCGCATCTTCTATACCCAACGTCAACAAAATACCGTACAAATGGATAATATATATAATCTAAAATGCAGTAAAAAGAGAACAATATGTCCTAAATGATGTATATGCAAAATGCAATAAAAACAACAATATGTATTATACTTTAATACAAAATGCAATACAAATAGATAATATGTAAAATACAAAATGCAGTACAAATCGATAATATGTAAAATACAAAATGCAGTGAATAACAAACAATATATAATGAATGAAATATATGAAAAATGCAGCAAAAATAAAAAAATGCAGTGAAAATAACAAAATGCAGTACAAATAGATTATGTATAATATAAAATGCAGTGAAAATAACAAAATGCAGTAAAAAAATAAAATGCGGTACAAATAGATTATATATAATATAAAATGCAGTAAAACGAACAATGTGTACTAAATAAATATATGCAAAGTACAGTAAAAACAGTAGTATGTATTATACTTTCATACAAAATGCAGTAAAAATGGATCATATGTATAATATAAAATGCAGTAAAAAATAAACAATATGTAATATATGAAATATATGGAAAATGCAGTGAATAATAATAAAATACAGTGTAATTTTAACAAAATGCAGTAAAAAATATATTATGTATAACTTAAAATGCAGTAAAAAACAAACAATATATATAAGATTGAGGTGTATAAATAAAATGCAGTAAAAACGAACAATATCTACTAAACATATATACAAAATGCAATAAAAATAATAAAATGCAGTACAAAGTGATAATATGTAAAAAAAATTGGAAAAAAAATTATGAAACAAAAATTTTATTTTTAAAAAAAAAAAAATTAAAAAAAAAATTGAAATTTTTTTTTTCCGACGACCGGTGGCGGGTGGCGGCGGCGGCGGCGGGTGGCAGCAGCTAGTGGTGGTGGGTGGTGGAGGGGAGGGGTGGGTAGGAAGAAAGTAAGAGGGAGTAGTGTACACTATTAAAAAGGTGGAGGGGGTAAAAATGAAAATTTGAAAATTCTTCTCCTCCTTCTCCTCAAATAATACCTTCTCCTCTGAACCTTACCCTAATGTTTAACCATTTTCCTCGTAATCTTATAATTAAGTCTAATGAGTGGAAATGACATAAATATCCCTGTTTACAAATCAAATAGATTAATCTACCTTTAGTTAAGCTCACAAATAAATAAGAATAATTTAGAAATAACCCAATGTTATCCTAATCATTCGTTTATTGCCTTCATTCCTAACAAAATAATGAAATATTGTCCTGATCATCAATTTTTACAAAGCTACCCCTTTTATAATTTTGGCTATTATATTAAAAATATGTGGATGTGTTTACATTAATAATTATTTGGTGATGGGTTGATGGCCGATCCTTGCGTCATTTTTTTAACCATCATCAGTATCGACATCTCATGTCGGTATCATTATTGTCCCGTGATATTGTACGAGTCACTGCTAGTTAAGATTAAAATGTTACTCCGTATTATGATAAGCATGGTACATAAAAATGCAACTACTATTAATGTACTCATTCCCTTCTAAAATAAGTGTCCACTTCTTTATCTTAGTTTGTTCCAATATAAGTGTCCATTTCCAAAATTAATATACAAACTTTACCAATTTCTCCGCAACTTACTTTTACACAAAACTTATTCATATAAAACTGTTAAAAAAAAACGGTAAAACTGTCATTTTTCTCTTACACAATGTGTTAATTATGTTTATTTTTTTAACTTTGTATAATATGATTATAGACACACTATAAAAAAATATCATTTTACTACACTTTTTTCTCTAAGCTTTTAGAAAGTGTGTAAATTTTTTTGAGAATAATAAGATTTTTCACACGTATATATGTAATAAATAAAAGTTCCCACTTATAAGTGTGGAGAAATTACAACTTTTCAACACTTAAAAGTGGGAAAAAATTTTTGTAACAAATTATTTTCCCACACAAGAGAAAGTGTAGATAAATTGGGTGTTACAAATTTTTTTCCACACTTTTAAGTGTTGACAAGTTGTAATATCTCCACACTTTTAAGTGTAAACTTTTTTTTCACACTTATTTATGTGAAGATTATAGTGATTTCCATATCTATTGATGTAACAATTTTCTACACAATTATAAGTGTTAGTAATAATTTAACATATAAAAAATATAGAATCAAAAGTATGTAGTGATTTCCATATCTATTGATGTAACAATTTTCTACACAATTATAAGTGTTAATAATTTAACATAATTTCACATTTAAAAAGTATTGAATAAAAAGTGTGGATAAATGATATATTTGTTGTAGTGATATTTATTATTGGCGGATAGAATATATTCTAATATGCAATCTAGCAGAACCATCTAATATCCTCATAGCTACATTATTACAATCTAAACAAATTATTTGAAACTTGTTTCGTTTTAAATAATTTATTATGTAAGTGAACAATCGAGTGAAATAATACAACTCCATATCGTTGGGATAAGAGTTGTGTGTATCAATTGACATTTGATGAAAAAATTGACATTTGATGAACGTACAATAAAATTTTACAGTTGTTTTTTGTTTTCAGTCTGTTGGATCTTACCCATTTATTTGTATGCTTGTATATGTACCCGGTTGTGGACAATTATTTTGTGGAAATAATTGTTTGGGCACGCATTTCAATAAAATATTTAATTTAATTTAAAAAATAAACGAATACGTGAATGATTATTATTCTCAGTTTTGATTTTGATTGACCAACCCGAATGTATACCTAGGGTCTCAAAAATATATAAATTTATAATGAGAACGATATGTCGAAATGATGCCGGAAAATAAACTATATCAAATTGTTGTTTAGGGTGTTAATTTATGTGTTTGCTCCCATAAAGGGCCAAATTTAACGTCTATAAACTATAATCCAATAGTTTAACATTCGGGTTGCATATCATAAACGTACGTAATAAGTAAGTAAGTACATGCTATTAAAATGAAACTAACGAAAGTTTCTCATGATTATAAGCATTTAAACCAAATCAAGACTATAAAGAAATATAAATATACAAAATAGCAAGATACAAAACAAAAATATAATTGCTCAACGCTAGTTAAAAAGAATAATGTATTAATCACACAAATTAATAATATAAATAGATCGAAATAAGACAAAGTTGCGTTTTAAACTAGTTTTAATCACACTTAATTTTCATCACACTTAATTTTTGTTTAAAACGCAACAAAATAAACTATATAAATAGATCGCAACATTAGCTTAAAACGGGAGCAACACCACCAAACCCGGCGGGAGCAACACCACCAAAATAGTAGTTAGCAAAAAGAAAGTTGTAACCTGATTTGGTCGTGTTCAATTTCTTAAAAACTTCCCAAAACAACTAAAAGTACATTTGTACCTAAGATAATTTTATTAAACTTATTTTTATGCATCAATAATCATCTTATTCTGACTTTCTAATAGTGATAATCGTGTTGATTATCTTATTGAAATTATAAACAGTCTTATTTATATAAATTCTAGAAAATGTATAAACTTTCCAGGAGATAATCGCAAGTAACCTTGGAGATAATCGCAGTCTGTTAAATTTTTAACCTACTGGTTTACTGGGGTTCAAAATGACAACTTTCAAATATATATTAGTACAAAATTTTAGTTAATGACTCAATATGTTCATTATTCATTAACAATGGCAATTGCAGATTAACAAATATGTGAATTTATAAGGTTACTATTTACAAATAAACAATTACTCTTTCCTTTATTTATGGGTCCAACAACTGTCCAACTGCCTGGATTCATCATCTATTCATCTATCAAATTAAGCCCAACTAACATGACTCTCTTTCACGGTAAAAGCCCAAACCCAATGAAACTATTTAAAGCCCATCCTTCAAAGTACAAATTGTGTAATTCTTAATCTCTTAATTATCGTAGGAGTGTAATCCTTTTGTACTAAAAATGTGTTAGATAACATATACATATTACATATACATAAAATAGTAGTGTGTATTATTGCATTTTATTCGGTTAAATGTAAACTCTACTCTTTAAAAGTTCATAACTCTTTAAGAATGAGAAATTTGACAGTTTTTACTTTGTAAATACTATTTATCGGAGGTTTGGATGTCGTTTTGGAGACTCGGGAGTTGTTTTTTACTATAGCATAAATATACACTTAATTTGAAATGAAAGAAGTTGCTCGTTAGTATCATTTTCATATTATTCGATTTCGCATCTCGTTATTCTAATATTTGATCAACATTTTTTTATTGGTTTGGTCATTCGCTCGCTTTGAGAACATACAAATATACAATTATTCACAATCCATAATTCCATATGCAACATGTAAACTGTACAAGATCATTCAACGCATTCTGAAATTCGATACCCGTTTAATACTTAATTCGCAAACCATACGAATCAGAAATTTATTCTCCTTACATTTTCCTCTAAGTTAAAGAGGCAAATTCACAACTTGTTACCCTCCTCCTCCTTTTTCCCTTATTCATTTTTTTATGTTAAGCTTGAGAATGTAGAACTAAGACTTAAGAGGTATTAGTTTGACTCTAGCTTAAACGTTCAACTTAAATATGGTATTCAAACTTCATAGTTGATGATTTCTTAGTAGTCAAAAGTTGACATTTGCCAGATCAATTGCAGAAATGTCAAGGAGGTATTTTATCCCACCTTTTAAAGTATGAATCATGATCGAAGATGAATATGAATATGAATATGAATATGAATATGAACGTTAGGCATGTGCCATATGCTCTAAAATTTGCAGTACCACCTTTCATCCTTTTAGTAATTCAGTCAACACCTTTTATGATCTAATTCATATGTGTATCCATCCGGCCTTTGTGAACTTACGATTTTGTGATTCAACAGATCGTTTACCTTTCGATGTAAAAACGGAGAATTACCTATACTGAAAGGATTCATTGAAATCTTTTTCTCGTTGTAATTAACTAACATAATACTAATAAGTATTGTTACGTTCTTTTACACAAAAAAATAAATAAAAAGTATTAAATACACACTACTAAAAGCATGACAAATTCCAACTATATGTATATATGATATGATGCGCGGGAAATTCGTAAAAAGAAACAGTCATTTCCCCAAAATTTCTCACGGAAAGTGTTAAACGTTCCGTTCTCTGAGTTTAAAACTATAAGTGGAAAAGAAAAGAAAGGGATATAGGAGAAGAGAAAATAAAAGAAAAGGAAAAGAAATAAATTTGTTGGTTGTGTTATTAAGTTTGAAGGAAGTGAAAGGAAGGGGAGTATTCCTCCCACATTCACCCCAAAATTGAAAAGATTGAATTAGAAGAAAATTGTAAGGGAACTCCCCTCATCTTCCTTCCATTCCCTTCTCTTTCCATCCACAAAAAAAACTCAAGAACACAATTTTGCTATTAGTTGCTTTCGCTTCCTTTCCTTTCCACTCTATTACCAACTCGATAACACAGTGTAAGAGCAATGGGAGATGGAATCAAAAATATTAGCGTTCATGCTGATGAACGCGGGATGTTCGCGTTCACGAAACCCGGTCAACATTCTTCGTCAGTGTTTCGTCAATGTTCAAGTTTGCACGCTGATTCTTCATCGTTTTCTTCTTCTTTTTTGTTTTGTTTTTCTTTTTTTGTTTTTCTTTAATGTTATTGGTCCAAATATGTTTTTGTGGTCCCTGAACAGCGAATCACTTCTCTCAAAATCGTACCCCATGTTAAATTTCAATATATATTATACTGAACACTGAACCACTTCTCGTGCTCTAATAAGGCGTGAGGGAAAAAAATTCTCATGATTAATCTCTGTCTGTCTGGAAAATTTTCATCGAATCTTCAACATATCATTTTGATGATAAAGTAAATTTTATATGCACCATCTTCTAACGTATTAACGGATTTTCTGGACGGAGTAAGTTATAAACGAATACTTCTTACGGATTTGTTTTTTCTTACGACTTCGTTTTTTTGGGTGATTCTCACAAATTTTCCACGTCAATAAGTTTCAACGGATGAAATTTCAACATATGAAATTTCAACTGTTGAGTGGTCTAGTTGAGAAATGACCACAACCAAATAATAATATTGCATGTGTATGTTCAAAAAGTAATTTTTAAAAAATGGCTTTTGCTTACCTCGTAATGCTTTTAAAAAATCTTGTAACAAAACTTGTTACGTTACTTTAATTATAATGGACCGACTATCAACCGCCTATACAAATCGAATAAACCAAATTTTCCAGATGTCATCTAGTCGGACCCAAGTCTACAATGTCGTTTTCCAAATCGACTATTTAGCGACTTGATAACTTTCTAAATTTGGATATAAGCAAAGTCCTTTACAACTTTTAACATATATATACATATATGATATGATTATATGGTCCAAATATGTTGTCCATATCAATCAGGATTCCCGTCGACTCCTGTTATGTATATGCGTTTTTTGAAAACCAACACTTGATAAATGTGGTCCATATACACGTCTACGCCTGCTTTTAAATTTTAATTAGCCCACTTACATGTACTACATACATCATCCATGACACAACAAACCAAGTGGTCGGTTGTTTTGGATGGAAACCTTATATTTAAGGCAAATTACGTAAAAACGGTGTCGTGGTGCGTGAACAAATATATATATACATATATTCGTGTTAGATAGTTGTGTGAGTATTGTTAGGACCGATATTATAGCCTAACATATAAGTCCGGTTGAGGTTCAACTTTAAAATTCATTGGTGATAGAGGGAGTAAACCATGAACTTATATATAGACATAATTATTTCCTTTTTATTTTCGATGTGGGATTGAGTTTGAACCCAACAATCCTCCCCTCAAATCCAAGTCCATTGGGCCTCCATTTGATGACTTTTGGTACAAGTCTCCGGGCTAACCAGCCTAGTTAGATACCATTTGTTATGACCGATATTATAACCCAATAACATGTCAACATATAAGTCCACTTGACATTTCACTATAAAACAAATTGGTGATATAAGAAGTTGTTTTATATGTAGACATAATTTTCTTTTTATTTCCGATGTAATTAGATTGGGTTTGTACCCAACAATACCTTGTAAAAAAATATTGAATTTCTCAGTAAATAAAATGTCCCGAAAAGAATTCTAAATTTAAGTTCATAGCGATTAATTATAGAACCTGAATTGAAAGTCAGCAGGTTAACACGTGCACATGTGGCAAGCCATACTACATCAGCATCAATCTCATTTCTAATCGTTTTCTTTGTATACATATCATTTTCATATAGTAAATCTTCTGTTTTTAGTAATATGTATAGAATTAAGGTTTAAAACATTTAGTTTTGAGTACAACTTAACTAGAAAACATTTTATTATCATATTAATCTTAAAATCATTATCAGTTAAAATAATTTTAATTGATGATTAAAATTTATGCTTATGTTCCAAAACTATTCATTGTATTTTGGATATGATACAAGCTTATCATATTCTATGATTTTATCTAGGGGTGAGCTTGGTACCATACCGGTACCGAACCGGTACCGACTGGTTGGTACCGATTTTTTTTGTCCCAAATCAAAAACCGAATACCGTACCATTTGTATCGGTTGGTACCGGTCCGGTGCGGTTCGGTTTAGGTATTTTGGTGTGCATGGTACCAACCGGTACCGACCGGTTGGTACCGGGTTCTTTTTGGCCCCAAATCAAAAACCGAATACCGTACCATTTGTAACGGTCGGTACCGGTTCGGTACCGGTTCGGTTTCGGTATTTCGGTTTTTTTGCTCATCCCTAATTTTATCTATTAGTCTCAAGTTACCTGAGAGGATGTCAAATTGTCAATCTAATGGTAAAAGGTAATTAAATCGTCGCTACCTATTTGAAGGGGTATTGACTGTGTTGTGACCATTCATCAAAAAATACACGGATTATACATTTATCAAGCAGGGTAGTGAAAAACAGGGGCGGAGACAGGGATGGGGCAGCGTAGGCAGCCGTCCCTACAAGGATTTTTAAATTACCTAAAAAGGAAATTTTTTTAAGGTATTAATGATATTTAAAAATTTTTGCCGCCACTAAACTACAAAAGAATTAAAAAAAAATTATTTCGCCCTCTCTACTTAGATTTTCGGGCTCCGCCCCTGGTGAAAAAATAATCATTTTTATGTTATATTTCATGTAAATACACGATTTGATCTTTCATACTTTCATTTCAAATAAGTGTACGTGACTTTGTCTTATTCGATTGTGAGATTTGTATTAACCAACGTAATAGTTGTCTTGAAATAGTACAATCTATCAATATTCGACACACAATATTCAAAATTATATAATTGATGGGTAGTGATAGATACAACAAATAAAGTTGATTTAAACACCATATGTACAATAATTACAGCACAGAATACAAGTATAACATAACACAGTTTTGTTGTATGAAGTAATTTATGTGTCGTATATATCAACTCCCATAATTGATTGATTGTTGTTATCAAACCCAAATAACGAATTTACAACAGTTTTGGAATATAAAAGGCAAATGTTGTCGTTGACACTTTTTACTATTCATTAGTTGAATACTTCATCAATTGAATAATGCCAACCGACCACATTCATATGTTTTAATTTAATACTAACCACTTTCACTTATATTGTTAACGTTTAAAATGCGTAATCTCACAATATCATACTCCGTAAAAGAATAGTGTTAGGATTTAATGATTGTTCATATAGGCTTTTTGGAAAATATATAGGTGGTACGTAACAACGTAAGATCGAACAACTAGGTAATGATGACGTGTGGGGTTCCTTACTCTATAAAGGTGATGAGAAATGTTAGGTTTACTAGACCCGCCGTCCAGCGTATATAATGTAAATGTAGCGTTTTTAACGTTGCCGGTGTAAAGTTTAGTTTTATTTTATCTTTTTCTTTATATATTTATCGTCCATCATCGTATCATTGTGAATGTGAAGTGCTGGTGTTCAACCTCCACTACGTACCTAGCTAGCTAGTACCACAATATAGATGTAGTTGATTTGTGACTCTTTAAAACTTGACATGCATATATGATATATGTAGGGGAATATATATTGTGAAGACGGTGAATGATTTTAACTAGTATTAATTATGGGTGTGTTTGGGATTGCTTATTTTAGATGCGTAGCTGTTTATTTCTTAATTTTACAGCAGATCAGCAAAAACAATTATCTGCTTATTTCTTAAGAAATAAACACTTTAAAATAAGCATATGAACACATACGTATATTTTAAGCAGATAATTGCTTACAAATAATTAAGCAATTTCGAACAACCTCTTTATTGTCCCCGATGGGCCAGGTATAACAAAGAGGTAGATCATATTTATATATATTACAATATAAAAGATTTACAAATTATTAAATGTATAAATTATATTATCTGTAACACCCGCCAAATTAGGACTAGTAATTAGTGCCTAATCATATGTTAATACATGTAATTAGTTCCTGGTTAGGCTAATTAATGTATCGAATTATATATATATTTAAATATATACGAAAATGCGATTTGGTTAAATCGTACTCAATTTAAATCGAATGTATTTCGATTCAATTTAATACGGACGTTGGTGACAAATTTTATTAAATAACGTTTTATATCAAGAATATTATTATGATAATATTTCGTATTCAATTCGTATCGTACAAACCGAACTTACACAATTTAAAACAATAAAACGCGTAAACTAAATAAACAAACTAACCTACATTTTATAACACCAATATAAATTGATTTGTAAAATATTTAAACAATATATCGCGTAATAAATCGTATTTTAAAACTTATAATCAAAATGTAAATAATTATTTAACGTTTAAACGACGGAGCAAACGAACATCACGCGGAACGCGGAGCGAGAAACTGAAAAGTGGGGATAACCCCACCTCCCACTCCTTTTCTTTCTCATTTTTCTATCAATTCTCTCTCTCTTCTCTTATTTCCTCCAAAATCACCAAATCACCAAAAACTCACAAAACCGCAAAATAACATCACGAAACGCAACCGAATCATCAATATTTTTAGAGATTCACGACCACCTCGCGACGATCTACAACGCTATCTTTCCGGATTTTCATTTCGGCAAATTGTAAGTTTTCGACAAAATCCCGAAATCTCTCGATTCTTAGTATTTTTCATTTGTGGTTGTTATTATCACTTGTATATGTCCATTACAATGTATAGAACACGATTTTATAACCTGAAAACGAGTTTAAAACGGATTTTTGGCCGGAAAAACCTTGACAGCCGGACTTTCTGGGCTGGTGTTCATCCATGCGACACAAGCCTTGTGTCGCATGTTGTGTCGTATTTTGGCTTTAGTGTCGCATAAAATCCCTTGTGTCGTACCTTATGTCGTACCAAAGATTTAGTGTCGCAAGTCTTGCGACACAACCACTATGTCGCATACCCCATACGACACAATCACTATGTCGCTGTTGAATCAGCATCTCGCATCTATGCGACACAACCCTTGTGTCGTATAGACATTGTGTCGCATTTTCTATGCGACACAACCCTTGTGTCGCATAACATCTTTAGTGTCGCATATTGTGTCGCAAAACACAGAAAACTCAGATTTTTACTAAGTGTCGAGACCTAAAATTTATCACTCGATTTTACCCGAATTCAGATCCCAGATGCGTTTTTCGTCAAAGCAATATAGTAGAAATAAAAATTTTCCAAGCTGACCTGGCAGCTCGACCCCAGCCAGGGGCTCTGCCCCTTGGGCCCCGCCAGGGGCTGCCGCCCCTTGGACCCCGCTACCAGGTGCGCTGCCCCCGGACCCCCGTACTTAAATTCCGTAACGGCTTCTAAAACACATTTTTCAAGTGAAACGCCACGAAATTAAAATAATAATAGTTGAGATTATTATTACAAATCCGTCACCAACGGGCCGTACATGTTTTCAAACACTTAACAAATCAACCAAATCGTAGTAATTTGGACATATATATAGTTGTGTAACAACTACAAGGGTGATCTTTTGAGATACCCAATCATGATTATAACCATCGCGTGTCGTGGACACCCTCAGGTTACAAGTCTTTGGACTTCATATTCGGCTAATCAACTTACGTTTGTGTAAACGCATTCAGACTCAGGTGAGTCTCATAGCCCCTCTTTTTACTGTTTTACTCAGGGGTGTGATATACTGCTCAAACTTTTAACATGTGAACGCAAGTACCAACTTTTCATATACTACATGAGTTTTTCGAAACTAATCATTTAAAGTCCTCCGTCAGCATAGTTGTTAATACGTTGTAGCGTGAATATTAGTATATGGTACCATATAGGATTGACCCTCCTCGTCCGGGTTAGCAAGCACTAACCGGGTAAACGGACGTACTAATATTTGGGAAGACGAGTGTTGATTAGGCACTCGTGGAGGCACCTCGCCCGGAATTCTCTATAGGGGACCCGGCCCTCGAGTTAAGCTCAACTATGTGCTCATGGCTGTATACAAGATGACTATCATTTAATTGCTGGATGCAATTCATTATTTAATTGCTGGATGCAATTCATTATTTAAATCTTGCGGTTCATACGATATTACTTGATTTCAAACCTGTGAGCTCACCAGCTTTATAGCTGACCTTTTAGCATATATCGCAGGTACCCAGCAGTAGGATGTTTCTGCTTCAGGATTTAGCTCGAGTCAGCATACTGACGATTGAGATTTTCTTGCATTAGTATATTTTGTACAAGTACTTATGTACTGAAATCTCATTTTATTTAACTCGAGCTATGTAAAGCTTTAAATGTTGTAAACATTTCAGTTATCAATATATTTTGTTAAAACGACGCATATAGAGTCGTTTGCTATTTATCTTTGTGCTTTGTTATTGATTAGTAACACCCAAATCAAGCTTCCGCAAATCATTAAATTTGGGGGTGTTACATTATCTCATCATCATATGTCAATAATAATAAAAAGGGAGAACTAATTTATCTATATATATATATATACATAATAAATTATAATTAATTAATTTAATTAATAAATCTTAAAAGGGTGAAGTAATTTAAATTTTGTATTAAGCTAACAACTTAGAATAACTAAAAAAGGTAAAAGATTTAGAATAATAAAGCAAAGTTACATAAATGTGATAATACTAAACATAAAAGGATTGACAATTAAAATTCATTCCAAATAGTATGTTCAGTATTTTAGGAAAAGAATATTTAAGCTTTGATAGTTGTTTTGCTAGTATGGTGTCACATATTTTGAATTGTAAAAACGAAATTCTTTTACTTAAAAATAAAAAATTTATTTTAGGCCAAATTCAAATTAGAAGTTACGAATTGTAAATGAAAATAATACAGTATAAAAAATTAGAAAAAATGGTAGCTATTAAATTTAGATTGTGGGTTTTGTAAACAAGGCAATAATAATAATAATAATAATAATAATAATAATAATAATAATAATAATAATAATAGGTAAAATAAAACAAAAAGTATATCAAAAAAGAGAGAGGAGTGAGCATTGATCTCCTAGTGTTTCTAAGTTATGTGAATACAACATTACCATCTAAGGCTCTAAGCTAGAATGTGTAGATATTAAAACTTTTAATTCATTCTATATTTTTATCTGGATATTTTAAAAAGGACATGCTATTCATAAGAGTTTATCATTAGTATTAAGCGATAATACAAGATAAGAGATAAGTTTTGTGGTAAAAATATAACTTTATAAAAGTGATATTTCGATCTTATATGTGGTTCGAGTTCACGAAATGTACTTCGAGATAAGATGCATATAATATATATGATGTGGGCAACCAAAAAACAAAATCATAACATAATTAAGACACATTCTATGCATCTTATCTCGAAGTAAATTTCGTGAACTCGAACTACATATAAGATCGAAATATCACTTTTATAAAGTTATATTTTTACCACAAAACTTATCTCGAGTCGGGTCGACCCATCGAGTTTCCACCGAATTTTTTTTTATTCGATTGAAACATTGAAAAATATGAAATGATGAGCCGATGAGGTGTTAAAAAAAATAATTACCGCTAGACTCGTTGGTTAATTGTTATACAATTGGAGGTTATTATAAATACTCATTTAGACTCATCTAAAAAAAAAAAAAAAAAAAGACCCAACAAACTCATCACCTCATAAATATTACTCAACTTGACCCATAAATAATCAATGGGTCTAATATTATCACCTTTACATATATGTTAGCTTCATATGAAGCAAGGTCAAGTCCTTGGCTAGCTTCATACATCAACTTTGAGGTTGTGGGTTCAAATCCTGTAGTGAGAGTGTCAGACTATTTGTAAATATTTGTAAATAAATGTGATTATTAGTAATATGAATGTGTGAGTATTTATCTTCTTTAAAATTAAAAAAATATATATGAAACAAGGTTTAGACCAAGATTCTTGGATAGATTTTCTTAATTCCCATCTCTGCCCTGATATATTCCCCCTGATATATACCCAACATATTGGCTAGCTTCATACAAACTTATTTGTCAGCTCTATTACACTTAATTAGTTGTTTTTTACTCCGTATTATTGTTTCAAGACAACCACCAAGGGCTCTGCGTGTTGCCTTGCTAGGGGAGTTGCCCTAGGTCCCTCATAAGGGGCATAACGCTTTGACTCTTGTAATTTTAGTTAGGTCTGGCGTATAGTAATCAATGTATCGAACATGCACACCGAATCACTTAACTTATGTCCACTAATTCACCATTACACTAAAATATACAACACCGTTGTTACACTAAGATATACAACACTTAATGATAATTAAGTATATTTCTGCTGATAGTGGTCGGAGAAATCTTAACGGGTGTGTTTGACACATACATTTTAAGGGATTACAGCGGATTAGGCTTCTAGTTTTCATAATTTTAATCCCCTAATCCTCGTTTGACAACAAAATTATAGCAGAGATTATTGACAAAAAGAATCCCCTAGAATCCTTTTTTTGAGAAGTTTTTCAAGTAGCTTGAAAAAGAATCCCCAGCTCAATCTCCAACCACAATCTCCACCTCCAGCTCTAACTACAATCTCCAGCCCCAGCTCCAGCTCCAACTACCTAGTTACCAAACACACCCAACATATTAAACTAAAATTCATGCGAAAAGTGGCCGAAACGTTGTTGTTCATTTGTAGTTATACGCTGACCGTTGAAGACCACTACGTGGCAGATTGAGGCGGCTCACAATATGTACACGAATCAGCCGATAAAACCTTCGCTTACGAAATACAATTCTTTAATCCAGAAAATATAGTACGTGTTTAATTGTTTAGTATAACTGATAGTCTGATAACTACTATATTACAAACTAAGTCCCTGAGTATATATCTCATGAGTCATGATCGAGATATGATCTATTTAAGTTATGCCCCACACTCCCCACTACGTACTTTAAAATTGTTGTGATTACATTCCGGATATACTTCACACTTTCACAGTGTGCACACCTAACGCAATATATTTTTTTTAACGGCCGGCCTAATTATATTTTTATTTTTATATACTATATAGTATAATAAGTATATATATAAAGAGAAGAGTTCAATTGAGACCATTTATTTTGTGTGAGAATGGGGGAACCAACCGCAATATGCCACGTGTCACTTTTTTCTCTCTCATCCACGTTTTTAAAAATTAAATATCTCACAAACGACAAGTCGAAAAATCATGAAAATTGCACCATATTTTTCAGCGTTTTATCCTCTTCGATTTGTCGTCCATCAAGGCATACTTCCGACAAACTTTTTTTTTTCATTTTTTGATGGGTTTTACACATTAGTAACACATGTGTTAGTGATTGATTGTACATTTGATTTAGGGTTTAGGGTTAGGGTTTAGGGTTTAGAGTTAGGGGTTACAGTTAGGGTTTAGCAGGGTTTAGTGTTAGGGTTTAGCAGGGTTTAGGGTTTAGGGTTTAGTATGATTTAGGGTTTAGAGTTTTATAAAGCGTAAACCCTAAACCCCAAACTCCCAACCCTAAACCCTAAACCCTAACCCCTAAACCCCAAACCCTAAACGCAACATTGTAACACACGTGTTAGTAATGTGAAACCCACCAAAAATAAAGAAAAAAAAAACTCGTCGAAAGTATGCCTTAATGGACGGCAAATCGAAGAGGATGAAACGCTGAATCTAATGGTGCAATTTTCATAATTTTTTGATTTGTCGTTTGTGAGATATTTAACTTAAGGGGTAAATGGGTTTTGTATTCTCTTTGTACACATGGCATCATATCATTGGTTCCTCCATTCTCATACAAATTTTTAGTCTCATTTGAACCTTACCCTATATATAAAATATAAAACTAGCAAACACGTTATAAAGAACATTATTTATTTTATATTTAAAAAAAAAAAACGTCTATAAAGAATAAAGAATCCTAAAGTACCAACTTACATAAGTCCCTACCATAGGCCTGAAACGCAATATTAGTTAATTAAATTACTATAATAATTATATATTATTATTATAAACAAACACCTTATAATTGACTGATTCGTACTCTTGATAAATGATTTGCTTCGCTTTTATTAGATGGCGTATAGTATTCGGCTCGCAACTCATTCACATTTTTTAGTGTGTGTGAAACCGTGACCGGCCTGCACTATAGAAATAAAGGTTGCTCAACAACTGTCAATTAAGGAGTAGTTAACTTGCATTTTTCTATTGTTATGTTTAGTTTCTAACAAACTTCAACCTATCTATTATTATAATATTATTATAAGTTCAAAACTGAAATGTAGAGACTAATTTTATTTTCTTTTTTGGTATTTAACTAGATACACTAAAAAGACATTGGTTTAGCGGCATCATGATGCCTTTTCAACTAGGAGGTTTAAGATTCAAATTCTAGGATGGACAAATTTATATATTCGTGGAGATTAATGTACATATTTGTGGTAGAAAGTATGAGAGTATTTTATCTTTAAAAAACTAAAAATATACCAATGGGGCTTTGCCTCAGTGGTACCGCCGCCGCAAATCCCCACGCCCCTCCCGGGTTCAAGCCTCTGGGAGTACAAAAAATCATATGCTCCGTGTGTGGGGTCACTGGGGCCAGGTGTTTAGCCGGACGAGTTGCCTCTTGCGGGTGGGGCTCCGTGGATCTACGGATCCGGGGTTAAAGGTTCCCTCCAATAACCTTTTTTAAAAAAAAAAAAATCTAAAAATATAATGTATATATATATATATATATATATATATATATATATATACATACATACATCGACGATAGGATTTTACATTAATTTTAAAAAAAAAAGTACACGGATAAGTTACGGGTTAATATTGGGGAGTTCTTTTTCGTTTCTTTTTTTCCCATTGTCTTCCTTTTCTTTTTATATGGGATCTTTAATCAATATTTTGATTTGCTTAATGTTTTTTCTTTGAAATAAGAAATTGATTGAGGCGTTTTAATCTATGTTTACTTAATTTTTGTAAAAAAAATGTTGATAACTGACAATGTTAATCGACCAACACGCTCTGCTCCGAAAATAATATGTGAAAGGCAATGTTGAATATACGCTCCACATCGACTCGTCATGCTATCTAATAAAGTTCAAGTAATTGTTAATACTTTAACATGATGTAACGCATAAAAGAGCATCAACAAGGTAAACAATGTAAAAATTTTCTACCTCTCCCATTGGAAAAATCTTGTCAAAGTAAAATTAATAAATTGTACTATAGCAATAGTAATATTGGCCATGTGTAAGTTATTGTTGTTTTTAGCTTAGAATCGGCTAAAATATATTACAAGATTTACAAAATCAAATTATCTTAGGTAAAAACGTTACTTAGATGAGCAAGTTATATATTAGTATGCTTATAATTATAGAGATAATGTTTAGAGTTTTGGTGATAAGGTTGAAATTGAGAACAAATTAAAAAGCACCTATGAGGTCTAGTTGATTTACAAATGTTCTTAATGTTCACTGTGATGAGTCTCTAGTGATTCAATAATGTCAAATGGACTTAGCTTCATTATTGTAATCCACCGTTAAGGAAGGTAGAATGTATTCAAGGGTGCTGAGAGAAACTTCCATTGTTATAATATCATTTATATATAATGGACATATTTTAATGTTCTAAGAGCACACCCAACGGTGTGAATCGCTTCTCGTCGGATCCAATCGACGGAGCCGACGTCATTGGCACGGTCCGTCGGTTGGTTTCGTAACATTATCGACGGTTCATCTATTTTTTCTTTTACTTTTTATTTTTTGTATGTGTATATAACTAAAGGTAAACTGGTAATGTGGGACCTAAAAATTAAAATGACGGTGTCACTGATGGCAGGGTCCGTCAGTTTCAACAAGTTTTGAAAAAAGCTTACGTTTTGTTTACGTGGCGCAGACGTGACACGTCAGTTTCAGTCAATTTCAGTCTTCTGTTGGAAATGATCTAAGAGTCCCGTGGTTTTTATGAGAGGTTTTTCACGTAAAAAAATCGTGTGTTTAGTTTTTCTGTTTCGTTTATTATTTGCTTTTATATGATTGTGTTATTTCTTCTTTTTTACTTTCCCAACATATATTTTATGAGATAAGATAAGAAACTAGCTAAGATAAGATAAGATAAGATAAGAAATTAGCCACGAGTATACTTGGCCGGATAGCTACTAATTAGATCTCTTTATAAATAAAAAAGTTAGAATACTTTACGATATAAACGGATGAGGTTTTTCCTTTTCAAGTTATCCGAGAAGGTGAGACATTTTTACTCAGATTTATGTGGCATACTCGAATTATCTCGTGACCATTTCTGACCCTTTCCCTTGCTACCCCTAAAATATGCTGTTAGTGAGTTGCTTATAACGATAACATAACCGGCAGTAAACCATTAGTCTATCTTGTCATGGTTTTCCGTGCCATGTATAATGTAATTTTATTAAATTACTAACTGCATGTACGTGTACGTGTAGGATATCATCATATATATATATATATATATATATATATATATATATATATACTTGGGATCCTGTGAGAACAAGGAGATCCCGTGAGAACGGTGAGAACATATCTCAACCATTGATTTCATATCAATCAATAAGTATGGAGTGGCAATTTCGTAATTAAAATAGACTCTTACGCAGTTCTGGCGTGGTTGCATTTTTATAACTAAAGTAAATTTTAGATTTTATTCACAGCTTATTTTTATTGTTAATCTTAATTTTTATTTTTTGCTTCACATAAACTTCTATGGTGTTAAGTTTTATTTAATTCCTTAATATCTTTTGCTTCACATAAACTTTTGTGGTGTTAAGCTTACTTTTGTGGTGTTAAGCTTTTATTCACAGTTCACATAAAACAATATTTGCTTAACATCTGAGATTCCTTAACATACAATATTTGCTTAACATCTGAGATTCCTTAACATATCTTTTGCTTCACATAAACTTGTGTGGTGTTAAGTTTTTATTCACAGTTCACATAAAACAATATTTGCTTCACAATCAAACAATTAAATTTTAGTGTGAATCATTTATGTTATTTTTTGTTTCACACAAAATTACACAATGAAGTTTTTTTTTTTTTTTTGTTAGTTCACATAAGCCCTAACCACTACCACTACCACTACCAAACACCACCACCACCAACACAACCACCATACTACTACCAACCGCCACCACCATACCACTACCAACCGCTACCACCATACCACTTCCAGACCATTACCAACCTACATCACCACCGCACGACCACCAACACCGCACGACCACCGCAACCACCACACCACATCCACCTATGGGATGTGAAGAATTTCGTCGTGATGATTCAGAGATTGTGATAATTATTCCGAGATCTACAAACGAGATCTACAAATACTGGCGATTTTAGATCTAGAAAAGACGGGAGAAGAAAGGTCGTGTGGTGGACGGTTTACAGTAGTTCCGATTTTCCGTCGCTGACCGGAATTAATGCGATTTGTTTCCGTGATCTGATCGGAAAGAACAACAGAAATGATCATAAGTTCGGTGAACGGCAACTGTCGCGGTGTCTTAGTCATTTGAAAGGATGTAAAAGGAACGAACAAAAGGAATCGATATCTGAAGCGGAAGAATCTTGTGAAGGAACAGATAAAACGACGTCGTCATCGTCGTCTTGCACTACAATTACGGCATTTAGGGATGGTAATACAGTTGGGTCGAATCTTTTGGTGGCGGGAATGAAAGAATTGAAATCGGACGGTGGTGGTTTGCTGTGTGGGTTATTGATGGGTGTCGGTTCTTGATGGGGGCGGCTGATGGGATGCAGGGATGGTGGTGGCTGTGGTATGTGTTAGATTTAGGGTTTTTGATAAGAGAAGAGAGGAAAAGAGATATTAGATTAGGGTTAGTGTATGTGGTTGTGTTTGGGGTGTGTGTTGTGAATATATGTATAAAAGTATTTATCTCAGTTAACAAATTGTGAATATTAAAATTACTTCACACAAGTTATTTAAGTGTGAAGTCTTTATAACTATAAGCTTCACATCAAATTTTATGTGAAGTTTATCATAATTTTATATTAATATGTTATTTTACATGTGTAGTATTTTAAAAATATAAAGCATCACATCATAAAACTGTGTGAAGCTTTTATAAGAAGAAGCTTCGCAACAAATTTTATGTGAAGTTTGTCATATTTTTATATTAACATAGTTCTTTACATGTGAAGTATTTTAAAATATAAAGCTTCACAGCATAAAATTGTGTGAAGTTTTTATAAGTATAAGCTTCACAGTAAATTTCATGTGAAGCTTATACTTATAAATACTTCACATAGTTTTATGATGTGAAGCTTTGTATTTTTAAAATACTTCACATGCAAAATAATATGTGAACATAACAAAAAACAATTATTTTACTTCAAAATTGATGTGAAGCCAAAAAAAAAATTGGTACATAAAAAATACATTGTTAAGCAAAAAAAAAAAAGATTCACAAAAAATACATTGTGAAGCAAAAAAGAAAAATTTGATTCACACAAAAATGTATTGTGAATGAAAAATGAAGTTCCACTTATTTACCAAAATGTCACCACCCTTTTCCAGACTTGTTATTAATTACAAAAATGACACCTCCATTTTGGACCATTGATGTTAAATGGATGGCTATGATTTGTTCTCACCGTTCTCACGGAATCCCTTTGTTCTCACCAGAACCCAACCACATATATATATATATATATATATATATATATGTATGTATATGCAAGTTTCTATTCTACGTAACCGTGTATAACGTTTTGGACGGAAGGAAGCTATTTGTATTATTTTAATTTTAAATTTTAATAATGAAAGTGGCCAACGTCAAATATATGATTCCGCTTTATTCAAATTCTTTATTCAATATTCTTCAGGTGGCATTTCTAGTCAAACCTTTAGACGTTTCCTACGCCTTCATTTTTTCTCTATAAATATCCCAACACAATTCTCTATCCTTCAATACAATCCTATATCCCATTTCTTCTATCTACACAAATATTTAATATTTAAAACTTTTAAAAAGAGAATTAAAAATAATGGAGAATTTTGAAGTTGTTACCTTTGCAATGGCTGCATTTTTATCATTTATGTTATGGAGAGTGTTATATTCTTGTTGGGTTTTGCCCATTAGGGCTTATAGAAAGCTTGTCATCAATGGCTTTTCTGGTCCACCTCCAAGCTTTCCATTAGGAAACACGAAAGAGATGAAGAAGTCGAAAAAGATTGAGTCTTGTTCGTCTTCATCCTCTTTGACAGTTTCTAATGATATACATTCCAAGGTGTTTCCATTCTTTGCTCAATGGCAAAAATCATATGGTAAGTGTTCTTTCGGTTAGAAAACTCGTACCACCTTTTGATATCACATGTTACAGAAACATGATTAATTGAACTTTTTTGAGGTTTCTGATCAATAAGGATTTCCCGTGTCTTCTTCTTCTTCTTCTTCTTCTTCTTCATTTAGTTTTTTAGAGAAAAAGTTTTAGACAAATACTCAGATACTCATTACATAATATACTACTCCATACCTTGCATATATATCTTAGTTAAATTTGAACGCACAAACTCTTGATTGATGCTCACACACTAATTTCACGTGTCTGATGAACATTGATTATTATTTGTTGTTGCAGGGAGGGTGTTTATGTACTGGCTAGGAACTGAGCCATTTTTGTATATTGCTGATCCAGAATTCTTAAAGAAAATATCATCTGGAGTTATGGGGAAAAGTTGGGGGAAACCAAATGTTTTCAAGAACGACAGGAAACCTATGTTTGGTGATGGTTTAATCATGGTGGAAGGTGATGATTGGGTTCGACATCGTCATGTTATTACTCCTGCATTTTCTCCTTCAAACCTAAAGGTGATCATCTATCTCTTTAAACCTTTATTATAAACTTCACACAGGCTGCAAGCCTGCATATATATCAGCATACAGTGTGTAAGGTTATGAACATAGGTGAATTACGTGTTGTGCTAAAATACATCTTTTCACTTTGTACTTAAGAACTTGTTATAAAATTCTAACTATAAAAAATTGAAATGGTGACATCGTATAGAAGAACTATAGTGGACATTTTTAAACATGTGCATAATCCTCGAATATCTAATGTTATATTAATTTACGTACTAATTTTGGTGTACGAATTTATCAGGCTATGTCAAGCATGATGGTGGAGACCACGACAAGTATGCTAGACCGTTGGTCAGAGTTGATCAAGTCTGGCAATCAAGAGATTGAAATAGAAGGAGAAATCATAAGTGCAGCCGGTGAAATCATTGCAAAAACAAGTTTTGGAATGGATTTCCAAAATGGAAGAACTGTTTTCAAAAAATTAAGAACAATGCAAGAAACACTATTCAAATCAAATCGTTACGTTGGTGTTCCTTTTGGCAAATACTTGTGTTTGGGACAGAATCTTGAAGCCGAAAGACTTGGGAAAGAGATAGATGCCCTTATGTTATCAATCATCGTCGATCGTAAGAAATCAATGGCTGAAAATGGACGTGGTGGTAAAGGACAACAAAATCTTTTGGGGGTTTTGCTAAATGAAAACCATGTGGATGGACAAAAAGAGAGGAAACTTAGTACACGCGAGCTCGTGGATGAATGTAAGACCTTCTTTTTTGGTGGGCACGAGACAACCGCATTGGCTATCACTTGGAGCTTACTGATGTTAGCGGTTCATCCCATGTGGCAACATGAGCTTAGAGAAGAAATTAAACAAGTGATTGGAGATGGTGAAATTGATGCAACCATGGTTGCTGGTCTAAAGAAGGTAACACACTTGCTTTCACTTATTAACATATATGCAAGCTAGTGTTTTGTTGTTTGTTTATATTTATTTTCATTCACATCTCCCGTAAACCAAAAAAAAACAACCTTTTTGTTAAGTAATTGATTGATTAATAGGTTTCCGAATCCATAAACCATCCACTTTGATTGTACGTATGTAGTTGATTTTACACCCATTTTTGGCTTGTTTATTCCATACCAAAACTCTTTGCATACACATTGATGTGATTATCATAACTTGTGATCACAATTTTGTCTTGATAAATGGAGATTTATACTTCTTTTTGTTAAAAAAGCGCGATATCTTTTACCAAGTTTATCATCTTAGCGCAATAGCGCCTAATTCTTTGCTTCTTTCTTTTTCTATTCTGTAATTGAAAGTTAAGATCGATATCCAGGATTTGATAATGATCAACAGGCTTATTATATTGTGGCTAATGATGAGTTTAGCACAATCTAATAAAAAAATATGTTTCTATATATAGAACTAAGATAAGATAAAGTTTTGTCGAAAAAACAATTCCGTTGGATAAGATCATCCCACATTTAAAACATGCCACAAAAGATAGATTATCAATGTTACTAAAATAAAAAAAAATCATATGATATAAACAAAAACTTGATCATAATTAAAGTTGTTCTTTATGCTCTTATTTTATTGGGTTATAAACTATATAAAATGGGAAACCACTTTGTTTTTTGTGACAATGTAATCCAAGCTTACAACTTTCTTTTTTCATGAGTAATCATGTTTAGATTTGTTTTATTATATTCTAGTTAACCAAGTATACATAACAACGATCATTTTCTGAATTTTTTTTTTTTTATATATTGTGGCAACAGATGGGATGGGTGATGAATGAAGTCCTAAGATTATATCCCACAGCACCAAACGTACAACGACAAGTGCGAGGTGACATACGAGTAGACCAACAGTCTGTAATTCCTGATGGCACAAACATATGGATCGACGTTGTGGCCATGCACCATGATCAAGAGTATTGGGGCGAAGATGTCAATGAATTTAAACCTGAGCGGTTTAAGGATGACTTACATGGCGGAGCCAAACACAAAATGAGCTATCTGCCATTTGGATTTGGAGGTCGAATGTGTGTGGGTCGAAATTTGAGTGCAATGGAATACAAGATCGTGTTAAGCTTAATCTTGACTAGGTTTTCGTTTTCATTGTCACCGAATTACACTCATTTGCCATCTATCATGCTTTCCCTTAGGCCTATGCAAGGGTTGCCACTAATCATGAAACCCCTCTAGATTTTTTTTATTTTTATTTTTTAATTAATCTTGATTATTAGCATAGTTTTTGACAAGGGGTTAAATTAATGTATAATTGGTTTAAAAGTAATTTTATCATTGTAGTCGTAGTCGATTGTTTAATCGATAATAGATACGAGATATAAGTACTGTTTGATCCAGGAAAAAAGAAACAAGTTCCATGTACAAGGTTTAATTTCCATTTCCTTTATTTTATATAATCGGTTTGGCTTTTCATTTTATGATTTAATTATAACATAAGAACTTGAGATTGCCATTTCTTTTACAAGACAAAAAGTATTCGAATATATTCATAAGCTTGTGTCATCAAATCTGTTTATTATTAACGTCCTATAAGATTACATAAAAACTCCGAATTAACCAATCATTAGGCTAAAAAAATTTATAATTTATATTTTTGACCTTCAACTTTCTCATATTTACATAAACTAATTTAGAACCGGCAAAATTTGCAGAATTATGTACGTTCAAATTAAATTATTTTGTCAGTTTAAGTAACTGTCAGTTAGTAATTTACATTTTTTGTCATATAAAGCATATGATATAATTTTAATGATATCGAAATTTCATTACATTTCTATAAGCAATCATATGATGTGACAAACCTTGTTTTGTATCATAATCATTATCAATAATAGCATTATCATCATTTGCCTAACAGGTTTCACCATTTTTGACTTTATAATTTAAAAAGTAGATTCGTGATCAAAACTAACTCGAGAATATATACTTTATCGTTGTCAAAACTCAAAAGGTAACATGGTCCCTCGTTTAAATATAACTGCAACTCTGCAAGGAAGTAAGTAATTGTGCAGCCCAAATTAATATAAAACATAGTCTTACAAAATATCCCAATTAAGTTTTGGCCCATTTGAAATTCTAAATGTTGAGTTAGTTAGCCTACATAGGCCCATATTAAAATAATGCTCGATAGTCATCAACTCACGTAGGTTTCATTCAAGACTCGGGTAATACTAGCCATGAACAAAACCGGGTATTCGTCCAACCCGACCCGAAACCCGAACCGGGTTTTGGTCAAACCCGGTCAAACCGGGTTTTGACCAACCCGAACCGGGTTTTTTTCGGATTTCAACCGGGTTCAAACCGGTTTTTCGGGTTTTTTCCGGGTTTTCAACCGAGTCGGGTATTCGGGTTTAAAATCGGGTAAGGTATAAAACCCGGTTTATAAGTTTTGCTAATTATTTTAAGGGTTAATAGCGCAGATAGGTAACGAACTTTTCTTTTTTACCGAGTTAGGGTATGAACTCAATTTATTACTCTGATAGGTAACGAACTTTCAAATTTTGTGTCGATTTAGGTAACAAACTTTTTTTTGACCGATTTAAGTTCAAAAGTGATGACGTGTCAGTTTTTAAAAATGTCATGTACGTTGTAAATGAAACCGCCATGTGTAAGTTTTTGACTGACACGTCATCATTTTTGAACTTAAACACGTAAAAAAAAGTTTGTTACCTAAATCAACACAAAATTTGAAAGTTTGTAACCTACCAGAATAATAAATTGTGTTCATATCCTAACTCGGTAAAAAAGGTAAAACCTATCTGCGCCATTAACCCTTATTTCAATATTGATAATGTGATGGAGAATGAGATGTCTAAATTTAACACAAATAGAGATATTTGTATGTGATGTGATGTAAAACAATGTCAGTGTCGGACTGTCGGTGGCAAAGGTTTTGATTGAGGAGGAGAAAAAAGGTGGCCAAGAGAGCCCAACATGAATGCTCAAGATCCAAGGAATAAACGTCCAGATTTTTTTAAAAAGTCAAATAAAACCCCCTAATGTAAGGAGCATTTTTCATGATTAACCTTCAAGAATGTTGGTCCATAAGAGACTTTTTTTTTCTTTGAGAAAACATAAGATGTTGATTTTGGAGATTGAGTAAATCCATTATGAGATAAGCAAATTGAATTATTAAATTCTCTTTATGAGAAAGATCGAGATGGCATAAGCAATGTGCAAAAGAATATTTGGTTGTAGTTTTAAAAACATTAGTACAAAGTTGTTGAAGAGTTGAGGCAGATTGCAAAGGACCTATCTATCCTCTTTGCTCAAACTACATAATGCATCAACGATACATGCCAACTGAAATCACAAGTTACATTCTTGTACCTAGGCCTGTAAATGAACCAAACAAATACGAACGGAGTCTGTTCTTGTTCGTTCATTAAGGTTTTGACGACCAAACGAGCGAACACGAACGGATAAGCGAACGAATTTTGTTGTTCATGTTCGTTCACTAAGAAACTTTGTTTGTTCATGAACACAAACGAACGCACACGAACAAACATATCATTTAATGCATTTCTTCGTTAATATCTTAAACGAACCTCAACAAACATAAACGAACATATACATACATATATATATATATATATATATATATATATATATATATATATATATATATACACACACACACACACACATCTACACATATACTCCCTCCGTCCCGAATTTATAGCCCATCTTTCCATTTTGGGATGTCCCAATTTTATTGTTCACTTTGTACTTTGAACCAATCAAAACATTTGAATGTGGTGAGATATTAAATCTTATTGGTTGTATAGTACGACTAGTACACTTTTCTTAACCTGCGTGTTTTTTGTCTGGGGACAATAAAATTGGGACGGAGGGAGTATATTACTAGTATATAGCTTGAAACATTGCGACGCATATTGATATTCAACATTACAAAACGATTACAATATGAAGATAAACTCCTTTGCTTGGTTTGATCGTAGGAAAGAGCATCAGATCTGGAACTAGTGGAGGGAGAGAGTGGAGGTGTGTTTGGAGTGGAGGGAAATTGTGTAGAGGGAAATGTGAGAGGGAAATGTAAGGTAAAAATATCTAGATGATTAATATTATTAAATGAAAATATCTAAATATTTAATAATATTATATTTAGAATTTAGCTTAAATCAAAATAAGATATACAAATATGTATTAATTTAATTAAAACTATTAGTTAATAAACAAACATTTAACCGAACGTTCACGAACATGTTATCGAACGTTCACGAACGTAAATGAACAAACGAGACATGTGTTCATGTTCGTTCATTTAATTAAACGAAAGTAAAATTTTGTTCATGTTCGTTCATATAATGAAACAAACGAAAATAAACGGACTTTCCGCCGAACGGTTCGCGAATAGTTTGTCGAACGTTTAGTTCGCTACCTATTAAAAATTCGTAAATACAATTTCTTAGAAAACTTTGTTTTGCTATAAAAATGTGTCTATGACTATGTTTCACCCTTTTAGTGACAAAATCCTCTTTAATTAATTTCAAAATGGCAAACATAGCCCCTGTACTCTTATAATAATCACCCACCCTTTAAATTTAACTTTTCCCAACCAACTTATTTTACCACCACTTTATGCATTAATTTAATTTTTAAACATAACCAACTACATTTAGCAAAATCATAATTTTTAATTATACTTTTTATTAGAAGTTGCATAAAATGTGAACTGAACCAGGGGTGTTAATCGGGTAATTTAATCGGGTTTCGGGTTATTCGGGTCGGTTTATTCGGTTTTTCATGTTTAAAATCTTACCTGAAACCCGATTCAAATAAGCTCGGGTTATTTGGGTTCGGGTTAATAGGATTCGGGTTATTCATTTAAACCCGAATAAAATCATATTCTATATTTTCGTATTTTGAACAAAGGTTAAACTTTAAAAAATGACACTTATAGTTTATATAAATCATCATAAGTAACTTACATGTATATTATATATAGATGTATTCATATAAATCATAATAACTTATATATATATAGTTATATTTATATATTAAATTAATTTTTGTAATTATTCGGGTTACCCGAATTGTAAGATATTTATCCGAAACCCGATTAAAATAAGACTCGGATTATTCGAATTCGGGTAATTCGGGTTCGGGTGACAAAATAAGCTTCGAATTTGAATTATTCGAGTTCGTGTTCGGTTATTTGTGACACCCCTAAACTAAACCCCAAACTTTAAGGATTATACATGTAATAAAACCAAAGATAAATATCTTGAAGTAAATAACAGCAAAAACAAAGAAGACGATCTTACTTTCGGTACACTCATGAAACTCTACTTTTTTCATTGCTTTCACCATTCCTGATTAAACCCATCGACTCAAATTCAACTTATTCCTGTGTAACGTAAGTCCTTTTTTATACATATTTTAAACTAATCTGTTCAAATTCACACACTTAAACGAAAATGCCTAATTTTACAAAGTTACAATTTTTATTTTTTTATATGTTATTGCTGCTATATCTACTTTTGTTTTACTTATATGATTATACATTCTTCTAATGTTAATTTTGCATCAGTAGAGATTAATTGTACATTCGGATGTAATTAGGTTGCCAATTACTGTATCTATACTTTGAATTGTGAGCCCTAGCTTAGGCTTGTTAATTTTGTGATTTGATCTGAGTTTCATTGACTTTTGAACACTGATTGCTTATGATTTTAGCAACTGGTGGTTTCGATTGTTGATAAACCCTAAATATTTCATAATCATATTGTTTAGATTTATTAGTACATTTTATTTACTAAATTTAAGTTTTAAGGGCAAGTACTATTGCTGATGTATGAATCCAATGACTTATTCATCTGGTAATCGGTTAGAATTTCGATTTTCGTAAGATTTTGCACAACATCAAAACCTGCACCGCCACCGATTGAACAAGTTGTAGGATGGATACATACAATAGCATTGATTTGAAAGACTGGTACATTAAAAGGTAATTTTGTAATCCTGTAAATATAATAGCAATTTGTGTCAAGTTAGCTACGTTTTCTTGAAGTTCCCCTGAGATTTGAACATTTGTTAATGACATAGATTACATACAAAAAGGTATAAGTAACTATTCTGATGAATACATGGCGAAATGTGTGTGGGTGTCATACAGTTAACAATAACAATCTTTAAGCTATTAGTTGACTAATACATTGCAGTTATCTTTCTCATGATTTCAGGGTACATAGGTCTATTAGTGCTCTGCTTGTGCAGCAGCTAATCACCTTTGGTTATTGGACTTCTGAGTCTGTGATTTGGTGTACATGCACGGCTGCTAAATCGAGTTTTGATTCTGATAGTTGTGGTTTAGTAACTTAAATATGGAGCCTTTATGGAAACTGGTGTTTCTTATGGAACCGGCTCCAGTTACTCTTATTTTGACTGCTATTGCTGTGACGTTTGGATCTGCTTTCCGAGCATTGAATTACGGGAAAGAAATGGAAAAAAACCGTGATTTGTCTGAAGCATCTATTACGTTAGACAAATCTCAAGCACTCATGATCCCAGTTATGAGTTCGTTAAGTCTGATTACGATGTTTTACTTATTCTCTTCTGTCTCACAACTGCTCACTGCTTTTACTGCAATCGCCTCTATATCGTCGCTTTATTTTTGCTTTTCACCTTATATCATTCATGTTAAGTCACAATTCGGTCTTTCTGACCCGTTTGTGTCTCGTTGTTGCTCCAAGTCTTTTACTCGAATACAAGCACTTTTGTTGTTTTTATGCATCAGTACTGTTGCAGCATGGCTTGTTTCTGGGCATTGGATATTGAACAATATGTTGGGCATTTCACTTTGTATTGCGTTTGTGAGCCATGTTCGTTTGCCCAACATCAAAGTTTGCGCAATGCTACTTGTCTGCTTATTTGTATACGATATATTTTGGGTATTCTATTCGGAGATGTTTTTTGGTGCGAATGTCATGGTTGCAGTAGCAACACAACAAGCTTCTAACCCTGTTCATACGGTGGCAAATTCTTTGAGTCTTCCTGGATTGCAATTGATTACAAAAAAGCTCGAGTTGCCAGTCAAGATTGTATTCCCAAGGAACTTATTGGGTGGTATTGTACCGGGAAATGCTGCTAGCGACTTCATGATGCTTGGTCTTGGTGATATGGTAATTATATTTCATTTCTTATTCTTACATGCAACACATATAATGAGTGTGAGATGATAGTTGTTGTAGTTGTAATGTCCAAATACTATCTAATCATGCATGCTATGGTAGGGTGTGGCTCAGAAGAGAAGTGCTCTTATGGTGAAAAAGTACTGTGAGGAAGGTTTTGTTGCTGGCATATTTTAGATGCACCATTTTATAAAACTGATGCATTCGTTTAATTTTAAGTTCCTAAATATGGAGCACCAGGACATGTGTCAGCACCAGAATCCTCCCTATACCTTTCTCCATAAGAGCCATATTTATCTTATCCATTCCCTGCCGTGGCATCCTTTATTGTATTTGATGACAAGTAATCATCTTGCTGTAAAGCTTTACTAGTCAAACATACAAAGAAATTTGTGGGTGTTCCTTCCTGCATTCATTTCATTTTATACTTCTATGATGTGCATGTATTGTATTGTTAAGCTTGTTTTTTTTCCTTCAGGCTATTCCTTCTATGCTTCTGGCATTAGTTCTCTGTTTTGATCACAGAAAAGACAAGGAGGTTGCAAGTCCTTTAGATATATCTATTCAGAAGGGTCGTAAATACATATGGTTTGCTACTTGTGGATATGCTGTTGGATTGGTAGCTGCGTTGGCAGCTGGAATTCTTACTCATTCTCCGCAACCTGCACTTCTATATTTGGTATGTTTTTGTTGAAACCATTGAAATCCTTTGCCGAGATTGAGTAGCATGTTTTAACAAGACATATGTATTAATTATTATATTGTAACATCACCTACCCCTTTTTGTTGATGCATAGTACAACTTAGATGGTAGTTTTCTACTTAACTAAAATCAAGTACTTTGGTTCATTTTGGAAAATTATCTTCAGTGCATCCTTTTTTAGATGGTTGGTTCCCTTAAGCTATTTGGTTCAAGTTAGACTGTCACTCAAGCAATTTGAGTTAGAGGTGACAATATGGGTGGGTGGGGTAACATATCAAAATGGGCTATTGTTGAAGCGTATCGGGTTGGTTGGGTTTGATTTACATGCAACATTTTTTTCCCCTACTTTTTGGATTTTTTATGATAATAGTTAATGCATTTAATATGATTACGATTCTTGTTAAACTACAATGATAGTTCAGAACTTTGAATTACATGATTTAGTAAGTTGTATGCATAACATAACAAATACACTTTGGGAAACTTTTAATCTGTTTACACCATTTGACTTGTTCCCTTTTTAGGTAATTTGTCTATGTGACCCGTTTGAGATTAAACATGACCAACCCAAATGGACCCATTCAGCAAACTGGTCAAATTGACACGTCTAATTGTCTGTTCATCTTTTGATTGGTGTAGGTTCCATCGACGCTTGGGCCCATAGTGATGATCTCCTGGGCAAGAAAGGAGTTAAAGGAGTTGTGGGAAGGATCAACTCCAAATCTCACTGAGAAAACACATTCGACGGACGTTTGAGATCTTTCTTCATCGTCAAACCACTGAGCAAATGAAACATGTAAAAATGGACTTGGGATAAGTTAAAAATGATGTTGCTACTGGGACAATAGCAATTTGTTTAATAGTTTGACTTAATCAATTTCCGGGTTTAAAGAATAGCAAACAAGTTTTTAAATGGCTTTCAATCTTTTACTGTTTCAATTTTGACACACTGGTATTCAGTCACATAGTAGCTCATATTATTAAAGTCCCCCATCAAGCTCCAAGGATCCGTGACATTTTATAGGAAAACTCAGTCACGAAACCTGGTGGTAAAACTCAAGAGAAGGAAATAATTGTTGGAACCAATGTAGGACTTTCGTTGAATGATTTTCAAAGTGTTCATGCCAGTTATTAGCGTTCATTGAATGATTTTCAATATGTTCATGTCAATAATTAGAGGTTCACAAAAAATGGGTTGGGCCCAACCCGATCCAAACCCGAAACCCTACCCGGTTTTTAGTCAAAGAAGTCAAACCGGGTTTTTGACCAACCCGACCCGGGTTTTTTTGAGTTTTCAACCAGGTTTTGACCGGTTTTCAACCCGACCCGATTTTAACCCGACCCGATTTCAACCCGAGTTCAACCCGATTTCGAATTCTAAAAACCCTACCCGGTTACGTACCCACCGGGTACTTAGAAAACCCGAACCGGGTAGGGTCAAACCGGGTATTGACAGGGTTGGGTTTTCGGGTTTTAATCGGGTAGGGTTTAATACCCGGTTTTTTTGTTCACCTCTACCAATTATTAGCGTTTAATATCCTCGAAAGCATGTGACGTCTAAGGGGTGTGCAAAGAACTGAAAAGCTGGCCCACAACCACAGAAAACGAACCCTTGTGTAGATTTTCACGATTTAGTTTTGTATTAAACAAGTTATTTTTAGCCCGCGCGTTGCGGTGGGGATTAAAAAGTACATTTTTAAACTCCGATATGAAATATGAAATTTTCACTTGAATAAGATATGATCTCTTTATGGTTTATTTTTTTGATTATACCAATACCAACATGTATATGTATAATTGAAAAAAACTTAAATTAATACAAAGTTGATTTTGCATCTGAAAGTGTATAGTGTATATGCACCGATTTTACTAATTGATATTGATAATGCAATCAGTTACATGCACTTAAGTCATTTATTGCTCTTCTACTGTAACTATTAAGATTTTCAACCTACTCAATTGTAGAAATTAAACGAATTGCTTTGAACACTTTTAACCCTTGATTAGAAGACCATTAAAGTTTTATAATGTCATTGTGTTTACAACTTCATGATCATAAGCTCCAATATTAATTGTATTAAAATTTTTGTGTCCATTTAGTTATTCTAGCTAATCTCATTAACTTAATGATATAAGAACGGATCAATAACCAATAAGACAAACATCTAACAGACGACAAACATTTATTTATTAAACTGACCATACAATGTATATTCAAAATTATTGAAAAACCTCATGAACTCATCTAGAATTCATTTTTTGAATCTTGACTATTCAATGTAGAAAATTGATATCACCTTAAAATAAAGCAACAATTTGAAAATTAAAACGTATAAACTATGCAATTTTCAAAGATGCTAAACATAAATTAGACCAACTAAAAACCTCACTTGAAAGAAAATGAAAAATTCAATTTCTCAACACCAACTCTCCAAATTAAATGATGAGCTAATAGTTGACTCTTATTTATTGATACTTACTTATATCCACAAATGCGTTATTTGGAACTTTATTTAGTGCATACTTTCGCTGATGTAATTATATTTAGTCTCACATTAAATATTTAATTTATGCAAAAGACGTTTTAAAAACTAAAATACATACAATAGTAAAATCTATAAATTTGCATACACTCTCAAACTATAAACCTTGAAAATTATGTTTGAAAACTATAATTATTTATAAAAAAAATTATACAAATGTTAGTAATCAAACACATATGAATAATAATAATAAAAAAATTAGCAAATGCAAAAAAATTAAAAAATAGCAAATGTACTATTCATCAACTATTGAATGAATAGTACATTTTGCCTTGCAAAATGTATATATACTCAATTCGCAAGTCTAATTTATATAGGTGATGGTAAGGCAGCAAAGCAAGGTTTTTCACCATGTTTTGTGCATTCACTCGATGGTTCTCATATGACGATGATTGTAGACACGTGTAAACGAACAGGCTGCTCTAGCTGATACCTCCATCACGTCTTAGGTTCCGCCAATAGGTAGCAAAATGGCAGGTTGGGTAACGGGTTAGATGATTTTTTAAACGGCTCACCCGGTTTTAAAACATCTCAAAAATATGAATCTAATCAGTTTTCATTACTATAATACAAGAACTAAGTTATTTGGCTAACTAATAAATGATTATTATGACATGAACTATGGTTGTACACATTCACAACATACTTGGTATCTTCATTATATGTTCTTAATTATTACGAGTATTAGTTTTCTATTTGCTTGTATTTATGTTGAGATCAATATAAATGGTGATCCTTAATGTAATTGGACACATCAATCTTTGCATATCAAAAATTGAATAGACAAGCAAGGAAAAGCAGGGAAACGAACATCTTAAGAACTGAAACCAAATTTCGGTTCACCAAAACTCGAGTTTTTTTTTAATTGACCATATATGCTGAATGAGAGAGATGTTAAAAAAAGAGTCCTACATAGAATCTAGCTCTTCTTTGTTTGATATATACAAAAGTTGATGAATATGGTACACATTATAACAATATGTAGAACCATTTACATGTATGTATTTATACAATAAATAAAGTTGTAGGTTCTCATCACTAGTGACATTTCAATAATTTAAGTAACTCAATATCAAGTTAGCAACTTTAGTATATTCAAAACATCCCAAAATAATATCCGCCAAGATTTTTTCTTTTCGGATTTATTGACATACATACCCTCGAACAATAACCAAATTACATGAACCCCCTCAAACTTTAACCAACATAAAACCCTGAAAAAATCCCAAGATACTGATGCATCTCATTGTACCTCATTTTCGATAAGGTAGATATCTGATCTTTCTTCCCCAATTACTGTAAAAACAACAAACCCTAATACACTCTCAAAACCCTAAATTTAAACATCAAACTTTGAAAGTCACAATTCATTTCAAATTCAATTGATTAATCACCATGAGTGGTTTAATTACAACAAGATCTCCGACATCTTGTCAGCTCCGATTAGCCACCGTGAACTGCCGGAAGTATCCATCTTCACAGTCGGTATTTCTACGGATGCATGTTCATAAGCTAAACAATCAAATTAACTGCTTTTATGGTTATAAAGATAATTTGAGTATGATTGAACGACGTCGTTTGAAGCCTTATTCTATTAATGCTTCATTTTCTGGATGGTCTAATGATGGTAATAATGATGCTGAGGTTTTAACCGAATCGCCACCCAAAAAGAGTTGGTCTGGAGGTAGGAAATGATGTTAAATTTTTAATTTTTAGTTTAATGGGTTTTGGTTATTTCACAATTTGCATTGATTTTTTATAAAGTTTTGATCTTTAGTCTATACAATTTGGATTTTACTAGTTTGTTACTAATGCGAACATTGGAATGTCTCAATTTAGCTGTTCTGTTAAGTTTTGATTTCGAATATATGTTGTAATTTAGTGATGTTTATATGATGAGTAATTAATGCTTAGAAAATTTTGATATCTTGACTAATTTAAATATGCATGTTGTATTTTAATTTCAAAGCTGCTGTTATAGTTTATGATACAATTCAAATTTTCAACAATTTATATACTCTATATATAATATATGTATTAGGAAACTGTATTAAGTTTGAATTTTGTGATCAAAGTTCATCCCTTTGTTTGCAAGTGATGAGTGTGTTAAATTAGCTTTAATGATCTTTTGCTTCTGCAGATGGTATTTGTCCACTAATAACGCTCGTGTAGCTTACTTTCAGGGGTAGTGGGAGCTGCAGTTGCAGGAGTTGTTCTTGCTGGTGGACTCGCTTTTGCAACACTGTCTATAAGCAGACGGGTGTCTGGTAAGATATGATTATCTTTTTCCCAGTAACTTTTACATTATTGCGTGTTTGTATTTCCTGGAGTATATCAATATATAAATTTGTATGACTAATTTCTAGTTGTCATATAGGGAATAAGAAGACTATGGTAACTTTGACAACACATCAGGAAGAGTCATTGACCTCGGTTGACCAGAAAGATGAAGTTGAAGATAAGGGAACAGAGACAAAGAACGGTGTGATAAACAATGATTTATCATATGAAAAAGAAAATCAAACTACGATTGATAATGAACTAGACCATAGTACCAACGTTAAGGGTGAGGAGGTAACTAACAATGCTTCCATTCAACAAGAAGTTCAAGAGGCATTACCAACTGCTGAATTACATAAATCTGATGTTGATGATGATACAGTCAATGCATCAAGCATTAAAAATGTAGATGAAGGTCTTGTTATCGAAAACAATGATTCAAGTAATAATTTAAAAGATGAACCGGATGATGTTCATATTATAGATCCCTTGGCCTCGGATGTAAATCCAATAAGTCCTGAAACAGGTTACCTAGATGTAGATACTGCAATAAATGGAGCAGATAAATCCAGCTTACCATCATCCTTGATTACCATTCTTGATACAGAGACTGAGCAGGTTGCGGTGATCTTGGAACCTCAATTGGTTCACGAAAAGGATATAGAGCCTATTGCATCAATAACCGAAGATTTTGACAATAAAGAAACACAAGGGTTCTCAGTGGATTCATTGACTTATCCATTTGAAAGTGAAAAAAATGATAACATTAAGACAACGGCTTTTGACTCGGTGGATCTTGCAAAGCTTGTGTCATCGTCTAGTATTCCCGCTCCATCTGTAGTTTCACCGTCTCTGCGGGCCCACCCTGGGAAGGTGTTAGTTCCTGCAGTGGTTGATCAAATTCAGGGGCAGGCATTTGCAGCTTTGCAAGTATTAAAGGTTTGTAAATTGTTGGCAATTATATTATACTCCGTATTATATTATATTGTTACATTTTGTATGTATCAATGTTTAAGAAGTTCTATTGTGTGTATGAAATTCTCTAAAATGTCTAATGTATTTAATCTAGTTTTCAATGTAGGTACAGAACTTTCTAAAAACCTTCTATTGTATGTAACAGAAATTAGACATTTTTGGAAGTTTCATACATACAATAGAGCTTCTAAAACATGGATACGTACAATGGCAAAAAGTGTAAACTGTAATACATTTCGATACCATTATCCCTATATTTTGAGCTTATAACTGAATTTTGGAAATAATATGTCCAAGTATGGTACTCTTCTCAGGTTATTGAAAGTGATGTTCAACCTGGTGATTTATGTACTCGCCGTGAATATGCTCGATGGTTGGTTTCTGCCAGCAGTGCTCTTTCGAGGTACATATTATTCAAATTAAATGCATTTTAGGAAATTGTGGGGCGTTCTGTTGATTTGCATTGAAGTTAATATTTTCAATTTTTTTCTATGTATAGAAATACACTGTCAAAAGTGTACCCTGCAATGTATATCGAGAATGTGACTGAACTTGCATTTGATGATATCACACCCGAAGATCCTGATTTCTCTTCCATTCAAGGTAAATAGCGAATTCTAAATATTATAGATATCTAGAACTATCTCATCTTATCATACGATACTTATGGAACACTTGGATCTTCAGGCTTAGCAGAAGCTGGACTAATTGCCAGCAAACTCTCTCAACGCGATATGGATATTTCAACTCAAGATGAGAGCTCTCTGCACTTCTGTCCCGAAAGGTACATTTTTTCGCAACTATATCTCTGTGTTCCGATTCATCACCTTACTCTTCTCTCGAACGTATTCATGTTTCAAATATTTGCAGCCCTTTATCTCGTCAGGATCTTGTGAGCTGGAAATTGTCCCTGGAGAAAAGACTGCTTCCTGTAGCTGACAGAACGGTGATATGACTTTGAAATTGAATTACAATTTGTCTCATCATCATAAATTTTTTGCCTAAAATATCTTATACCAACTGGCAGGTCCTTCAACAACTCTCTGGTTTCATAGACATTGACAAGATCAATCCAGATGCTTGGCCTGCACTCCTATCAGACTTGTCAGCAGGAGAAAATGGAATAGTAGGTCTTGCATTTGGTGAGTTTCGATACCCTTCTCTTGCTGTTCCAATAATATATATATATATATATATATATATATATATATATATATATATTGAATAAAATGATTAAGAGGCTTTATGTATTAACAATACAATTTTGACAACTCTCCGCCTTCTCATCTCATTTGACTCGTTTCCCTTTTAACTATATTTTTGCCTGATTAAACCTTTAAAGATAAAATATAATCCGAATTGACCCGTTTATCAAGAAATGGGTTGCAATTCTACCTGTACATTAATGTAAGTTCTTGCTTGAATTAACTCATCTTCACAGGTTACACGAGGCTCTTTCAGCCTGATAAGCCCGTGACCAAGGCACAAGCTGCTATTGCTCTTGCAACCGGTGAGGCTTCTGATATAGTTAGTGAAGAACTTACACGCATAGAAGCTGAATCTATGGCTGAAAAAGCTGTTGCTGCACATACTGCTCTTGTTGATCAAGTGCAGAAAGACGTTAATACATATTTCGAGAACGATCTTTTGCTAGAAAGAGAAAAGATAGTTGCTTTAGAGAAAATAGCTGAAGAAACAAGACAGGAATTGGAGCGATTGAAAGCCGAACAAGAGGAACAGAACATTAAGATGATTAAAGAACGTGCTGCTGTTGATTCACAAATGGAAGTGCTTTCTAAATTAAGGCATGAAGCAGAGGAAGAGTTGCAGGAAATCATGAGTAATAAAGTAGAAATATCATATGAAAAAGAAAGGATAAACAAGCTAAGGATAGATGCAGAATTTGAGAATCAGGAGATCTCACGATTACAATATGAACTAGAAGTTGAGCGAAAAGCCTTGGCCATGGCAAGGTATGCTTCATTTTTTTCTCTATTCTTTTGTGTCACTGAAAACATCACTTATCTTTTTGGGGTAGTGGATTAAATGGGTACAGTTAAAAGGTTAGCTCAAATGGAAACAGGTCGAAAGTCAAGTATAACTTTTTAGTGCAGAAAACCTCCTAAATCATTTTTTTATTGGAAAATTTTGAATTTCTTTTATCATGACACACTAATAATTTATTAAATAGCAAGTATTTTAACCAAATTGTTTTGGAATGACCTGTATTCACCGCAGTCCATTTTGGCCCATCACCCAATGTGATCAACCCACCCATTTTTCCGTGCTAAATTAATACCTTAGTGATACATGACATGATCCTTGTGACTTCTTATGAAGATCTTGGGCGGAAGATGAGGCGAAAAGAGCAAGAGAGCAGGCCAAAGTGTTGGAGGATGCTAGAGACCGATGGGAGAGTCAAGGCATTAAGGTAATCGTGGATGATGATCTTCGTGGTGAATCAGTTGCTGAATCTACATGGGTCAATGCTCAGAAGCAAATTTTAACAGAAGGAACCAAGAACCGAGCTGAAAACCTGCTTGACAATCTAAAGTCAATGGCAGCCGATGTGAAGGGCAAATCAAGGCAGATAATTGATAAGATTGTTGAGAAGATACTCTTTTTTATATCTCAACTGAAAGAATTGGCTTCAAAGGGTGTAAAGCAAGTGGTTGAGGTCAAAGATGGTGCGGTGTTGAAAGTCAACAGCTCGGTTCAAGATTTGCAGCAAAGTTCAGTTGGGTTGAGTTCAGGTGTGAAAGAAGGCGTCAAGCGTGTTGTTGGCGATTGCAGGGAAGGAGTTGAGAAACTCACTCAAAAGTTCAAGACTTGATTATGGCCCAGAATTGTTTTTATTTTTTGTTGTAATTTTGTAGACCTCACTTCCATTGGACCATAGACTGGAATAATGTTTGCATATGGCTGCAAATTGTACTAATGACTAATGAGTACCTGCTATTGGTACGAACAATAGCCAATAAGCAAGAGCGCTCCACTTACTTTTGTAGGCACTCATTATCGATTCATTTTCGATGTCTCTAACAGTATATATACTTGTAATCAATGAATTCTATCTTTTTTCATTTCTGAAAGTAGATTATGCCATATTGCCAATATAAAGTGTCAAAACTGGCATATAAGGTGAAACAAAATGCAATTGAAGAAGTTAAACAAATGCACATCTTGCCATAACATACATTGAATTATTCAATTGAAGATGAACCAAAATTTTAAAACCTAAACAACGTTGCTTGCTTCAAGGTTAACCAGAGATTAAAAAACTGGAAATCTATAAAAGACATTGCTTGAACTTCAGGGCACCTTGGGCCCTTTGAACTGTATTTCCTTCTCATGCTACCTACGATACAAATTTAAATAGTAGCACAAGAAAGAACGACTTAACTTGGCTATAACCTACCTTGCATATATACCTAACACATTGACATTCAAACCCTCTACCCCTTAAATTTACAAATATTACTACCTAGATCAAGACAACCCACCCTTACGCTTAAACTGTAAATTGAAATAGATAAAGCAAATCTAGCACAAGCATAGATAAAAAGACATGCAATACACGAAACCCAATATGCAGCATTGCAAAATACACACATATAAAGAGATTGCATCATAGATTGCATCACAGTATGGATCACAAAATACATGAAATGAAAAACAACTATAACTTGATAGAAAAGGTTTTAACTGAACTAATACTTGGGAATCCAACTAGTAGATTCTAACAAAATTATGTGAACAAACATCCTCACTTCTTCTTTTCAGTACCTCCACCAGCCCTGCACAAATAGTTTCACAAGTTGCATCAAAATTATGTTGTAATATTATGTAAATTACGTAAGCAAATATGTAATTCTTTCCAACCGAACAGATTGCATCATAGTAACATACTTTGGGTAAATTCTCATCAAGCCATTTTACTTGGTTTACAAAGAATTACACAGTAGCAGATTTCATTCTTACTCAGGAAATCAACTAGAAACTGGTTGCTATTACCGAATAAAAAACCAAGCATACACCGTCATTTTCGGTATATGTTTGCCTACAATGTACTAATACACAAGTATGTTGTGATATTGTGCAAATTCCATATCCAATTAGACTTAATATTTACTCAAGCAGAGCAATGCACAAAGAATATTAAAGCAAATAGAGGGAAAAATACCTCATCTTGCGAAGAACACTAGTCATTTCCTCTCTCTTCTTCTTTGCCCTCTTGTGGGTACCCAACTTTCTCTTAGCTACCTTAAGAGCACGCTTGTCCTTACCAACCTTCAACAACTCAGTAATCCTCTTCTCATACGGTGCAAATCCAGCTACTTCCCGGATCAAATTCCTCACGAAATGTGTCCTTTTGCTTGTTTTCTGTAGATGATAGCAACCTCTTAAATTTATATGGTCATTAAAATGCTCGTATCACAGCATTTGCTAATGAAGTTAAACTGAAACAAACGTAAACTAATACATAACCAAGTTAGGAAAAAAACTTACACCCTTCCTATCAGATGGGCGAGGAGCCAACTCCTTCTTGGTGACAACATGACCTTTGTTTAATCCAACAAAAAGGCCTGTATTAGGCTGCTTCGGAGCCATAACCTGAACGTATTTAATCCACTAACATATCTCATTCCTTGAAACACATATACCCAATCATCTAAGCTATAATTATAAAAATAGCTATCGAGAGGCTTAAAACTTCTTCTAACTACCAACATTTCACAAAATAGATACCATACCTAACCTAAATGCATCATCAGCTGTCTTTCAACATGCATAACTACAAATTTGATTGAAATAACTCCGATGTTCACTTAAATACAGTAACATGTTTTACAACAGTACAAATAGAATAACATTCCAAACCATAAATCACTAATGCCACAGATTAATCAAGTTATCTCTATACCACATATCTGAAATATAAAAATCATTTCTTAACTAATCAAAATATGAAATTATGAAAATTAATAGACTTTTTAGCACTTGAAATTAGAATATTATTATAGGCGAAAAAACTAATAAGCATAGCATGTATGGCCGAACATAAACAAAAAATACACAATGTTCAGCTCTAGATTAAACGAATTGGAATTATTACAGATGAAGAAATACACGATCGGCGTAAGATGTAAAAATTTAGACGAAAATGGATACGTACCACGGTGTATGTAAATCGGTTCGGCGAGCGGTTAACAGCGGTGCAGCGTGAAGACGATTAGGGTTTTAAGTTTGGGCTAGTATTTATAGTGAGAGTTGTTTGGGTTTTGGGCTGTGAAAGTTAGTCCAAGAGTATCAAGAAAATGTAAGTGTGTTGTTTTAGGACTTATAAGCCCAATATCGGCCCATCTTTTTTAAGATCGTAGAGTAAAGAGAGAATGGGAAAACTAACAAGAATTATAAAATCTATTTTGCCTCACATTTTTAAATTTTAACAAACGATAAGTTGAAAAATTATAAAAATTGCACCATAAAAATCAGTATTTTTTTCTCTTCGATTAGAGATCTCACAAGGTATACATTCGACAGCTTTTTTATGGGTTTTATAAATTGTACAATATTAGTATCACATGTGTTACTAGCTGGTAACACATGTGTTACTCGTTGGTATCACATGTATTAGTTGTTTTCAAAGCCCACAAAAAAACGAAAAAAAAAGATCGTATAAGTATACCTTGTGAGATCTCTAATCGAAAAGGAAAAAAATTGTTGATTTTTATGGTACAATTTTTGTAATTTTTTGACTTACCGATTGTGATAAATTTAATTTTTAAAAACGTGGGGGAAAATATATTTTGTAACACGTGGCGCATTATTTTTTGTTCCTCTATTGTCACCCAATGTTATTGTACTCATTTGAATCTCACTCTATCAACAGTTTAACACTACCTGAAAAAAAATAACCAGTAAATATCAAAAATCGTTTTTAGACCACTCCCAACCGTGACACAAACTGACGCATCAGTTTGTGCCAAATCAGCGCCACGTCAGCACTTTTCAAAACTGACACAAACTGACACTGCACTGGCAACAGTAAACATCACTTTAGTTTTTTCTAGACCCCACATTTACCAATATACCTTCATTTTTATACACTAAACAAAAAAATAATATTTTATATTCACGCGGGCCCAGTTCCCCTTCTCTTTCACCGTCGGCTTGACAAAGGCTCAAAAACTAACGTTAAACTGGAAGTAAAGTGACGCTCGAACCGACGGGAGGGTTCTTAGACTGCTCCCAACCGTGACACAAACTGACGTATCAGTTTGTGCCAAATCAGCGCCATGTCAGCACATTTTAAAACTGACACAAAACTGACACTACACTACCAACAATAAACATCACTTCAGTTTTTTCCGGACCCACATTTACCAATATACCTTTATATATATACACTAAACATATAAACAAAAAAAAGTGACGCTCGTCGGTTTGGTGACGCCACCAAACAGACGCTCAAAGTGATGGAGGAGTGCCAACAATGTCACAAAAGTGACACTCAACCGAAGTAAAAACTGATGCTCCGTTGGGAGTACTCGTATACAATCGGTAAAATATCTATCTATCTACCTACCTACCTATAGTATAAAAGAAAGCACAAAAACACTGTAATGGCATTTAGAAATTGCCATATCAGCAACTACAGTCTGCTACTATTCCCATCTCTTTGGTACAAGCTTCCCCTTACATCCTTGACTTCATGCCATTGCCCATTCTTGTGTTAAGCACCAACGTCATTTTCTCTCCCTCATCTCCCTCTCCCTCATCTCTCTTATTTTTCATCATTTTGCAGGTTTTCCATATCATGTTCAAATTCAACACCATGTAAGCTCTCTTAATTTACTCATTTTTTTCATCAGTTTTCGTTTTCATTTGTGAGTTGGAACTTTTGAGTTTTGAGTAATTTTAGCTTTGTCTTTGAGTCATGCTACCTAGCTTCTAAATTTTGCCATGTTTTGTTTACATTTATGGGTTACACTTCACATCATTAAAAAGAATCCTTACACTTGTATGTAACTATGTATAATTCGTCAAGGTGTATGTTTTACTGGTGTGATATTTTTAGGTTTGGACATTGGTTTTGAGCAGACTACTTCTATATGCTTGAAGAAAGGAAGAAGAAATAAGACGATGGTGACGCTTCATAGATGATTATATATCCAATGTATGTGGGTTCAAACTTTTAGTTTATATACATCTCTTTATGAATCATTTCAAAACCTCCAGACTCTCATTTAAAATGTGGATTACAAATCGTAGGTTACAATCATTACTTTTTATTGTCTTAAAATTTTCGCTCTTTGATAGGTCTTTCTTGACACGAAGCTAGCAAGTCCAGATAACATATAAATAATCATTCAGTATTAGTGTATTACATATATATTACTAGGACTGGGATTCCATAATATGCATATAATGATGTGTAATGTAATCCGACTAAATTAATATAAATGATTAATCTTAGTTATAGTAGTTCTTATGATATATTTTGTGTATGTGTGTGTAATATTCACTTTATGAGTAAAACATAATCCAGATTCCAGACACAATCTTCTGTTAAGACGCATTAAGTTGTTTTTTTTTTTTTTTTTTTGCTTTTGTAATCGGTATGTTATCACGCTGTTATAATGGTTTTATTTATGTTTGATGAGTGATGAGAGTTAAGTAGCATAACAGTTAGATGTTGGTTTTAAATCAATTGTTTCTATGTTCTTGTTACATCCACAAGCTTGTAAAGTAAGCTTTTTTTTTAAGAAATAGATTTAAGAAAGAATATATACTTTTCAATTTTTATGTAGACATTGTATTTTGAAATTTGTTTTTAGTGAATTGTTTTATTAAACTTACAAAAATGAAATGGAGAGTTTATTCTGCTAAAGTATTGTAACGCCCCTAAAATACGTAAGTTTTTATAGTTTAATATACGTTTATGTTTCAGTTTTTGTATGTATTTAATATGTTAAATGTTTAAAGTAACGAAAAGTTTAGAATATGGTTAGTGGACTAACCAAATAAAAGAATTTCAGTTAGAGGGACCATATGTGTTAAAATGAGAAAGATAGAGGGAGTAGTATGAAAGATGAGTTGATAAAAGTTCCTACAGGTTTCTCATTTCTTCCAGATTATATTATATACGTACGTGTGTGTGTTTGAGAGGGAAACCAAGAACTACAAGAAGAAATCAGAAATTTAAGAAGGAATTGAGTGAATTAGGATCTCTAAGTTCATATTAAGCATCTCTAAGGTATGTGGAATCTTTCTAATTGCTCAATTTAAGTTAGGGTTTTAGTTTCATAAACCCTAGATGATAGAAAGATCATGTATGGTAGTTAATTTGATTAATTAGTGTTCCATGGATGTTTATGAGTTGTATGTTATGTTTAGTTTATGTTAGTTTAATTAAAGAGTTCATGTTTATATGTAATTGGGTTTTTGATAGTTTATGTATATATGAGAATTTATGAATTAAGATGAATTAGTGATGAGTATGAGTAGAAAAGTGATGAATACCCAATTACATGTGATTAGAAAGGTAAAACATGGAACACTAGTGGTGTATGATAGGTGTTAGTGAGTAACACCTAGTTATGAGATTTAAAGTTAAGAAAGTAAAAGAGTTATGTTAATTGATCATGCTATGTGTTTATATGTATAGGTGATCAAGCAAAAGAAGTTAGTTCAAGTTTATTGCTTAGCCAAGATAAAGGTAAGTAGATGGATATAAATGTGGAGTCAAGTAATGGGTGAGCCATTAGCTTGACGGTTTTTCCAAGTAATGGATCATGACCATTAGCTTGGTATAAATGTTAACTCTTAGTAGTTAGCATGATGATGTTAAGGATCCTTAATGTGATGATGTTTATGTTTATGTTTATGTTAAAGTTTCCATTACTTACTAAGCATTAGCTTACGTGTTATGTTTAAACGTTTTCAGGTGAGCCAAGTGTCAATAGAGGGGACTTGGGCAAGGGACACGTTTAAAAGCTTTTGGTGGAGCTTGTTGCACGGTTTGGTAACAAGCTAATCCCTCTTAATCATGCTCGTGATATGTACACCCCCGTTGTAAAGTTTAAGACTTATAGTTTGATGTTCTGAAAACAATATGTAGTCTCACTTGTAGTATATGTGATGTTTTGAGAAAAGTCAACTCTGTGGTTAAAGTTAAAGTCAAAGTCAGAGTTGAGGTCATGGTAGTGAGACTTGTATGTTTAAAGTTTGAATTAGAAATGAATGTATAAAAGTTTGACATAAAAGTAAAATGTACCTTTTATGAGTAAAAGGGTTAAATGTTGATGTTAGTGAGTTAGTTTAACTCAATTAAGTCAATTGGGTAAGAATTTACCAAAGAAAGGGGTTAATTTGGTTAGAGACCCAATCAGGTCATTTTGGTGTCCAAATGGGCGACCAATAGGGCGAAGAGTCAAAATGAGTTATGTTGGGTTAAAGTCAAAGGTATTTATGTCCACAAGTCTTAAATGTGATATTGAAAAAGTGGTCGAGAGCCTAAACTCAGAAGTGGAGTCGTTTGAATTATAGTATGTCAAGATTTTGGTTAAAATTAGTCGAAATCCAGTTAACGGGTCAAAACGAGATTTATTGTGAAATTTGAAAAAGTGGAATTGAGGAAATGTTTATATGGTTATAGTGAATGTGTGTGCAAAATTTCAGGTCCTAACTCATAACGAGTAAAAAGTTATGCATGTTTGAAGTTGGTTAAAAAAATTGAATTTTGGCTGATTTCTGAAATACACTAAGGAACGCGATCCTGAGAATTGAGCCGGATCGCGTTCGTAAGGCACAAAACTAAGGAACGCGATCCTGAGAATTTAGCCGGATCGCGTTCGCAAGGCAAAAATGGTGACAGAAAGTTTATAACTAAGGAACGCGATCCCGCCCACTTTCCCGGATCGCGTTTGATGGTAAAAAACTGAAACTTTAGGTTTTAAAAGGCTCGTTTCAACTAGGGAAAGTTACTAAAATTAAATTATACAAATGGAGTAGTTATGGGACATTATTAAGAGTAAAAAAAAAAAAAAAATGGTCACGTTTTCGGGGTGTTTCAAGTTGGTATCAGAGCACGGTTTAAGGGATTCAGGTATCCACCATTAGTGGGTACTTGGACTTAGACCAATTCTATTATGATGTTGAGCATGACTTAGTAAGATATGTTTATGGGTTAATGAATTGTTAATGATTCCTTACTTGAAGTGTGGCGTGCAGACTATGGATGTGTTTAATGTAATACGATAATTAGAGTGTCTGGCCAACGCAATGATTACCATATTACCTTATATGTATCCATGGAAATCACGAGACATTAGAGGATTGAATGTTAACAAGTTATTAACTGTTTGTAACAAAGTTTTTGAAAAGGTAGATGTTAAATGTTTAAGTTATTATGTTAATGTGTTATGTGAACTTTCAGATAAGATGAGTAAAGAAGTAGAGACTACTGATACAGGAGGCAGTCAAGATAGGCCTCAGTCTCCTGTTCAAGATATAGATCCAATAATTGAAAAGATGAAGTCTTTCATTTCGCAAGAAATTGGTATTGCTCAGAAAGCATCTATTCCTCTTCTAAAGTCAACAATTATAGAGACTGTTAGAGAGGTAGTTAGTGAAGAATTTCAGAAACAAAAAGATAAAACAGTTGGAGTTAGACAAGAAGTACCTCCACAAACTCCAATTATAGAAGAAAGTAGAAAGTTTAGTTATAAAGATTTTTCAGCTTGTAATCCGCCAGATTTTGAAGGGGACTTAGACCCGATTAAATGTTACCGGTGGGTTATGGAGGTAGAAGGGGCTTTTACTACTTCACGTTGCCCCGCAGATTTGAAAGTAATCTTTGCTGCTAATCTCTTGAAGGCACGTGCTAAAAATTGGTGGGAAGTTCAACGCCGTACCTTAGGGGATGAAACTATAAATAAGATGAGTTGGGATGATTTTAAGAAGATGTTTGAGAATACCTATTCTCAAGAAGCAGATTTGAAGAGAATTCGTCGTGAGTTTCTTGCAATGGAACAAACGACTGAATCAATTAACGAGTTAGTTGGTGTATTTCTGGATAGAGCTCAATTCTGTCCAGATTATATGGAGAATCCGAAGCGGCTTATAGATCATTTTCATGAAGTTTTAAAGAAAGAAATCAGTCAGTTTATTCAACCTAGCCGTTGTAAGTCTTTTGAAGAAATTGTGAATGAAGCTCGTTTTCAAGAGCTAGAGTTAAAGAAATGTGAGAAAGCTGTTGCAAAAAGAAAAGTTGAATCAAGTCCTATTCCTTCAAAGAAGTTTAAAGCTAGTGAAAGTTCTCGTCGAGAAGAGAAGAAGACAGAAAAGTCTGTACCTCCAGAATGTAAGAAATGTCACAAGAAACATTTTGGAATATGTAGATTTGGGTTAAATGTTTGTTATCAATGTGGTGAGGAAGGTCATTTCAGCAAGGACTGTCCTCATCCATTGAAGGTATGTTATGGATGCTACGAGCCTGGTCATGTGAAGTCAGAATGTCCAAAGTTAAAGTCTCAGTCAGCTTCTTCAGCATATCGTAAGCCATCCGATAAGAAGTCGACTGAAGTTCCAAAAGCCAGGCCTCGTTCATTCCAAATCACAGCAGAGGAAGCTAAGGGGACCCCAGATGTAGTGTCAGGTACCTTTTTAGTAAACCTAATACCTGCATATGTTCTTTTTGATTCGGGTGCCTCTAGATCATTTGTTTCATAAAAGTTTAGTAAAAGTTTCATGATTCCAATTTCTGACTTAGACACTCCCTTAGATGTTGAAATAGCTGATGATAGAACAATATATGTCACGAAAGTTTATAGAGGGTGTCGGTTAGAAATAAGTAATGAGCCTTTTTCCATAAATCTAATCCCTATGCAAATGGGGGAATTTGATGTTGTAATTGGTATGGATTGGTTAGCGGCTCATGATGCAATGATTCAATGTGAACAAAAGATTGTAAGAGTTAAGTTACCTCGTGGTGAATTGTTAGATATTTACGGAGAAAAGAAAGAAATGCCTATCCCAGTTTGTACTTTTGCTAAAGCTAAGCGACATTTGTCACATGGTTGTCAAGCCTTTTTGGCACATGTGATAGATGTTCAGATGCAAATTCCAAAGATTGAGGAAATTCCGATAGTAAGAGAGTTTATTGATGTATTTCCTGATGAATTACCGGGCATTCCGCCCGATAGACAAGTTGAATTTAAGATTGAATTGATGCCTGGAGCTACACCTATTGCTAAGACACCATATAGGCTTGCTCCAACCGAAATGCAGGAATTAATGAAACAGTTGCAAGAACTGTTAGACAAAGGTTTTATACGCCCAAGTAGTTCTCCGTGGGGAGCTCCTATTTTATTTGTGAAGAAGAAAGATGGTTCGATGAGAATGTGTATAGATTACAGAGAGTTAAACAAGGTGACTATCAAGAATAGGTACCCATTACCTAGGATTGATGACTTGTTTGACCAATTGCAGGGTGCTAGTTATTTTTCAAAGATTGATTTACGTTCAGGTTACCATCAATTGAAGGTTAGAGAAGAAGATGTTTGTAAAACTGCCTTCAGAACAAGGTATGGACACTATGAATTTGTGGTAATGCCGTTTGGTTTGACGAATGCACCTGCAGCTTTTATGGATTTGATGAATAGAGTATGTCGTCCTATGCTTGATAAGTTTGTGATTGTGTTTATTGACGATATCTTAATCTATTCCAAATCTGCTAATGATCACGATTATCATTTAAGACAAGTGCTACAGATGTTAAGGAAAGAGAAGCTTTATGCTAAGTTCTCGAAGTGTGAGTTTTGGCTTCGAGAAGTGCAATTTCTAGGTCATGTTGTCAATAGTGAAGGTATTATGGTTGATCCAGTGAAAGTTGAAGCAGTCATGAAATGGAGTGCTCCAACAACTCCAACCGAAGTCAGAAGTTTTCTTGGATTAGCTGGTTATTACAGACGGTTTATTCAAGATTTCTCAAAGATTGCAATGCCACTTACAAAGCTTACAAGAAAGAATATCAAGTTTGAATGGAATGATCAAGCAGAACAAGCCTTTCAGATTTTAAAACAGAAACTCAGTCAAGCACCAGTCTTAGTACTTCCAGAAGGCACTGAAGACTTGGTGATATATTGTGATGCATCGTATAGTGGTTTGGGCTGTGTTCTCATGCAACGTGGCAAGGTAATAGCATATGCTTCTAGACAGTTAAAAGAGAATGAGAAGAATTACCCAACGCATGATTTAGAACTTGCAGCGGTGGTCTTTGCCTTAAAGATATGGAGGCATTATCTCTATGGTGTGAAGATTTCCATTTATACAGATCACAAAAGTTTAAAGTACTTCTTCGATCAAAGAGATTTGAATATGAGACAAAGAAGGTGGTTAGATCTTGTTAAAGATTATGATTGTGAAATATTGTACCACCCGGGAAAAGCTAACATTGTAGCTGATGCTTTAAGTAGAAAGGCAGCACATCTTACGCTAACAGTTAAATCTCTTAGAATTACTGTTACTCCTAGCTTGTTTGATCAAATTAAAGAAGCACAGCAAAAAGCTTGGAGAGAAAAAGATATTCGATCAGAACAGATCAAAGGTCAAGTTGATAGTATTGTGGAAGATTCACGTGGGTTAAAGACACGTTATGGTAGAGTTTGGATTCCAAATTCTTGGGAATTGAAGACATTATTGTTAGATGAAGCTCATAAATCAAAGTATTCCATTCATCCTGGCGCAACAAAGATGTACCACGACTTAAGATCAGAATACTGGTGGCCAGGTATGAAAAGAGATATTGTTAAATATGTTGAACAGTGTTTAACTTGCTTACAGGTGAAGGCTGAGCATCAGAAGCCATATGGGAAGATGCAGCCTTTAGACATACCTGTTTGGAAGTGGGAACACATAACGATGGATCTTATCACCAAATTGCCAAAGACTCAGCGTCAGCATGATGCAATTTGGGTGATAGTGGATAGATTGACGAAAAGTGCATTATTTCTGCCGATTAAAGAAACGATGTCTATTGAAGCTTTGGCAGATTTATATGTTAAGGAAGTAGTTGCACGTCATGGTATGCCAGTATCTATTGTCTCGGATAGAGATAGTAGATTTACTTCAAGGTTTTGGGCCAAGTTTCAAGATGATATTGGTACACGTATTAATCTTAGCACAGCTTACCACCCGCAGACAGATGGTCAAAGTGAAAGAACGATACAGACTTTAGAAGACATGTTGCGGGCTTGTGTTATAGATTTTGGAGGTAATTGGGATGTGCATTTACCGTTAGCAGAGTTCTCCTATAATAACAGTTACCATGCAAGTATAGGTATGCCACCTTACGAGATGTTATATGGGAGAAAGTGTAGAACTCCAATATGTTGGGGTGAAGTCGGGCAAAGAGAAATGGGCAGCACGGATATAGTGCAACAGACGACAGAAAAGATTGATCAAATCAGAGAAAGGTTAAAGATTGCCCAAGATAGACAGAAGTCGTATGCCAACAAAAGAAGACGCCCATTAGAGTTTAAGGTTGGAGATATGGTTATGTTAAAAGTATCTCCATGGAAAGGTATTATCAGATTCAGAAAACGAGGCAAGTTAAGTCCTCGGTTCATTGGTCCATTTAAGATTCTTGAAAGAGTTGGTAAGGTAGCTTATCGTCTTGAGCTACCAAGTGAATTAGCAAGTATCCATAGCACGTTTCATGTGTCTTATTTAAGAAAGTGCTTAGTGGATGAGGCATCTTATGTGCCATTGGAAGAGATAGAAATCAATAATCAATTGAATTATGTTGAACAACCAATAGCTATCCTTGATGAGAAAGTCAAGAAGTTAAGAAATAAAGATATTCGGTTGTTTAGAATTCAATGGAAGCATAGAAAAGGTTCAGAGTTCACGTGGGAGCCGGAAGAAGAAATCATTGTTTATTATCCGGCTTTGTATCAAGAATGGATTGTGAGGACACAATCCTAAATAAGTAGGGGAGAGTTGTAACGCCCCTAAAATACGTAAGTTTTTATAGTTTAATATACGTTTACGTTTCAGTTTTTGTATGTATTTAATATGTTAAATGTTTAAAGTAACGAAAAGTTTAGAATATGGTTAGTGGACTAACCAAATAAAAGAATTTCAGTTAGAGGGACCATATGTGTTAAAATGAGAAAGATAGAGGGAGTAGTATGAAAGATGAGTTGATAAAAGTTCCTACAGGTTTCTCATTTCTTCCAGATTATATTATATACGTACGTGTGTGTGTTTGAGAGGGAAACCAAGAACTACAAGAAGAAATCAGAAATTTAAGAAGGAATTGAGTGAATTAGGATCTCTAAGTTCATATTAAGTATCTCTAAGGTATGTGGAATCTTTCTAATTGCTCAATTTAAGTTAGGGTTTTAGTTTCATAAACCCTAGATGATAGAAAGATCATGTATGGTAGTTAATTTGATTAATTAGTGTTCCATGGATGTTTATGAGTTGTATGTTATGTTTAGTTTATGTTAGTTTAATTAAAGAGTTCATGTTTATATGTAATTGGGTTTTTGATAGTTTATGTATATATGAGAATTTATGAATTAAGATGAATTAGTGATGAGTATGAGTAGAAAAGTGATGAATACCCAATTACATGTGATTAGAAAGTTAAAACATGGAACACTAGTGGTGTATGATAGGTGTTAGTGAGTAACACCTAGTTATGAGATTTAAAGTTAAGAAAGTAAAAGAGTTATGTTAATTGATCATGCTATGTGTTTATATGTATAGGTGATCAAGCAAAAGAAGTTAGTTCAAGTTTATTGCTTAGCCAAGATAAAGGTAAGTAGATGGATATAAATGTGGAGTCAAGTAATGGGTGAGCCATTAGCTTGACGGTTTTTCCAAGTAATGGATCATGACCATTAGCTTGGTATAAATGTTAACTCTTAGTAGTTAGCATGATGATGTTAAGGATCCTTAATGTGATGATGTTTATGTTTATGTTTATGTTAAAGTTTCCATTACTTACTAAGCATTAGCTTACGTGTTATGTTTAAACGTTTTCAGGTGAGCCAAGTGTCAATAGAGGGGACTTGGGCAAGGGACACGTTTAAAAGCTTTTGGTGGAGCTTGTTGCACGGTTTGGTAACAAGCTAATCCCTCTTAATCATGCTCGTGATATGTACACCCCCGTTGTAAAGTTTAAGACTTATAGTTTGATGTTCTGAAAACAATATGTAGTCTCACTTGTAGTATATGTGATGTTTTGAGAAAAGTCAACTCTGTGGTTAAAGTTAAAGTCAAAGTCAGAGTTGAGGTCATGGTAGTGAGACTTGTATGTTTAAAGTTTGAATTAGAAATGAATGTATAAAAGTTTGACATAAAAGTAAAATGTACCTTTTATGAGTAAAAGGGTTAAATGTTGATGTTAGTGAGTTAGTTTAACTCAATTAAGTCAATTGGGTAAGAATTTACCAAAGAAAGGGGTTAATTTGGTTAGAGACCCAATCAGGTCATTTTGGTGTCCAAATGGGCGACCAATAGGGCGAAGAGTCAAAATGAGTTATGTTGGGTTAAAGTCAAAGGTATTTATGTCCACAAGTCTTAAATGTGATATTGAAAAAGTGGTCGAGAGCCTAAACTCAGAAGTGGAGTCGTTTGAATTATAGTATGTCAAGATTTTGGTTAAAATTAGTCGAAATCCAGTTAACGGGTCAAAACGAGATTTATTGTGAAATTTGAAAAAGTGGAATTGAGGAAATGTTTATATGGTTATAGTGAATGTGTGTGCAAAATTTCAGGTCCTAACTCATAACGAGTAAAAAGTTATGCATGTTTGAAGTTGGTTAAAAAAATTGAATTTTGGCTGATTTCTGAAATACACTAAGGAACGCGATCCTGAGAATTGAGCCGGATCGCGTTCGTAAGGCACAAAACTAAGGAACGCGATCCTGAGAATTTAGCCAGATCGCGTTCGCAAGGCAAAAATGGTGACAGAAAGTTTATAACTAAGGAACGCGATCCCGCCCACTTTCCCGGATCGCGTTTGATGGTAAAAAACTGAAACTTTAGGTTTTAAAAGGCTCGTTTCAACTAGGGAAAGTTACTAAAATTAAATTATACAAATGGAGTAGTTATGGGACATTATTAAGAGTAAAAAAAAAAAAAAAATGGTCACGTTTTCGGGGTGTTTCAAGTATGTTGACAATCCCAGGAGATCAACCTTTTTTTATTATTTTATTATTTTTTATTTTTATCTTTTTATCTTCATAACTTGTACGGTATTATGTATAGACGTGTTCTTTTTCCGGGATGTTATATCGTGTTATTCTTCAATCTTCATAAGAAATGGTTCATAAATTAAAGAGGTGATGGGATTTACGGAAAAAGAGTAGTCAACACTCAACACACTTCCCTTGATGAATACTATTTGAATTGTTTGATGGAACATGAAGAGATATGGTGGAGTGGTCGTGGGGATTGTGTGGGGGGTTTAGGTGAGGACATTGGGGAGGAAACCATGAATATCTTCTTAGTGTACTTGTTATCTTTTCAAAGTTAGAAGATAGAATTTCATTTTAAAATTTTTGTTTTGTTTACTTTTCATATATACTTGGTGAAACTACCATGGTAATACATGGATCCTTAATTTTTTTTCCTACATCTTTGTCCTTTGTCAACAAAGGAGCAAACAATTAGTCAATTATGGAAGACTCACACATAATCACATGCATTTCTTTTGCTTCCCTATTAATTAGCAATACAAATCAAATAATAAGATTATCAATATTGAAAGACAACTTTTTTTTAGCAATACATATCAAATAGTAAAATTCTATATTTAATTTACATACTAATATATATATATATATATAAAAAGATTTTTTTAATTGAACATTGGAGAATTTTTATTTTGTTTGACATACGGGTTAAACTATTAGAGGAATAGTAGGGTAGGGTAGTCAAAAAGGCTATCAAGGAATGGTATGGAGTTATGAGTTGGCAGTAAAAACTTAAAGGAAAGGCATGAAGAATTGATATTTGGTTAGGTATCAAGGCAATTGGAATATTTTTTAGAAAGACAACTACTCGCACACCTCACTATTACGAAATACAAATGCACAAACACATACACTAATTCACGAATATATATATAATTGTCCCATCCCTATGACTCGGACCTCTAACCCATGGTTAGAAAGGTCACATGATACGATTAGACCAATAGCCCATTTTTGACAATTAAAGATTTCCTTTCGCTAATGTATCTACTACTTAAATAAAGTTTCAGGCCTAAAAGACATTACATTGTTATACTAACAATCGCAATATTATCAATATTATTCTCATTTTTTTTGGCCTAAAAAGGCAAATTGAATTAAACAGTAAGCAAAACAAATGGCAAATAATTAAATTTAGCTAAATATAAAGTGAGCTTAAAACAAAAATTTCCCAATCTAGATGGAGATGGATGCATCCATGGGATCCCTTTTGTTGATGTTGTGGGCCCTAGGTTGCGGAAAAGTGTATCGAGGTGGATAGATTCTCATGAAATGATTGACTATTATCGTAATCAATTCGAGTGGACTATCTCTCGATGTTGTCTTGTAGTTCAGAAGATGCTCTAAAGTTGTCCTTGCAAGGCCGTGAAGTCCGAAGGTGATGTAATCGACTGCTTTAGTGACAGTCCCACTAGGGTCGGTCATGGCGGTTGTGTCTGTCTTAACAACCTTTCTTGACGGTGGGTTTTGCCAGAGAGAGCAGACAAACGCCAAGAATTGCAGTTTTATGCCTTCATAATTCTCGGTCTTGGGGTCTCCGTTGAATCTTCTGATGGACGTGCACAGGTCCTCTATTTGCCGGTGCTGATGGTTGTTGAATGGAAAGTCGGATTCTGAGAAAACTAGAATAAGCTGACGAAGTATCTCCTTGCATCCTGAGTAGAATATGAACTTCGTTCTGGAGTTACATTTCCGTTGTTGAATCTCCCGTAGATGGATCGTAACAAAAGTAGCGATATCAAGTGGTGATTCATATGTGGCCCTAAAAGGTCGTTTGCGCCTTGATTCCTCCGAAACAAGATCACTAAGTTCTTCAATCAGTAACTCAACTTGTTTTTCAATAGTGGAGTTGATAACCATAGATCCGCTTTCTTTGGAACTAAGGTGATCTTCTCTATTTAGCAAGTTAAGCAATGATGTGAGGTCATTCATCATGAAATGTCGGCACGACTGCTCGGATGTCCAGTAGTCTCTTTCGTATGCGCTCTAACGGATCCTAACATCTCCCATTGTGTTGAGGTGAATGGGATGTTAGATCTTTTAAGGGCATTGTAGATTCTAGCGTAAGTCCGTTTCTGTTGTAGACAGAATTGCAGTTCAGCAGGGGAAAGAGCAAGCATGTTTACTACGCCGCTTATTCCTCCTACTACTTTGTCAAATCTCTCGAAGAATTCTTCGAGCACTTTGTGATCTATGATGGTTTGCGGTTGGTATCTTGTGCGTTTGGAATATTCCTCCAGTGTTTCTCTTCTCGTGGGATGATTGTGGTTACTTTCCGCCATTTCATCAGTGTTAAATAGGTTGAGTGGCGGTCTGCTTCTTTTGTTTTCTTCTTCCATCTTTCTCGTTCTGATCAATTCTTCCATCGTTGGGTTGTTTGCTGATGGAGATGCGTTTTTCATCTCTTGTCCTATTCGTCGGAGGTCAATCGGGAAATATGGCGTAATTGCCATTTCCTTACTAGATTTACTTTCAGTTGTTGGCTTTGCAGTTTCTTTGTCCTCCGCGGTCTTGTTCATGGAGATCATGTACATATCGGCTTGCTCTCCAGGGTTTGGGTTGTCGATATGGAAAGTGATAGTTTCTCCCTGAGACTGCAAACTGATGGTTTGTGCGAAGACGTTAATTATTGCCTTGGCCGTATTCATGAAAGGTCTTCCTAGTATGATTGGGATGTGTACGTCTTCCTGCATATCCATTACTACAAAATCTGCTGGGTAAAGAAATTTGTCAATCCTAACTAAAACATTTTCAGCTATTCCTCTAGGATATTTGACCGAGTGGTCAGCAAGCTGTATGGTCATTTTGGTAGGTCGAAGATTTTCTAACTCAAGCCTCTTGAAAAGCGAGTATGGCATAAGATTAACACTAGCTCCTAAATCGGCGAGAGAACAGATAATGCCTGAATTGTAGATGGAAATAGGGAGAGTAAAACGTCCGGTATCTCCGAGTTTTTCAGGAATGGTAATGTTAAGAATAGCTGAACATTCCTCGTTCAGCGGGACATTGGGTACTTCGGGTACCTTATCCTTGGATGTAAGAAGTTTTCTGAAGTACTTTTTAGAGTGAACTTCAGATGCGGTATCTAGGAATTTCCTATCAAGCTGAAAAGACTTAAGCTTGTCGGGTCGTTGTTTAAGACGAGCCGGAAATGGGATTTTCCTATTTGGTGTAGACTCTAAATCCATTGTCGATGGGACAATAGGTGGTTCCTTCACCGGAGAAGAAACAGAAGGTGGGCTATGTGCTACCTGAGAGCCTAGAATATGAGAAGCCTCTTTATGGCAACTAGTTGGACTATCCTGAGGTTTAGCGTTAATACGCTGTGCTAATTGTCCTAATTGGGATTCGAAAGCTTTTAACAAAGTCAGTTGATCTCTTAAGAAGATATCAGTTTGGTCTTGTCTAGCTGAGATTCCTTGAATGACTTGTATCAGGGTGTCGTCAAAACTAGAGGTTTGTGAGGAAGAGGGTTCCAAAGGTTAGGGTTGGTAAGTTAGTGGGCTATTCCTAGGTGGGTTAAGAGAAGGGTTAGTATTGGGTGAAGTTAGATGAGACTGAGGAATTTGGGCTGAGTGGTTCAGATTAGCACAATTAATGCAGGTTTGAACTTGACAGACTTGTTGTTGTTGACTTTTCAATTCCTTAATCTCCTTGGTTAGGTCTACCACTTGCTGAGTGAGGGTTTTGATAGCTTCATTCCCGATTGTAGTAGGTGAATTCACTAGCGAGGGGTGATTCTCACTGTTCCAGTCATGGTTGTGTATCGTCATTTTCTCAATAAGGCTCCAAGCTTCATTTGCCGTACAGTCTATGAAACTACCTTGAGAGGCGGTATCAAGTAAAGGACGGTGATGTAGGAAGAGACCATTGTAGAAAATGAGCAACTGGTCTGAACGCTCAAAACGATGATTTGGACATTTCTTAAGCAATTTCTTAAAGCGTTCCCATGCATCGAAGATTGATTCATCATGCACTTGATGAAAGTTTATGATGTTGGACCTAAACGTGGCTTGTTTTGATGGGGGGAAATATTTGGACAAAAATTTGGTTGCTAATTCTACCCAAGAGGTTATAGAGTTAATCTCTAGTTCCTCAAACCAGGTTTGTGCATTGAGAGTGAGTGAATAGGGAAATAGGTATAGGTAGACTATGTCCTGATTAACCCCAATTGGCTTAAAAGAGTTGGATAAGGAAATGAACTTGTCAAGGTGTGAGTTGGGATCATCATTTGGTAGGCCATGGAATTGACAGAGGTTTTGGACTAACTGAACAATGTGTGGTTTTAATTCAAATGATCCTCTACCAATTTCCGGATAGATAATTGGTCCTCCTCGACCTTCCATCAGAGGTTTAGAGTTTTCAGCGAGAGTTATACGTGTAGCTGTCATAGTCTCGTTGGCAGGTGGTTGACTAGTTGAGTGGATAGGGATAACGTAATTTGTGAAAATAGTGAAAGGAAGGAAAAATAAAGAAAGACGTAGGGGTCTAAGGAGAAGAGTTAATCCTAAAGGTTCACTAGCGAGTAAGTTCATCTTGACGCCTAAGGATCGTACAGTTGGTTCCCCGGCAGCGGCGCCAAAAACTTGTTGGCGCCCGATCAGGTCGGTGTCGTTAACGATTACTAACCGGGCACCAGCAGTGGGTTGTTTTAAATTTGTAGTTGCGGGGCCTAAGTTTTTCCTAACAATGCTAATCCTAAGGGTGAGCAAGTGGTAGGTATGACCTAGAGTCGTTCTTCAAACCGACTGAATTGAAACTACGGCGTGGCAGATGAGGGCTTTCAAACTAGTGAAGGGTTTATAAAATAGTGGAGGAGTTTTGGTTTTTATATTAACTAACTTAGGCAAGTAAATAAATAAAAGCGAAATAGAAATAAAATGTAAAGCAGATAAAATAAAGATAGTGTTTGCTGAGACTTCGTTAATTAAGTTATGGGATGATATTTGGAGAAACTATTTTGAAAGATATTAGTTAATTATCATTCTTGAATACTTGCATGTAAACGCTAGATTCCCTACTAATTAAAATCCCATTAGCATGTCACACCGGGAGCTAGGTTATGGTAACATTACAAAGTATTTTGAATAATAAGCAAAATCTTAGTTAAGGTTTAATAATACTTTCATATGAACGGGAACAAAATCTTAAGGTACTAGACATTACTGAATTATATAACGATTCCTCGTCATCCTAACAGATTTATGTATTTAAAACAGTTCATTTATGACTTTAAACCAGCCCTTGCTTAAGACTACCCAATAAATCCCCTAATTATCCACAGCGTTCCTCACTTTAAGTGGTTCCGCCGCTTCAAACCTTGGCCATGTCTTGTCCTATGATAATCCCCCATGTAGCCTTGCGGTTCCATAGTTTCATACCTTTGACAAATTGTATTGACACAAATGACTCACTACCTTTTAATTGGACGTCGTAAAAAGGTGTTGTAATCACGTTTATTGGTGGAAAGGCGATAGATTAATTTGAAGTTTAAAAGTCTATTTAGAAAGGTTAATTAAACTAGGTTTCTCATTTTATATATATTAGTCCGTAATATAACTACCTTCGGTCGTTACACAGCTTCCACGTATTTGTACTACACCTAAAGTGTTTCCAACGCTATACTGAGTAACAGTCGAATAGGGGCCATCATATTACTTCATAATATTGTATCGTTTCGTAATATGACTACCTTCGGTCGTTCCTCGAATTCCATACATTTGTACTCCACCTTGAAGTGTTTCCAGTACTATATCGAGTAACAGTCGAATAGGGGCCGTCATATTATTTGACGATAATTAAGACCGTTTATATTTTACTACTATGATGATCCTAAGGCAACAATCAAACAAGAACATGCGATAATACGATCAAAGCAATATTACCGATCTTTAATATTTAATAATAAATCATCCCATAATTAACTAACTACATCTCAAACAAACACAACAAGTATACTACTCTCCAATCATGGCAATAACTAAATCTAGCATAATCAATATAAACGTAATTAATTGAGATAGATAAGGATAGAAAGAACCATGATTAAATGCGGGAGAAAGTAGACTTGAATTAATTGACACAATTCCGAGCATACACCGAAGATTACAATGCGTTTCTTACTTTCGTTCTACCTTGAACAAGCTTCCTAACTAGCATAATACTAATCTTGAAGTAATACAAAAGAATGAGAAAGTAAAGAAAGAAAGAAATATGCTTAAAGTGTGTGCATATGGTGTGTCTTGCAAATGCAACCCAAGCCTCCTATTTATAGGTGAGTTTAGGCTCACATTAGCATCAAGAGGTGCACATTAGAAAACTTGCCAAAAATGGTGTGTACAACACGAAAAGTAGGCGCACCGGGTACCGTACAACACGAAAAGTAGGCGCACCAGGTACCAAAAGTTACAAAAAATGGAAACCGGGGAGGGACACTGGTGGCCGGCGGCGGTGGGAGTCCAGCCGGCGGCGGCTGGCTGGTGGCCGGCGGCGGTGGGCCCACCCTCGCCCCGTTGCGTCTTTTGTTGCTTTATTTCTTGATTCGTGCGTGTTTTCTTCGTTATACGTTCGTTTGAGTTGATTATTTTTTTGTTGGATTCGTAATTCAAAAAAGAAGATTTTGACATAGGATAGGCCCTGAGATGAGGTCCCTAGATCCAGATATTGCGTTCGGATCATTTGGATCTTTCGGCGGGCGCGAAATCTTCATTCTTTACCCGTTTTGGTTGATTCTTCTTCTGTTGGATTCGAATTTTGAAAACGAACATCTTGGAAATAATGGATGTTGGTGGAGGGCACTTTAGTCTTGAAATCTTGTGTTTATGCCTCGAATCTTCAAACGTGTGTGGAATCTTCGTTTTACATCCGTTTTGCTTGATTTTTATCGTGCAACATCGTTTTGACCATCTTGGCATAATGTTACTGATTAGAACTATATTTGAGTTCAAAATGCCAAGAATCATTCCAGAATGAGAGAGATATCGGTAGTAAAAACGTGACTTTTTACGCGATATCAAGTAGCATAACAGTTAGATGTTGGTTTTAAATCAATTGTTTCTATGTTCTTGTTACATCCACAAGCTTGTAAAGTAAGTTTTTTTTTTTTAAGAAATAGGTTTAAGAAAGAATATATACTTTTCAATTTTTATGTAGACATTGTATTTTGAAATTTGTTTTTAGTGAATTGTTTTATTAAACTTATAAAAATGAAATGGAGAGTTTATTCTGCTAAAGTATGTTGACAATCCCAGGAGATCAACCTTTTTTTATTTTTTTTTATTTTTTTTTTTATCTTTTTATCTTCATAACTTGTACTGTAATATGTATAGACGTGTTCTTTTTCCGGGATGTTATATCGTGTTATTCTTCAATCTTCATAAGAAATGGTTCATAAATTAAAGAGGTGATGGGATTTACAGAAAAAGAGTAGTCAACACTCAACACACTTCCCTTGATGAATACTATTTGAATTGTTTGATGGAACATGAAGAGATATGGTGGAGTGGTCGTGGGGATTGTGTGGGGGGTTTAGGTGAGGACATTGGGGAGGAAACCATGAATATCTTCTTAGTGTACTTGTTATCTTTTCAAAGTTAGAAGATAGAATTTCATTTTAAAAATTTTGTTTTGTTTACTTTTCATATATACTTGGTGAAACTACCATGATAATACATGGATCCTTAATTTTTTTTCCTACATCTTTGTCCTTTGTCAACAAAGGAGCAAACAATTAGTCAATTATGGAAGACTCACACATAATCACATGCATTTCTTTTGCTTCCCTATTAATTAGCAATACAAATCAAATAACAAGATTATCAATATTGAAAGGCAACTTTTTTTTAGCAATACATATCAAATAGTAAAATTCTATATTTAATTTACATACTAATATATATATATATATATAAAAAGATTTTTTTAATTGAACATTGGAGAATTTTTATTTTGTTTGACATACGGGTTAAACTATTAGAGGAATAGTAGGGTAGGGTAGTCAAAAAGGCTATCAAGGAAGGGTATGGAGGTATGAGTTGGCAGTAAAAACTTAAAGGAAAGGCATGAAGAATTGATATTTGGTTAGGTATCAAGGCAATTGGAATATTTTTTAGAAAGACAACTACTCGCACACCTCACTATTACGAAATACAAATGCACAAACACATACACTAATTCACGAATATATATATAATTGTCCCATCCCTATGACTCGGACCTCTAACCCATGGTTAGAAGGGTCACATGATACGATTAGACCAATAGCCCATTTTTGACAATTAAAGATTTCCTTTCGCTAATGTATCTACTACTTAAATAAAGTTTCAGGCCTAAAAGACATTACATTGTTATACTAACAATCGCAATATTATCAATATTATTCTCATTTTTTTTGGCCTAAAAAGGCAAATTGAATTAAACAGTAAGCAAAACAAATGGCAAATAATTAAATTTAGCTAAATATAAAGTGAGCTTAAAACAAAAATTTCCCAATCAAACAAATATCAATAAACTATTAACTTGATCTCTTTTATCTTAAATCACATCTTTAATCCTACCGAACGAACACGAACGAAGCTTGTTTGTGTTCGTTCATTTAGGTTTTATCGAACAAACGAACGAACACGAATCAATAAGCGAATGAATTTTGTTGTTCATGTTCGTTCACTAAGAAAAATTGTTTGTTCACGAACGAATATATAATTTAGAGCATTTGTTCGTTAATACCTTAAATGAACCTCGACGAATATAAACAATATATTTATACATACACATACATATATACACATACAATATTATATATATATATATATACACACACACACACACACACACACACATACACACATCTAAGTGGAGGTGTGTGAGAGTGGATAGAAAATATGAGAGGGAAATGTGGGGCATAAATGTGAGAGAAATATCTGGATGTTTAATATTATTATTATTATTATTATTATATATATATATATATATATATATATATATATATATATATAATTTTGATATATATAAGATTAAAATAAGATATACAAATATGTATTACTTTAATCAAACTATTAGTTAACACACGAACATATTATCGAACGTTCACGAACCTGTTATCGAACGTTCACGAACGTAAACAAAAGAACGGGACCTATGTTCATGTTCGTTTATATAATTAAACGAATGTAAAATTTTGTTCATGTTCGTTTATATAACGAAACGAACGAACATAATTGAACTTCCAGCCGAACAGTTCACGAATTATTTGCTGAACGTTCGGTTCGCTTATAGGCCTAATCATAATCATACTCTTTCATTATTCAAACAATCAATAATTATAATTTTATTACATAATTAACCAAAGGGTTAACGTTGCAGATCGGTAACAAATTAAATTTTACTTTAGTACTGAGCTAGCTAACGAACCCATTTTATTAAAATTTCTTTATGTGACATTACGCTAAATGTCACATAATACATATTATCTAACTCGATATAAAATTTAAAGGTCGCTAGCTACAAATTTCAATAAATAGATTCGATACTAAACTAGATAAAAAAATGAAAGTTCATTGTCAATCTATAATTTTAACCCTTAACCTGAAAGTAACTTTTTATATCATGGGATGTGCTATGGACAGCCTTATAAACCTCTAGTAGTATAATATAATATCTTTAGTACTCCATTATATAAGGAAAGCTCTTAGTTTGAATTAGAGCTTCTAAATTTGCCAAGTGTACTCCACTAATGCTTTGTGATTTTTAAAAAACATGTGTTTGATAGCTAATACTTGGACTAAAAAAAACCCTATCTTTAGCAAATATCTTTTTACATGTATAAAAAGTACATGCTATGTTAATTAACAATGTCACAAGAATATTGACACCACCGTAACAAGGCTAATCACATTTCTTTTTATCTCTTTATATCCAACAATAACCATACCATTATAATTAATTGTAATAAACTCTAAGACTAATGACACTTTTATTATACATACAAGATACTTGAAGTAAAGCCTAATTACATATCTTTATAATCGAACTTAAAAGAAAAAAACACCTCATCATACTTAATTATCATATTACCATCACATTTCTTTATTTATAATAATCACACTTAGCCTTAAGACTAATTGCATTTCTATTTTCTTTATATTTGGGCTTTTTACAATCAACACCCTAAATCACTGAATTCAAACTATCTATCGGATGAAAGGGAGCGAGCGAGTGTTATCATAGTTAACTACAACGCTAATAACAACTATATATATACATAAACAAATTTCAGTAAAATTATATTTGAATATAAAACATATATGAAGTTTATATAATACTTGATCCATCCCAAAATAAGTGTCCACCTCCTTTTTCATTTTATTTTGTCCCAACATAAATGTCCACTTCCAAAAGTTTATGTTAACTTTACAATTTTACCCTCAATTTTCTCAAAACGGATATATGGGAGTCTGTGCAAAAAGTAATCCTAATATTGTAATATTCACTACCAGACTATGTAATTTCCTAAATTTCGTTAAAATTGATTGTGAACACTTAGTATAAAACAGAGGTTGTAGGTTTAATGTAAGTGGGTTGTGCTTAGCACAACCCATCTAATTTACTAGTAATTATATATAACAAGTGAAAGCAACCTATGAATATGCATTTTTCATAAATGAGACGATTACTTACAGACTACTATATCAAATCATATGATACCTAACTTAGGACCCTTTTTTTAACAAGTTCTATTTGTATAACGTGTCTATGCAATATGCATAGGGGCGGAGCTACAATGGGGGCAGCGGGGGCATATGCCCCCTCTAAAATTTTAAAATTACGTAAAAAATAAAAAAAATTAAGATAATAACGACAATTTTAACAATTTGCCCCCTCAAAACTTCAAATAATAACAAAATATATATTTTTTGCCCCCTCCATTCAGATGTCCTAGCTCTGCCCCTATATGTAAATATATATTGTATGTGAGTAATAAGTAATAGATAAATAATTATTGTTTGTTTTATGTGCTTGAATAAACCATCTAAATAATTAAAATTACCGAAATATGTGGGTAGTTGAAATGGTGGTTGATAGTAAACTTGAAAATGTCATGGCCTAATATGAAAGTTTATATTCATTTTATCTTTTTATCAAGACACCTCTTATCAAATAAGTGAAAAACAAACACCCTTAAATGATTCACCATATTAAATTCTAAACCATTAAGATCGTTAAGTCAAAAAGAAACGGACCCTAAGTTGCATATTAATGAACATATTGTTGAATAGAACTTCGTGATTGATGAGTTATACTCGGATAAATCAAAAGTATGTTCATAGATATCATGTGCATTTTAATAATGAAGGTTAATATCTTTAAGAGTTATAGTTAACTAATTTTATACATAATTATCTGACTCAAGTATAGAAAAATTTGGAATTTATCATCAAAAGTGAGTTTTATGATCCTATTGACTTCTACAAAAATGGTCTGAACTTGAATTTTATTGTAATTTTATAGACCTCACTTTTAGGTCAAGGCATTTCTAAGATTGAGTTTGCAGATGGCTGCAATTATTAGTACTAATAAGATCACTCCCAACCGTGGTTTCGTCACTTCTTTCATCAGTTGTGCCACATCAGCACATCAAAAACTGACAAAAGACAGATACATGGGTGCTAGTGGTGGTTTCATCACTTCAATTTTTGGGTCCCACATATATAACTACATTTACATACACTAAACAAAAAATAACAATACATTAAATATAAGCTGGGCCCCATGAAAACTTTATTTTCTTTCTTCGGTTAGCCGAAGAATGAAAAGCGACGAAACAACCGCACAAGCGGTGCCATCAATCTCCTTTTGTCACTTCAAATCGAAGAAAGGAAGGATGCATCTGTTGGCACTGGTCCAAGTGCCAGCTATTGTTATAAAATCCTGAAGAGAAACTTATAGCATTATAATTTCAAGCCAACTCTTTCTTTTCATTGAACACACGAGTCTTTCATTCCATGCGCATCTTCAGTCAATAAGCAAGGGTGTTCGTCTATTGAACCTCCATGCTCAATGCCATGACATGCAGCCTTTTAGGTTGTGTCACAATAACAACGAAACTGGACCGTGAAGTAGAGATGAAAAGAAGCATTGGATTTATCATAATTCAAAGTAAATTACAAAGCTTATCGCTTGACTTTTGACATATATATCGAAAATGAAATGAAACTAACCAATGTTGTAATTCTCTGGATCTAATAAAAATCCACTAAAGCAGTTAAGAAGTACAGAACGAAAGAATTTAAACTGCATTTCTTGATTAGGCACATATAGGACATGAAATTTGAAACTGTATACGCATTAAACTCTAGTAGTTGACATGAACTTTGGACCAGTTGCCATTATGTTTGTCTGCTTCTTTAAGATCAATCATAACGACTTAGATTAACAGGCCAAAATTTAGTTTAAACCTTGCATTGGCATAAACCAAAATTTAGTTTAAACCTTGCATTGGCATAATGCACATCCACACTAACCTTCACAATCTTTATAGTCAACATGATAATGTAGTAGCATCCAAAAGACAGTCAAAACCAACAACCTGTATTCTTAAGCTTGTATATCTTTATATATAAAAGATTATAGATCATGGCCAAAGCTTAACACATATATACAAAGCTACATGATAAACTTGCAATACATGGAACCAAATTTGCAGTAATGCATAATTAACACAAGGAAAAGTACATGAATTCCAATTCACAAAATGGGTCACAAAGTACATGAACTGAAAGTAAACTATAACTAGCTTAGATTCGTCCATTGAAATAAAAAGTTTTATTGAGCTATTACTTGGGGTTTCAACAGCTAGATGCTAACAAAATTATGTGGAGCATAAATCTCACTTCTTCTTTTCAGCACCTCCACCAGCCCTTAGGGGCGGAGCCAGAAAATCTGGATGGTGGGGGCGAAATAAAATTTTTTTTATTTCTTTAATAGTTTCGTGGGGGCGAAAATTTTAAAATATAATTAATACCTTAAAAAAAATTCTTTTTTATGTAATTTAAAAATTCTTGTGAGGGCGACTGCCTACGCTGCCCCCGCCTTGTCTCCGCCGGCAGCCCTGCAAAATGAGTTCAAAAGTTTTAACATATGCTTCATTGCTTCTGTTTCAATATCACATACTTTTCTCATTGTTCCAACCAAGGACAAGTGCATAAAATATCATCAACATTATTATGTTCAATTTTCATTTTTGACAATTTACTATAAAGAATACCTCATCTTGCGAAGAACACTGGACATCTCCTCTCTCTTCTTCTTTGCCCTCTTGTGGGTACCCAACTTTCTCTTAGCTACCTTAAGAGCACGCTTGTCCTTACCAACTTTCAACAACTCAGTAATCCTCTTCTCATATGGTGCAAATCCAGCTATTTCCCGGATCAAATTCCTCACAAAATGGGTTCTTTTGCTAGTTTTCTGTAGAAAAATAACAATATTTAATTTTACACACTTTAAGCTTTAGCCAAATGTCAACTAGATAGAAAAAGATGCCGACATCCTTTGATATTAATGATCATATTACAGCATTTGTAAATAACATTACAACGATAATAAATGTAAATTAAAATCCACAAGTTGAAAGATAGAACTTACGCCTTTCCTATCAGACGGTCGAGGAGCCAAGTCCTTCTTCGTGACAACATGACCTTTATTTAATCCAACAAAAAGGCCTGTATTAGGCTGCTTCGGAGCCATCACCTAAGAAACACCATAAGCATCAATTTCAAATCTATCAATCAAGTTATTCTCATCTCTCATACCTTTAAATTCACAAATACTATCATCTAACCTTACATTAAAAAAATAGTACTATACATAAAAGCCAGATATTTGTGTAACTATCAACATTTCACAAAGCAAGTACAATCATGCATAAAACAAAGGTCTCTTAAGCTAGCTTAACACCTTATAGATCTAATTGAAAAGACTCTAATTTTCTAAATAACATTTTATTATATGAAGACACACAAAACACTTCATATCATAAATTAAACTAATCAAGTTATTAACATTTACATACCGCATATCTGAAATGCGAAGACACTAATTAACACACGTGTATCGTTTTTATAAACAACAGATTTTAGCAATTAAAAACATTAGCAAACTATAACACGAAAGTAACATATAAGCATAACATTTATTGCAGAATATAAACTCAAAATATACAACTTGAAGCTCTAAATTAAATGAATTAAGATTGTTACTAGATGAAGAACTACAGTGTCGCAGTAAGACGTAAAAGTACAGATGGAGATAGTAAATAGATACATACCACGGTGTATGTATATCTGTAACAGTGATCAGTGAACGGAGGTGAAGCGTGAAGACGATTAGGGTTTTAAGTCTGAAATTGGTTTTTGTAGTGAGAATGCTAGTCCGTTGTGTACTGTAAAGGATCAATGTTAGCTAGTCCAATACAGGCCCATTTATATCAGGATGTAAATACCTATAACGAGCATTTTACCAACTAGGTGAGTCGTAATCAACGTAGCTCAAATTCACCTATACCATCAATCTATGAGAGAAAATAATTAAACAAACTAATGACAAATATACTTGATTTTTTATTTTTTGTGTGTGTGTGTGTGTTTGTTTTATATCACGTGTCTGTTTGTTGAAACTAATTGGTATAACTAAAAAATGTACTTGAGGAAACACAAACAATGGTATCGCGTACGACATAAATAAAAATATTTTGTGTTGAAACTAATTGGTGTAACTAAACAATGTTAAAAACTTCCTATTTGTACTTGAGGAAACACAAACAATGATATCGCGTACGGCATAATTAAAAATAAATATAAAAAAGATGTTTATACTTTCTATCCCGGCGCAACGCGTGGGCAAAATATCCTCATTCTTACTCATAATGTAAGGTGTTTAATATAATGTGTTGCAAATAGTCCTATACTCATCGGATATGTTAAAAGTGAGTTCTTGCATGCTATAATTTCATATAGATATAGTACTTATGTTGTATCTATTTTTATTTTATATTCGTTTGTGTCATTTAAAATTACTTTCAAAATAATTTTTACACATTTAGTCCTTAGTATTATAATATTCTCGCAACTAATCTCTCAATTTAGCTTAACACCACCTAAATATAGGTGTATCAGTGTTAGTGTTGTTAGACGTAACTGATCCGTACTAAATAACAAGTAATGAATCCCCCTCTTTTTGTCATTGAACTTCCACTTCAAATTCTTCAATTTTACGAAGATCCCATAATATTTTCGAAGCTCGTAGCATTGATCATTAACTCATATTTAAAATATACAATATTGATGTTGATAATTTAATCACATAGTATTTTACATCGTCGAAAAAATGTCTACAAAAACATATATTTCATAGGTGGTCAAGAGATTGAGCAATTTCTAAAATGGCATGGAGAAAGCCTAAAGGGTGTTTGGATTTTTTTTAAGGGGTATTTTAGCATAATGCAATAACGGGGATTGAGCAATTTCTAAAATGGCATGGAGAAAGCCTAAAGGGTGTTTGGATTTTTCTTTTAAGGGGTATTTTAGCATAATGCAATAACGGGGAAAATATATGTGCTGTTAAGTGTTAACGATATAAAAATTATGTGTCGTTGACTAATCACAACCATTTATTTAACAAATTTTATCCTTTCAACTTTCGGATACATACACATTCACTCTCTCCCGCTAAACTTAAGAGTACCTAAGTTAGGTGCAATTGTATCAATTATTTTCCCACTACAAATAAGTCATTTTGAAGGTGATAAAACTAAAACGGCTACTGTAAAAAACAAATGCTCAATCATATAAGCTAACTCAAGCACCATCTTAATTTTACATATATATAAGCTGTGAGCCCGTAAACACACAAAAATAAGTGGGTGTTTGGTGCCACCATTCAGACTTTACGCACCAACTAAGGGGGTGTTTGGCCCAGCTTTACAGAAATAACGTACGTTAAGAAAAAGCTTTAAATATAAGGTTTTTGACTTTTAGCTTTTCAACCAGGGGCGGATTTAATGTTGACTTAAGGGGGTCACGGGCCCCTAGTCATCTTGGCCCAGGTGTGCTATATTATTAAGCCCAACAGTTAAGCCCCAATTCATATAACTTAATGGCCCCCTTCCGATAAATGGCATGTTGAAAAGTACAAGAGTAATCATAAGCCCATTTGTAATTTGTAAATACAGTTAAAAAAACAAGCCCAAAATCAATACCATAAAAACTTACCAAAAACATTGTACATACCTGCAAGCCCAACCTAACCACGTATTTTCTCTTTTTTATTTAGATTAATTATACCTAGGTACCTAGAATTAGCTAGTTAAGTAAGAGAATACTTTAATAAAATTTGAATAATTATCTACATATACGATTATAATATTAATTGGGGATTTTAATGTTAATTATAAAGTTAATTGTAGGTATTAATTCCAGCTCCGCTTTTCTAAGCTTTAGTAATCGATTAAGCATATATTATTATATAGATAGATGTGTCCATGTTTAGTTAATTGTATGTCTTTTTCTAGTGTTTAATGAAATATTATGTATGGATCCTAATATTTGAATCAAACCCACAAAATTAAAAAAACTAAATACGTTATACTTGAATAACATGAACTCGAAAAAAGTCTTAATTGATTTTTCTTGTTAGTATTTTTTATATTTGTTATTTAAAAGTGGCGATTGATATTTATGTATGTAATTTTACCTGACTGATATTGACCCGATCTGTTTTGACCGGTTAGTCAACCTTTTTTTATTGCTACCTTAGTGTCAAGTGCCCCCGTAAATAATTTTTCTGGATCCGCCACTATTTTCAACCTCACAAAAAAGTTTAAAAGCTCTGTTATAAAACTCCCCCAAACACTTTTCAAAAACATTTTAGTTGTATCGTCAATCTTTTTTATTGCTACCTCAGTGTCAAGTGCCCTCATAAATAATTTTTCTGGATCCGTCACTATTTTCAACCTCACAAAAAAGCTTAAGACCATTCCCAACAGTGACAGAAACTGACGCGCCACATCAGCATGTCATCTTTTTCACCAAACTGACAGAAACTGATAGAAACTGACAGACCCCTGCCAACAGTGGTCCGTCACTTTGTTTTTTCAGGGACCCACAACTATTAATTTAATTAACAATACACAATTAATTAAAATAAAACACATTTCATTCAATTCAAAAACATTACAATAATTAAAAAAAACGTTACAATAATTAAAAGAAAAAGTTACAATAACTAAAAAAAAAACGTTACAACACTTAAAAAAAACGTTACAATAATTAAAAACACGTTCACTACTAAAAAAACATTACAATAATTCATAATAAAAGATTACAATAATTAACGACTACGGTAATTTGGAGGGAGTTGCGAAATGTGGTCGATTAAAGCATTCCGAAGTCGATGATGAACCTCCCGATTGCGTAATTCCTTGTCCATACGCAAATGAGTCTCAACCCTTTCTCGCCACGAACGTCTTGGTGGGATATTCGGATATTGCTCCTCCAGTTCACACAGATTTCGTCTGTTATCCTCGGTTACCGTATTATGTAGAATGACACAAGCATACATGATTCTTGATATCCGGTTGGTGCTATATGGTCGTGCCAGGTTCTTGATTATTTGCCAACGGCTCTGAAGGATACCGAATGCTCGCTCCACATCCTCTCTTGCAGCTTCTTGGTATCTCTTGAAGCGTTTCTCCTGTTCTGTTAGCGGATGCTTAAACGACTTAACAATAGTGCCCCATTCCGGATAGATCCCATCTTCTAGATAATAACCTTTGTTGAATTCCTGCCCAGTAATTTTGAAGTTTATTTGGGGAGCTCTATCTTGAAGTAAATCGTTGAACAAATCCGATTGATTTAGTACATTGATGTCGTTGCTCGAACCTGTTGGAACAAAGAAAGCGTGCCAAATCCAAGTATCGTAAGAGGCAACCGCTTCGAGCATGATCGTTGGATGCCCGTGATCACCTCGAGTGTATTGCCCTTGACAGGCCACTGGGCAATTTTTTCATGGCCAGTGCATACAATCAATACTTCCAAGCATACCAGGAAAAGTGGAAAACCATACACCTGGGCATGCTTCTCGTGTAAACGTTGCACATCCGATAATGTTGGTTTTCGTAAGTACTCCATAGAGTATAGATGAAAAATACACTTACAAAAGTTATCCAAACATTCGTATGCAGTTTGTTCACCCATATGTAAATATTTATCAAACGCATCAGCGGCACAACCGCATGCCAATTGTCGTATGGCGGACGTGCATTTTTGAAAAACATTAAAACCCAGTAACCCGGTACAGTCGGGTCTTTGAATGAAATATGAAAAGTATGCAGGAACCGGTACAGTGGAGTATGATGTTATACCTTGGCATATACGGAGAAATAATGCTTTGCTCATCCGATAACGTCGGCGAAAAACATCCCCCGGAATTGTTGGATTCTCGGCAAAGTAGTCTCGATACAAACGTTCCGACACGCCAACACGATCTCTAGGAAAGTATCGTCGGGGTGCTCGTGGTATCGGGACAGAAACTTTGTCTTCATCGGACGAATCGGAGCTTATCGCATTAAGTATTGCGAGTGCTTGCATTGGATCGCAACACGCATTAACCGCCATCACGTCTTCAATATCCGAATCGGAAGAAGACATTTTTTGTTGTATGAAATTAGAATTGTAGGTTGGGAAAGATATGTGTTTGAGGTGTGAATTATTTGGAAATAGAGGTATGAATTTATAGGGAGAAAGGGGGGGGGGGGGGGTTGGATTTTTTTTTTTTTAAATTAATTTTTTTAATTAAACAAACAAACGGCTCTTTTTTTTAAACTATTTTTTTTATTCAATCGGCTCCACCCACGGACCCCACGAGCACGAGCCAAGCCGACGCTCCGTCGGTATATCAACGGAATCAACCGATGGATCGAAACCGACAGCCCGTGCCATTGGCGTCGGTTTCGTCGGTTGAAACCGACGGCAAACCGACGACACCGTTGGGAACCGTTCTTAAAATCTCTGTTAAAAAACTCCCCCAAACACTTTTCAAAAACATTTTAGTTGTATCATAATGTAATAAACTACATAGCCTCGCAGATAAGCTACCAAACACCCTCTAAATTAAATTATAATGAAAATTAACTGCTGGATTTATGACTACAGTGACAACGACATCGTTTTCATACCAAATTCACAGACGCAAATTATGACTTATCTCCCTGTATCAATTGATGGCGCACACACACTCACACTCTTCACTTCACCAACAATTGCTAGAAGCTACTCATTTGATTTCCAAACTAACCATTCCAAATCCCCCCTTTTTAATTTTCTTTTGTTTTGTATCAGTAAAGTAATTTACACTATTTACATCTGTATATATATTTGTTTAACTTCATCAAAAGTCATCAAACTAAGCAGGTACTTCATTTTCATAAATACTTGATTATCATATGCTTTGAAGTTTGAACAACGATTATGTACATGTTGTAGCTTGATATTAAAAATTGATTGAAATTTTGGAGTACCCAGTTGACCTTTTGCACTCTACCTATTTGATCATATGTCTCAGAGACTAACAAACTCATCTTTCATTGATCTACTTGAATAGTTAGTATTGACTGATGTTTCTCCATGTATCTTGATAGAATGATAGGTACATGTACATATATATTTATTAATAGAAATATACAATATACATATGTAGTTAGAATCAGATAAGAAGTGGAAACAAGTAAGAACCGCAAGAAATGAGGAACTTTAGATGCAATGCTTCTGCATTATATGCATCCAAATTCTAACTGGTCATTAAAAATTATTGGAATGTATTACTTCTTATGCTTATTATTTACATTTTAATAGCTGCAATGTCAATCATATGTGGACTCCCTTTGCTTGAATGTGTGTACTGTATCGGGTGTGCTCGATGGGCTTGGAAACGATGCTTACATACTGCAGGTCATGACAGTGAAACATGGAGTGTTGCGACAGCAGAAGAATTTGAGCCGGTCCCTAGGCTTTGTCGGTATATACTTGCAGTGTATGAAGATGACTTGAGATACCCTCTTTGGGAACCTCCTGGTGGATATGGGATTAATCCGGATTGGTTGATTTTAAAACGAACTTATGATGATACTTGTCGGCGGGCCCCACCGTACTTATTGTATCTTGATCATGATCATGCTGATGTAGTTCTTGCTATTAGGGGACTTAACTTGGCAAACCAGAAAGATTATGTGGTTTTGTTGGATAATAAGTTGGGGCAAAGGAAATTTGATGGTGGGTATGTACATAATGGATTATTGAAAGCAGCTGGAGTCGTGTTAGATGCAGAGTACGATACGTTGAAGAGACTGTTGGAAGAGTATCCGAATTATACTTTGACTTTCACTGGACATTCACTTGGATCAGGGGTGGCAGCATTGCTGACATTGGTGGTGGTGCAAAATCGACAAAAGTTGGGTAATATTGACAAGAAGAGAGTCCGTTGCTATGCTATTGCACCTGCACGATGCATGTCGTTGAATTTGGCAGTGAGATATGCTGATATTATCAACTCTGTCGTGCTTCAGGCAGGTTTTTCCTTTATTGTATAGTTTAAATTTAAATTCAAAAAGATATTTATTTTTAATGTTAATCATTACTGAAGCAGGATGATTTCTTGCCTCGAACAGCCACACCTTTGGAAGACATTTTCAAATCGCTTTTCTGGTAATAGTAAAATTTGATGTTTATCATGGATCGTATGTGCAAAACCATGATTTGCTATTTATTTTATCAGTCTATTAAATTGATCATGATACTCACTTCAACAGTTTGCCGTGCTTGTTATGCTTAAGATGCATAAAAGACACGTTTACATCCGAAGAGAGAAAGATCAAAGATCCAAGGAGGCTTTATGCGCCTGGTCGTCTCTATCACATAGTTGAGAGAAAACCGTTCAGGTATCAATTCCTAAATGCGATTGAAAGTTAATATTGAAATTAGTCAAGTTACACTAATCTTGGTTTCCTAAGTTGTTTCCTGATCAATTTATACCCATAGTATGTACTCAGATAACTAGCCTTTACGTGTCTTGGAGTCCTGTTTTTGGTTCAAAATATAACATTTCATTAGATTTATGCATATGAAATTGTCATGTGCGACACACATGCTTTCGAACTAGCAACAAAAATTCAGTTCACGCCGTCTTCATTTTAAAAGGTTATGCGATTTCTTCACTTTGAAACATTATTGTATGTTAAATACGCGTGCAGATGTGGTAGGTTTCCACCAGTTGTAAGGACAGCAGTGCCTGTAGATGGGAGATTTGAGCACATAGTGTTATCTTGCAATGCTACATCTGACCATGCCATCATTTGGATAGAAAGGGAAGCCAAAAGGGCTTTGGATGTAAGAAGTTTGGCTATTTTACTTTTTCTCCAGTTATCAACTGAATCCATATCATCATGCTCCATTCAAAAATTGCTTCTTTTAACCTACTATATAGTTTTTAAAGTATCTTTTAGTATTCATCGGATACTCTTAATGTCCTATATAGTATGCAACACCGTTTTCTGGGAAGTTTAGGTGCTAAATAATCTATCTTTGAGATTATATTATTTTGTCTTTGTCAAAGGATATTATTATTATAGATATATGACAATTGGCTAAGAGTTTATAGCTTTTACTTGACAAATAGTGAAGCTACTTTACCTTTTTTACATAGATATATTCTTGAATGGTTTTTTTTCGTGAACCAAAAAGTTTACCTATTGGTTTAATTCGGTCATTTTAGATAAGTCGATAGTATTGAGCTTTTCCTTTATTTTGTTTTCGTCGAATGTATATTAGGGATACAACAAATATGTAATCCATTTTCTCAAACCATGTTCCAAGTCAAACATTACAATTCTTTTACCAATAAAGGAATCTCCAATTTAACTTTGTATAATAGTTACTAAGAAGTGATGTCTGATGTTTTCTTGTATGATAGTTAATGTTGGAGAAAGATCCAATTATGGAAATTCCTACAAAACAAAAGATGGAGAGACAACAAACTTTGGCCAAAGAACATGGAGAAGAGTATGCTGCTGCACTGCAACGGGCTGTCAAGTTAGCAGTGCCTCATGCCATTTTACCATCCAAGTATGGCACCTTTCATGATACTGAGGGAGAGGTTTCCAGTGGTGAATCTTCCAGTAAACACACACCAGGAGGAAGTTGGGATGATATAATTGAAGGTTTATTTGACAAAGATGAAGCTGGTCACATGGTGTTCATGAAACCAAATTCTGTTGTTTGATTCAAGTATTACAGTCATATTTTTGGTGTAAATAAGAGAGAAATATGTACAGTTTGAACTAGTACCCTGTTATTATATAGAATAAAAAAGAGGTGCAATAATCTGGGACGGGATGTTATAATCTCGTCAAGAATACCATATCGACATCTTTGTTTCCCTTCGAATACAAAAGAGAGTGCATTTATAAGCAATCGCTAGGCGGAAGTACATGTCCACCTTCTGATAAGTTTTAGAGAGACAAATCTCACAGTTCAAAAGCAATACAAGTTTTAATAGTAGAAAACATGATTAATAGATTAGTCACAAATACTTCAAGCATTGGATTTTAATTACATGTAAAAACTACAATCACTACATAATTTCAACTATATGACTGAAAGGACCTCAAAATCTAAATGCTCTAAGATTTGGAGACTTCACATTGTAGCTTCACTAGTAACTAACATGGTATTGTACACTGAATATGATTCAATCAAATTAATAAACTTCTTAGCATTTATGGGGACAACTTGTAAACTATTTGAACCATCTGACCCGTTAGAGATAAAATACAAACATTTGTCTAGAAACTAATCAAAATTGCCACCAACAGCTTGATCTATCATTATTGAGTACATAAAGGTTAACCTACACAGCTTATCACAAATAAACAAAAATCAAATAGGGCACTAAATTCTAACAATTTGCACATGGAATACTAAATAATCAATCTATCCAAATGATAAAAAAATCTAACATCCAAAGAGCCAAAATACAAAAATCTCCAAAAAATTCTAATCACCCACCAATGCCTGCAAAATCTTTCACTGTGAAACCAACTTTCTCAGACTTCCCTCTTTCGCTATTCTCTCTAAACCTCATATAATCACCACACAAGTATGGTTCATAAGCTCTAAACTCATCACCCACAACTTCCTTAAGTGCATAAATAACCTTATCATTCTCAAAACACCAGAGAAAAGCAAGCGAAGACCTGTTTCGGTTTTTGCTTTCCTTTAAAATGACTGTGCTCAGAGGATCTCAATTTCCCATTGCTCCACGCTTGCAATAAGTCCCCAATGTTCACAACCAATGTTGCTTCACACGGGTTTATATCCAACCATTTTCCATCTTTAGACCTCACTTGAAGCCCGCCAACATCATCTTGATAGACTATCGTCAAACAACTATCGGTGTGCATGCCAAGCCCTTCAACGTCTTTTCCTGTTATCCTTTTTAGGTAATGAGTAATTATTGACCCTTCACAGTTGGAGAATTCGGGCTCAAATTCCATCTCAAAGTCTTCCCCCAAACACATTAGTAATATCTTGGTGATCTTCTTGTATAAGATCCTCATTTTATCCCCATATTCTCTTGAAACCTCACTGTGAAAACATAAAAACCGAATAGGATAAATAATAGAAAGAAACATGAAACATTTTTTTCCCCAAAAGGCGAAATGATAATAGGTGTCAAATGGGTTGAATAACCAAAAAAATGAACTAAAAAAGGAAATGGAATAGAGGTTGCCACCAAAGTATTGTATAAGCATACAGCCTACTAAATCGCTAATTCGCTACACACAAATAAAAAATATCAAAAGTTGTACAAAAACTGCTTCGGGCAACACATACATTTTGACTCATTACGGCATTACCCAACCCATTTTGCCACCCAAATGGAAACAGGAGGTTTGTTTACAGTATTCAAAAGATTTTTCTGTATTTACCTGAATTCTAAAGTTGGCTCGTTCGAAAGGGCTGCAGCAGAGCTCTGTGCAGAGGTACAAAAATCAGGTCCAGAAACATGAATAGATTCAACAAAAAGTGATGCAATGAAATGAGGTGTGTAAGTTTTCATGTTTGATGTAGGGCCCGCTTTAAGTTTGAGTTCATACGGGAGACTAAAAAGCTCATTTGACAAGAAACAAATTTTGTTGTAAAGATCTTTAGAGATTCCATGGTTATTTATGCGAAAGAATTCCCATTCTTTGCAGGCTAATGAAAGGGACGAGAGTAAAGACAGGCTTATAGATTTCGATATATCGACAACATGAAGCTGTATTGAAGTTTGGGATGCAGGCATGACGAAAGATGAATAATGGAAGCTGTCAAAAACTAGTTAGATTGCATAGTGCTTTACTACCTGTTTGCAGATGACAAACTTTATATTAAATTAATAACCATATGCAAATTTAATATTCAAATTTGGCTATTTTTATACGGACAAGCATCTAGTTGTAAGTGCAAACATAAGAAAGCCGCAATAAAGGTAAACGAGTTGACTTACAGATTGGCAGTACTCGGGAAGATTCTATTTTCATTGAATTTCCTGTTTTAAAACAAAGTCAATGAAGAAGCCAGTTGACATTAGTAATAATAGTTCTAGTTAATCATTCATGTACTAATGCAACAAATTGGGAAGTTTCATCAATATATATCATCCCTTTTCAGATGACGTGTAGGCATTCATGCGTATGTAACCCTTACATGCACCACACCTATAAATAAACGAGCACGCAAGTAGTTTGATTTCTAGCAATATATAAAATAAGACTTTAGAATAAAGCAAACCCCCTCTACACAATACACAAGTCGCTTAAAAAGCCATATACCTTTGAGTAAAAAACAGGCATACGAGTCATAAATTACTTGCATTCCCACTGTCAACGCAGGGACAAAAGAACATAAAATTTAACAATCAGTGATTGTTAAAAGTAGCTCTTTTCGTCATCAATGCCGTCACCGTGCTAATATAGATTCAAATATGCATGTGTGTATTAGCTGGCATGTGAACGACGTTCTAGTTTACAACTTGTGGGCGCTTGTTGAACACGAAAAATAAAAACCATGTGCAATTTTGAGACCTGAATTGGCTGAAATGATGCATACAAACATGGAAAAGTAACACATGATGCAAAAAAAAAAAGTACTAAGGGGGTGTTTGGGGGAGCGTTAGTGGAGGGCTTTTTAGCTTTTGTGTTATCATAACGCAGAAAAGCTTTTTTTTAGTGTTTGGATTGAGGAGCTTTTCACTATTTTAAAGGGTTAAAAAGCTAAAAGCTAAAAAGCCATGAATTTGGAGCTGCAAGCTAACGCAGAAGCTCAAATCCAAACGCCGCCCCAAACACCCTCGAAGAAAAGAAATATATAACATTCATATACGCAATAGAATTGTAGCACACTAGCACCTGATACTATCATCATAATATTGTATATATAAGCATTTAAGCAGTATCGCTAAGTTTGACAAGTTAATCCTGTAATATTGATGTCAGTACAGCAGTTACGGACTGCAGATGAAGGAAACAAATTTATTATTATTATTTTTTTTTCATTTGCATTTATATTTTATAATAAGAATCACAAACACAAGCTAACCAAAGACTACCCCTACTAAATCAAAACCCTAGAAAACAAACAACCTTAATCATCATTAATTAAATTAAATCCTTATAGATAAAAGACTGGAAAAATTCAATAAACATAATAATAATAATAATTGATGGTTACATGGAAAGATGAAAGATGTAACGATGATTGATTAACTATTTAGTTGGCAGGAGTAGAATCTGAAGGTTTATTATTATTGTTGTTGTTGAAAGAAGAACAAGAGGATTTGAAAGCTTCGATATGAGATTGACATTTGGTGCGATCTCCTTTGTTTTCTTCTAAACATTTCTTTAATCCTTCCACGTCACATGCTGCTGCTACCTTCTTCTTCGTCTCCTCTTCGCGACTTTGCATCGCAAGAATAAATAAGGGTATAAATCCCATTGACATTGAGATTTTATTAAACGTAATGCACATATAATATATAATATCTTAAATCTTAAATTATATATACGAAGGCTGATGACATCGTCAAAATCTCAATTAACCAATTAAATTCTTGAATTTTGTCCGATTAGCTAAAATTTAAGATGGGATGATGTCATAAATAAATATTTTGTATTGAAATATATTTATATATTAATTTATCAATATAATTATTATTATTTTAGGTTTCTAATTTTATTAGGAGACTTGCATAAGGAGGATTTTGACTTGAAATAAGTAATCTAATAAATAAATATAATCCTAATCTTAATCTTAATTCTTTTTATTTTATTACAATTATTAATTAATATTAATTAATATACGCAATCAATCTATTATACTACTTTTGTTTAAGGATTATTGAACTTCATTGCATATCTTTTTTCGTATACATAATTTGTGTAATTATAAAAATCAAATTCACATTCAATGGTCCGTGTGTATACACGGGTTTAATGTCTAGTAAATATAAATATAATTGTAATATAATTATTACAATGAACTAATTAATTGGGCTAAGCCATACATTTGAATATGGACTGGACTTATTATAGTGGGCTTTGGGCTTAGTAAAGGGAGCTGATAAATACAACGTCAAAATTGTTTCATACATCAAAGTTATGTTATTGCGTACTTGTACAATAAGCTAAAACTGTTGTGCAGTGTGATGTATGAAACATTTTTGATGTTGTATTTATCAATTCCCTTAGTAAATCGTGTTCGTTAACATACCCCGTAGTTTAAGCGAGAGGAAGGCAGACACTCAAACTGGATCGGAATGCTGAAACAACGAGGTTGAAAGTCATTTGGTGAAGATGTCGGCGTACTAATATCTGAATGGGACACGAAGGACCCGGTATAAAGTGGATATCAATCTACATATGTTTTGTGTGTTGATGTTGTACACTTACATTATCACGGTAGATAATTGTGGCGTTGGACAAGGGATTATGGAGCTCCCGAAGTAGATTACGCAACCATGCAATCTCTACAGCAACGTTAGTAACACCTCTGTATTTCGCTTCTGCACTAGATCAAGAGATGGTGTGTTGGCGTTTGGAGGACCATGATAGAAGATTGTCGTCGAGAAAGACTCAATACCCGTAAGTGGATCGACGAGTGACAGGACATTCACCCCAATCTACGTCTGAGTAGGCTGTCAAGGCTGTGGTAGGAGAGCAATAAAGCTAGAGACCGTGATCAAGAGTGCCTTGTAGGTAACTTAGAATGTGTTTAAGTGTCGTGAAGTGTGGTTCACGCTGATCGTGGATGTATAAGCAGATTTATTGTACAGCATATGTTAGATCCGATCTTGTAAAAGTGAGATATTGAAGAGCTTCAGCGAGAACGCAATACGGGCCTGGCGCTTTAATTTTGACGGCCATGTGCCAAAACAAATGTGCAGGCCTTTAAACACGCATATCTTAAATAAGTGTAGTACTGATATTAAAATGTATAGACAACGTACTAAAATAAGGGTGGTGATTTGTACACCACCAACTTTTAGCCATACACCACTAGTTACGCTTTAAAGTGTTGTACTGTACAACAGTTTAAAGCGTAACTAGTGTTGTATGGTTAAAAGTTGGTGGTGTACAAATCGCCACCCCTAAAATAACGGTTGCAAATTGCGCTTATCTCGACGAAACACATTTATTAAATTTTTTTTTTTTCATATATGACATTCTTATATTAATTTACTAATTATAGCAAAGTTTTCCTTCGTACAAATATATAATATAAATCATATTTTAAAATTACATATGTTGATTGATGTTATAAGTTACGATACAACTAAAACTTTTTAATTATAAAAACAAATGTAAAGTTTCTGAAGATACATTAGTACAGGGTCGTCTCGTTGATTTTAGGTGCCATGTGACAAAAAAAATTATAGGCCCTTAAAAATTAGAGAATTATATATGAAAAATGGCCTTTTTCCCCAAACAGACTGTAACCACACGTCCTACACCGAAACACATAAATAAAACTTAATTTTTTGTCTTACACTCAATAATTATCGTATTTAGCATCATAAAACTTCGTGTAATGAGATTGAAAAGTACAAAAGTTACCCTAGGCCTTGTGCAATAGCTCACCTTGTACACCCTCAAATCTGCATCAATATAAACATTAATAAATGATATAGTCGAAAGTCATAGAAGAAACATATGCATAAACTCAAAGAGAAATGATAAACTCACACAATTTTTACAAAATTATATCCACAAACTTAGGTGGACCAATAAAATAAGGAGAGAGAAGCATGAGAGAGAATATTAGATTTGTTGTGATTAGTCCACATCAGTTGCCACATCATTTTGTATAACTTCCTTTGTAAAAATTTGGTGTCTCAAACTCAAAAAGGTGCACATATTAGCTAGAAAGAAGATTTGAAGTGTACCACTTACTTCACATGCCAACACCTCAACCATGTGCAGTCGCACGGACTGCACCCCTGAACACCGGGCATGCCGCAATACAAAGTGGGGTCAGATACCGGAGGGCTAGATCTACCAATTTGGCAGATGTGTCAACATGTGTCTGGCACAGGTTACAATTAAGCATATTCGCTCGTTCAAGGACCTCGATGGCATACTTCTTTTGTGATAGGAACATCCCAGTCATATTAAGAAGCATAGAAATTCCAAGACAATAGTAGGGGGCGGCCAACATCTGCTATAGCAAATTCTTGGTTTAGAGATGTGATGATGCATTGAAGGAGACCAGTGGATGAAGCTCTAATGACAATGTCATCTGCATAAAGTAATAGATAAGCAATGTATGTCCCATGCCTTAGAAGAAATAGAGATTAGGCGCAACGACTGTGTTGAAAACCCGCCCGAGTGGCATAACTGGCAAATCGGTCATATCTGCAAAACCGTGAATTGATAATTACCGTTATCAGTTTGTTAAACTGACCATGATACTCACTACAGCAGTTTGTCATGCTAGCTTGTTATGCTTAAGATGCGTAAAAGATATGTTTACATCCGAAGAGAGAAAGATCAAAGATCCAAGGAGGCTTTATGCGCCTGGTCGTCTCTATCACATAGTTGAGAGAAAACCGTTCAGGTATCTTGAAGACTTGAACTCCTAAATGCAGTTGAGATTTAAACCTCTGATTAGTCAAAGTGCACTAATCTTGGTTTCCAAAGTTGTTTCTTGATCAATTTATACCCATAATATGTACTCAGGCCTTTACGTGTCTTGAAGTCTAGTTTTTGGTTCACAAGCTAATATTTCACTAGATCAGTGCATATGAAATTGCCATGTGCGACACACATGCTTTAGAACTAGCAAGGAAAACTCAGTTCGTGTTTTTTTTTTCATTTTTAAAAAGGTTTTGCGATTTCATTACTTTGAAACATTTTTTATGCTGGATATGCTTGCAGATGTGGTAGGTTTCCACCAGTCGTAAAGACAGTAGTGCCTGTAGATGGGAGATCTGAGCACATAGTTTTATCTTGCAATGCTACTTCTGACCATGCCATCATTTGGATAGAAAGGGAAGCCAAAAGAAGTGCAATGATCTGGGACGGGATGTTATTATCGTCAAGAATACCATATCGACATCTTTGTTTCCATTTGAATGCAAAAGAGGGTGCATTTATGAGCGATCGCAATGCGGACGTACATGTCAACCTTCTGATAAGTTTTAGAGAGACAAATCTCACAGTTCAAACGCAATACAATTTTGATAGTAGAAAACATGATTAATAGATTAGTCACAAATATTTGACTGAAAGGACCTCCAAATCCAAATGCTCTAAGATCTGGACACTTCTCATTTTAGCTTCACTTGTAACTAACATGGTGTTGTACACTGCATGTGATTCAATCAAATCAACAATAACTTCTTAACATTTTAATATTATGTGGGCAACATGTAAACTATTAGAATCATCTGACCCATTAGAGATAAATACAAATATTGTCAAAAAAACTAATCAGAATTGCCACCAACAGCTTGATCTATCATTATTGAGTACATAAAGGTCAACCTACACAGCTTATCACAAATAATTAAAAATCAAATGCGGCACTAAATTTTAACAATTTGCACATGGAATATTAAATAATCAATCTATCCAAATGATTAAAAATCTAATATCTAAAGAACCAAAATACAAAAATTTAAAAATAATCATAATCTCCAAGAAAACTAATCATCCACCAATGCCTGCAAAATCTTTCACTGTGAAACCAACTTTCTCAAATTTCCCTCTTTCGCTGTTCTCTCTAAACCTCATATAATCACCACACAAGAATGGTTCATAAGCTCTAAACTCATCACCCACAACTTCATTAGGTGCATAAATAATCTTATCATTCTCAAAACACCAGAAAAAAGCAAGCGAAAACCTGTTTCGGTTTTTGCTTTCCTTTAAAAGGACTCTGTGCTCAGAGGATCTCAATTTCCCATTGCTCCAAGCTTGCAATAAGTCCCCAATGTTCACAACCAATGTTTCTTCACACGGGTTTATATCCAACCATTTTCCGTCTTTAGACCTCACTTGAAGCCCGCCAACATCATCTTGATAGACTATCGTCAAACAACTCATATCGGTGTGCATGCCAAGCCCTTCAACGTCTTTTCCTGTTATCCTTTTTTCAGGTAATGAGTAATTATTGATCCTTAGATACCCTTCACAGTTGGAGAATTCGGGCTCAAATTTCTCAAAGTCTTCCCCCAAACACATTAGTAATATCTCGGTGATCTTCTTGGATAAGATCCTCATTATAGCACCATATTCGCTTAAAACCTCACTGTGAAAACATAAAAACCAAAAACGATAAATAACCGAAAGAACAAGCAACGTTTCTAATCTTTCCAAAAGGAGAAAGGTGACAAATGAGTTGAGCAAATGAACTTAAAAGGAAATGGGTTAAAAGTTACCAACACTGTGGATTTTTTATGCATACACTAAATTGCTTTTTTTTTTCCAACAAACTTGCATGTTTATGATAACATATTTATGAGAATTTTAAGAATTGAGCAACTGATTCGAGTCAACCATACAAAGAATTATCCGTTTTAACCCATTACCCAACCTAGCTGCCCCAACAATTTTGCCATTCAACTGGAAAATGCAAGAAATTTGTTTACATTGTTATACCTATATTCTGAATTCGGTTGATTCGAAAGGGCTTCAACAGAGCTCTGTGCAGAGGCAGAGAAATTAGGTCCGGAAACACGAAGAGATTCAAAAAATGGTGATGCAATAAAATGAGGTGTGTAAGTTTTCATGTTTGATGTAGGGCCTGCTTTAAGTTTGAGTTCATACGGGAGATTAAAAAGCTCATTTGACAAGAAACGAATTTTTCTGTAAAGATCTTTAGAGATTCCATGGTTAATTATGTGAAAGAATCCCCATTCTCTGCAGGCTAAAGAAAGGGACGAGAGTGAGGACGGACTTATAGGTTTCGACATATCGAAAACAGGAAGTTGTATTGAAGTTTGAGACGCAGGCATGATGAAAGATGAATAATGAAAGCTGTTTAAAACCAGTTAGATTGCATAAAGCTTATATACCAGTTTGCAGTAGACAAACTTGACATTAAATTAATAACATATGCAGATTTAATATTCAAAGTAGCTATTTTTATACGGACAAGCATCTAGTTGTAAGTGCAAACATAAGAAAGCCGCAATAAAGGTAAACGAGTTGACTTACAGATTGGCAGTACTTAGGAAGATTCTTTTTTCATTAAATTTCCTGTAATAAAACAAAGTCAATGAAGAAGCCAGTTGACATTAGCAATAATAGTTCTAGTTGATCAATCATGTACTATTAATCTGGAGGTTATATCAATAATATCATCCCTTTTCAGATGACATATAGGCATTGACACATATGCAACCGTTACCTGCACTAAACCTCTAAATACACGAGCACAAAAATAGTCTGCTTTTAACCAATATGCGGAGTATAATGTATAAGATTTTATAAAAAAGCAAATCCCCTTTACACAATAAACAAGTCACTTAATAAACCATCTAACTTTGAGTAAAAAACAGGCATATGAATTATAAACTACCTGCATTCCCATGGTCAACGCAGAGACAAAAGAGCATAAAATTTAACAATCATTGATTGTTATCGTAGCTCTTTTTCGTCATCAATGCTGCATCGTGCTAATATATAAATGTGCATGTGTGTATTAGTTAGCATTCCAACGGTGCTCTAGTCTACAACCTGTGGGCACTTGTCGAACATGAAAATAAATCCATGAGCAATTTTGAGACCTGAATTAGCTGGAATGATGCATAAAAACTTTGAAAAGTGACACATGATGCAAAAAAAGTACTCCGTCTACAGAAATAAATAAAAGATATAACATTCATATTTTTCAATAGAAATGTAGTGCCTGAAATTATCATGATTTTGTACGTATAAGCAGTATATCACTAAGTTTGACAATTTAACCATGTAACATTGATGTCAGTTCAGCAGATTTGGACTGCAGATGAAGGAAGCAAAAATACAGTTTATTTCTTTTTTCAGTTGCAATAATAATAAGATTCACAAACACAAGCTATGCTAAATATATAACCAAAGAATAACCATACATAGAAATATCAATAAACCAAAACCCTAGAAAATAAATAACCTCATTTTTTCATTGATTACAGTAACTCATTGCTACTAAAACACTGGAAAAAATTCTAAGACATGATAATTTATGATTACATACATCAAAAGATTAACGAAGTAATGATAATGATGATGATTAATTAACTGGTAGTGGTAGAATCTGAAGGTTCTTTATTGTTGTTGTTAAAAGAAGAACAAGAGGATTTGAAAGCTTCGATATGAGATTGACATTTGGTGCGATCTCCTTTGTTTTCTTCTAAACATTTCTTCAATCCTTCCACGTCACATCCTACTGCTACCTTCTTCTTCTTCATCTCCTCGTGCCCTGGCATCGCAAGCGCCGACTACAGTAATGATCTATTATAGCAACTACATGATCAAAAGCTTTTTTATGAAAAAAAAAAAAAAAAGTCTTTGCACAAACTTTTGTACATGAAAAGCTTTTAGTATCAAATGCTTGAGATTTATGAAAGCTTTTGGTGTAAAGCTTTTTATAGCCAATATATTTTCATTTTAATCCCTTTTGCTTGTATTAAAAAGCTATTGAAAAGCTTTCTTACATTGGATCAAAAACTTTTCTCAAAAGCATTTTTTAAAATATATGACGTGGATGATAAAAAAGCTTTTAAAAGCTTTTTATCATTAGAGTTGCTCTTAGAGCATCCACAATAATAAGTTTTTACAAAGCTTTTTTTATGTATTTGGTGTAAGAGCTTTTTTATAAAAGCTTTAGAAAAAGCTTTCTCTCAATTGATAAAAAGCTTTTCATCAATATAAAACAATAAAAATGTACAAAGTTGATAAAGAAAGAGAGTGTAAAGCTTTAGATTTTAAAAACTTTTCATCCTCTCTCCTTGTTAATTTGGTACATTTTAATTGTTTTTTATTGATGAAAAGCTTTTTATCAATGGAGAGAAAGCTTTTTCTAAAGCTTTTATAAAAAAGCTGTTACACCATATACATAAAAAAGCTTTGTAAAAACATATCATTGGGGATGCTCTTAGATCAATTTATGAAAGTACGTCTAATTGGTTCATGGCTTTAATTTTACGATTAGACCTGAGACAATTGGTGCCACATCAGCGCTATGTCAACTTTTTTTTAAACGAACTCAAACTGACGCTTCACTGTCTATAGTGAACACCACTTCTCTTTTTTATGGACCCACATTTACCAAAATACTTTTATTATTATACACTAAACAAATAAAAAAAAGCTGATCCCACGTACAAACCACCGAAGCTCGTCGCCAAAGCGACGGCTCCAAAACCGACGCTCAAGTGACATTTTGGTGCCTATGGTGTCACTTTGTTTTTCAACGTCAGTTAGGAACTGACGTACAAACCGAAGAACAATTGTGAGACTCCTCCCAATGGTGACGTAAACTGACGCATCAGTTGCCTGCCAGCTCAGCGCCACGTCAGCTTTTCCCCAAACCGACACTCCACTGCCAACAGCAACATCACTTCCCTTATTTTCAGGGCCCCACACACTATTTAATCTATTTATTTAATACAAAAACTTAAATAACACATTTTAATTAAAACTAAAAACATTACATTAATTAAAAATTAAACATTACAATTCCTAAAAAAATAAAATATTACAATTCCTAAAAAAGAAAAAATTACAATTCCTAAAAAAATAAAATGTTACAAATCCTAAAAAAGAAAAATGTTACAAATCCTAAAAAAGAAAAAAAAAATACATTTATTGAAATTTAAAAATACAACTAGTAGTCTACTCGGATTCGTTGTCGTCTTCATTGTCGTCCTCGTCTTCATCCGAATCTAGCACTTGGGTTGAACCCGAACCCGCGTCGTGACCAAAGAACGTTTTGTAGTCCGACTCATAGTTGTTAACCAAGGTTTTTCTTACTTCCTTGATCATTTTTTCTCCTTGCCTTTGAGAAACGACGGGATCGGTTGAAGAAGCATTTTCCACGATTTAATGATCGTTTTTTTGGCCGCGGCTTTTCCGATTTGCGCCATTGTACGTTCTGACATTTCCGTGGCTCGTATGTTGGCCAAACGTTCTTGTTCTTTCAAAGAACGTGAAGAAGTAGCGGCATCACTTGAACCCGAGCTTTTTTGGCTTTTCCTAGAAGATGTACGACTGGGCGGGCGACGAATGGGGTCGTCGGTGAACAAGTGTTGCATGTTAGCCATAAGAGGATCGGAATGAGGCATGTCGTCACTAAGATTGATGGGTTCGAGCTTGGGTTGGGATGGCATTTCTCGGTTGCTCATAACACCAAACGATGCCAGAAACTTTGGATGATCCTTGACTACGTACCAACAACTTTCATATATGAAATCTCTTGTTAGTCGGTCCTTGAACCTCTTATGACATGCTTTCACAATGTCATCTTCTTTGGCACCGCTCGGACGAGGATTTGTAACCTCTTTGTAAATTCCAATGAAGATCTTGCAATCCGAACGAATCTTGTTCCATTTGCCTTGAAGTTGGCTCACGGAACGGGATTGGGGAGCCACCTTGTTGTAGTCCTCATGAACTTTTCTCCAAAAAACTTCTCCAGCTTGTGAAGCGTCTTTTTTGTCTTTTTAAGACCGGTGGATCCATCGTTGGGCCAACAAAACCGCCTCCTCGTCAGACCATCTTACTTGCACCCGGGTTGGGGCAGTGGCCACGACTTTTCCTCTAGATCTTCCTCTCTTTGGAGCCAGCTCGGGTTCGGTTTGGGGTTCGGATTCGGGTTCGGGTTGGATTTCGGGTTCGGGTCAGGGCGGAGTGTTGATGTTTTCGAATTGTGGGTGGCTAATTGGTGTTGGTGGATATTTGTAGAAAGCTGAAGGATGAGGTTGGTGCATGTAGTGTGGGTTTCCGAACGCCGCGGGAGATTGGTGATATGGGATTGTTGGTGAAAAATGATGATACATTGGGTAGGTTTGATAAGTTTGGTATGGTGCGGATGGACTTTGGTATGGTGTGGTTGGGCTTGCGTATCTTGCAAAACCGGGGGGTTGGCTAGGTGATGAGTTGCTCGATTGAGCCGAAAAAGTGGATGTTGGTGAATTTGGATTCGGAGACGGGTTGTTGATAAAGTTGTTCCACATATCGTCGGCGGTAGATTGTTGGGTTGGACGACTCATTTTTTGGTATATAAAAGTGGTAGAAGTTGAAAGTGGTGAATTGAAGAAGTTGAAAGTTGTGAAATATTTAAGAAGTTGGAGAGTGAATGTTGTGAAAAATTGGTTGGATTTGGTTTGAATTTATAGTGTGTAAAAAAGTAAAAAAAATATAAAAATTAATTTTTTTTTTTTACCGTTCCCCACACCCTTTTCAAATTTTAAATTTTTTTTTTTTAATGTTAAACGGCTCAAAATCAGATATGGGTCCCACCCCACACCCTCTCTCTTCCGTCGGGAAACCGAAGTCCCCAACCGACGCGGAGCCACCGACGGTCCGTGCCTATGGCGTCGGTCCCGTCGGTGGTAACCGATGCCCACAAACTGACGCCATTGGGAGCCGTCTGAGCAGCCTTAGCGATAATTCAAGGTCAATTTCATTCTCTGGTTTTCTATTTAAGCACAAAGGAAATAAAATTAGCAAATTAAAATTAAAATTAAAATGTAATCACATTAAATAAAATAAAGGTTTTTTATATATTAAACTTACATTCTATTATATATATTGAACTTGTAAATATTGTCTATTATTTATACACTTTTTTTTTTTGGCATTGACAAAAATGGAAATTTTTCTATTTTGGTCTTACCCGAAAAGGAAAGTTTAAATACAATAGATGATATTTACAAGTTTAATACATACAATAGAAGTTTTCAAAGTTCGATTCATACAATAGTAAAATATATAAAGTTTAATACATAACGAAACAATCAACCCTAAGCTAAAAAGATAAATGAAAGGTTTAACACTTTGTCGTTTCAATGTTTTTTTTTTTTTTTTTTATCCAAATGATTAAGTAAAAAAATGTATGATACATGGTAGCTTATAAATGACTAGCTCAATGATCCGTGACTACACGGGTGTTGTTATATATAAACTTAAAAATAATCAATAATAGCAATCTCTCGGTTTTGATTAAGTAAATTTTAGAGTTATCTGTTTTACCCTAATTCTATAACGTACTAATCTATAGTGGTAAAACAATTATTATTGAGATCAATTTTCATAATAAACTATACTAATCCTGTCACCATGATATATTTTTTTTATCATTGTCATCATGATATATAGGTAAAACATAGAATGCAACATTAAATCTCTTTTGATCGTTAAATCTGAAAGTTATAAAATATCATCCTGACTTGTATCTATACAATTTGTATGACAAGATCTAAGCAATCCGTAGTTGCAATAATACAATAATTAGATATTTAGATCTACCATAACCCAAAAGGTGTCATTACATGAGTACTTGTATCACATTTGGCACCTTTGAACTGTCTACATGTAAGAAACGAAAACTGCTAATGAAATCGCTCCACAAGTGGATTACTTGCTGCAATCTTCATCTCCATATCTTCAAGTTCCATTACCATGAATCCCGGGATAAAACAACAAACAATAAAGGGGCTTGATATTGACACAAGGAGAATTGTTTCATCCACATGGACATGGATAATAATTGCATTTTACTGCCTGTGTACAAAGTGAAAACACCTGTGGCAATATCATTAGAATCTAAACAAACCAACTCAAACAAAAAAATAGACTACTTCTAAGAGGCTTCTTATCAAGCAATTCATGTGATTCTTAATATTGCATCCCTGAATCAACTAAAAGATGCCTTTTGTGTAATTTCAAAGTCTTAAACCTAGAGGTTGTAACAATATACAATATCACAATAAACATAGTCATGGTCATGGTCATGGTCATGGTCATAGTCATAACATAGAATCAAACCATTACGTGAGAGGCGGTTTATTCCTATGGTACTAATTAAAGTCGTTATGCGAGTTAAGTTTCTAGCAGAAGACATCTTGATAACAAATTCTATATACCTTATAACATTTTAACAAACACCTCTTGTGCATCTTGTCCTCATTTATCTACAACATATACTTCCAAAAGCTAATAGCTTATAGCTAACACTAAATCTACAACATATACTTCCAAAAGCTAATAACTAATTATAACTTAGGTACATATTTGTAGCTTATAGCCATAATATACCTCATACAAAATAAGTAGAGATAAGCTTTCATGTACGACAAGTGTATCTATTCCAGAATTATTTCGAAGACCACAGTTTTTACTAAACAATACCCATTTATGTGCAGATACCTATGTTGAGTCACTGGTCGCTGACCATGTTGAGTCACTGGTCGCTGACCAACTCAACTATGCACTACTCGATGAAGAAATGGATTGTGTCAAAGCTGCTATTGCTGGAGTTTATTACTGCTGATCATTATTCACTCTACTCTCAAGGGAAATGATATGCTGAGGAAGATTAGAATTCAACTTCGTGTGTCGCTGATACTTAGCAGCGAGAGTTCTACATCTTCAAATCTAATAAGGCAAAAGTCACTGCCCGAATAACAGCTAGTCGCTGAAGATCTCTATTTCAAGTCATTCTACAAGAGCATGTTAGCTCGCAGTGAGTGAGGAGAATTACTGCATCTTCAGTGACTATTCAATAAAGCCTCTCAATCATCAAGTGCAAAAGTACTGTACTCATATACACATCAGCAAGAGTCTTCGTACTTGAAGAATGTTCGAATGATTACGTGGCGGCAACTGATTGGATTTAAGGTAACGAGATATTTGCGGTAACAGAATTGGGACCTGCAGTATGTCGGTTCATCAGAGATCAAGCCAATCAAGTTGCAATACGTGTCCTTCCAAGATCCTATTTCTTAGGAACTCTTGTAGTATATATAGTTCAGCATATTGTACTTTAGAGGCTAGTTTTTCTGTACGTGTTAATCACTTGTATGTCAGTGAGTAGTTAGTCTAAGCACGTAACAGTGACTCAACGAGTGAACAGTCAGCATGTTTGTCCACTGCTGTTCATCTCATTTTGTAATAGATTAGCTTGAGTGTTTGATTTGGATTAGCTTTGGCTAGTCCATTCCGCAATCAACACTTGTGAGTTTTACAATCAATAAGATTCACAATTAAGCTACTATTGCTCATCTTACTTTGATATTGTCATATCTACTTGTTACATACTCTGTTTGTGTTCAATCAATTAAAAACTAGCTAAATAACTTAAGTAAAATCAGAAATAGTTTTTAATTGTATTCAACCTCCCCTTATATACACTTTTTTTTTATACTCTTTTGAGGGGATTATAGGAGGTTTCTAGATACTTACATTCATTGCTTAGGTTTATACATACATATATTATATATAATATTCATTATTATTATTATTAATATTAATATTATTATTATTATTATTATTATTATTATTATTAGTATTATTATTTCTATTACTGTTTGTTTTGTTGTCGGCTGTTTTGCTGGATGCTAGATGCGGTTGCGGTTGCTGATGCAGATGCGGAGGTCGATTACGGTTGATGTGGCTGTCTGCTGCCGCTGTTATTTCACTTTTACTTCGTTTTTGCTTTTTTTGCTTTTATATGTACATGAGTCTGCCGGAGGTCTATCTTGGAAGCAACCTCTCTACCTTCGGGTAGGGGTAAGGCTGTCTACATCTTACCTCCCTCATACCTCGCCCTAGGCGGGATTGGGTACTGTTGTTGTTGTTGTTGTTGTTGTTGTTGTATATTGAGATTCCATATCACTTATTGATAGTGATTACGGGACTATCAATTGGTATCAGAGCAGAGTTGGTTTAAATCAATTAACCAGATCTGCAATGGAATCAGTAAAGTACAGCTGTGTCGACTCCGAGTATCAGAAGGGAAATGGTTCTACAACCAAACCTCCAGCGTTTGATCCCTCTAGGATTGAAACCTGGATGTCCCGGATGATGTTTCTTGATCTTATTGATGATCGTCTTTGCAATATCATAACCAATGGTCCCCATATTCCAACCACTATTATTCCTGCTGTTGTAGCTACTGCTACCACTCCTGCAATACCAGAAATGATTTTGCCTAAGAGAGAGGAACAGTGGACGGATGAGGATAGACGATTGGTTAGATTAGATAAACAAGCTAAAATCTACATTGGCATGTCACTTCCTAACGAAGTGTTTGAATCAATCAGGGTTTGCAAAACTGCAAAAGATATATGGGATACCCTTAGGAATATATATATTGGAACTCCAGATATTATTCGCTGCAGGGAAGTAAATCTCACTCGCCAGTATGAGCTCTTCGCAATGGAACCCAACGAGTCACTATCTTCTACTTATACCAGATATCAATCGCTGATGAACAAAATGGTGAAGGCTGGTATAGGAAAGAAGCAGCGATTTGTTGTTGAAAAGTTTTTGGAATTATTGCCAAGAAAAGTTTGGGGAACCATTGCTACTTGTACGAGACAGAGGAATGATTATACAAATCTTAATCTTACTCAAGTCTATGGTATTTTGCTCAACTGGGAGCAGTCGGAAAAGCAAGCTGATCAAAGTGAGCACATTCGTGCAACACTTAAAAGTCAAAAAGTATCGAATGCCCTTGTAGCTAAGCTCGAAGAAATTGATCAGAGGCAGAAATCAAAAGTTTCCAAGCAAAGCTCAAAGTCGCTGATAGCTGGTGAAGAAGGTGAAGGAGCTGAAGAACAATCGGAGTATGAATATGATGAGGGTCTAGAAAAGCTGGAAAGAGACATGGCAATAATGGTTGCAAATTTCAGAAGGAACACCAGATCAAAAAGATTCGCTGATGCTCCATCATCTGAAAATTTCAAATCAAAAGGTGAATGCTACAAGTGTGGCAAACCTGGTCACTTTGCAGTTGATTGTAGATCAAAGTCAGTCAACCAAGTCCCTGAACCAGTGCCAGACTTCAGAAATGACAAGTACAACAAGTACAAGGCAAAGTACAAGAAGCTAAAGGCAATGGCTAAATCTGGAAAGAAAAAGAAGGGTAGAGGTTTCGTCGCTGAAGAGGGTTCATTCAGCGACTCTGACTCCTCATCATCGGATGAAGAAGAAGCAATGATTTGTATAGATAAGGATTACTGCCTGATGGCTGATGACGCTGAGTTTCATGATGATATCGAAGAAGTCGCTCATAAATGTTCAGCATCTGGGTGGGATCCTGAAACTATCTACAAAGGCATTCTTAGAGAAACTATCTGGTATCTGGACAGCGGGTGTTCCAGACATATGACTGGATGTAAGTCTCTGCTCAGTGACTATCAGGAGGAAAGAGGTCCTGATGTAGTGTTTGGTGACAACAAGGTTGGCAAAACAAAGAGATATGGTGTTCTGACTAATGGGAATGTGATGTTCAAAAGAGTTGCATATGTAGAGGGACTGAAGCACAATTTGCTAAGTATCAGTCAATTTTGTGATTCAAAGAACAAGGTGCTGTTTGATCATGAAGCTAGTGTTGTTTACAACAAGAAAGGAAGTGTTGTGCTTGCTGCTAACAGAAAGGGCAATACTTATGTAGTCAATATGGACTCAGCTCAGTCAGGGACGTGCTTTTATTCCAGAACTGTTTCAGAAGAAAAATGGTTATGGCATAAGCGACTTTCTCATCTGAATCTAAAAGCTATCAACAAGTTAAGCAAACATGATTTAGTCACCGGACTTCCAAAATTGTCTTACAACAAAGACAAGCTTTGTTCAGCATGTGAGAAAGGAAAGCATCACAATTCTTCCTTCAAAAGTAAACAAACATCATCAGTAACTGAATGTTACTATCTACTTCATATGGATCTATTTGGACCAGTGAGTACTCCAAGTCTTGGTGGAAAGAGATACTGCTTGGTAATCGTGGATGAATACTCCAGATACACTTGGGTATTCTTTCTTAAAGTAAAGAACGAAGCAGCAAGTGAAATTATATCCTTTATCAAGAAGATGGAGAACTTAAATGGTATTTCGGTAAAACATTTAAGAAGTGATAATGGCACTGAATTTCGAAATATTGACCTGGAAACTTTCTGTGATTCAAAAGGTATTTCTCAAAACTTTTCAGCTCCAAGAACACCCCAACAAAATGGGGTGGCAGAGAGGAGAAATAGGACCTTAACTGAATCTGCCAGGTCAATGCTCATTGATGTTGGTCTTAAGACCTATTTCTGGGCTGAAGCAGTGAGTACTGCCTGCTATACTCAGAATAGGTCACTGATTGTTAAACGACATAATAAGACAGCATATGAGATGTTAAGAGGGAGAAAACCCGACATAAGTTTTCTCCATGTTTTTGGTAGCACTTGCTACATTTTAAACAAAAGAGATCACTTAGGAAAGTTTGATCCAAAGGCTGATGAAGGAATATTTGTTAGTTACTCAATTATTTCTAAAGCTTTCAGAGTTTACAATAAAAGAAGAGAATGTATCGAGGAATCAATGGACGTTACTTTTGATGAATCATATGATGAGTCACTCACTGATCCAAAAGAGTATGAAAATCTTATTTTTAATAAAATGGATGGTGACTCATCAGATGAAAGAAAATCAAATAATAAGAAATATGAAAATTTCTCATCAGACTCTGAGGGGAAGATAATGTTCCTGAAATCAATTCTAGCTCTACTTTAGCTGAGAAGAATTCAGGGACATCATCTTTACCTACTGATGTCCCATCATCATCAACTCAATGTCCAAACCAAAATTCTCATAACAACAATACTCATGTTTCTGATGCTGATCTGTCACATGAACCATCACCAGATAGGACAGTCACTGCTGAACCTCAGCGAATGACTAAGTGGACAAAACATATTGATAATCAATTGATTATTGGTAATCCACAATCCAGGGTTCAGACAAGATCAGCAACTGCTAACTTTTGTTTGTTTGTAAGTTTTGTATCACCGATGGAACCAAAGAAGGTTGATGAAGCACTCACTGATCATCACTAGATAACTGCCATGCAAGAAGAACTATCTCAGTTTGAAAGAAATAAAGTTTGGAAGCTTGTGCCTCAACCTGCTGGTAAATCAGTGATTGGAACACGATGGGTGTTCAGAAATAAAATGGATGCTGATGGTGTGGTAACAAGAAACAAGGCTAGACTGGTTGCACAAGGTTACTGTCAGCAAGAAGGCATTGACTATGACGAAAACTTTGCACCAGTGGCTAGGCTTGAAGCAATCAGGTTGTTTCTAGCTTATGCAGCTCACAAGAAGTTTAAAGTATATCAAATGGATGTGAAAAATGCCTTTCTGAATGGCAAGCTGCAGGAAGAAGTATATGTCAAGCAACCACCTGGATTCATTGATCCAAAACGTCCTGGTTATGTTTACAAACTTGATAAAGCCCTGTATGGACTAAAACAGTCTCCTAGAGCGTGGTATGACACTCTCTCTGTCTACCTGATAAAATGTGGCTACGTCAGAGGTAAAATTGACAGCACATTGTTTATCAAAAATGATAAGAGAGATGTCATATTAGTCCAGATCTATGTTGATGATATCATTTTCGGGTTTACTAACAGTGACATGTGCAAAGAATTTTTTGATCTCATGACCAAAAGTTATGAGATGAGCATGATGGGTGAATTAACATTTTTTCTTGGTCTGCAAATAAAACAAACCAAAACTGGAATTTTTATAAGTCAAGGAAAATATGTTAAAGATCTTTTAAAGAAATTTTGTAACACCCTCAAATTTCGGGTTGCGGAGGCGATCGGGTCGGGTGTTACCAAATCAAATATCACAGCATAAGATGCATAATGAACGACTCTAAATGAGACGTTTGAAAATAGTTATTACATTTCTGAAATTAAAGCATTTACAAGTTTCGAGATCGCATAAAAGTAATATTACATTCTACTAGTACTGAAGTAAATGCAATAAATATCCTGAGTATTGAAAACATGCGACTCGAGCTAGAATCCTGTAGGCCAATCCTACTACGGCAGTGTACCTGAGAATACACACTAAAAGGGTCAGCTGGAAAGCTGGTGAGTTCACAAGTAATTTGTAGAAACAAGTAGTTCGAGTAATAAATATTTCATTCAGAAATATCAATCAAGTTTAGCAGTTTAAATAACAACATTTGCCCCTCGAGGCAGTTATAAGTAATTTATGGTAAGCAGGTGAACCTAATCAATAGGTTTCTAGTCAAGTAAAGGGGACCAATCCCCAGCCTGGGTGTTATCCGGTAAGATATTGCCACCTGGCAATATGTATACGAGAGTAGCGTAAGGTGACTATCTGTCGTGCTACTGGCCGCAAGCAATCAAGCAAGAAAGTCTTAGGCAGTCGGTATTGCTCCCCGGCAATACGGTACGGATAGTTTGTACGGTTTCAAGTATTAGTACTATGGTTACTAATAGGTCACGATGCCACCTGGCATGAAAGGTTGCACCCCGGCAACGTTATCAAGTTATCTGTTTTGTAGTAGTGTCATATCGGTACAGTTTATAAGCACAGTCAAGTGAGCAAAAGCTCGTAATTTCCTGAGTCTCCGACTCGTAAGCATCTAGTAATCACCTACAGTGATGGTAATGGTTTCGTAATCACGGTCAAGTGAGTAAAAGCTCTTAATTTCCTGAGTCTCCGACTCGTAAGCATCTAGTAATCACCTACAGTGATGGTAATGGTTATCCCCCAAGGGAAGTGTCAAGTTATGTCCCGCAGGACCATGTTTAAGTAAATTAACCATTTATAGAGCCAACGACCCCGACCGTAATAATTCGTAGGTCCGTTGCTGAAAGTAAGTGAAGCATAATCCATATGCTGAGTATGAGTAACCGTGCAGTTCCGTAGAACTACGATAGAGCATGAATCCACATGCTGAGCCAACGACCCCGACCGTAATAATTCGTAGGTCCGTTGCTGAGTGTGAGCATTTAGCTCGTAAGTAAGTTGTACCACCCACCGTGGCATCGTGAGCAATCCAGCTCGCAAGTAAGTTGTACCACCCACCGTGGCATCGTGAGCAATCCAGCTCGCAAGTAAGTTGTACCACCCACCGTGGTATCGTGAGCTCGTTTGTAAATCCGTAATACCAATCACGTTGGTATCGTGTTTGTACCACCCACCGTGGCATCGTTTTGCTTCACATATAGTGACAGCGTCCGTTATTCTCCCGCAGGAGATGCAAGTAATCGTTTTGGCAGTACACGACATGTCGCAAGTAAGTTTAGCCCAAGGCTAGTAAATTGTTACAGGCACTCAACAGTACCTCAAGTTGTTACGTAATTCACAGTAGTATATCATACTAAGAATTGTAGGAGCGTCACCTAGATGTAAGGGATAATCGTAATCAATAGGTAGGTACGTATCTACGTCACCTAGTTTGCCTGAAGTAATATGTAAAGTCTAAGTCACTTAACTGTAGGGAAGTACTCTCAGTACTTAGTTAAAGTCATCCGTTAGTTCATAAAGATAGTCATCACTGAACTAGCAAGTCGGTGCCTCTAGTTGGTATTCACAAGTCCACTAGTCATTACTAGTAAATAGCAAGTCACTGATGTAGTGAGGCGTTTATTCCCTAGATATCATATGTAATATAATTCTAGGTGTTACTAACACAGTCATACTTAATATCCCTAAGTATGGTCAAATGGTTCGTAGCTGTCGCGGTCTAGCACCGTTACCATAAACTATAGTAAAGCGTTTGTAACGATTTGAACAGTTGAAAGTAGTAAAACAGGAGTATGCATTCCCACCCCGAAATCAGTTGGAAAACAGTAAAAGAGTGGGGTGATGAACTCACCTGAGGAGTTAGCGTCCTAGCGTAACGAGTCGTGCCAAGTGAAATCTCCTAATGTCCTAAACACGAGAGATTTCGTACGTTTGTAAGTGCGGTTCGTTATGGATGGTTCGTAATAATAATTCATATTATTATTAGGTTTGAGTTTTCGTATACTTCATAAAGTATATTTGTTTTGGAGTACAAGTAGTATCGTATTTAAAGTGTCTTTTGAAAACGTTTTCCGACACTTAGAAAGATTTGGCTAATTTCTGTTTTCTGCGACATAACATACGACACAAAAATGGTTCATGCGACACAAGGGTTGTGTCGCATGGTGCGACACAGAAGATCTGCGACACAGTGGTTGTGTCGCATAATGCGGGTGATGCTAAATCAATAGCGACATAAGGGTTGTGTCGCATGGAGTCTGCGACACAAGGTACGACACAAGGATACGACATAAGGGTTGTGTCGCATGGATAGTTTATGCGACACAGTATGCGACACAAGGCTTGTGTCGCACTCAAGAACAGCAGCCCAGAAACCTTCGGGTTTCGCGTTTTTCCGGCCAAAATCGCAAATCGAACGCATTTTCAAGCTGTAAAATCGTGGTTTCTTGGTTGTTTAGGTTATAAGCAACTTATGTAAACATTATTACACTAAAACATTACCCCAAAATGGTTAAATCTAAGAATTTGAGAAATTCTTACAAATGCGAATCGAGGCCAAACGAGGAAGAAAACGATGGTGTTGTCTTTGTTAATGTTGTTCCACTCGTGAAGGTGATTCCGAAAATGTTGGTGACGGTGGCGGCGGTGGTCGGCCGGCGGTGGTGGTGGTGATTGGTGGTGGTTATTTTGAGAGAGAATTGGATGGAAAAAGAAGAAGATGAAGAAAAATGAAAGGAGAAAAGAGGTGGGAGTTGGGTTTTGTTAAACTCAGCTCCCACTTTTGTATACTGTGGTCTCCAACCGCAGTACAAAATACCCGCGTGTTATTTGTCGATTTCAATATAAATTAATACTTTTAATTTACATAAAATTTGTTTATTTGTTTTTGAAATATTTACTAGTTGAAACATTTTATAACATGAAATGTTTTGGAATAAAGTTTTCATAACTTTATTTCGTATGTTTTTATTTTATTCCCAATTGCGATTTATAAATAATCGTTCGCGATATATATATATATATAACTAATACACATTTATATATATGTAATACTCCAATACTTCGTTGATAAGCATATCTAATATGCAATTTAAAATTTAGATTGGACCCGAATTTTGGTCCTTTTTGACCGGGTGTTACATTCTCCCCCTGTTAAGAAAATTTCGTCCCGAAATTTAAAGTAATGTCATGTCGTGTGGGGTCTAGGGAGCAATGTACGTATGAGGAATTTATCGAGTAGGTATGAGACATATCATGTCTTATAACGTGATTGAAGGGCAGTCAATCCATGACTGTGTCGCGGTTTATCGTTGTAGTCACATCCTGACTATATTGTTTGTTCAAGTTATCATTGATTCGTAGTCACTAAGAGACCGTTTGCATTGTAATCCATACGGGACTAGATAGTTGTCACCACGTGACCGTTCGATGAGTAGTCCTATCAGGACTGAGTGTTTTGTATACTTTCAGTCGGTTAGTCTGCTGAAAGCAAACTCTAGCTTTTAAGTTTGGCTTCATTCGTGTAGTCGGTATTAATTTATGTAATCGGTATCATTTTGGAATCGACTTTCCCGCCGATCGAAACGTTGTGTTTGATTTGAAAGTTTAGTATTGGGTAGGGGCATACCCGTGATATTGTCGCGGTTTCGTCCGGTCCTCCCGGAGTTGATCATGAGGATTTTTCGTTTCTGATTTGGGCAATCTTTCTTGAAATGTCCAGGAGTGTTACATTTGAAACACGTTTGTTGTTTGTCGGGGTTGGCAGGAACTCTACAGTCCCAGATTTGGTGTCCGAATCGTTGACATCTCTCGCAAGGTGAGCCACAAGGGCCAGAGTGATGACGTTTACAGCTGTGACAGAAGGGTTTATCCCCCGCATAGCCCCGCTTTCCTTTGTATTCAGAAGGGTAAGATTTCAAGGGTTCGGGTTGATTTGTTGGATTATGACTAGTGCTGGAATCGCCATTCCACTTTTGTGTATGATTTTCAGTTGTGAGGGTTTCGCGTTGAACCACCCGCGCCATGAGGTTATGGGCCATGCGAACGGCGTCGCGAATAGTGTTGGGTTTAGAGGAGGTAACCATGCCCGCTATTTGTGTTGGAAGTCCTTCGATGTATTTTTTGATTCGTTTGCTTTCTGGGTTTACTAGTGATGGGCAAAAGAGTGCTAGTCGGTGAAAACGATTGGTATAGGTCATGATGTCGTTGTTTTTCACGGTAAGATGCCAGAGTTCATTCTCGAGTCGGTGTAGTTCCTCGCTAGGACAATATTCGTCCCTCATCAGTTGTTTCAGTTCCTCCCACGAAAGTTCATAGGCGGTGTCGACCCCTACGGTGTGGGCGTGAGCATTCCACCAGGTTAGAGCATTATCTCGAAGGGTGTAGGTGGAGTATTTGACTTTGTATCCATCGGGGCAGTTGCAAATGCGGAAGACAACTTCTATCCTTTCGATCCATTGGATCAGTCCGACAGCCCCTTCAGTACCAGCAAAGATTGGCGGGTTACAGTTCAGAAATTCTTTATAGGTGCAGAGGCGCGTTAGGTTTTGTGCAGCCAGAGCTTCAGCTACTCTTTGCTCAGCGTATTTGTCACGTTCTGCTTGTGTGTAGGTTTGTCGTTTAGGCGGCATGATTCTTAAATAAAAGTAAAACGACAAGGTGTGAGATCTTTATCCAAAGATTTTGATTATTGCTGTTGCATACGTAAATCGGTATTACACCGTTGTCCACGGATATAAAAGTGACAATGAGTTAGAAACCACTTAAGGTGTCTGTATGAAAGTCCTTGGACTTTGAAAATATAAATGTGTAGTCGTACTAACGACCTAGTTGTGTATCATATGTAGTTCGACCAGAACTATGATATCGTCGTAGTCTATCAGACTATCCTGTAGTACTAAAGTACTATAAATGTAATCCCAATAAATTAAAGTGTATTCATCGAATGAGGCATCACATGCCTGAGTAGTCGTGGTGTGGCACTTCGTGCCCATTAAGGTAATTGCGTATGCGTATAAGTGTACAAGTGCCTATAGCGAGTGTTCCTACGCAAAGAAATCAAGTGGGACGCCTCGTGTCCAGTAGAGTAGTCGTATATGTATATATAAGTCGTACATGTAGCTATAACAAGTCCACATGCATATTGAATAGTAGCTCATCGAGCCTGGGTGTAGCACAACGTGCCAAAATGTAGTGCCCGAAGCACCGTAATATATTATGATTGTAGTACAAAAGTACTATGAAACGCAGCACCACGTGCCGTAATGTAGTGCCCGCAGCACCGTAGTTGCAGTACCCATGTACTGTGAGTGTAGCACCATCGTGCCAAATGCAGTATAAACATACTGTGTAGTTGCAGCACCACGTGCTGGAGTAGTATTGTGCCCAAAGCACGATGCAGCACCACGTGCCACATGTTATCCAAGTATGGCCCTCAGGCCGATAGTAAGTTCGAAAGTAATTTGTGGACTTAGTCATTACGAGCATCTCTCGTAATACCAGTCAGTCGTGACCAACCTGGTCAAAGTTTTGAGATCAAGTCGTAAAGGTTGGGAAGCTGGCGATATGCCACTTCGAAAGTGTGTATCAGTTTGTACAGCGGAATCATGTCAGGTATAATCATACCTACCGGTATATAGATATGCAGAAATGGTATACACGTAAGGCCTATTCATATATACCTACAGTACATATAATAGCCTAGGGTGTCTAGCAAGTAGCAAATAACAATCAGAGTCAACTACTGCATTCCCTTTCAATATAACTCCTTTCAGATCTTACATCATCTTTGCTTAATTGTACATAGTTAGCTACGCTATGTTAAATTAAGTTCGTATAATGTAATCCCTGAACTAGTCATACCTAATGAGGAATACTGCCTAATGGTCATAGTCTAGGCTCACTAAATGCAACCTAGTTCACTAAAACCTTAGGCTCTGATACCAATCTGTAACACCCTCAAATTTCGGGTTGCGGAAGCGATCGGGTCGGGTGTTACCAAATCAAATATCACAGCATAAGATGCATAATGAATGACTCTAAATGAGACGTTTGAAAATAGTTATTACATTTCTGAAATTAAAGCATTTACAAGTTTCGAGATCGCATAAAAGTAATATTACATTCTACTAGTACTGAAGTAAATGCAATAAATATCCTGAGTATTGAAAACATGCGACTCGAGCTAGAATCCTGTAGGCCAATCCTACTACGGCAGTGTACCTGAGAATGCACACTAAAAGGGTCAGCTGGAAAGCTGGTGAGTTCACAAGTAATTTGTAGAAACAAGTAGTTCGAGTAATAAATATTTCATTCAGAAATATCAATCAAGTTTAGCAGTTTAAATAACAACATTTGCCCCTCGAGGCAGTTATAAGTAATTTATGGTAAGCAGGTGAACCTAATCAATAGGTTTCTAGTCAAGTAAAGGGGACCAATCCCCAGCCTGGGTGTTATCCGGTAAGATATTGCCACCTGGCAATATGTATACGAGAGTAGCGTAAGGTGACTATCTGTCGTGCTACTGGCCGCAAGCAATCAAGCAAGAAAGTCTTAGGCAGTCGGTATTGCTCCCCGGCAATACGGTACGGATAGTTTGTACGGTTTCAAGTATTAGTACTATGGTTACTAATAGGTCACGATGCCACCTGGCATGAAAGGTTGCACCCCGGCAACGTTATCAAGTTATCTGTTTTGTAGTAGTGTCATATCGGTACAGTTTATAAGCACAGTCAAGTGAGCAAAAGCTCGTAATTTCCTGAGTCTCCGACTCGTAAGCATCTAGTAATCACCTACAGTGATGGTAATGGTTTCGTAATCACGGTCAAGTGAGTAAAAGCTCTTAATTTCCTGAGTCTCCGACTCGTAAGCATCTAGTAATCACCTACAGTGATGGTAATGGTTATCCCCCAAGGGAAGTGTCAAGTTATGTCCCGCAGGACCATGTTTAAGTAAATTAACCATTTATAGAGCCAAAGACCCCGACCATAATAATTCGTAGGTCCGTTGCTGAAAGTAAGTGAAGCATAATCCATATGCTGAGTATGAGTAACCATGCAGTTCCGTAGAACTACGATAGAGCATGAATCCACATGCTGAGCCAACGACCCCGACCTTAATAATTCGTAGGTCCGTTGCTGAGTGTGAGCATTTAGCTCGTAAGTAAGTTGTACCACCCACCGTGGCATCGTGAGCAATCCAGCTCGCAAGTAAGTTGTACCACCCACCGTGGCATCGTGAGCAATCCAGCTCGCAAGTAAGTTGTACCACCCACCGTGGTATCGTGAGCTCGTTTGTAAATCCGTAATACCAATCACGTTGGTATCGTGTTTGTACCACCCACCGTGGCATCGTTTTGCTTCACATATAGTGACAGCGTCCGTTATTCTCCCGCAGGAGATGCAAGTAATCGTTTTGGCAGTACACGACATGCCGCAAGTAAGTTTAGCCCAAGGCTAGTAAATTGTTACAGGCACTCAACAGTACCTCAAGTTGTTACGTAATTCACAGTAGTATATCATACTAAGAATTGTAGGAGCGTCACCTAGATGTAAGGGATAATCGTAATCAATAGGTAGGTACGTATCTACGTCACCTAGTTTGCCTGAAGTAATATGTAAAGTCTAAGTCACTTAACTGTAGGGAAGTACTCTCAGTACTTAGTTAAAGTCATCCGTTAGTTCATAAAGATAGTCATCACTGAACTAGCAAGTCGGTGCCTCTAGTTGGTATTCACAAGTCCACTAGTCATTACTAGTAAATAGCAAGTCACTGATGTAGTGAGGCGTTTATTCCCTAGATATCATATGTAATATAATTCTAGGTGTTACTAACACAGTCATACTTAATATCCCTAAGTATGGTCAAATGGTTCGTAGCTGTCGCGGTCTAGCACCGTTACCATAAACTATAGTAAAGCGTTTGTAACGATTTGAACAGTTGAAAGTAGTAAAACAGGAGTATGCATTCCCACCCCGAAATCAGTTGGAAAACAGTAAAAGAGTGGGGTGATGAACTCACCTGAGGAGTTAGCGTCCTAGCGTAACGAGTCGTGCCAAGTGAAATCTCCTAATGTCCTAAACACGAGAGATTTCGTACGTTTGTAAGTGCGGTTCGTTATGGATGGTTCGTAATAATAATTCATATTATTATTAGGTTTGAGTTTTCGTATACTTCATAAAGTATATTTGTTTTGGAGTACAAGTAGTATCGTATTTAAAGTGTCTTTTGAAAACGTTTTCCGACACTTAGAAAGATTTGGCTAATTTCTGTTTTCTGCGACATAACATACGACACAAAAATGGTTCATGCGACACAAGGGTTGTGTCGCATGGTGCGACACAGAAGATCTGCGACACAGTGGTTGTGTCGCATAATGCGGGTGATGCTAAATCAATAGCGACATAAGGGTTGTGTCGCATGGAGTCTGCGACACAAGGTACGACACAAGGATACGACATAAGGGTTGTGTCGCATGGATAGTTTATGCGACACAGTATGCGACACAAGGCTTGTGTCGCACTCAAGAACAGCAGCCCAGAAACCTTCGGGTTTCGCGTTTTTCCGGCCAAAATCGCAAATCGAACGCATTTTCAAGCTGTAAAATCGTGGTTTCTTGGTTGTTTAGGTTATAAGCAACTTATGTAAACATTATTACACTAAAACATTACCCCAAAATGGTTAAATCTAAGAATTTGAGAAATTCTTACAAATGCGAATCGAGGCCAAACGAGGAAGAAAACGATGGTGTTGTCTTTGTTAATGTTGTTCCACTCGTGAAGGTGATTCCGAAAATGTTGGTGACGGTGGCGGCGGTGGTCGGCCGGCGGTGGTGGTGGTGATTGGTGGTGGTTATTTTGAGAGAGAATTGGATGGAAAAAGAAGAAGATGAAGAAAAATGAAAGGAGAAAAGAGGTGGGAGTTGGGTTTTGTTAAACTCAGCTCCCACTTTTGTATACTGTGGTCTCCAACCGCAGTACAAAATACCCGCGTGTTATTTGTCGATTTCAATATAAATTAATACTTTTAATTTACATAAAATTTGTTTATTTGTTTTTGAAATATTTACTAGTTGAAACATTTTATAACATGAAATGTTTTGGAATAAAGTTTTCATAACTTTATTTCGTATGTTTTTATTTTATTCCCAATTGCGATTTATAAATAATCGTTCGCGATATATATATATATATAACTAATACACATTTATATATATGTAATACTCCAATACTTCGTTGATAAGCATATCTAATATGCAATTTAAAATTTAGATTGGACCCGAATTTTGGTCCTTTTTGACCGGGTGTTACATTCTCCCCCTGTTAAGAAAATTTCGTCCCGAAATTTAAAGTAATGTCATGTCGTGTGGGGTCTAGGGAGCAATGTACGTATGAGGAATTTATCGAGTAGGTATGAGACATATCATGTCTTATAACGTGATTGAAGGGCAGTCAATCCATGACTGTGTCGCGGTTTATCGTTGTAGTCACATCCTGACTATATTGTTTGTTCAAGTTATCATTGATTCGTAGTCACTAAGAGACCGTTTGCATTGTAATCCATACGGGACTAGATAGTTGTCACCACGTGACCGTTCGATGAGTAGTCCTATCAGGACTGAGTGTTTTGTATACTTTCAGTCGGTTAGTCTGCTGAAAGCAAACTCTAGCTTTTAAGTTTGGCTTCATTCGTGTAGTCGGTATTAATTTATGTAATCGGTATCATTTTGGAATCGACTTTCCCGCCGATCGAAACGTTGTGTTTGATTTGAAAGTTTAGTATTGGGTAGGGGCATACCCGTGATATTGTCGCGGTTTCGTCCGGTCCTCCCGGAGTTGATCATGAGGATTTTTCGTTTCTGATTTGGGCAATCTTTCTTGAAATGTCCAGGAGTGTTACATTTGAAACACGTTTGTTGTTTGTCGGGGTTGGCAGGAACTCTACAGTCCCAGATTTGGTGTCCGAATCGTTGACATCTCTCGCAAGGTGAGCCACAAGGGCCAGAGTGATGACGTTTACAGCTGTGACAGAAGGGTTTATCCCCCGCATAGCCCCGCTTTCCTTTGTATTCAGAAGGGTAAGATTTCAAGGGTTCGGGTTGATTTGTTGGATTATGACTAGTGCTGGAATCGCCATTCCACTTTTGTGTATGATTTTCAGTTGTGAGGGTTTCGCGTTGAACCACCCGCGCCATGAGGTTATGGGCCATGCGAACGGCGTCGCGAATAGTGTTGGGTTTAGAGGAGGTAACCATGCCCGCTATTTGTGTTGGAAGTCCTTCGATGTATTTTTTGATTCGTTTGCTTTCTGGGTTTACTAGTGATGGGCAAAAGAGTGCTAGTCGGTGAAAACGATTGGTATAGGTCATGATGTCGTTGTTTTTCACGGTAAGATGCCAGAGTTCATTCTCGAGTCGGTGTAGTTCCTCGCTAGGACAATATTCGTCCCTCATCAGTTGTTTCAGTTCCTCCCACGAAAGTTCATAGGCGGTGTCGACCCCTACGGTGTGGGCGTGAGCATTCCACCAGGTTAGAGCATTATCTCGAAGGGTGTAGGTGGAGTATTTGACTTTGTATCCATCGGGGCAGTTGCAAATGCGGAAGACAACTTCTATCCTTTCGATCCATTGGATCAGTCCGACAGCCCCTTCAGTACCAGCAAAGATTGGCGGGTTACAGTTCAGAAATTCTTTATAGGTGCAGAGGCGCGTTAGGTTTTGTGCAGCCAGAGCTTCAGCTACTCTTTGCTCAGCGTATTTGTCACGTTCTGCTTGTGTGTAGGTTTGTCGTTTAGGCGGCATGATTCTTAAATAAAAGTAAAACGACAAGGTGTGAGATCTTTATCCAAAGATTTTGATTATTGCTGTTGCATACGTAAATCGGTATTACACCGTTGTTCAACGTATATAAAAGTGACAATGAGTTAGAAACCACTTAAGGTGTCTGTATGAAAGTCCTTGGACTTTGAAAATATAAATGTGTAGTCGTACTAACGACCTAGTTGTGTATCATATGTAGTTCGACCAGAACTATGATATCGTCGTAGTCTATCAGACTATCCTGTAGTACTAAAGTACTATAAATGTAATCCCAATAAATTAAAGTGTATTCATCGAATGAGGCATCACATGCCTGAGTAGTCGTGGTGTGGCACTTCGTGCCCATTAAGGTAATTGCGTATGCGTATAAGTGTACAAGTGCCTATAGCGAGTGTTCCTACGCAAAGAAATCAAGTGGGACGCCTCGTGTCCAGTAGAGTAGTCGTATATGTATATATAAGTCGTACATGTAGCTATAACAAGTCCACATGCATATTGAATAGTAGCTCATCGAGCCTGGGTGTAGCACAACGTGCCAAAATGTAGTGCCCGAAGCACCGTAATATATTATGATTGTAGTACAAAAGTACTATGAAACGCAGCACCACGTGCCGTAATGTAGTGCCCGCAGCACCGTAGTTGCAGTACCCATGTACTGTGAGTGTAGCACCATCGTGCCAAATGCAGTATAAACATACTGTGTAGTTGCAGCACCACGTGCTGGAGTAGTATTGTGCCCAAAGCACGATGCAGCACCACGTGCCACATGTTATCCAAGTATGGCCCTCAGGCCGATAGTAAGTTCGAAAGTAATTTGTGGACTTAGTCATTACGAGCATCTCTCGTAATACCAGTCAGTCGTGACCAACCTGGTCAAAGTTTTGAGATCAAGTCGTAAAGGTTGGGAAGCTGGCGATATGCCACTTCGAAAGTGTGTATCAGTTTGTACAGCGGAATCATGTCAGGTATAATCATACCTACCGGTATATAGATATGCAGAAATGGTATACACGTAAGGCCTATTCATATATACCTACAGTACATATAATAGCCTAGGGTGTCTAGCAAGTAGCAAATAACAATCAGAGTCAACTACTGCATTCCCTTTCAATATAACTCCTTTCAGATCTTACATCATCTTTGCTTAATTGTACATAGT